>CM029776.1:3021973-4221973 GCA_017562165.1 Ectropis grisescens | reverse complement strand
CATACTCTGATCACGTGATGCTTAAAAAGGGATTTCATGCTTATTCTTGAAATCATTTCATATAAATACAATAATTTCTAGGATTCATTTTTTTTGGTGATATGACAAAAGTAGGCAAAGCACAAATCCAAATCCTTCCGGCGAGTTGAACACAAAGCCGCATTAGTGCGGTAAAAACCAAACAGAAATAAGTTTGCTTTAGGTACATCTATACATGCTAATATTATAAAGCTGAAGAGTTAACTTGTTTGAACGCGCTAATATCGGGAACTACTGGACCGATTTCAAAAATTCTTCTCCCGTTGGATATGTATCGTACGTCTACCCTGAGTCGTATAGGATCTACATTATGTACCTATCAAGACCGAAGCCGGGGCTACTGGTATTAGAATAAGATAATAGGTATAGGCAAAGAGCTTACATATAGAGATTTACTACAATAACATGGCCCGCCCCTCCAAATTACTGTTTTAATGTGTGTAGTCACATCCTTACGAAAGAGTTTGTATGTAGTTGTAATTATTCGTCTTCAGTAGCAGTACGCACACATGCGTGGTGCGTTGTATATTCTTTCACAAATACATTCAAATGTTTTGAATTTTGGGGGCGGGTCATGTTATCGTAGTAAATCTCTACTACGTATATAGTTGGCACTGTCTTCCTCTTTCTACGGTTGGCATAAACGCTTTGCACCGAAAGCGCGGGTAGCTTCTTTCTTCCCTAGTCGCTCTTGTGGAAGTGTCATACTTTTGTCGCATCACATCATGATCATTCTGTTGCACTAGAAAGTATGCACGTCATCTGCTAACGATTCAACCCAAAGAAACCGTGCGGAAAATCTAACTCTATATGTAGTATATGTAAACTCTTTGGGTATAGGTATTAGATTGCCCCTAAGTTGGTGCAACTCATCATGCCCCTGGTAAGAAGCGGCACCTGTGCAAACTCGATCGCACTGAGCAGACTGTTTTGAGAAGGCTACCTTGAATCCGTGGGATATGATATTATTGACGCAACACACACTTCAAATAAACATTGGGTACATCTTCGCAGAATTTTTCTAACCCATTCTAGGTATAATACAGTTAACTGTATCCACCTGCGCCAAATGGCAACATCAAAGACGAATTTTGAATAAATAAATGGGATATTTTTAAAAATATCGACGAAGAACCTACAGACGACGTATTTTCGATCGTATTCTATAGGACACACTAGCGGCCCGTTCCGGCTTCGCTCGGATATGGTCACATAAAGCCTATTAATCGAAATAAAAACTATTCTATCTTTTAAGTTGGATCCATCTACACACGGTGTCCAAATTTGATTAAAATCGGATAAGTGGTTTAGGAGTCCATTGAGGACAAACATTGTGACATGATTATTTTTATATTTGACGTTCGAGCGTGTTCCGTGTTTTCCTATTGTTTCAGTATAGGTAATAAATCGCCTAGTGTTTTAAATTTAATTTCTTATATTATTTCATTTCTGGTTTTGGTATTCTGCTATTCTTTTTTTTTTGGTGAAAAACATGCATTTGCTTGATGAACGTACTAATATTGGAGCCGGATCTCGCACTACACAACACAACCATTTAATTTCTTTAAAACAGTACTTAGTCTAATCAATTATTTGTAGTAAATAGAGGTCGTTAGCACGATCCGAATAAATTCCACAACAACAAACAAACATTTGAATTTCCACAGATGACGTTCGGGACATTCAGAGAGTGACTTTACTGCATGTCTCAACCCAAAGAAGTTGGAAATTTCAACCTTTTCAACTGAGAATTACTAACTTATAAATTTTCTCTCAACTCGATCTTCAAGATTCTTAGTTTGAGGTTCGCTAAACGTCTTTTATGTACACAAATAATGTTATCATACATTTTTATATTTTATATTGTCATCCTTTTGTATGTGAAGTTTTGGTGTATGAATGATTTAATTTTCTGTGTGCAAATAAATTATTCTTATTCTTATAATACACTAGCTGTACCCTGCCACGCTTTGCTGTGTGTAGCACATTGTGATACAAAAAATAGATAAAAACAGTCCTTGATGCCGATTATTTATCATTCTAAAATTTCAGCTCGATCGGTGCAGAACCTTTTGAGTTTTTGAAGCGTACACAAACCAACATAACACTTTTATACATAGAGATATTCAACAACACACTGAAACATAAATACAAATCATAATGTGCTGTTCATTTAGGGATAAAAATGCTTAAATATACCTCGATGACAACAACAGGTAAATGTAAGGTGTAATATCTCACTTATCAGTCTGTCCATCAATTCTGGAATTTGTGCAACTTTTGTCTTGAAGTTTTTTTATCAATCCTGAGAAACGTCTTGAACAACTAGGCAAGTACCTTATCACTAAGATAAATATGATAAAACCCGTTTGATAAAACAGCAACTACATTCTGAAACTATTGACATCTATTTTGATATCTAGTTTGTGATATCCCTCCGTATTACTCATAGAAAAATTAGGAAGTACCTACCTACAAGTAGTAAGTAAGTAGTAAGTAATAGTAAGTAAGGCTGACACAGGTGCGGTCCTAGCCTCGAATTTTGGAGTGGGTCACCAGTACACAGCCTCAGATAGAGGGGTCACCAGTATAAAAACAATACATCGAAAATACTTAAGTAATAAAAATACTTTATTCCGGACGATAATTTAACTATGTTACGAGTATCATACCGCTTCGTTCAGTCGTTCCGACGAGATTGAGCAATAAACAATCAATCATTCGCATTTATGTACATAGTTTATGGGTTTAATTAGTTTTCGGGGAACTCATGTGTGATATAGTAGGTCCAGTCCGACTTATATATTCCGGTGGTGTCTTAAATTTAAAAAAAAAAAATTATAGCAAAGATTGACAAGACTAGCAGGACATGGTCTGATGGTAAGCAACATGCCTGCCACAGAACAGCACAGTGACACACAGCTATTGGAACATGAGAAGACCAAATCATTACCTAGCACTGCACTGCGCTCGTCACCCAGAGATCTAAGATGTTATATCACTAAGCCCTGTAATTTCTCTGGAAACATTGCCCTTCAAACCGGAACACAGTAATGTTAGCACATTACTGCTTGGCGGTAGAATAACTGGCAAAGGTGTGGTTCTTCCCCTGGTGGATCTGCCAAGAGTCCTACCACTACATTCGTATGTGAAAAATAATTAGAGGTGCAGGTGAGATTTGAACCTACCTCAAGTTCGTGAAATCGGTTGTTCTACCCATTATATACCACCACATTTTTCATGTGAAGTAAATGCATTTACGGTTTATTTTCAACCGTTTAGGATAATTATAGATATTGATTGATAAATATAAAAATTAGGGACATCCTTCTCTTTTTGAATCTTTTTTCAAATTGGAATTATCTTAAATAGTTTAGGACATATTGGCAAATAACGAAACCCCAACTATTGCAATTTATTGTGAGCGGGCTTAGCATTTTCTCAAAAACTACCTAAATAGCATTTCGAATCGAAATACACCGCAATCATAGTGTTAGGAAAATTAAAAAAAAATACCCGAAAAGCACTTGTTGCTTAGATTATTTCTCGAATAACTATGGACTGTCACTCATCATCATCAGCCCGGGTTCGTCCACTGCTGAACATAGGCCTTTCCTATAATACGCCATTCAGCCTCAACCCGATCCTCGGTCTTACGCTTCCAACCTACACTACGTTTACCGATTCGTGGTCTCCACTCCAGAACCCGTCTACCCCAACTAGCACTTCAGTTTGCTAATACGCTGAGCTATGTCGCCTGATGGACTATGATATGATGGACTGTCACTGAGCTAGATAAAACTATCAGTCGAATAGTGTTCCAAATATTCTAGTTTTCTGGGGCTAAAGAACTTCTTCGCGTGCCCCTAGAAGGCCGAAGTTCACGTGCAGATGGTGGATTATAACATCGAGTCATTATAGTCTGTCCTTATGAGAGAGCAGCTTATGTTGCGGTATGCCAAATAGAGAACGATACGAACGATATGTAGGTATAGAAATATCCCTATTTTCGAGTTAGTAGAAGGAAAATTGACACAACAAGTTTGTTTTTCTTGTTATACGCTAAATTAGATAAGATTATCTATAGAGGCTTTATCAAATTTAATTCACTGAATATTGATTGCGTAAGATTTTGTTTTTTTATCTAATTGATTGTTGTCTAAAATGAAGACTAAATCAGTGTTTTCTGGGTAGGCAGATATAAAGCGGGCTGGCGTAACTCGATCCGATATTACCTAGGTATCGATACTTCAAGTAGTAAAAAAAAAGTTTGTTTCAAAAGCCTTAGCTCTTGGTCGACGGGAGGCGTGACCAAAATGATGGCCCAACTTATTTTAAGCATTGCCATTTACACCCTTCTAGACACCGTTCCGACTGGTATTGGGCTAGTTCATCTTGATTATCTTCAGACTTTTATTGTTTATGGACAATTCAGGGTGCTAAGTGTAAGTAGTTAGGTATGTAGCGTAGTTTAGTATGCAAAAAGGCATGCTCCAGTGTAGCGGGGTCGTACAAACACCTCATCACCTCGATGTATCGGCAATCGATTTAGCATCGCTGTAAGGACTCCAGAACAGCTCAGGATTCCACTGAGTGAAAAGCGTTCTCATAGCCCACATACGGTAAGCAAATGGTCCGAATATACTCTTTTGTCTTCTGTACCATGTGTCGCACCGTGAAAATGTGGTTTATGGTGCTGTACCCACTTCTAAACCCGGCCTGTTCAGGAGGTTGAACCTCGTTCGAGGCTTTGGGCGAGACGATTTGTGATAGCTCTTGCGAACAACTAATAGATGTGGCTCAGAAGAGATTTGGTCTGTAAATCTTTAAAAACGTATTATCTCGCTATTTAGAAAAGAGGATGACCACACTTTTTTGCCATGCCTGTGGAGTTCTCCCGGTGAAGAGGACGGCATTAAATAGTTCTTGGAGTTCCACCAGACTTTAAGAGCTCTGTAGTAATCCTGTCCTCTACCACGGCTTTTCCGTTTTTAAGTTGCCCGAGCCAAGTTGCATAATTTCGCCTAGACTTATCTCAGGCAGGTCTTCTGTGTAGTGACGTGTCAGAGTGGCCGTTGTTCTCGTTTTGTGGGAGATGAGGCGCGTATTATGCTTACAGCTGGCCGTAAAAGTCTTCCACTTCCGAGAGAATATCCGCGTTGGAGTGGTAGGACTCTTGGCAGAGTCCGCCTGGGGAAGTACCACACCTTTGCCAGTTATTCTACCGCCAAGCAGTAATGTCCTCTCAAAGGTGCGAAAGTACTTCAAATCTGAACAATTGCTTTTGTTATACAAAGCACAGATTCGCTCTTGTATGGAGTACTGTTCGCACCTTTGGGATGGATCAGCTAAGTATCAGCTTGAGGCTCTGGAATCAATCGAGAGGCGTGCCAAAAGGCTCATAGGCAAAGACATTCTAGTGCGAAAAAGACTTCAAAGTCTTGAACATCGCCGCAAAATTGCTAGCTTATCGGTTTTTTATCGGATACACTTCGGAGAGTGTGCAACTGATCTGCATGATCTTATACCACCTTGCCCTTTTTACTATCGTACTTCTCGTAACTCGAAGATGCGGCACCGTTTCATGGTGGATATTCCAAAGACACGGACAAAGAGGTTTGACTCTACGTTTGTGATAAGAACGTCTAGGCTGTGGAATGAGTTGCCTGAGTGGGTTTTCCCGAGTTATAATCTTGGTGTCTTCAAATCGAGAGTGAATCGGTTTATTCTAGGTAAACACGCTCCATCGTAGACCGCATCGTCGCTTAACATCAGGCGAGATGGCGGTCAAGTGTAAACCTATTAAAGTTAAAAAAAAAAAAAAATGTGCAAACATTACTGTGTTCCGGTTTGAAGGGCAATGTTTCCAGTGAAATTACAGGGCTTAGAGATATAAGATCTTAGATATCTGGGTGACGAGCGCAGTGCAGTGCTAGGTAATGATTTGGACTCTTCATGTTCCAATAGCTGCGTGTCACTGTGCTGTTATGTGTCAGGCATGTTGCTTACCATCAGGCACATGCCCTGATCGTCTCGTCACTCTTTATTTAAAAAAAAAAAAAAAACGACTCTCCCCACCAGGTTCGTCAGGTAGCTTCTGCCTAATGACTTGCTAAACACTTTTGACACCCGATTATGCTCAATAATTGATGTTTCAATCAAGAACGAGTTAGCTAATCGTACGTCACGACGTAAAAGATTGGTCATCTTCTTCTCTTTGTTCCATTGTACATTATTAGTTTAATTTGACTAATATCTTACCTGACATGTAAATGATTATGATTACTTCTAGGCAAGTAAAGCCTTATGCGTTCTATTCAAGTTCAAAGTTCGGCAAACAGTAGAAACCACAGGAGGACAATAGCCGTAGGTCTCTTAGAAAAAAAAAGTAAGTACATATATGTATAATTTTTACGTACAACCACGTTTGTTTGTTAAACTACGTCGAGATGGATTATCGGATCAGGTTGAAATTCTGAACACAGTTAGATTATAGTTTGGAATATGCAAATAATGCAAACCAAACTGTTTGCACATAGAGTAGCAACGTTATCTCGTGAAAATTACGGGAACAGGAACTATGCGGGTAAAACCGCGGGGCGCTGATAATGTTTAAATGTTGTGGTAATATTTTCCTAGTAGAGTGTAGAAAAAAAAATGTTTTATCATACGAGTAGCTCTACCCTAATTATATCCATGTTTTGTTTCTTAGTTTGTGATCTTACCATCCTGATTCAAAATAATATTTGACCAAGGTTTAACGCGTGACTAGCAAAATTCGTGAGTGAGTGAGTGAGAGTCGCAAATCCCATCTGCATAATATATACATACTCCTTTCGAATTGGAGAGACTTACGCAAAAAATCTCGGAAATGCAAAACCAAGTAATTGATTAATTGGCGATTTCTTAATTTTTGTTAATATTATTTAGGTTATTTTTAAATGTTTTTCCCTTACTTGACCAAAATATTGAATGTTTTTCTCTTAACTACTAAAACAAACAAAAAAATAAAAAAATAAAATAAAAAAAAACGAGTTTTTCTGAGTGCAGATGTCGAAGTTTGTCATCACGACTGGCTTTAAAACTGAAGGAAAACTTCACGAGGAAACTGGTTCCTAGAATCTTTGGAGATCATGAATCATCTGCCAACCTACACAAGGCTAACGTGGTGGAATATGGCCTTTACACTGTCTTTGTGAGAGAAGGCTCTGAGTCTGAGCAGTGGGAACATTAAGCGGGCTGCTTGTACCTACTTATGCTTAATATAGAGTTAGAAAACATTTGTAATTACCTAATATACCTAACAAATAATCTATATTAATATTAAAAAGCTGAAGAGTTTGTTTCTTTGTTTGAACGCTAGGATCTCAGAAAGTACTGATCCGAATTGAATGATTCTTTTATTTTTAAATGATTTCTATTGGATAGTCCATTTATCAAGGAAGGCTATAAGTTATAGAACATAAAGCTACTATCAATAGAAGCGGAGCAAGAATCAAGAATGTAACAAAAAGAGAAAAACATATTCATTTTCGAGTGCTTACGTACTGTGCTTTAATATGATAGTTTTGCTAATCAAATTTATTTCCAAATCTGAGTTGGTACTACCAATTTCCGACAGGTTGCGTAGCAGGTAGCTGAAGAGGTTTTTCGTTTGAAAGCGATATTCTCAGGAATGACTGAACCGATTTCTGTCATTCTTTCACCGTTGAATATGTACGGGATCGCGCTGAGTGCTATATCTGTACCACGGGCGATGTCGGGGCGGGCATCTAGTAATAAATATTAGTGGACACTTCACTCACATCGGCATCTAGCCCCAATTTTATCAAAGCTTGTACTATGGGAATCAGCTGATATAATATTTATGTATTTTTCAATACGTACTTATTATAAAACCGTACTTCGATTTGAAGACACAACTATAGAAAACACCATATTCCAGGTACAGTACAAATATTTACAATGGGTGGGGATCGTACCCACGACCTACGGCTTCGTAGACAGACTTACTACCAACCACAAGGCCAGCCATTACTATTGAGTAATAATTATAATCGCTTTGAACTCATACATTTACTATTGCATTACTGTTTCAGGCAGTTACTACGTTAATATCAGCCATTCTAAAGTATTTCAGTCAAACCGATGGCTTTAACTTCTGAAAGGTTAACTCTAGTACTTCCCAATTTTCAACGACAAAGACCTCAGTTTCAGCAAATGAACCGATAAAAGATTCTAATTGGAACAAAATACTGGCTCACTAACAAATACAGCAATCACACGCATTGTTACACATCTACGTGAAAAAGCAAACAATAGGTGCAAACTAAACAACTAAAATGTACTATTCTGCTGTATTCTGTGGCCTAGGGTCGCGATCACGCGCGATTAACATTTTGTTTACCTTGGTTCGCATCCAGTGTTTGTTCAGCGAGCGAGTGAAAGAAAAAGTGAATTAGTCTATGGAAAGTAGTGTCGTACGACGCACGCGTTCTCGCGTCTCGGAACTTAGTGGCGCTGAAATCAAGATAGTAGAATTAAATTTTACTTCGTAAATACTTACAATATTCTGTAATAATAAGTGCGTGAAGTTAAAAGTTAAATGGTGGGCTTAAACTGTTTTAGTGTAGTGTTGTTTATTTAAAAAAAGGTAAGGTTTATTTTCTTCTTATTTTTTTACGTCTTTACGTGTGCTTTAGATTAAGGCATATAAAAATCCTGGTGATTTTAATTTTCCTATTACAAGTTGGTAATTAAGTTACTCGGAATGCAACTGACTTGTTAACAAGCTATTCTAGTGTTAACAGCCCGAAACCGAATAGTTGTGAAGTCTTACCACTTCTATGGATTCTCCATAATATAATATTCCATAAACAGTGAGTGAAAAATTCTTCAAATAGTCACGTAAATTTTTACAACTTATTAGGTAGGTTAACATGATATTTCTAATTACTCGTCTTTTTAGTTTAAAAAAAAACTAATCTCTATAAAACAAGACTTTTCTCGAAATAGTTATGAAACAATTTTAATAAAACGCAAGAAGTTTATTTCAGAATAATCGTTAAAAAACTTAGTTTTAGATAAAATTTCTCGACTTCATAATGACTTTCTGAAAAGAACAGCTGATGATTTTTCGCGAATTTAGCGCCCAGAATAAGAGAAACATGCTCTACCTGTTCTCTTATTAAAAGTTTTTCATATTGACGCATAAAACGTCGCTTTCGAATTAGTGCCGACGTTTTGTGTAGCCTTATGTAAATTAATAATATTGTGAAATGACTGAGAATGATTACTAAGTTAAGAACCTTTCTCAATGAATAGCACTGTGTTGGTTCATTTTGTCGCTTCTCAATAGGAAAGTTTCTGAAATTGTTCCACTCAATAGTTATTAATTTTCTAAGGCCTATGAGTGTGATGACTTATCAAAATTTGATATAACGATCGATTTAGATTTGAATCATATTAAAGACTCATATTGTATGTTGGATGTAATCAACACTTTCAGTATGGCTTAGGCGTTAAAAAAAGATTTCGTGCATTTTGTCGATTTTTCAATCTCCCACTTCTCTGTCTGAGGAGATTTCTTGATAAACGCCAAAACTCCAGCCAAGGTAAAAAAAATGTGTAAAATTATTAAAATAATTTGTAGGTACTTTTATTCATTAAGAAGAAAATATTTCTTTCGAGACGTGCATTTGTCCTGGCTTTTTGACTAAGACATTTTTTTTTAAACTCATATCGTAATTTAATGGCGGGTTGCATGTCGAACGACCTTAGAAAATATTTCTCGTGTCAAAATTGTCTCAATCTGTAGTAAGTAAATAATTTATGATGCTGGAAAGATTTTTACGCATTATTCTCGAAAACTACAATTTGGTTTTGGGAAATCGTGTGGTGTGTGTGTGGTGCAGTTAGTCTGTCATAAAATTAGTTTAGAGGTTAGTGACGGTTGTTAGAAGGGCATTGGATAAATGTATGGGACAAAATAAATGAAAATATTGATGAGATAGTTTTTGCGATCAATTTAGATTTCGATTCTGTTATAATTGAGGCGTATTAGCTTTAGTAAAACACAATATGTCGTCTGCCATAAAAAATAGTTTGAAAGGTTTCTAGAGCATGGCTACAGCATAAGCTGGATGGAACAAAAAAAAAAACATTTTAAAAAATAGTGTTTAATTTCGTCAGAACTCACTTCAAGCAGTTGTTCAGTTGTTCTGGGAAGTGTAGAATCGGAGTGGCTCTTTTAAATTTGTTTTGAGAGAAGAGAGAAGCATGCGATGTAGAGTTTGGCCGTTAAAGTTTTCCACTTCGTAATAATGACTATCTAAAATATCATCTTCGTACCCAAAAAATAATATCTTTGTGAAGACTTATCGTTCAAATAACAGAACAGAACGCGAACCTACCTACGGATATTGTAATTATAGTCTGCGACAGATTAGATAAATTAGATTTCCAAATTCCGTGCCAAGTATTTTTATCTATTACGTTATATTAGGGCGAGTACCTGAACAAATGAAGTGGCAGAACGAACAGAGATGGAATGGAGAGGATACCTACTTTGTCGTTATCAAGAAATTAAACTTTTAAAAGTTTTGTTTAAATACTTGACTTGACTGGCCTCGTGACTTTGTGGGTAGTTACTCTGCCTGCGAAAGCCGAGTGTCGTGGGTTCGATTCCCACCTACTGCAACTATTTGTGTGACGAATTCAAATATTTGCACGGTGTCTGGGTGATCCTATGTATAATAAGTATGGATTTAAAACTATATAAGTATTACATCAGCTATCTGGCCGCCACATTACAAGCTTTGCTTAGTTTGGGCTCAGATGGTGTTGTGTGAATTGTCCACCAATATTATATTATATATTACTAGATGTACCCTGCCACGCTTCGCTGTGGCACATTGTGATGCAAAAAATATATAAAAACAATCCTTGATACGGATTATACATCATTGTAAAATTTCAGCTCGATCGATGCAGAACTTTTTGAGTTTTTGAAGCGTACACAAACCAACATAACATTTTTATACATAGAGATTTATATTAAAGATATAAAAAAGTGCTATAAAATTATTTATGTGCGATGGCTTTAATCTTACGCCAATTTTCATCACATCTTTATCATTTTCATCGGGAAATGGGAATTGCCCAATGATGAGAATGAGAATTTCATAGTAAAATAGATTTATTTATACCAAACAATAATGAATACATGCCAATCCTACTAATATCATAAATGCGACAATTTGGATGTTTCGATGTTTGTTGCTCAGTCACGTCGAAACGACTGAACGAATCGAGTTGAAATTTGGAACACCGAATTATAGATAATAAACTAATAAACCAATTTTGAAATCAGGATAAATATGGAAGTTTATGTTGTTAAATGTATTTTGTACTAAACCATACGATTTTTCAATGTGACGTAATCTTCATAGTTCGTATTACGTGGTTGCAATAAACTGTTATCAAACTGCTATCAATTAGGCAGTAGGAGCGGTGCAGCAAGTGCGAAAGTATGACGAAAGCGTACTTATCGTATTTTCTCCAGAGGCCTGCCGCTTACCTAATGCCAATGTTATGGCATTTACTCTCTCTTTCAGTTCGCGTCCAAATGATAAACAAAGCAATAACAATGACATAAGCAATTGTGTTAACCGGTAGACCCTCAGACTGGTATCATGCTAGCGCTAACTCAAGCTTGAGAACATTGACGGTAATTGTTTTACAGCTCACAAGATAAGCCGGTGATTCCTTACGATTAAAAAGTAAAACGTAAACACACGCCGGTATATTTTAACCTTCGATTGCCTAGTCTCGCTGTGAGTTTCGCGGTCATGGTTTTCAGGTTGTAGGCAGTATAGGACGGTACACGATGGACCGACGTTTCGGTGGCGGGTTGTCGGTTGACGGAGGCGGCACGAGACCGGTCATTGTGGAATAATTATGTGGTCCCCACGTGTGTTTAGCCTTTGGCCACCTATGTCTAGATGATGTATTTCAGGTCAACAAGCGGTTAGCTTATTCACAATATGGAATACAGATCCAGTTTAACAATACTTACTCCTTTCTAGACCTTTTAACTTACCTAAGTGTTAAAAATAATCATAAATTAACAATTTCTCTCAGTAAACAACGTAAACGTGGCCTTCGTGGATATTGTCACCGTTTGTCAAATGGAACAGGCTCATGTGAAAAACTAACGAATTACATATTTTAAATTGACAAATATCCTACATTTATTTATTTGAGCATAAAGGAATGTGCTACACTTCTTTTTCGCTCTAAATTATCTTTTCTAAACTTCATTTTAATAGGTTCTGTAAATTAGGCGCGAAAGCGTAAACAATAAATATAGAGTTATATTCCCATATCTCGTAATATTAGCAGTAGTAGAATTCCTGATTTATACCAACTTGGGTGATAATAAAAATGTAAAATGTACACATTTGTACACAGCCATAATTTCTGCTTGAGGTTGCACTTCCTATGACGATGGCCACTTAACTCATAGGTTTGCTATTGTTGACACAAACTGGGTTATTTCACGAGTGACAATAATGATTCGTCATTGTTTATGTTGCAGTTTACGATCATCACATTCATAGCCAATAAACAAACAGATAGGTACATAGGCGTTGTCAAAACGTAAGGCATAAGACATACACCTACATATAAGTACATTATAAATATAGTTTTTAAATTTTTGCGATTAGAGCTCACAATGGAAAATGAAAAAATACACTGTGGATGTAACTAATCACGCTCAAAATTACATTGATATTATATGTAAACAAAAAAACATAAGTATCCATTAATACAACTAGTATTACAAAGATACACCTGTCATGCAATATTTATTTATCAATTTGCAATTTTCACATATTTTTAACTTATTATAGAATTAATTTTACTAATGGATACATAAATATCAACTATTGAACAATTTGACGATCAAAAGTGTACCTACCGAATGCTACCCATGTACCAAATGGGGGATTAAATGATTGCATTGAATTGACATAATGTAATATAAACCCAAGTAAAACTACAGGAAGTCGCTAGCTAGTAGACAAATTGATAAATAAATAGTACTTAAGTATTAATTCTAAGAATTAATTAAAAATTAAAGAAAACAATCAACTGAAAAAAGATTTATCAAGTTCAATCGATCATTTGGCAAAGTATTCCAGTCCGGTTTCTATTTAAAGGCAATTAGACATTTCATACGAATAAGATTAATATCATATTATCATTCCAACACCTTATTTGTTGAAAATGCAGTTGACAAATCACATCCTTATCGACAGCAAATACGTACTAATCAATGGATCACTGTCCGCAATTAAAGGTTACGAAAGATAAAAACCTGAGACGGAAAACTTTAAAACTTATTTTTCCTTAATCCTACTAATATTACGAGTATAAATGTAAAAGTTTTTATAATTAAGTAATTTGTGGTTAATTTTCGTTTTAAGAATTGAACTCAACGGTTCATCTTGAATTTTGAAAAAATGCTTTAATTATATTTAAGGTTTAGTCCTATTGACAATTTCACGTGAACGAAGTCGTTGTACCGATACTGGATTTATAAACATATTATACAGCGACCCTCGGTTTTTCACATGCTGTTCCCGTGCCGGTTATTTAAATAAAATAGCCTATTTGCTATTCCCGACTATAATCTTGATACCAAACATCTTTAGATGTTTGGTACATCCAAATATTCGTTAGAATTTATAATATTAGTAGGATTAGTTATCATTGTTTTATTTTCAAATAGCTGCGAGGCGTGGTTTAGAGGTAAGCGTGTTGTTTACCATCAGGTGCATCTAAACATCTGGCCTGGTGGCAGGTGGCTCACTCGGTAGTTAGTCTGCCTGCGAAGCTGAGTGACGTAGGTTCGATCCCCACACAGTGCAAATATTTGTGTGATAAAAACAAATATTTGCGCTGTGCCTGGGTCTTTTCTATGTGTAATAAGTATGTATTTAAAAACTATATAAGTATTATATCAGCTATCTGACTTCCATAGTACAAGCTTTGCTTAGTTTGTGGTCAGATGGTGTTGTGTGTGAAATGCCCACCAACACAGATTTCTAAACAGATGAAACCTTCGTGAACGACACTGTGAGGCCAGTAATTAGTTATGTATGCGTGACAGCTCTCACCGACGTTGTCAAATTACTCACGTTGGTGTGCATGTCTTGAAAAAATCCCACTATTGTTGTCTTAGCTTCGGAAATCTTCGGGTATAACAAACACATAAAATATATTGTAATGTTATAATAATTTATTATTACACCGATTATATATTATGCAAGGATTTCTTGTTATGATAGAAATAGTAATTTCCATCCTATGAAGTTAAGAATTTTGATTTTGCATGCAACTAAAATTCGAATATTCGTACAGAAAATTCGGAATAAAAGACAACGCCGAATAATAGTAAAAGTCATGTGTGTGTTTATTTTGAGTATTCTTTCGAGCTTTGAATAACTTTGAATATTATGTTGACAAAAGGTCGCAACTACTCATTTAATATCGGTGAACACAGGCAGTGTAGAGAATTTTGTCAACTGATTTGATGTTGGGGGCAGATCATTAAATTTGTTTAGTATCCAATCTTTGTCTGGACGCGTGTCGCAAACGAAAAGTTAACCTAGGCAGCAAGGCCAGTATATGTGGTGCCATCAGTGATTGGCCTGATCCCAACATCTTTTTGGGTAAGTATGTACGCACAAATTAGCACCGTATAAAACTTCGACAATGTGTTCTGACTCGACCAGATAACATGAGGTTAATGAAAACGATTAGATCTCTCAAAAAAAACTCGCCTAATTTTTAAGTTCCACTATACCTACTTACAAGTATAAAACTTGCTTCATAACTATGGTTTTCATCAACAATATTATTCTTTTTATAAACGCTAGTAATGGCGTGGTTTGTGCTAGGCATCGATTCACATTAAATTAAAAAATACGATTATAAAATAGGGTTTAAAATAGAGTAATACAATTTACATAAATAATTTGGTCTACGAGTACCTATCTTGAAAAAATCATAATCTATATTTTACCTTAACTTTAGGGAAAATAATTTCAATTTAGTATAGCAACACTAATCAATTTTCGTTGAGGTGTTGTGTTTCTATTCATTAAATGAAATGAAATTGCCCTAAATTATATAAATAGCAAAAAAATATCTAACTTTCCTATGAAATTATATTCCTCTTTCCTTTTCTTATTTTTGGGAACAATGTTTGCAATGTTTGAAGGCACAATACGGCATAATCTTAAACAAAACTTAAAATCACACGGGACTCCCGTACGAGACGGAAGTCCGATTCGTACTGATTGGAGTTTGTATTTGCTTTGGCGTTTGATATTTGCTTTCTGGACCTAAGGATCTGTGTTCTGCACGTTCCATCTGCCTTTTGTTTTAGAAATCTGTGCCCACCAATATTTATTTATTGTTATAATAAAAAACTAACCGTGGTATCAGCAGGGTGAAGGACATTTCTATTTAGCAAATTTAATCAAATACATATATCCGTTTAGAGAATTAAAACACAACTCAACGTAATAAGGTCATCTGATGATCATTACTCGTCTCAGAGTTCTCAAATCTTTTATAGATGAGCGGCTGACTCACACCGGCGCGTTATTAGCTAGCTTTATGATAGACTGCCCTGTATATTCTGTTGACAAATTGTGTTTTTAAGTTTTTGCTTGCTACTTACGTTCCTCTACGCTGGATAGGTGAAGTCTTCAATGTGAGTAAATATCCTTTATTATGTTAAAAATCAACCATCTCAATTTTTATTGAATAATGTAGTAATCCACACATGTCTTGCAAACCATACTTTAGAATACCTATCTTTCATTATCCTAACCTATATATGTAGAGGCCTAATAGATCTTCGTCAGAGTTAGATAATTAATGTTTTAGTCAATAAACAAATTGGAAGGAAGTTTGGACTTTTAAAACTAATTTGAAATTGGTGTATCCGTTCCGGAGTTGAACTCAAACATAAAATATATAAACAAAGATACATATTCGGGAGTTTTTGACAATATTAGTATCTATAGGGTACCTTTTATAAGTATGCAGTAGTATGATTCTAAGCATTTAAAGTTTATTAACAGTCCTTGTTACAGAAAAATAGCCCTAAACGTTTTCCAACTAACCATGAATAAGGATCATTGTTTGATTGAGGTTAATTGAATTAAACCCACAGTTTAAGTACCAGTTCAGCAGAATAGAATATTGCTAAAACTGGTCATGTAAATTATGAACATAAAACAAACTTTATTGGCATTTTATGTATTAGTCTTAATGAACCAACGTGGAATTCTACTATTTTACTAATATTATATTATTTAATGTTTGTTTCGGAACAAACGGTTTCGGTTTCGTTTTGTTCACGTCGGAACGGATCGGGTTGAAATTGGAATAGTGTTAGTCTGGAATATCACATATTACGCCACTTTTTATCCCAAGAAAATAACGGGAACGGAGTTTCGGTTCCCGTTATTTTCTAATGTAGAAAATAGCTTTTCAAATTTCTTTTTTTTTTTTTAGTATTTGTCAATAATTGTTGAATTTAATTTCATCAGATGCACATTTATGCAAATCACATTGTTTTTTTTTTTGCAGTCTCTGAGATCACGAATAACAAACACAAACTCCTTATCTTTATTTGGAAAATTTCCACGATGTTTGTTTGTTGTTGTCAAAAAAAGAAACAACCTTATAAAATTCTTGTATGTAATTCAATGTAAGAACAATTGTATTATTGTTTTAATAATCAAGTTAAGGTTAAAGTTCTCTATGTAAAAAATCCACAATGTAAAGCAATATGTAAATAAATAAAAATGTCTGGTCACGTGTGCAGTCTTTGAAATCTTTGATGATATAACAAAATATTGTTGAAATATGCTTTTTAGCATGTTTTTCTATAAAAAAATATTGTAACACTGACTAACTTGTACAATAACTTTTTTTCAAAAACTGGAAAAATTGCTGCCATTGCTACTTAAGTCTAAATAAGCTACTTTTATTTGTTCACTTCTTATTTTTCACAAGTGGTTTACTACAACCTGTGTTCCAATTCTCAACCTTATCCGTTCAGACGTTCCGACGTGATTGAGTAACAAACAACTGAACTTTCGTATTTCAACTATTATCTTGGATCTGTAGGATTGTTGCTAGTGATATTTGGGACTATTAAACATTTCGAAAGAAGAACTTGAATATTTTCATTTCCAAAAATATTTATTAAAGTTTCAGAGCGACAGGTACAGTACAGTTTTTTTATAGTTTAGAGTGACAAGACGTGCAGGCCACGTACCTGATGGTAAGCAACACGTCTGTCCATAACAGCACAGTTTTTTACTTCAAAACAGAACACAGTTATGTTGGCACACTTATGCTTGGCGCCAGATTGACTGGCAAAGGCGTGGTACTTCCTAAACGGACTCTTCAAAGAGTCCTACCACTACTACCGTATATATATTTATATTTCTACCGTATATTATATATTTCATCGACGGGTTGAACTGTGAGGCATAGGTACAATTTTTTTAAACGGGCCCTTAATAAGATAATTTTGTGATATCACAGCATTAAAATCACGTTTTCGGCATTAAAATAATGACTTGGATCTTGCGTTGGAAATTACGTTTTACGTTTTTGTGTGTTCGTAAAAACATTGGTTAATGGTTTGTTTTGCTTCACTGCTGCTACAATGCTTATACATACCGGCATTCAACTTGACACAAAGATTAACAGCTTATAAATGACTACTACTGCTGCTAACTGGCTACTATATTGTAACCGACTCTTAAGAACGAAGAACCCTCGATCCGACTAAATATAAATAAATAAATATTGGTGGACAATTCACACACAACACCATTTGACCCCAAACTAAGCAAAGCTTGTATATATAGAGGCCAGATAGCTGATATAATACTTATATAGTTGTAAATACATACTTATTATACATAGAAACAACCAGCTACAGTACAAATATTTGAATTCATCATACAAAATATGCACTGGGTGGAGATTGAACCCTCGGCTTCGCAGGCAGAGTCATTACCCACTAAGCCACGAGGTCAGGCAATGCTAACAACTTGACTGTGAAAGAAGATTTAAAATTGTGACGAGATCTAGAAAAGAAAAGTGATTCAAAAGTGTTGGCACATTTCGGAGTGTTACAGCTGGTCGATATGATCTATTAGCTGTCTCCCACGACACAGGACCAACCTAGCGTGGGATACAGAGTTCACATCTAAGTAACTGAATAGCTTATACTAAACATAATTACTGTATTACGATGTCTTGTAAACTGTTCAAATAAAGAGATTATTATTTTTATTTATTTTTATTATTAATATCATATTGTAGCTCGTACCTCGAAAAAGAGACGTTGTTTGCTTGGTAACGCTCCAAAGACCCGAAGACCCGAACGAAGGTATTTCGTCACAAAAGGGGGGTTTCCCTGATGGTTACAATATTGGTGTCTTCAAGTTGAGAGTGAATCGGTATCTTCTAGGTAATTACGCTTCATCGTAGACCGCATCGTGTCTTATCATCAGACGAGATGGCTCTGAAGTGAAAAGTGTCATTGTTAAAAAACCCTCTCTATTGGAGCGGAGGAATATATATTGGATACATACATACCATCTGACAAACGAAGCAAAACATCCACTTTGGCAGCCACCTGATATAGTACGTACTTATATAGTTTTACACTTATTTGTTATTATACATAGGCACACCGAGACACAGAAAAAATATTTGTATTCATAACACAAATATTTGCACTGGGTGAGAATCGAATCCACTATTAAACTAGTAAAAGTGTATTCTGATGTTTTTCCTCTTTGTAAATAGAAAAAAAAAAAGATACATGAAATATAACACATCATCATGGTCACCGTAACATAAAATCGCACGGCCCTTTGACATTATAATTAACCTACAAATTACCTGCATCATAATTAAAGCAGCGGATGATCCAGTTAACATAGTTCAGATGAATGGAAAATTTACTTATTATGACACAAAAAAAACATATTCTTAAGTATTGATATTCAACACAACTGGGAACTGAGCCAAATAATACCATTCTAATTAGTCCGTCCGGTAGATTATAAAAAAAATATGGACACGTATTTTTGTTCTATCAAATTATTACAAATCGAGAGGATATACTC
The DNA here is from genome assembly GCA_017562165.1 of Ectropis grisescens. Classification (NCBI taxonomy): domain Eukaryota; kingdom Metazoa; phylum Arthropoda; class Insecta; order Lepidoptera; family Geometridae; genus Ectropis; species Ectropis grisescens. Next base: position 4,202,696 of record CM029776.1, on the reverse strand, counting down.
GTAGACCATCGAACTTCCTGAGTGGGGAGTTGTGACGTCAAGTCTACATAAACATCCTATGTAGACGTGACGTCAGTCGAAACTTCTAGTTACAATGCCTATTACTGTCTTCATACATATATCACCGGAACATTGTAAACACCGTTAGATAACAATCTATCTAGCGAGATTGTTAAATGTCGGTATGTTATGAACGGTTACATACTAATTACAATTTAACGCATTATTTTACGGTGGATTGCAATCTATCTTACAAAAAGCGTTATCTCATTATAATTTAGTTTTCTTTGATACAAACTCTACCCTTTAAAAAAGAAGCCTAATAGGAAGTGTAGAATAAATACACATATATTTGTACTCTAGCAGAACGCTGACGTGAATTAGCAGCTTGGGCGCTTTTTGAGGGCAACAGATCAGCATAGAACAACATGCCATGATGGGTTTCTCAGGAACTCCTGTCCACCAAACGAGTGTTTTATTCATTATGCATTAAATTTCTCATATGTTATAGCGTGTATTACCTACGTAGTTCCCGTTCCGGTTATTTGTCCTAAAAAATCCTATGTGTTCTTCCAGACTACAATCTGTGTTCCAAATTTCAGCCCGATCCGTTCATACGTTACGTCGTGATTGAGCAACAAACATCCAAATATTGACATTTATAACATTACTAGGATACTTTGAGGAGAAAAGTTGGTCTGAGATAGGATATGATAAATAACATAAACAAGAGACATCATGGTTTGTGTGAAGTCATCGATCGTATCTACATAAAGGCTTCTACAAATATCTAATGGTTACTGTTGAAACGTGCATGCTTATACGCAAATGACAATTATACTCGTAGTTGTAATGTTGTATGTAAATAATATTCTAGGAAAAGCAATAGAATGGCTACGGTGCGGCGGCATGTTGCTAATGTCTTCCTCGTGTCTTGAGAAAATAATCGCAACATGATTAGAAAATCAGTTTTCTTTAACCGCCTTCAAGTAACGAGCAACATGATATAGAAAGAGCTCAAACGTTGCGGATATTCTTTTATGTTTGGTTAATATCGATTCAAGATGGCCGCCTCCACAAAATGGCGGACAAAATATTTCTTCACAACCTACCTCAATATAGATATCAAATGAAAGGGCTTGACAAATAGAATACTATACATTATAAAGAAAATTAAATCCAAGATGACCGCCACCACAAAATGACGAATTATTTAATTTTTTCACTACTACCTCAATATGGAATATCAAACGAAAGGGCTTGCTAGTCAAGCCTCAAGTCAAGGAATACATTGCACTATGACTTTTGTTCTTGTTATATGCAATTACTTTAAATACGTATAATAATTTTCGAGTGAAAATTGTGTTACATTTTGAATATTTTATAATAATGTAAAACTTAAATTGCACGTCCGAAATGGGTAAACTGTTGTTACTTTTGTATGTTTAGTACCTACCATCCTATGTACACAATTAAGCAATAATCTTTAACAGCATTCAAATAACGAGGAAGTTCACAATTCGATGGTTTTTTTTGTATGTATGTTACTCGACAGCTCCGCCAGTAGTGTATCGATTTTGATGATTCTTTTTTGTTTGATAGAATATATTTCAGAAAGGGTTCGTCTGTAAACGTCTCAATATGGCTTTACATAATAAAAACTTCAATTTTCAAAAGGCTCTCCTAGCGATTGGTCGGTGCGACGGGTGACCAAAATGCTGGCGTTTATTTGTCCAACGCATAAGCATTGCCATTCAATGATATAATGCCGCCAGCAAGCTGAGCACACTTCCAACTGGTAGTAGGCTTGAACTTATAAATAAAGGCTTTACCGTTTTAAATACCTGCATATTACCCACTTGTACATAAAAATCCTATTAGTGGAATAAATCAGGTGCCATGTAACAGTGGACGTAATGAAGTGCTCCTAATTACCGGGGGTTGGCGTGTGGGGTCCGTGTCACTGTCGCGGCTAGTTCTCGGTTCTCTGCGTCGCGTGTACTCAAGGCCGGATTTACTACGTGTTTGATGTTCGTGAATTATTAGATTAGTTTCAGTTAATGTTTAGTAATTTGGTCACGTGATCTTTTTTTAACTTAACACTTTTGTGGCCACAGTCACGAGTCTGTTTTTTGTCAGAATTAATGTTTTATACTTTTCGGTGCGTCAGGGAAAAATATGGGAGTAAATTTATAAAGACACTGCGCAGGCGTCGTTGAAAATTTACTCCCATTACGCCGACAGCTAAAAATTACAATACGTCCGACTTTTTTATACGTCCATGACGACAACACAGGCTATTTAACCCCCGACCAAAAAAAGGGGTGTTATAAGTTTGACGTCGATGTCTGTCTGTCTGTCTATCTGTCTGTCTGTCTGTCTGTCTGACACACACACACAGACAGACAGACAGACAGACAGACAGACAGCTGTCTGTCTGTCTGTCTGTCTGTGTGTGTGTCTGTCTGTGGCACCGTAGAGCTCAAACGGATGGGCCGATTTCGATGCGTTTTTTTTTATTTGAAAGTTAATATTCGTGCGGGTGTTCTTAGCTATGTTTGGTTAATATCGATTCAAAATGGCCGCCTCCACAAAATGTCGGACAAAATATTTCTTCACAACCTACCTCAATATGGGTATCAAATGAAAGGGCTTGACTAGCAGAGTACTATACGCTATAACAAATTTCAAATCCAAGATGGCTGCCACCACAAAATGGCGAATTATATTTTTTTTTCACTACTACCGCAATATGGGTATCAAACGAAAGGGCTTGACTAGTAGAATACTTTGCACTATGACAAATTTCAAATCCAAGATGGCCGCTACCACAAAATGGCGAATTACATTTCTTTTTTCACAACTTCCTTAATATGGGTATCAAATGAAAGGGCTTGACTAGTAAAATGTTGTACAGATAACAAATCTAAGGTAGTCGGGGGTTAATCAAAATTTTTAATTTTGTTCTTGTTTATAACATGAGTTACATTTTTCACTTGGGAGGGGAACACAACACGTTCTAACGCCGTAGTCCGTATTACCTGTTAGTTACAATGTTGACTAGTTCACTTTAGGGTGACGGTGTAGGCGCGCATCGCAAAAAAAAACTGACACAATTTTACCATAACGCGCCAAAAGAAAAAAAAAATTGGTTGTCTGTAAAGTCGGTTGGCTTACGGACGATAGTTTAATGTGACAACGTCATAACAATATATTAATAGATGCGACGCAAGCGTACGATGAGCGTAACGGGACATAACGGGATACTTTCGTGCATGGAGCCAGCGTTCATCGATTTATTAGACGTTGTCACGTCAAAAGCGAAAGAAAAAAAGCGCTCGTCACCCAGAAGCCTAAGATGTTTTATCTCTGTACCCTGTAATTTCAAACCCAACCACAGTAATGCACATTACTGCTTGACGGTAGAATAACTGGCAAAGGTGTGGTACTTCCCCAGACGGACACAGCAAAGAGTCCCACAACATTGTTATTGAGTAACATATTTCTCTCAGAGCAACGCAACGGTCAGTGAAGCGTAAGCGGTTAAACACTTTCTCAGCATATAAATCTACTCTCGTCTCTTCATAATTAACTTTCCAGAAGATGATTTCATCTTGATATGTTAAATGAAACGTTTTCCACATTCAGTACGTTTTTAATAGGTTTGCACTTGACCGCCACATCGCCATGTTAAGCGACGATGCAATCTACGATGGAGCGTGCTTACTTAGCAGACACCGAGTCACTCTAAACTTGAAGACAACAAGATTATGTCCACGGGTGAAACCCCATTCGGGCAACGTATTCCACAGCCTAGATGTTATCACAAAAACTGTCTAACCTCCTCGTTCGAGTCTTTGGAACGTTAACTATGAAGCGGTATCGCATTTTCGAGCTACGAGTAGTCCGGTATAAATAATACCTAATAGTTAAAAAAACTAAAAAACACGCTTCCAATCCGTCATCTTGGATGTCCGCCATGTTAGATTCAAAATCAAATCAAATTTATTTATTTGGTACTTAAAAATAATGGGTCATACAAAACCAGGAGTCCACTGGCCCCGAGCTAGTTAGAACTGTGTTTCGGAAACCAGTGGCATCTTTCAACTTGTACATGAAAAAAAAGTTACAAATGATTGAATTAATATAAAAATAATCGAAAATGATACAAACAATAATTTAAAACAATTATTAGCATCGAAGAGATATAATAACTAACAAACTGAAAATTAGTATTTTATTAATAAGTACGAGTATATTATACAATTATTGATACAAAGTGAAAAGTAATATTTATTAAATAAGTATTTATTGCAGATACATGGCACGTATTAATCAATTATTGATTGACGTCACGTGACTATTTTTTTTTGTATTCCTGACAGCAAGCCCTTTCATTTGATACCCATATCATGGGGTGGATTTCAAACAGCCAGTCCTCCATCTTGGGGAGGCCACCATATTGGATTTGTAATGACATTTCTTAGCTAGTCATGTAGGTATTGTCATCAGAACTCAGAGCGTGTGCAAAATTTCGTCCAAATCGAAGACCGGGATGTGGGTCAAATTAAGATTACGAGATACATACCTAGTTAGTTACAAGTGAAAGTAATAAAAGCGGGTTAAAAAAGTTATCTGATAATATATATACCATCTTGCGGTGGTATTAACGATTACCGGTGGTAAGAGTGACGAGACGAGCAGGACATCTACCTGATGGTAAGCAACATGCCTGCCACATAACAGCACAGTGACACGCAGCTATTGGAACATGAACAGTCCAAATCATCACCTAGCACTGGACTGCGCGTCACCCAGAGATCTAAGTTGTTATATCTCTTAGCCCGGTAATTTCTTTGGAAACATTGCCCTTCAAACCGGAACACAGTAATGTTTGCACATTACTGCTTGGCGGTAGAATAACTGGCAAAGGTGTGGTACTTCCCCAGGCGGACTCTGCTAAGAATCCTACCCCTACAACCAGGTTACAAAGTACCAGGTTGCTTGGAACACAGATTTTATATGCTGGAATAGCACATAGGCTTCTTTTTATCACGGGAATAAAATGGAAATGGGAATTACGCGTGTGTGCCGGTTCTGCTATTTTTAATCTCAATATAAAAAAAAGGTTACGTAGTTTGTGTACGCTTCAAAAATTCAAAAAGTTCTGCACCGATCGAGCTGAAATTTCATATACCATGATATTATTTTCTGTATGTAAGCCTAGTCTAGAGTAAATTTATAATTGTAATTTTATATGGCAAATAAATATTTTTACTTTTTTACTTTTATTTTACAATGATATTATAATTTGCGTCAAGGATTGTTTTTATCTAATTTTTGCATCTCAATGTGCCACAACGAAGCGTGGCAGGGTCTAGCTGTACCCTGCCACGCCATGCCCATTATTTATAGTTTACGATATTGACTTCATTGGGTCACTTCTTTCATACCTACACACATTACATATATTATATCATGTATAGTACTTAGTTGTGATTAGTTAGCAATATGCCGAGTGAATGACCTCTATATGAAGGGCACGTTTTGCACAAGGCTCGAGCACATACAGATACAACAAATTTTATTGTCTCATTCAGAAGAACAGAGTGAAAACCACCGTTGTGTGGGAGCCAGACGCGGTCCGAAAAGGGGGGGGGGGGACAAAGACAAAGGAGGCATGACCCCCCCAAAACGGTATACGTTAAATATGAAGAAATTTCTTAGATTTTTAATTTAACGTAATTAAAAATCTAAGAAATTTCTTCATATCTAATAAACTGGAAAAATAAGGATAATAATAAGGAAAAAAGAACTGGAACGGCACCTAACGAACGAACGCGGATAAAATCGTGGGTCGCTACTAATAAAGTCTTTTTACTAGATTTTTCTACTGAACCCCTCAAATCTGAGGTGGCGTACTGGTGACTCCCTCCAAAATTTGAGGCTAGGACTGCGCCTGGTGGGAGCCAGAAAAATAAACGGGTTATTATAGTTGCCACTTCTATAAGTGATTCAAACGCAATCGGATTGATCTACACACGGAATGAAGCAAAGAAATTGGAAAAGGAATCAAGCATCTCGGTCTTTGTCATATCCGTTTAGAATGACAGAGACAAGAAATGTCATTCCGAATTTGAATTGTTCGGATTGTGTTGTAAATCAGTACCCTGGTCATGACCGAACATTATGTCTATAAGCATTTTTTTAAATAAAGATTGCTGAGACAAGCAGCTCAAGTGCCTGATAGTAAGCAACTCTGCCAAGAAGATTTCTACCACTACAAAGATGTATATGTTGTAACAGAAGTCCAGACGTTTGATCGTTATGATAAGTCTTGAGGATTTTTTTTAAATACGACGGATTGAATTCGATACACAACATAACTTGTCAAAATTCTAGAAATAATTGTGTCACACAGGAAGTATGGAGTTTGCGCGGAGATGTTACGATCGATATGTCATCCTCCTATAGCTATCTGAAAAAGACTATCCGAGTACCTATCAATATGGATTAGGTAATCAGACACATCTATGAATCACTGTTCGCTGAGCCATGATTCGTCAAATTTTAGGTGTAGGTAGGTACACTGATATCTCTCAGATTCGGGTTCACCTGAAAAAAAGTTTGTTTTAAATCGACTAAATTACCTTGGATAATTAGTCCTTACAAAAACGGGCGTTTTTATATTCATAATCGTGATACTAAAATTAAAAAAAACTACTGTTTAATTTTGAATGGAGCGTTTTCAAGACGTAATAACAAGAACAAAATTAAAATTTTTGATTAACCCCCGACTACCTCGGATTTGTTATCTGTACAACATTCTACTAGTCAAGCCCTTTAATTTAATACCCATATTAAGGGAATTGTGAAAAACGCAATGTATTTTGCCATCTTGGATTTGAAATTTGTCATAGTGCAAAGTATTCTTCTAGTCAAGCCCTTTCATTTGATACCCATATTGTGATAGCAGTGGAAAAAATAATATAATTCGTAATTTTGTGGTGCCCGCCATCTTGGATTTGAAATTTATTATTATGTATTGTATTCTACTAGTTAAGCCCTTTTATTTGATACCCATATTGTACAGCGCCCAAGTGTCCAAAATGAAACGCACGTATAACATCTATAAAGATTGTATTCGTTTGTTTGCGAATGCTTAGCCAAAGTATAACAATGTGTCGATATTTAAATAAACGAGTGATTCGTCTCGAAAACAAAACATCATCGTGTTTTAAGGGTTACTAGCGCCATCTAGTTTTGTTCGAGACAAACCAATTATTGTGTACAAAAATTACAAATTAAACATTCCGCCACCCATGGACCACACGTCCATAACTATTGGGAATAAGAGGCAAATAATCTTGAAAAACAACAGAATTTTGTCTACAAATTAGAATCTAAGTGTCAAACAATTTTGATAACAATACAATGGAATTGCAAATGGATAACTAAAATACTAACATTATGTTTAATTTGATTACAACAAATTATGATTATTCTAAACTACTGAAATAATTTTAAAAGTCAAATCAATAAATATGTTCAGATAAAACTACATAAAATAGGAATTAACAAAAAGCGTTGCAAAAAACCTACCAGAACTTTGAAGACAAATTAACAGGTTCTGTTTGATCAAGATTTTAGATTCCGTAAAACTGAAAATTGAAAAGAATTCGCATCATTCTGAACTCACGCTGAAATTCACAAAAATAACATGGAGGTCAAGTGATTTCAAAAGCACATACAATATTTCAATACAAGTCGTCTGTCAAATATGCAATCAGTAATTTTATAAGCATCCTTGTGGTCAACTTAGTATAATGAAAGTGCTTTGAAATCAAATTAGGATAGTTGTAATCCTTGAAAGTAAAGGAATTCTATTTCAACGTAGGAGAATCTCGTTTCATCTTGCAGAACTTCTTGAACAGTTCATCTTCTAAGTGATGTTTATCATGCGTCAAATGCAAGTTCACCAAATTGTGACATTTTGTGCCTTTGCTGACATGAATGGTTGGTATAATACAGATAAAATCCAGCCCAGTCGGGTGTTCTGTGCAATTAACCCGGACTGATCTTGAATCAATCCTTTCAGAAGGATTTGACTAAAAACTTCTGCCCCCAGTAGCACATCAATTTGATTGGGTTTGCCAAATGATGGATCTGCTAAAGCACTAATTGGAAGTGTTGATAAGCACTGCAAGTTTTGCAGCGTTGTGTTTGGCAAAAGGGTAGTAAGTTTATTAAGCACATGCTCTTACCGTCATAGTAAAGGTCGGGTCTAGGCGGGACTGAAGGGTTAACAAAACTGTGTACTTCGACGCAAAAGTCGAGCCGCGGTCGCCTCCTAGCCCGGTGACTATACTGGTCTCAAGAGTCTTCTTGAGACCCAAACGCTGCACAGCAGCTTGCGTTAGAAAAGACGCCTGAGATCCCTGATCAAGAAGAGACCTTAAAACAACAGTCGTTTTCTTGTTGGATTCCGCTGTTACCAAGGCGGTAGGCAACAGAACTTGACTGGGCGAATTAGCTAAGCAGGTGGTTATCCCTGGTGAACGTGACGTTACAGAACGAGCTTGTGAACACGATGAACTTGTCGTCGATGCCGTGGTGGCAGTGACAATTCTCTTGTTCACAGGCTGATCAACCTCAACTTTATTAGTTGTTTGTTGATTTCTTGGGTGCAATAGAGTGTGGTGTTTCTTTTTACACAAACGACACCTGGTTGACGAATTGCATTGAAAAACTGTATGGCCTTTATTCAAACAGTTGTAACATAATTTATGCGCACTAGCAAATTTACGCTTGGCCTCGGTGGAACTTTTAGCAAATTTCTTGCAATGGCAAGTTTTGTGATTCTCTGAACAAAAGGAACACGAAACTGAAGAAGCTACAACGTGAGTACAACTAGCCTTCTCCAACTTCTGCAAACTTGGATCTAAAAACTCAATCGCCCTGAACCTATTTTCCAAAAAATCTTGAAACATTGCAAACGTTGGTAGTTCTAGAACCGTTTCAGTTACTTTTTGTTCCCAATATTTACGAGACTCAGCACTAAGTTTTTGGCTTATCAAAAAAACTATTATTGTATCCCAACTATCAACATTGACACCTAAATTCTTTAACGAATTCAAACACTCTTTGGTAGTGTCTAACAACATCTTAATAGCACTTGAAGATTCAGTAGTCAATGCCTTTTGAGAAACTAACCTTTTTAGAATACAATTAACCAAATACTTTTTATTATTATACCTATTTTGTAACTGAGTCCAGCACACATCAAAGTTATCTGAAGTAATAGGGATGTGACGCAACAATTGTTCAGCTTCACCAGTCACTGAAGCCTTCAGATAATATATTTTTTGGACATTATCAATATTGCTGTTGTTGTGGAACAAAGAAGTGAACAGATCACGGAAAGTTACCCACTCGGAATACTTACCCGAAAACTTCGGTATCTCAATTTTGGGCAACTTTACACTGCATTGTTCAGATCTATGAGCAGCGTCAGTACATGTATGAGAAACAGTTGAATCTGGTTTGAGTTTCAAGATGGCTTCTTTCAACATAGATTTATATTCAACATACAATTCTTCACATGAATCATACACATTATTTGCACAGTAAGAAGAAGCTTCCAATTCTTCTGTCTTAATTTCGATTATAATAGTACGATGATTATTTTGAAACTCAACCCAATACTGCTCTAATGTCTCCAAACGTGTGCTAATATACAATAAAGTTAAACGGTCTTTAGATGATTTCTTGAAATTATTCTTGGATTTCGAAATGTGTGATGCTAAATGGTCTTGCAATTTAAAATATTTATTTTCCATGTTAATCAAGTTCAATTATTAAAAATAACAAATTAATATAATATAGACTGTGAACTTCTTAGAATCCTAAAATATTTTACACAATTTTTCTAAGTCGATGAAACTATTGGCCAAATATTCTAAGTGTTCAGAACCTTGTCAAAATCAATTCTATACAAAATCGGGCATAGGTTCCCGTCAAACACTTTTAGTGAAACTATTCTAAGTCATGCAAAACACAAAAAATATTACAAGTCCAAGATAAATCAATGTAATTTTGTTAAGTCTCATTTTGTCTAAATAAATTCTTGGATTTGAAATTTATTTATAAAAAAGTATTCTCACTAATCAAGCTCCTTTCGTTTGATACCCATATTGAGGTATGTCACAACTGGTAACGTCATTACATAATTGGCGCCATTTTGTGGTGGCGGTCTCGCTTGATTTGAAACTTCGCCGCTATAACGCTAGGGGTTCTACACCCAGTTGGACGAGCTTCACACTTTTTGATACCCATATTCAGGTATGGTTGTGAAGAAATAACCGCCAACTTCGCCGGTTTGTGGAGGCGGTCTGGTTTTGAATCGATAGGTCAACCACGCGTCGCTAAGAACCGGCAGATACGAAGGACCAAATGTACAGCGCATTGAAATCGTCCAAAATGAAACGCACGTATAGTCTCCTACATCTATAAAGATTGTATTCGTTTGTTTGCGAATGACATCGACGTTAAACTTATAACACCCTTTTTGGTCGGGGTCAAAAACAATATAATTCGTAATTTTGTGGTGCCTAGCCATCTTGGTTTTGAAATTTGTTATTATGTATTGTATTCTACTAGTTAAGCCTTTTATTGATACCCATATTGAGGTAGGTTGTGAAGAAATATTTTGACCGCCATTTTGTAGAGGCGACCATCTTGAATCGAGGTTAACCAAACGTAGCTAAGAACATCCGCACGGATAATTAAAAAAAAAAAAAACAAATAAAAAATCCGCATCGAAATCGGCCCATCCGTTTGAGCTCTACGGTGCCACAGACAGACACACAGACAGACATCGACGTCAAACTTATAACACCCCCTTTTTGGTCGGGGGTTAAAGACAGACATCGACGTCAAACTTATAACACCCCTTTTTTTGGTCGGGGGTTAAAAAGACCTGTCAAATATAGTTCCCAATTTCATCGTTTTTTTCCACAGTTTACAATTTTTATTTTGTTAGAGGAATTTCACAAAAACCAACAGTGGTGCCACACTTGACAATATTTAGAACTTATCTTTGACAAGTCTTTTTGCGTCTGGAAAACGCCTCATTATGGGCATGTATTTTTATGCACTAGCAACTTGTACGTCACCGTACACTCCGCGAGGTATAAGCTGAGCTTTGCATTAGTGTGAGTGATCACCAATCAGGCAGGAGCTTGAAATTTTGTCCGCGAGGTATAGGCTGAGCTTTGCATTAGTGTGAGTGATCACCAACCAGGCAGGAGCGCGGCGAGACAGAATGGCGCCGCGCCTAAGGCCGGTTGTCACACCTACACTATCCATGTACACTCACACAAATTATGTCACCGATTGTGAGATTCATTCACCATACACATAGTAAATTTATGTCATGAATAAAAATATTAATATTGTGTCTGCGTAATTCTGTACATCAGTTTGTAGTCATTTTAACGTAGGCTCCGCAATCGTCAAGTCCAGCTAGTAAGTACCAGTACTTACCAATCCGACCTGCGGAATTCTTACGGTGTATGATCCTGGAAATATTTTGAGCTAAATAGTATCTACTCGAGTACACTTTTCGTGGAATAAATAAATTTGATTAATAGCTGCTATTTTTAAACTAACTACCTAGATACAATTAAACTTAGATACCGTTTTCTATACAGTCGCTGCGTTGAAAGTATAATTACTACTATCATTTGAAGTGTAATTACTCGGGAAGCGCATTCCTATCTGCAACGGTCACGATCTACCATAACGCTACTTTGCTTCCCACGGAACATGACTTGAAGTACTTCCCTGTGACTTTAGAACAATACGCCGCTATGCACGCAATTACTGACTAAAACACTTCACACAGACCCAGGCGCGGTCCCAGTCGAATTTCGTATTCGGAGGGGGTCACCAGTAGATATACAATAAATCGAGTAAAAAAGACTTTATTAGTGGTGCCCCATGATTATACCCGCGTAGTTGCCGTTCCAGTTATTTTATTGCGTTCAAAAATAGTCTGTGTACTACTCTTATTAGATATTTTTAAAATGTTTTAGTTTTTTAATTTTACCGGATTTTAGGGGAGGGGAGGGGGATTATGTCCCCTGTGACCCTCCTTCGGACTGCGCCTGCACAGACCTACATACTATCTAAGTCGGAATTTCCAAGCCGTTGGAATACCGTTAGATTACAGTCTGGAATAACACATATACTTCTTCTTATCACGGGAATATTACGGGGTCGAGAAAAGCGCGGGTAAAACCGCGGAAACATTAAGAGGTGATTAAAACAGCTTTTTTTAACCATTTTGTGGTAAAATGGCATTTCAATGGGCGGGTCATGCAAGCAGAATGGCCTCCGACAGCTGGATCAGAGTTACTACAGAGTGGGTACCATCGGCACGTCGGACGGCTCCGGACCGGGCTAAGTGGAGATAATTGGGGGACACTTTTGCCCAGCAGTGGGACAATTGAGATTGATTTTAAAAATAGTGGTGGGTCGAGCAAATGGCTGATTGCTTATCAATCAGCCTGCTCAGACAGCATAGGGCTACGCAACTATTTGAATCAAATCCTGAGACCAAAATACTTACTGCCTAGTACCGCACTCTACTCGTTACTTACACATATAGATATCATGATTTATCTGTTTACCCTGTAATTTATCTGGATTTCCCTTCAAACTGCACAACAGTAATAATTTGCCTTAACTCAAAAAATTTATAGTTTTGTCTCGAAAACGTGAAGATTTAAGTAAATTAATCTTAAGGAAATTAAACAAAATAATAATCTAAGATGGGTCTCAATGAAAATCAATTTTACCGCACAATACTAACGTTTGGTAATTTATCATAATGTTTTCCCTGTCATAATACTAGTATAGACAATGGTTTTAGTTAGTTAGATATATGATGTATTTAAATATAATACAAGGTTATTTTACAAATATGTCTTACATGAAGAATTAACCAACATTTAACCGTTGATTTTTGATCATTACACAAAAAAGTTTCACACGCAACGTTTATAAATTTTTAAGCTATTGCATAGCTTTTATCGCGGGTCTGGGGACCGAATTTTAGTGATCGTGCATCTCTTTCTTATGTTCACAAGAAAGAGAGATGGAAGACAATAACGCCGTCCTCCCCACTCGGTCATTCGAGTTTGAATCTTATTTGTATTAACTTTACAGACTAAATGCTCTTAGCAGTGTTGCCAACTTAACAGGTTTCCCGTGAAATTTTTTGGTAAACAAATGTCACTCTTCAAAATAAAAGCAATTCCGAAAAATTGTTAACATCCCTATTGCTTCTGTTGATAAAAATGCATGCAACATGCAATAGCTTTACCGCGATAGCAGTCTCCGAGTGCCACACTTCTTTTTTTTATAGTATAGAGTAACGAGACGAGCAGGACATGCGTCTGATGGTAAGCAACATCTCTCACATTACAGCACAGTGACACGCAGCTATTGCAACATGAACCGTCCAAATCATTACCTAGCACTGCACTGCGCGCCACACCCAGAGATATAAGATGTTTTAAGGTATTAGTAGCAAAATATATAAAAAAAGTTTTTCTTAGTATTTCATACTTTTAAGCTCTACAGCTTTCCATATCGCACTGTGAAGAAGTAGTAATGAGCAAACATTACTATGTTCCGGTTTGAAGGGCAATGTTTCACGTTTCAATGTTTTAATGTACATCTGCAGTTACAAATTTAATGTAAATATTACTTAAAGCAAGGGCGATTCCAGTTTTGGCTCCGGGCCACATAACCACAAAACTGTACGATAAGTACATGCAAGTTGCAAGTTTTTTAATTAGTGGTCTACCTTAGTACTGGTGCTAGCTCTAGGTACCCCCATGACTCCCCCTGGATTCGCACTTTACTCAAAGGTTCAGGTGGGATTCATTCGCGCCTACGACTTCAGGATTATGGATCGCACGTCCCAGTCACAAGGCCACCACGGCTTTTTTTTTCCTAAAATCATTTACCAAGTTTCCTTGGATCCTAATACTTATTACAATCTAGCCTAATTAATTAATTAAGTCTAGACTAATGAGTAATTTATATCTAACTTAACCACTACGGCTCAACACAAAGTGGATTTGACTGTAAATACTGAATAGTAAATAAATAGCATGCGAAAAATGACCCTGTATATTGTTTTGGCCGAGGTCGACAGTCCGCGGCGATTATAGACGATTACGATAGAATTTATTGCTCCTAATCCATTCACAGCGTATAATCACACAATCCATTCTTGTATTTATTTCTCTTGATAAAAACGTGATAGACACTCGTAGTTGAAACAGACACATGACAGATAATGCATTTTCTAGAAAGGTGATATTAATTCAAAAGCCTCACCTTTTAAATTAAAAACAGTTAATAATTAAGTATTTGGAACACAATTTCGACGCACTTTTTTATTCACATATCATAAAATCCAGGATTTCACGGATTTAAGTTCAGTTTACGTCTGAGTTTGTAATTGTGCAGTTCTAAAATTTCGTAGACTTACCTTACCTCGGTATATAATTAATCACTAGATTAGTAAGTACTACTGTAAGATAAATAGTCTGTAGGTCTGTACCAACTACGAACGCACCCAAGACTCACGTATACATAAATATATTCGATAGGCATCTGGGTGAATTTTTATTCCAAGTAATTAAATGGTACCATCAATCACATATTGATATCACAGCTGATTATAATGAAAGAAAATTCGCTGTCATTGTGATGTATCATTTAAATTCGCTATGTTAAAGTTGTTTGCGGATTTATTCAACCAGAACACCTGTCCAAATTAAATGAGAAAGTAGAGTTGTGCCACGATTCATTCAAGCTCCGACAACTGATTCAAATAACTCATTAACATACAATAGTCGACGAGGATTCTATGAATGTTACAGAAGCGTCTCTTCTCGTTTGATGTCATAGAAGTGACAACGTGGATTATATGCGTTCATGTTGAAAAATAATGCACAGGATATAAATGCTATCAAAATCATTGCTAGGTTTCCCCCGTCTTATCTATACAAATAAATAAAATTGGAGTATTTGTATGTAATAACAAAAATCCAGCTTTTCACTAAGTTCAAATGAAAGTACCTATATACGGTATATATTTAAAATCATTATTACATTTTTCGTCTGTCTGTCTATCTGTTTGTTTCGGCTAATCTCCGAAACGGCTGGGTCGATTATGACGGGACTTTTACTAAGAGATAGCTAATCTTCTAAGGCATACGTTAAACATACATACGTTACTCTTACTTGGGGGAAATAATTAGGCTTCTTTAAAAAAACACTTAAAACGTGAGTGCAACCGCGGACACACCTAGTTGTATACATATAAGTCAGAAACGTCAGGATTTAATGAAATAATGATTTACCTCGTAATAATTCTTATGTGATATTTTCAACATGACTTCATATCGAACTCTTAAAAGTTGCACATATCTTTTGATCTTCTGACTACCGTTTAAAAGAACTCATTAATTAGGTATCTCAAATTTTCGGTATTCATTTTAAAATTTGATCGTAGAATTGAATCGTGTCTCTCGATTTCTCAGGATGTCACTATCAGATCCTGACTTGGTGCTCATGGTATCACCTCTGAAATGTATTAAGTATTTCTAAAAAAAGAAGGAACAAAAAACTTTGAAAATCGGTCAATAATTGACGGAGAAATCAGTGAACATAAATAGAGATGAATGTAGTGGTAGGACTCCTAGCAGAGTCCGCCTGGGGAAGTACCACACCTTGCCAGTTATTCTACCGCCAAACAGTAATGTGAAAACATTACTGTGTTCCGGTTTCAAGGGCAAAGTTTCCAGAGAAATTACAGGGCTTAGAGATATAACATCTTAGATCTCTGGGTGATGAGCGCAGTGCAGTGTTAGGTAATGATTTGGACTCTTCATGTTCCAATAGCTGCGTGTCACTGTGCTGTTATGTGGCAGACATGTTGCTTACCATCAGGCACGTGCCATGCTCGTAGCGTCACTTCTTAGTAATAAAATATATACTATACAGTAAAACACAGTACTTTATCCTTTTTGAAGTAGGTTAAAATAGCTTACTTAGCTGTCTTTTTGATTTTATATGACATCACAAACGTCGAAAATTTCAATATCGATTTGATTTTACTTAAACAATTGGCAGCTTTTTGGCTTACGTAAGCTTGAAGTTAATATTCAGAATACGGTTACACCGTCAATTTAGAGTAACTGACTAGACGGGCTATCAATACTAATTATTAATAAAATTGACGGCTTGAGATCTTGCCAAATTGCGCTAGACCAGAGTCACTACAAAATGTCTGACAAAACAATTTTACGTAAGAAGTATCTCACTAATTTTGCACTTGCCAAGACGATTCATGATAAACAAACATAACCGAGCGTCATGAAATTCCAAATAGTATCTAAAAATCGTATGTGTGTGTAGAGTTTACATTCAAAATTGTCCCCAAGTCATTAGTTTCTAAGGAGACATTCACGATGACTATTAAGTATATCTTTTTAGTCTGTCCAACATATTGGAACAAAGTTTCCTATGGCAGGCTTGTAGGAGATAGGGATTTTACTGCACTATCGAACTGAAAAAATTGTGAGACTAAAACCGTAAGAAAAATATATAACAGAAGTGACGCGTAAAAACTGCCCGTGACCTGTGTTGCCAACTTTACCTTTTCAGATGATTATACCATAAATAACAAAATTAACCAATATTTTTTTTGCAAATTGTGTTGGTTCAA
This sequence comes from Ectropis grisescens, assembly GCA_017562165.1. Lineage (NCBI taxonomy): Eukaryota > Metazoa > Arthropoda > Insecta > Lepidoptera > Geometridae > Ectropis > Ectropis grisescens. Next base: position 4,185,886 of record CM029776.1, on the reverse strand, counting down.
CACATGGACGTATAAAAAGTCGGACATAGTCTCGCTAAAATAAAAACTGTGTCACTAGAGTCGGCCACATTTGCATGTGTTCGTTGTCAGGTTGTCATTGATAGGCTGACGCGCACACATACACACAAGTAGCGCGAGTAATGACCAACTGATGTGTGCTTGTCAGCCTGTATATGACGTGCATATTACGTGGCCGACTCGATGGATACAGTTTTTGTTTTAGCGAGACTACGTCCGACTTTTTTTCTTTTAAGTCCATGGTTCTACATTATTCGAAGAAACTTCGTTTCTACCTGGTATCCCATGACACCGCATCTTTTTTCGTGTTAAACAATGACATTATTATTAGCTTACTTTCTCATTGAAATTGCAGTCATTGTAATTGAACACCTGTATAACATTGTAACAACAACATTTTATGAACACGTTAAAAATGTGTTTTACTTATAAATTCTGTACATTAAACTTTTTTGTTGCCGACTCCACCAATTTTTTTAGCTAGGTATGAAGATGATTTTAAATTCCAAGCAAACGATAAGCAGTTCCGATACAAATAATAGCTAAAAAAACATCTTCGATGTGCCAAAATTTGAAAAAAAATCTAGCAAAACCGATTAGGAGCTCTATTAAACCGTTCTATTAAGAGCGATGCCACGACAAAGATTCCTTTTTTCCTTCTTTCGAGGCTTAAACACAGCAACATTGAATGCAGATAAACAACTGTGCCCTAAGATAATTTATTTTCTCTAACTTAGCTAAATGAAACGTTAACGCCGCCTTACCTGTGGCTTTTTCAAAATGCAAAAATACCTGTCAAATAGAGTTCCTTCTCAATTTGTCATTGAGATCTATTTCAGCAGGTATTATTGTAGACGCCAAAGTATGTATGTAAACGTATGTCAAATTAATTTGACATATGTTTTCATCCATTCATACTCGTACTGTGATGAACTGTCAGTGTCATTCTAAAAACGCCTTATGATTCGTATTCCAGACGCAAAAATACTTGCACAAAGATAGTTCTAAATATTGTCAAGTATGGCACCACTGTTGGTTTTTGTGAAATTGCTCTAACAAAATAAAAAAGTGGCGCACCTATGGTGAAATTGAGAACTGTATTTGACAGGCCTTTTTATGTCTTGAAAACGCCTCATTAGCGAACTAACCAATGGATCGGTTGATGATGGCAATGTTTGGCGGAAATATTCGTCGATAACAATCGATAAACACCATGATATGATCCAGCTACGGTTTTATTGGTTCCTTTTTATCGTCGCTCCCGGCCAGGCCAGAAACTAATTAAACGGCTCGTAATCATTTGTTTAGAATGAACAGTTTTTGGAAGCGGCGTCATTCACTTCCGTCTGGCGCGACTACGTATTTTGATGTGGTGATAAAAATTGGTATTTCATGGCGTCATGAACTTATATGTATTGTATAAGGCAACGCTATATATATAGTGTGTATTTTAAAGTGAACTTCGTAGCGATTCTGAACCCTGTTGGATTAATTTCGACACGGAATTATACGGTCTTTGTCTTAATTGTTTAGAATGACAGAGACAAAATAACAATCCTTTGTTATTCCGAATTGGAGTCGTTTGGGTGCGTTCAGAATCAGTACCCTGGTCTTATTATTGAAAAGATCTTGTGTTGGTGAGAACATAAATTAAAACATAAAGGCTTTAAAGCTGAAACACTATGGCATAGCTGGGAAATCATACGCTGTGTTGACTGACATGTTACGAGGCCGCTCTCAACTGGTGGATGCTGGCGATGGCGATAATAAATCAGACCCATTGTCTTCATCTATGGGAGTGCCGCAGGGTTCGTCAGTAAACATCATGTTTTCACTCCTATTGAACGATCTACCTGACGCCGTAAAGGGTGCAGACATATTCATGTATGCAGATGATGTGGCTGCCATAGTAACCGCCCTTTCGATAGAGGAATTAGAAGATAAATTAAATACTGTAATTACCGGCTTAAACACATGGTTTCGTGCTAACGGTTTTATGGTAAACTCCAAAAAGACTCATTTTATTCACTTTTGTCTATCGGGTCACTGTACAAAATCGCTAAAAATCTTACTTGACGGGGTCCGGATTGAGCAGGTACAAAGCACAACATTTCTGGGGTTCGAGATTGACCGCTGCATGACATGGGAACACCACATCGACAAGATGTGTGCTAAAGTAAGCAGTGCGTGCTTTGCACTAAGACGGGTATCCCAGTGGTGTCTGCAGATGTATCTCGTTCGTGTTACTTCGCCACGGTGCATTCCCGTTACAGTACGGAGCCGAACTATACGCACGCGCTGCCGACTGGGAGCGTGCTTTCCGCGCTTAAAAAACGTGCCATACGCGCCATCGTGGGCGTGTCGCAATGCACATCCGTCAGACCATATTTCAAAGAGCTTGGCATACTTACGTTGCCTGCAATCTTGATCTACCAAGTAGCTGTGTATGTCAGAAACAACTTAGACTCATACGACACGCGAGGAGAGAGACATTCGCGCAATATACGTAACGCGGACAAGCTGGATAGTATACCTCACTCTCTCGCGAGATCGGAAAAACTGACTCACATTATGGGACCAGAAGTTTATAACACTCTTCCTAAAATAGTTAAATTAGCACCGAGTTCGGGTAGCTTCAAAACCGATTAAAAAGCTGGCTTATCGATCAAACTTTTATAGTTACAGCGAGTTTTTATATAGTGATGGCAAACTCACAATAAAGTTGTAAAAATTGACATTGTTCATTACAATTGTAATAAGTACATATATTTTAATTTTGACACTTACTTGTACAATACCTATTATCGTACAATATAAAGTTCAATTTAAACTTTAAAAATGTATACTCTTTGTATACTCTTATTTTGTTTTTTTATAAAATTGACGTGTAAATTGTACATTTATCAATAAGGAACTTTGACTTTGACTTTGACATAATAGTTTATTTGAAAAAGTAATTAGGTTATTAATTTTGTATCTCTGACAGGGACATTCAGAGGAGACAACATCATGGATTCTGTAATTACAATAATACCTCAATAAAATACCTTTTGTTTTTAGGTAGTATGTGATATAATGGATCTATGCGTTAATGTGGATACCGAATCTTGTTTAGAGAAACTGGGGAATTACCGTGGCAATATATTAATTGATGTTTTCGTCTTTTTTGGTTGAACGCCGTGGTGATCTGGTCGAGAGTAGGTACCTACCTCTAATTTCAAAATCGTTGTGTTGTAGTTTCGAAACGAGGCTGCATATTTTCCGACTGAGTGTTTTCCCAAGTGGAGATATACAAGTGTGTAGTCCAGTGTCGTCACTACTAGCTTTAAGGATGAACGACAACAAAGCCACCTTCCAAAGATAAGCATCATCTGCCAAACCGCAGTAGACTAGCTTGGTGGATAATGACCTTAAAACTGTCTCCTAGTGAGAGAAGACCTCGAGTCCCAGAAGTGGGAACATTAATTCTGAATCATCATCATCATCAGCCGCAAAACGTCCACTGCTGAACATAGGCCTCCCCCGTAGATTTCCACAACGAACGGTCCTGCGCAACCTGCAACCAGCGGTTTCCAGCGACCTTAGTGAGGTCATCTGTCCGTCTAGTGGGAGGCCGTCCAACACTGCGTCTTCCGGTTCGTGGTCGCCACTCGAGAACCTTTCTTCCTCATCGGTTGTCATTTGTGAGAGCGATGTGGCCTGCCCATTGCCACTTCAGCTTGCTTACTCTTTGAGCTATGTCGGCCACTTTCGTTCTTTTGCGGATATCCTCATTACGGATTCTGTCGCGCAAAGAGACTCCGAGCATAGCTCTCTCCATAGCTCGCTGTGTGACTTTGAGCTTCGTTATGAGGCCCACAGTGAAAGACCACGTCTCAGTTCCATAAGACATCACTGGCAACACGCACTGGTTAAAGACTTTCGTCTTTAGGCATTGGGATATTTTGGACTCAAAGATGTGCCGAAGTTTCCCGAACGCTGCCCATCCGAGTTGGATCCTGCGCTGGACCTCTTTGTCGAAGTTGGATCTACCTAATTTGATCTTTTGACCCAATTCGTCAACAACTTCGAGTGTGGTATTCCCAACAATAACCGGTACAGGTGAGACATGAACATTTGACATGACCTTCGTCTTGTCCATATTCATCCTCAACCCTACCTGTTGGGATACTCTACTGAGGTCCCTGAGCATAGCACCGAGGTCCTCCAGCTAATTCTGAATACTATTAGGTAATTCCTCGTTTACGATACTAGGTAAGTCTAATGATTTGCAAAAAGTGCAATACTTAATCAGGAGTTGATCGATCAGGAGTTGATAATTTTGTGACCGATTTTCCGATAGCCATAGGTAATTGATTGATTATATTTGATTTGGCCGACAAAAATAATTAATATATTATCTAGATCCTACTATATATCCCTATCTACCTAATCCTAATGACATAGAAAGGAGAACAGATAAATAAGGAGGGAACTTAGAACTTTGAATGTATTCGTAGATTGGAAAATTCTAGCCCTTCGACTTTGAAGCTTTGCCCTCTTGGACAATACATTTATTTTAACTACCTACCTACCTTGTACCTACTTTATGTGTATTGTGTACCTATGTCACCGTAAAATTGCAATTACGATATATCTAACGCGATAGATTATAATCTTAGTGTTGGTTATGTTACGACGCTAGATTGCAATATATTAAATGTTTTAGTTAAAATTTATCTCTATTGATACTTAATTGATGATACAGACAGGCTATCAAGCTCAATCACTTGTTATGCCCAGATCTTCAATTCAATTGTTTGCACTGTGTCTGGGTGTTTCTATGTATAATAAGTATTTATTTAAAACTATATAAGTATCATATCAGCTATCTGGCTGCCATCACACAAGCTTTGCTTAGTTTGGGGTCAGATGGTGTTGTGTGTGAATTGTCCACCAATTTTTATTATTTATTTATTTATTTCCTTAGGTCTAAGTTTATTTATTTATTATTATTATCTTTATTATTAGTTTACGGGAAGTGTTGCTTAGTATTAGTAGTTAGAAATAAAGTGTAGTTCAGCTGCAAAAAAAATAATAAAAATATAATATAGCTGTGTCTCATTTGGTGCTCAGGCAGGAGATTTTAACTCTAGTGCTGTTGCACTTGTGCCGAATGCAGCTGAAACCAAAGTTGGCCAAAAACAATCTAGTAACCTATTTTAATTTATTAAAAACTAGCTGTACCCTGCCTCGCTTCGCTGTGGCACTTTGTGATGCAAAAACTAGATAAAAACAATCCTTGATGCGGATTATATATCATTGTAAAATTTCAGCTCGACCGGCGCAGAACTTTTTGTGTTTTTGAAGTGTACACAAACCAACATAACATTTTTATATTTAGAGAAATGTAAGTAATAACTATTTCAGTAATAATAGTAAAATTGATCAAATTAGACTAGTTAGATATAGTAGTGCCACTGGCCACAGGTACCTAATAAAAGGTAAAATTGTCCAATTTATTGATCAAATGCGGACTCATTAACGATAATCCGCAATGATAAGATCAGGACATTAAATCAACCACTGAAGCATCAAATCTAGAATCGATTAATCACAAAACTCAAAATCATTGTCTTACGATAAAATAAATCACACTATTTACATGATGTCACGTTAGAAAATAACCCATTGTAGTGCTGAATGCTTCAAGTATATGGTAGCACTTCGGATATTGACAGAGTAATATATTTTTGAGCTAGTGTATTCAGTGATGCTTCGATTAAGTATTATGCTAAACAAAATGGAGCAATTTGCACCTAAAAATGTTAGGAATGTAAGCGTGTGATGAAATATTTGTATATCTTTCAGCGCTAAGGAATATCTCAGCGAATAATTTCTTTAAAGAAATGCAAGAAAGTAACACTTCGACATATTTGATCTTTGCTACTGTATTTATTTATTCAATGAGCACACAAAACAGAATGTAATAAACACAAACTATAACATAAGAGTATACTGTACAGAACTGTATTACATTCCAAACTATGTGGGCCTAGAAAGAACATTTGTTTAAATACAGTGGTAAATATAAATAAATGGTTCCAGACATAGATCAATGGTCGGTAGTAGTAGCAACTATAGGTACGCGGCCAACTGATGTAGTTCGAATCAATGGTGACATACTCGTATGTATGTATATCACCATTGAATCGAACTACATCAGGCAGTGGATGGAGACGTATAGCTGAGGATAGGGCTGAGTGGCGAGCCATGGAAGAGGCCTATGTTCAGCACCGGACTAAGATAGGCTGATGATGATGATATGTATGTATACCTATAGTACATAATGACAGGCATCAAGACCACTTTGCGATTTTGTCGGACTGCCCGTAACTCCAGAAAGCGACATCGTTTCATGGTTGATGTTACAAACACTTAAACGAAGAGGTTTCACTCCACTTTCGTAAAAGAACGAAAACTGGTGAAGATATAGTGCTTAGAAGATTCAAGTCACACTTCATTATTGTACGATTTTTACGAAGTCGTGACGTCACAGTCCCCCCACTCTGGAGGTTTGATGCTCTATACTCTTTGTTGATATTTAATTTGATAAAACAAAAAATGTGTCCTATATATCCACAATATACCTGACGGAATAATTCAAATGGTATGTTTTTTGCCTCAGTCATCATCCTAATTCTTAGGAGCGTTATACGCGAAACGTGCTTGAAGCAATACACATCGCCAATCTGACTGTTTTACAAAGTACTTGCGGAGTAGTTTTCGTTATCAAAGCAAACAAGGTGTATCGTGTTTCTGTTGTGTTTCTACGAATACTATTTATTGCGCTGTGTAACCAGCTGTTATCAAAATACGTAGTCGTTTCGGTAATTCGAGTAAATACATTAAAAAGTTTGTTCTAAGTGAACAGTATTTTATTACTATCATTCTACCTCTATAATGACATCAACTGCTACCAAATAGCAGTCCTTGAAATTTCGAGAAAGGTAGTTTTAAGATAGATAGGGAATTACAGTTTAACTCTACATGGCACTTCTTTTTAAATAAAATAAAAAATCTCAAAATTAAAAACAATAGATACTATCTTGCCTTTTTTTCTATAGTGCCGCTCGTGGTTCGTAAATTGAAAGCAGAACTAACTTAAGCACCTAATTCAAGATTTCGGAAATGTCTTTGTTTTGTGTGATTTGAAAATCTAAATAATTAGATGTCTGTTGCCCAATCACGTTCAATCTAAAATCGTGTTGAAATTTGGAACAGATAATAGTCTGGTATAATAAGGCATAAGTTAATTCTCATCACGGGGAAAATACGGCAACGGGTAAAACCGTGAGTGCGTTGATTGTGTAATAAATTGATAAGTTGTTGTAAACTTAATTAAACCTTCAGTTTCGTAACTAAGCCGTCGTATTCACTTTAATTTTCCCGTCAAAGAGATGAGACCATTTATGTCAATCAAGAGTGCACGCCCGAGAGTTTACATAAACATCTGAAACACGAACAGAAAACACTTTCATGATAAGATTATCTAAATACATTTTTGACGTTATTTCCTTCGAAAATTCTTTGTACGTGATTCATGCACAAACGATATGAATATTATATTGAATGTGCAAATTGTGTTATCAGTGACTGTTTCCAAATGACATAGGGCTGCGTCAACTTCCTCTCATAATTAATATATAGGTAAATATGTGTTTAGGCCTATACTCTAAAGCATGGGTTCCCAAACTTATTTTATCTGCTGCTCACCCTGTGAATAAATTATTTTTTAGTGCCCCAATTTTTTCACATACTTAAAAACCACTATGCCTTCAAGTTAAATTAATTACTCATTGTGAGCGAGACTACGAGACTTTTACTATAACCCGTTAGAGTTAACTTGAGACCTAAGCCCAGTACGTAGTACAAAACGGATTCCAAGTCTCTATACAACGCCCCCATTTTTTTCTGGGTCGCTTACCGTCCCCCTTTAGATCTGCAGTACCCACAAGGGGGCGTTATCTCCCACTTTGAGATAGACTGCTCTAAAGTATGTGATTACGAGCTGAAAACGTAGATTTTTTTTTATTGACCACAGTCTCTATCTTTTTCAAGTCATGTGCGTGATGCCGCTAACTTAAAAAAGGTGAAGGAAAACATCGTGTGGCAACCGACATGTACCTAGAATCTTTCAAGGTCATCCAAGTCTCCTTGCGAGAGAAGGCCCCAAGTCCAGTGGGAACATTTAGTGGGCTGTTTATGTGAGAGACGGAGCTAGATGCGCGTATGATAGGATGCACTTTTCCATAGCACCATAATGCCGTACAGTTACTTGAAAATTGAGGTTTCAAATCACTGGGTAAAGGTACAAGTTCGCGCTGTGACCGCGACACGAGACCGCGACAAGAGACCGCGACAAGAGGCCGCGACCGGAGACCGCGACAGGCCCTTGACACAATGGAATTTTATGGGCGCCAGTTCGAGCCGAGACCGCGACACGCGTGTAAGGTCGTCACCAGATATAAGTTTCATTAGAAGAATAGAATATTTATTTTGACGTGACAACGTCTTAAATTAGGTTGCGGCTGGGAGTCACTTATGAAAAAGTGTAACGCTCGGTAACGTTACGATGAGTCACCGAACGAGAGAGAGGCCCGCCGAATGCCTTGCGTCTCTCTCCCACTCAACTATGATCGGTCTGCCGCGCGCGCAGCACTAGAGAATTAGGCGCATTGAATCGGCGCATGCTTGTGTCTCTGTCTTTGTCTTTCTCGAACGTTCTTGGCGTTGGAAAAACAAGAAAGCGTCATAATACAAGTTCACACGTGTGGTTAAAGTATCGTCAGCTGTGTCTGTAGTGAAAATGTGGAGTGCTTAGATTCGTCATTTACAACAACTACAACAATAAAGGTAAATAATTGTACACTGATATTTCATTATCGTAAACTATGATTGATTGATTAATTTCTTAATTTCATGAAAAATACGTATAATCTTGATTGCGTATCAAACGTTTCTAAGTCAACTACGTTAAAAGGAACAACTATCGACTTGACTTTCGCAAGACACATTACAGCAGAAACACTTCCTTTCATTTCATATTTCTCCTATCATCGTCCTATCCTCAACAAAATCACTCAAATAGGAATTAGTTAAGTTTAAGTTTACATGTACAATGTTTTAGTAAACAAAATATATTTCTATAGTTAAAATTTGTGCAATTCTTATTTTCATTCAATTCCTTGTTCCTATTGTGCAATTTAATTATATTCATATCAATAAATATTCTACCGAGAAAAAGACGTTGTCACGTAAAATCTTCGCCCGTAAAACCGACTTTACAGGCAGCCAGATTTTTTTGATTAAAAATGTATACAGATTATAAAATTAACAACGTCATTATCTCTAAACAATAATTTTGGAATGCATCGAGAGTTTAAGATAGTTCAAATGACTACACCACCCACTTCACTTCACTTCTGATCCGTCTATTTAAGATAATTTTTCTGTAACATACAATTGAGTTTCAAGATAATTCGAGAAAATGTTCATGTAGTGGACATTATCTTTATATTTATTCGTGGGAAGTATAAATGTAGCTAATCAAGCGTTATCTGAACGAAGAAATGGTGAGTGGAATAGGCTGGGCAATATCGGTAATCGGCCAGTGAGGGGGTGCGGCCGGCGCCGCCCCGATGCCGCACTTTATGGCGTATTTGCCCCCCAAATACTCAAGCCCACACAACATACACTAGAGAACTAACAGAATAAAAGTGATCAAGTGCGAGTCGGACTCAAGGTTTCCGTAGCAGCAAGTAACATGATATAAAAGTTCTTGTAGTTCGTTGTTACTTTAGTCAGTGTTTTAACAATAGTGAATTTATGACGTATTAAAATAAAACTACTTACTAGATCTCGTTCAAACCAATTGAAAGTTTACATGGTAATGACATCCTACATTTTTGATTTTGTCCTTCTCTTATGTTAGAAGTTAAAATCTTAATGCGGTTCACAGAATACTTCTACTTACCAAGTTTCAATAGTTCTTCTAGTTTCGGAGAAAAGTGGCTGTGACATACGTAATGGCCGTATTTTGCCATTTGGCTACGGAACCCTAAAAAAGCTGTGGTGTCATGGGACATCAGGTAGGAACGAAGTCCCTTCGGATTATATATAAGCGACACAATTTACAAAATATAATAATTATATTGCTCAAATAGATTTTTTTATGGTCCTCGTAGGTACAATCATCTGAAAAATTTTGTTGACAGTTTAGTTTTTACGCGCCACTTCCGTTATATATTATTCTTACTTATAGTCTCACATTTTGTTCAAATCGGTCGTGTGACAAAATTCCTGTCTCCTCCATACCAAGCCTGCCGTAAGAAACTTCATTCTTCATTCCAAAAAAAAAGAAAACATTTAGATTTTTCAGAGACTAAAAAATGGTACTTTCGGAGTGCCATCACATGTGAAAATACCAAAGAGTTTACATTTACTACGTATAGAGTTGGCACAAACGCTTTCAAAAATTCTTTCACCGTTGGATATGTTTGATCCTTGAGTGCTATAGGTTATACAAATGTACTATGTACCGCGGGCAAAGCCGGGACCGTAAGTGTCGCCAGTTCAATTATTCTTTCACATATCATAAAAGTACTACGCATATTAAGAAGTTTTCACTTCATAAGGCAGTAATTTATAGAGTTATACAATGTTCTACTAATGTACATGAATGTTTAAAAACGCTACATGTTATAAAACATCTTTACCAATAAAGAACAACCGGATTTTTATTGTTTATTTCGTTAAAAAAACGTTGTTTTTATGTTTTTTGTCAGCAGTGGAGATGACATAAGCTAGCTGATGATAATAATGATGAAGCAACGGATACAACTCCGCTCTGATGACATCGTTAATTTATTTCAGGTAGTTCGAGGAATTTGTCGTGCGTGTAATATTATTTGTGGTAAATTTCAGTACTCATTAGCGCTAATGTGTAAAATATTCGGTCACATGCCTTCGTGTAGACTAGTAGTAGTTATGGCTGCTTCATAATACGGTTACCAAAAATATAAGTACTCGTATTTTAACCAACAAGGCCATTAATGCGCTCTCAAAATTATCTTGTACCTGCCATTGCAATCCTACTAATATTATAAATGGGAAGGTGTAGGTGTATGGATGCTTGTTGCTCAATAACGTCGGAACGTCTGAACGGATCGGGTTCAAATTTGGAACGCAGTTAGATTGTGGTATGGAATCTTTCGAAAGATATTTTATCAAAAAAAAAATGGGAAAGGAAACTGGACAGATAAAGCCGAGAGGCGCTGTTAGATACATATTATTCTTATAGTATATTCCAAAGAGTATATAGTATAGAGTATATTCCAAAGAGCGTATAGAGTTAGATTTTCCGCACGGTTCTTTTTGTCAATCGTAAGCAGATGTCGTGTAAGCAGATGACGTGCATATTTTCTATGGCAACAAAGTGATGTCGCGACAAAAGTATGAAACTTCCACAAGAGCGACAAGGCAAGAAAGATGCTACCCGTCAAAGAAGTTGGAAAAGAACTACCCGTGCTTTCGGTGTAAAGCGTTTGTGCCAACTCTATACGTAGTATATGTAAACTGTTTGGTATATTCTTTTTAACAATTATATATTTGCAATTGATCGCCGCGCCGTCTCGAATTGCTAAGCGAAGATGCAATCTACAATGGAGTGTGCTTACCTAGAAGAAACCGATTCAATCTGGAGTCAAACATATCGAAATTGCAACGACCGGGAAACACCCAGTCACGCGACGCATTCCAAAAGTTAGACGCTTTTATCACAAAATAAGAGTCAAACCTCTTCGTTTTGAGTGGAACAAGACTAAAAAACTTTCGAGTCGTTTCGCATGAAATGTTGTCATTTTTCCAGGTACGATCTCTTGAGCCTAATCGAAAGAACAGGGGAAGGTGGTGTTAGATCATATTTATAATATATTACATAATACTCTGGCCTCGTGGCTTAGTGGATAGTAACTCTGCCTGCGAAGCCGAGGGTCGTGGGTTCGATTCACACCCGAATATCCATGATTCCCACCCAGTGCAAGTATTTGTGTGATGAATTCAAATGTTTGCACTGTGTCTGGGTGTTTCTATGTATAATAAGTATGTATGTAGAATTACATAAGTCTTAGTATTATATCAGCTATCTGGCCACCATATTACAAGCTTTGCTTAGTTTGGGGTCAGATTGTGTTGTGTGCGAATTGTCCACCAATATTTATCATAAGTTTCAGCAAAGGCCTCTCGTTTCTCTAGTTCTCGGTATCGAGGCTATTGTGAACTATTGAAACTACTAAAATGTTAGTTAGTCAGGAGTGGAAAGGCCAGGCCCAGTCTGTCAGGTTTTGCCCATAGCTCAAACACGACATAACATTAAAACACATAACCTGATCATTCCCATTCCTATCCTACACATTCATAATACGATCGATTAGTTTCAAACGTAAGATGCCGTGCAGCATCGCTCCTTGGCGAAATACGAAACAAAACAATGACAAAACAGACAGACAGAAACACTTTATTATGCTCGCCAGTAAAATTATAAAAATACAAAACAGAAAATACTTATTACTAGTGCCATAAATGGCGGCCTTATCCCTAATAGCGATTTCTTCCAGACAACCATTAGAGGCAGGGAAAACACAATAAGTAAACATAATAAAGATAGGGTGTGAGGGAAAAACAAAATGACAAATTAAAAGTCGTGACTTAGCATAAGTAGCCCACTAAATATTCCCACTGCTGGGACTCGGGGCCTTCTCTCGCAAGGAGAGAGTTTAAGGCCATAATCCACCACGCTGGCCAAGTGCGGGTTGGTGACACATGACACATGACCTCGAAATGACACATGACCTCGAAAGATTCTAGGTACATGTCGGTTTCCTCACGATGTTTTCCTTCACCGTGTTTAAGCTAGCGGCATTACGCACATAACTATAAGACATTAGTGCGCGTGGTGGGATTCGAACTCGGGGGCTCCGGATCGGCAGACGCCGCTCTCCCGACTAGACCAGCCGTAACTTCAACTAAAAGTCGTGACTTAAGTTACTAGAATATACATAAACTACGTACTAATACTATACACACATACAAAACAAACAGGACGCGTAAATTTTTACAGTAACCGGCAGTTTGATGACGTAATTTTTTTTCATAAAACGAACTACAACCTAAGCATCGCATGCGATTATTATTTGTAGTTTGAGTCACTCCGGTAGTAACTAAAGCCAGTAGATAAGGCACGAGAAGTAAGTGATTCGAGTAAGGTGTTGTTATTGCGGTTTCGCCAAGACAAATACAGCCTGATAACAGAATGGAGGAAGGATGGAGACATTCTATTGCCAGATATGATTCAATACTGTATTTTTGCTTGTAACGAGAAAACTCTTTGCTAGTAGGACTAAATTAAACTAAAATAAATCATAAAAACTGCACGTACATACCAGATACTAACAGACTTGGTGACTTATAAAACTAATTACTCCTTTAGTTGAATGATTAAAACTTTGTACTCGTATTTCTCTTTTGTCTTTACAAACAAAACAAGAACAAAATTAAAAATTTTGATTAACCCCCGACTACCTTAGATTTGTTATCTGTACAACATTCTACTAGTCAAGCCCTTTCATTTGATACCCATATTAAGGAAGTTGTGAAAAAAGAAATGTAATTCGCCATTTTGTCTCGTATCTCAAAGAAGCGACATCGTTTCATGGTTGAGGTTCCAAAAGCATGAACGAAGAGATTTGACTCCACGTTTGTGATAAGAACGTCTAGGTTGTGGAATGCGTTGCCTGAGTGGGTTTTCCCCTATAGTTACAATCCTTCAAATCGAGAGTGAATCGGTTTCTTCTAGGTAAGCACGCTCCATCGTAGATCGCATCGTCGCACATCAGGCGAGATGGCGGTCAAGTGCGAACCTATTGCAGTTAAAAAAAAAGAGGCCATTTGGTGGGCTGGTTAAGCTATTATGTATTTTCGGTCCCATGACACAAGTCTATATTCAAGACATCCGGAAATCGGGTGAGGGTTTGCGGAATCACGGAGTGCCAATACAAGTAGCTGTTTAGCATTTACCGAACGACTCCGTGTGACGCGACGCAGATCATTTCCTACGTTTAATTGTTGCAGAACACGCCAGCCCGATTAATGGCTCGCCCGACCGAACCTTCGGATCTATTTAGCACTCTAACCTTTACCACCAAGGTCGATATTCATTCGGCAATAAGTTCCCATTCAGCTGGAAATACCTGCGGAGATAGATTTCGTCCATGTCATTGGGTTTTTATAGAACAATGGGCAAGTCACAATGAATCAGATTAAACGGATGTTTAATTCGGAACCAGAATGTATTGGATATTCTATTCCGATTCAGAGATAAAAACATTCTGACAGGCTCGTAAACAACATCTTGCATCAGCGGAGGAACTCAGAAGTCAGATTTCTTCAAACACATTCCGAAATGTACTAGTAATTTTGGAACCATAGCGATATTTTCAAGTTAGTAATGTCTGAAATCGCCACCCAATTTTTCCCATGATTACTATTGACAGTTACTAAACATCCCTACATGTGTGAAGATGTAATGTCCCCTTTTTATTTGGGTTTCAGTTTTAAACCGATTTCTAAAAAGGAGGAGATTATCAATTCGATCAAAAAATTTTTTTTTCATTTGTTTCCTGATTTCTCGAGAACGGCCGAACTGATTTTAATGTTTTTTGTTCGGATGAGTAGGCTAGGCCTATGCTTCTCGAATGGTCCCATATAAATTTTATCGAACATAAAGTAACATCTTAGATCTCTGGGTGGCGAGTGTCCAGGGCTAGGTAATGATTTGGACTTTTCGTGTTCAAATAGCTGCGTGTCTCTGTGCTGTTATGTGGCAGGCATCGATATAAATCAAAAGATGTGCTCTGAGAAACACCTTGAAATTGTTAACAAACTGCGTCTATGTGGTGTAGCGTGAGTGGCTTACAACTACCAATCGACTTGACCCCCAGAATTTCTAGCGGTGAGGGATGTTGTGGTTCTAGTAATTTTGGTTATTGACGACGAATAATGATAGATAAAAACGTCCGGCGTTCACCGCTTCCTACAACCGACTAAAACGGAAAGAGTGAGCTCACTCTTCCCAACGATAACATAATTACATGCGCCCGAAGTTTGGGAGGGCACATCCATTTATTTATATCGATGGTGGCAGGCATGTTGCTTACCATCAGGCGCATGGTCTGCTCGTCTCGTCACTCTTTACTTTAAAAAAATCGAAATCGACCGGGTGGTTTTTGAAATATGAACAAAATTCGCCTACAATTTTGTCTGGTTGACATGGTTCTAGATTTCACAAAAGTTATGAAACTCGAATCTGTCAACACCACAGACTAAGTAGAGAGATACGTCAACACGAAAGTTTGTAAATGCATTGTTGAAAACGTCTTTTTTACTAAAAAAAGGGTAAAATAAACTCTTTTTTTTACAAAAAATTTAACCAACTTCAAAACCACAAATAGGCACTCAAAAGCGAGATTAAAATAATTATTATAAGCGCAACTCATTCGCCTATTTGTAGTCGGTGGTGAAGGTATTTTTCGCTTTTGAGTGCCTATTTGTGGTTTCAAAGTCGGTTTAATTTTTGGTATAAAAAGAGTTTTTGAAAGAAGATTTTTTCAAAGATAAAGTTTCTGGATAGAATAGCTGGACTTGAGCTATTGTGCGTGCATTTTCGACCGCACCATGGACCATCATAAGACGAGTTGGAGCTTAAATGGGCACCTTTGTGCGACACAAATTATTCAGATTGAAATTTGGGACATAGATTACAGTCTGAAATAGCCGATATGTATATTTATATACTTTTTATCACGAGAGAATAAAGCTAACGGGAACCACATCCAAACTACATCAAGACCATAGGGCACTGCTAGTGTATAAAAACCGCCCAAGTGCGAGTCGGAGTCGAGCACGAAGGGGCCAGTACCATTAGCAAATAAACGGCGAAAACCTATTTTATTGTATGTGAACTCCTTTAATTATTTATTTTATTTTAAGTAATTATATTTAAAGAGAATATAAAACTAAATATTCTGTGAATGGTTAAAGCGTCTACCTGTCACCGTTATTAGTATCGAGCAAGATTAGGTAAAAAAAAATTAAGTTTATATATATTTTATTTTTAGTATTTGTTGTTATTGCAGCAATAGAAATACATCACTGTGAAAATCTCAACTGTCTAGCTATCACCGTCCTTGAGATACAGCCTGGTGACAGATGGACGGACCGACAGCGAAGTCCAGTAATAGGGTCCCGTTTCACCCTTTGAGTACGGAACCATAAAAAGTGACTTTCGATATATCAACCTTAATCATCGAAATCTTGAACTTTTGTGGGTTAGATTCTGTCTGCATATCCGGCTATCTGGGTATTTTCGCATTTTGAATTCGTCCCATGGATAACATGTCCTAATTCTTATAATAGAAACTTTCTATACTAAAACAATATTTTCTCTATTGTTGTAAATTATAAAAAAAAGAAGTGTGGCACTCGGGGTCTGCCGCGGTAAAGCTATTGCATGTTGCATGCATTTTTATCAACATAAGCAATAGGGATGTTAACAATTTTTCGGAATTGCTTTTATTTTGAAGAGTGACATTTGTTTACCAAAAAATTTTACGGGAAATCCGTTAAGTTGGCAACACTGCTAAGAGCATTTAGTCTGTAAAGCTAACACAAATAAGATTCAAAGTCGAATGACCGAGTGGGGAGGAAGGCGTTACGGTCTTCCATCCCTCTTTCTTGTGAACATAAGAAAGAGATGCACGATCACTAAAATTCGGTCCCCAGGCCCGCGATAAAAGCTATGCAATAGCTTAAAAACTTCTGGAAAAAGTAATTTATGGAAGTGTTTACGTCGATATAAGAATAATTTATAATTTTTATTTAGTTATTTATTTCCACAAAAACACATAAAAAAATTGAGTGTTTGTATTTTTAATTTGTAATTGAGATATAAGTTCTTACCATGAACCATAACTTAAATTGACGATTTAACATTGAACTCTTTAAAAAGTATTTAGATCAATGCGTTTTAACGAGAGAATTCTCATACCACGAACATTATCTTAATCATCATTGTTCTTTTATGTTGTGACATTTCCTTAATCTTAATGCTAATTACTGTGTATCTTTGGTTCCAGGAGTCGAGGAGATCCAACGAAGAAACTGTGTGCTGAGCGACTGTGGCCTTTATGCCCGCTGAATAGAGTCCACGTAAGATGCACGCGGTGGTGGCTGGTCACGGTCCCCGACGCTACATTTACGCGCTGATCACTTGAACCGAGTGAAGGTAGGGCTGGCAAAAATGTTAATAACTTTGAAGAAACTAAATAAACAAAATATGAAGATACTTGACACTGATAACGGTAAAAGATCTGCTAGACGCCAAATTAGGAAAAAAACCTTACTAATATTATAAACGAAAAACTGTGGATGTTTGTTGCTCAATCACGTCAAAACAGCTGAATGAATTGAGTTGAAATTTAGAACACAGTTAGATTATAGTCCAGAATAGTATATGTGTTACTTTTTATCACGGAAAATTAACAGGTATGGGAACTTCGCGGGTTATAGCGCGGGGCAGTGCTAGTAGAATATAAAAACATTATACGTATATACTGCGAAAATTTGGATGTTTGTTGCTCAATCACGTCGGAGCTACTGAACGGATTAGGGTGAAATTTGGAATACAGGTTAGTCTGCGATAACACATAGACTTATCATCGCGGGAAAATAACTGGAACGGTAATTACGAGGGTAAAACCGCGGGGTGCTGGTAAAATATATATCTGTTGCTATGTCCACCTTTGTGGCAGCCCTACGCGAAGGTGAGAGTTTTTGTGAGTCGCGAAGAAACCTTGTCGTTTACTCCATTAAGGCCGCCGGTGATTGTACCCCTGCCTTAATTACGTATCGTCAACAACACTTCATTACCCTCTCGTCCATGTTATGGTCAAAGATATCATTTTAAGCGCCTGTATAAAAACTAGGTACATTGTGGTATAGTGCACGAATTATTTTATTACACACATTTTTAATCATGTTCTATAAAGTTTCCAACACTGTGAAGAAACCGGCCTGTACCAAGAATTTCTCGCAGCCATGCGTCTTCTGCTAATCCGCACTTTGCTAGAGTGATCGAATGTGGCTTTGAATCTCTCTTTGCTAGAGACGGTCCCGAGTCCCAGCAATGGGAACATTTAGTGGGATGCTTACGCAGCCCAAAAGTCCTAAACTCGCAGGCAATGACGTAAGAGTAGTGGGGAGGAGCCTAAATCGCACCATATGATTGGTGATTTATGGTGCGATGTAGGGTCCTCCCCACTAGTTTTACGTGGTTTCCTCTGATTTTAGGGCTCGTGTGTCAAAAAATTAATCAGTAAACATGTTACTCATGTACGTACGAGTAGTTCCTCATTTTTAATATGTAAATTGCTTACAGAGCTTAATGTGAGATTGACATAAATCTATACTTATTTTGACTATCTATTTTACCTATTTTGACATGATATTTTAATTACTTTGACATAATTATCTTAATTTGATTCTGTTTTTTTTTTAATAATTTAGAGTGACAAAACGAGCTGGACATGTGCCTGATGGTAAGCAAAATGCTAGCCACATAACAGCACAGTGACACGCAGCTATGGGAACATGAAGAGTCCAAATAATTACCTAGCACTGCACTGCGCTCGTCACCCCGCGATCTAAGATATTATATCTCTAAGCCCTGTAATTTATCTGGTAACATTGCCCTTCAAACCGGAACACAGTAATGTTTGCACATTACTGCTTGGCGGTAGAATAACTAGCAAAGGTGTGGTACTTCTCCAGGTGGACTCTGCTAAGAGTCCTATCACTACAAAATTTATACATAAATTTATATATTTATACATACGATAGACCGAAGTATTTTACCTTCCTTGACATATCGATTGTAGGTTTTATTAGTTAATGCTATATTTTTATTTATTTCAATCTCTCTTTTATTTATGTTTTGTACTAAACTCATTCTACCTCTATTTATTATTAATATTGCAAATGAAAAAATATCTTCCTGTATTTAGGACGTCTCGTATGACCAATATGTTATAACGGCGATAAATTACTTGAATCTTACAGGTCTACTACGAAGTCCGAGAAACGATATATCGGCCGAAGTTATGGACGTTTTATACCACGAAACACAATCGGTCGGTTGATGACACAAAAACTGTCAAATCAGCGTCGGTCGGGATGAATGAAACGCCCGATCAGATCAACCGACCGATTGTGTTTCGTGGTATAAAACGTCCATAACTTCGCCCGATATATCGTTTACCGGACTTCGTAGTAGACGTACTGTTGATTCTGATAATGACCACCGAAATTTAAACTTCAATCAAATCAAATCAGGTGGACTCTGCAAAGATTTCTTTCTACCATTATAAAAAGCCTTATTTTGTTATAACTATAATAATAGGTTCGCACTTGACCGCAATCTTGCTCGATATCAAGCGACGATGCGATCTACTCGTACGACTCCATCGTACGAGTAGATCGCATCGTCGCTTATTTAGCAGAAACCGAATCACTCTCGATTTGATCGATTTGAAGACACCAAGACTGTGATCATCAGGAAAAACCTACTCAGGCAACGCATTCCACAACCTAGATGATCTTATCACAAAATGTGGATAGCCTTTTTCAATGCAAGACTAAAAATCAGTAGTTAACCTATCATACATATTCAATTCAATTCATTTATTCGAACCATAAATTCATAAGAACACTTGGAAACATCATTTATAAAAAGGCAAAGAATCTGTGTACATAATAAGATAGAACAACAATGTCAAAAAGAATAAAGCTGCTGTAAAGGGGTCTAGTCAATTACATGCAGCTATAAAAAGGCTTTGTCGAAAACAAAATAACAAATAATCAATACACACAGTATACAGATACTACATTAGTACAAACAATGTAACATCAAAAGTCTTATAAATCTATTATTTTACCTTATTACAAGATTCTAATTTCGACACATTTCCCTTCCATACGTTACTATCTTTAACAAGTAGTGTTAGTACCTCAATCATTGATAGGTCCGGATACCGTCAGCGGATGCAGTCCAGTCTAGTCCAATTGCGTACCACACACTGTTACGAACAGTTTGGGTTCAAATGTGCATAGTTACTGCGCCTGTTAGTCGCCTTCCGTCCGTTGCGTATAAAATGCAAGTGTGTGGCAAAATTTTACGGCAAAATAAAATGACCAGAAATAACCAGTTAGCTGGTGAGGAAGTCCACGTGTGTAATGGCGGCTTTACTGCCACCGGACACAATCGCATGAGCCGTGCTGTTTTACTTCACCCATATTACAGTGCCAACATATATATATATATAGAACGGCCAAAGGTGGAACTATTCAGTCAACAATACCTGGGTGGCAACACTGTTCGATCGTAGCGCCATCGCTGCAATCTATTCTATACTATTACTAGCTGACCAGTCCTTCTACCGCCTAACTAGCACTACTGCCCTAGTGGCTTAGTTGGTAGTAGCTCTGCCTGCGAAGCCGAGGGTCGTGGGTTCGATCCCCACCCAGTGCAAATATTTGTGTGATGAATTCAAATGTTTGCACTGTGTCTGGGTGTTTCTATGTATAATAAATATGTATTTAAAAAACTATATAAGTATTATATCAGCTATCTGGCTGCCATCACACAAGCTTTGCTTAGTTTGGGGTCAGATGGTATTGTGTGTGAATTGTCCATCAATATTAAAAAAAAAAAAACTAAATCGGCTTTGGCTTTGCTATTGCCATCTCTATCATTTCAAACGAAAAAAAAGAGAGAGAAACATCAAAGCCAAGACAGTTTTAGTTTTGTGGTAGACCCCCCGCATACCGCGATCCTTTTTTCTAGTTAATATTTTCAAAATTGTTTTATATAATAATAATAATAATAAAGAAAGATATTTTTCTTGGAAAGCCGGTTTCTTCACGATGCGATGTTGACAAACAGAGTTGACAACGGTGACGACTAACTGGTGAATCTCCCCTATAGAAAAACGCCTGTGAGCCTGTGACCTCTAAATTGTGAAATCAGACCTTTTAGCCATTGGTGTTATCATAACCAATGTTATCAACATAGTTTCAAATAAAATGTGGTATTTCGAACCTCAGCTACGTACTCGTTATAACACTGGTTCTTTTATCATTTCATTCTTATCTAATAATAAAATCTATCTAACATTAGATTGTTGATTGCTAAATAAACAATTACTATTTGTGTCCCAACAGCCGACTCAAATAAAGCTTACATAAAAGAAAGATAATTGACTAAAATTAAATTAGAAATAAAAATATTTGATTTAATTCTGTTTTTGGTCGTCTGGTAGATGTTTCGATTGCAATCTGTTGCGACAAAGCATTGCTATTTTTGGTCTTGACTTGACGCCGTGACATCCTTGTCTCTAAAAGAATTTTAATCACGATTTTAGTACCAATTGTGTAATAGAGATCGAAGTGATACCGTCGCTTTTCTGACTGGTCAGCCTTGAATAGGACCATTTAAATTTTAAATTGTTTCACATTTTTATGTATTATCTCAACCAGTAGTAAATTCAGAGAATTTACAACTTTCCGAGACTATAACTCTCAGATCTCTCTCCGAAGACGAGACCTACAAATATCTCGGTATGTCACAGTCTTTGGGTATATCAGCAGATGACATTAAGAAATCGGTGAAGGAGCTTCTTGTGCCGGCTGACAAAAGTACTCAAAAGTCTTCTGTCAGGCGGTAACAAGGTACGAGCCTTCAACGGTTGGGTAATGCCTCTGCTGATATACTCCTTGGCATACTGAGATGGACTCAGACTGAGCTCGACGCCCTGGACAGAAAGGTCCGTCAACTGCTCACAACACACCGAATGCTACACCCGCGCTCATCTGTTATGAGGCTGTATATCCCGCGGAAGTGTGGAGGTCGAGGCTTTTTAAATGCCAAGAACCTTCACAACCGCGAGGTATGCAGTCTTAGGGATTATTTCCGCAACAGTGAGTCCGGGATGCATCGTGATGTTGTGGCAGTTGACAGGAGCTTCACGCCTCTTTCAATGGCAAACGAGAACTGGCGCAAACCATCGGTGCTCAGCACTGATGATCGCAAGGAAGTATGGAAGAGCAAGGAGCTGCACGGGCGGTTCTATCGGGCCCTGACGGGCCCCGATGTGAATTTGCTCGCGTCGGTGAACTGGCTACGCTTCGGGGACCTCTTCGGAGAAACCGAGGGTTTTGCCTGTGCAATTGCTGACGAAGTTATCAAGACGAACAATTACCGGAAATACATAATGAAGGACGGTACGGTCGACATTTGTCGGGCATGCCGCCGTCTAGGCGAATCACTTCGTCATGTTATTTCCGGTTGTTCGCATCTTGCTAACGGCGAGTACTTGCACAGACATAACCTAGTAGCCAGGATCATCCACCAGCAGCTTGCTCTTCGACACGGCCTTGTCGAGTCCGAGGTGCCCTACTATAAGTACGCACCTCTGCCAGTTCTCGAGAATGGTCGTGCGTTGCTCTACTGGGACCGCTCTATCATCACGGACAGGACTATTGTCGCCAATAAGCCTGACATCGTACTGGTAGACCGGTCTCAGCGCCGGGCTGTAATCGTCGATATCACCGTACCACATGACGAGAACCTCGTGAAAGCCGAGAAGGACAAGCTTAGCAAGTACCTTTTTTTTTTTTAAATAAATGGTGACGAGACGATCCGGATATGTGCCTGATGGTAAGCAACATGCCTGACACATAACAGCACAGCGACACGGAGCTATTGGAACATGAAGAGTCCAAATCATTACCTAGCACTGCACTGCGCTCGTCACCCAGAGATCTAAGATCTTATATCTCTAAGCCCTGTAATTTCTCTGGAAACATTGCCCTTCAAACCGGAACACAGTAATGTTTGCACATTACTGCTTGGCGGTAGAATAACTGGCAAAGGTGTGGTACTTCCCCAGGCGGACTCTGCCAAGAGTCCTACCACTACTAATTGCCTTGACTTGGCTCATGAGGTTACCGCCATGTGGGATGTTGATTCGACGATCATAGTCCCAATAGTTGTGTCGGCAAACGGCCTTGTAGCGAAAAGTCTCGACCAACATCTCAAGAGACTTTCGCTAGACGGTTGGATTAAGGGTCAGATGCAGAAGGCGGTCATCCTCGACACGGCGCGCATCGTCAGGAGGTTCCTCAGTCTGCAGCCCTAACCACCGGTAGCTTGGGCCCTGCCCCGCTGCTGGCGGCAAACTAGGTTTAGGTTTTTATAATGTTTTTATGTTATTTTATATAAATATTGTAAAAACTTAAGACTTAAGGAAATAAAGATATACGTGAATAATAATAATAATAATTTTATTTCCAAAATAAAATACAGCACAGTATAACATGTTGGCAGTTTAGCACGAATTAATACAAGATATAAGTATCCGTGGGCTCCGAACTAGGCAAAGCCTGTGACTTGGACGCCCCTCAAGTACTCAAACATTTCCAAGTTTAGAGAATGCTGCAGACAAGATCATGATGACACAATTTCCGGAAAAAAATAATTAATCAATTAATAAAATAGATTACTACAAAAGCATAATTAATGAATACAAATTTATATATATAAAAAAAAATGTAAAGAAACACTGCAACCGTCAGTGATTTCAGACAAAACCACTTTATACAAACCTTGTCCTGACAATTACGAACACGTAAAACGAAGAATCATCCAATTTGGTGCAGTCATTCAAAAGTTATGAGCGTACATAATTATAGTAGATTAAATTTGGAAGATGGGCTTGATTACGGACGGGATAGATTAACATGGGCACGGCAGCGGATAAATAGATAGATAGAGTAAATAATTTTAACAGAAAAGAACCGACTTTCAACAGATAACTTATAAAGTCAAAAAAGTTTTCCTCGATTTCTCTAGGATGTTATCATCAGATCCTGGTTTCCTTATCATGGTACCATCCTTGGAATATCTTCTTTACAACAAAAAAAGAATCATCAAAATCGGTTCATAAACGACGAAGTTATCCGCGAACACACATAAAAAAACGGTCGAATTGAGAAGCCTCCTTTTTTGAAGTAGGTTAAAATTAAATGAAAAGTTTATTTATATGAACACGCTAATCGCAGGAATTACTGGATCTATTTAAAAAATAATCTTTCACCGTTGGATATGTCACTACGTGATCCCTGAATGCTATGGTCTATATTTTCTGTGTACCACAGGCCAAGCCGGCCACTCTACAGGCTTGTTCGCATTAGGCTAGTAAATTAGTCTAGTAGAGAGTAATTTAGTAGCTAAAATACTCGCTACTATTCAAAAATCGTTCGCACCGTGCTTTAGTACAGTTCACAAGTGAGTAGCGTTTCGCAACATGAAGATCCTACAACGCAATAAAATAAATGAATGAATAAGCTATAGTCCGTTCCACGAAGAGGTGAAGAAAATGTAAACAAATCAATGTCACTCTCAATATGACAGACCAGCATTTCTCAACCTTTGTTTTAGAAGATAGTTCGTTGTAAGCGTCTCTGTTTGCCGTTTTAGATTTTCGTCACATAACAAGGTTAAATATATTCCAATAAGTCTGTTTCCAACCTTTTGTCTTATTTCTAGTATTTTATAATTATACGTTTATTAAATATGTGATGCGCATAAGTTTAAAACATTAATACAAAAATAACTTGGGTGGTTGGTTCATGGAACACAATAGTAACATATAAACAGTTTTTATTAATATTAATTATTAAGTACAGCTTTGTTTTGTTATGTAGCACTTAAATTCCTTTTTCATTATGTATGTGAAATGACTGACTTTTTAGTAAACTTAAATTTAATATATATTTACATAAGGGGTGGGATGTAAATATATACTTATATATATATATATATGAGACGATCTTCTTAGCATTCCATGGATTCACCGTGCGGGTGTCGGGTCCATCGTGCGGCAGAGAGAGAGAAATCCCGAGTAGATCCCGAGACTTGTTACTCGGGCGTACGTTTAAGGGGCCCCTTTCTGACGTACATCAACACTCACCTTCACTACTCGGTTTTCTCTCCCTGCCCAGCCAAATCTGATATGAACCTACTAGCGCAGCTTTAGATACTCGTATATATATCCACATTCAGATCCGTATCCGTGGATGTACTTTTTCACAATACAGCACATCACTAGTGTAGTTCTTACTACCTGTGTAGCTACCATTGCTATTATTTTGTCTTAATAAAAAGTAGTGTACCTATATAAGTGGCTATAATTATTGATCTACGTTCTATATTTGAACTAAAAAAGCAATCAAGTCTGAATATATAGCTAACATGGCCCTTAAACTTGATTCTGTAACAAACAAATAAGGTAAGTAAATGACAAAACAAATGGTGGCACACAAAATATATTGGTGGCACTATTTCTACCCGTTCTGAGAAGATTCAAATAGTTTTAATATTTAAGTGCCCCATTGGGTATTTTTTTAATAAGAGTGGTAGGTGTAATTCATTCAAAAATGCAATCAATTTCTACTGCGTTAGATGCTGTTGCAATTAATTTTAAAACGTATCGAATACTGAGTAGTGCTTTCATCTATCCTAATGTAAGATTTTACATCCAAACAAATTTGTTAATGAGCGTTCTGTTTTTACATTAAGTTTTTTTTACATTTATTATTTTAACATTAAGTTATTGCTCGGCTTAGGTGGTTTTGTCACGCCAATACGCAGATGCAGTGCCTGGTTCTAATCTCACGCGCACCTCTGCTTTTTTTGATTTCATGAGCGTAATGCTTTAGCAGCATTACGCTCATGAAAGAAAACACCTTAAGCAAACTGGCATGCTCCTAAAAATTTTCGAGGTCAGAGAGGTTTGTCATCCACCACCAACACGGAAGAATTATAGCCCCAGCAAAGAACTTTTAGTGGGTCGCTTATGTGAGCAGCGTCCCGCAAATTTACCCGCTTAGATCCCTTTTCCGTAATTTTCCCTCCATAAAAATAAACTTATACATATGCTTTCCAGATCATAATCTAACCGTGTTCCGCGTTTAAACCTGAGCCGTTTAGCTGTCCCATCTTGATAGAGCAACGTACATCTAAACTTTTGCACTTATAATAAGGATTAGTAGATTTTCTTGCGAATAAATATACATTATTTAGTGGTTCATTAGGTAAACGTCTTATAATTTACGTGCAAAAAGTAATGGTATGATATATCAGAAACATGCGTATACTTAAGTGAAGTGAGATCAAAGTTCAGTATTATGATATTATATGCCTTGTTTGTTGACTTCAACGACTAAAGAATAGAGATCTAAATGGTCTTAAATGGTCAGTTCTAAAATCTATTTATAATAACATAGACTAGTTTTAAATACTTAAAATATGATTTGTTTTTATAATTAATGATAATTGTTAAAAGCAGTCTAACTTGGCTGGTTTTAATATCATAATATTGAACTTGTCTTTCACTTCACATTTATGTTTTGATGGGAATCGCAGTTTGAGAAACATAAATCAAATTGCCACTGTTTAAAACAGTATCTACCACATTCTACTATTACTATTTATAACTTTCAAGATAAGTTAATAAATCGTTATTTGATCAATACAAATCCAAGTATGTTGTATTTAAGATCACAGTAAAGTCGAATCATATTTGTGAAAAATATTTTAAGACAGTTTTAGAAAATTACTAAGGTTAAACGATTTTTATGTTATGGTAGCACCTTTGTTTACATTTTCTACACCTCTTCGTGGAACGGACTATAATCTTATCGAATCGTAATGGCTATTTTAGAAGAGGTGAATGAGGAAATTTGTGTGATCAATAAAATAAGTTATTCCACAGACAATTTCGTATTTGGAAAATTGTTTGAAGTTATTTTTCGAAATTCTTCTAATTCGACAAGTTCGAACCTGTTTAGTCGGCGAGCCAATGAGCGCACCGCTTCCAACGAACGCGTGGTGGGGGGTGCTACTCGCCCGTTGAAAATAGAACAAAATGGATTGACTCGACTAAATCACTTCCTAAACTACTCGACTAAATTTTCAGTGTTCAGACACATTTACTTAATTACTTAATTTTTCACTAAATTACTCGTTACTAGACTAATATACTAACCTAATGCGAACAAGCCTTACCGGCTAACTAAATCGGTTATTGCTTTGCTATTGCTGCCTCAATCATTGCAAGAGAAAAGAAAAAAGGGAGAAATATGAAAGTTAAGATATTTTTCGTTCGGCGGTAGACCCCCGGGGCGGAGCGCTACTCTCCAGATTTTATTTATTTATCACACAATACAAGCCACACACATAAACTCAATATGAAACGTAGGCATAACTTAAGACTAGGATGCAACTCAAAAATATACGTGTGTACATAAATACTGAAAAATAGCGAAAAGAACAGACATATACCAAGAACAAAATTAAAAATTTTGAATAACCCCGACTTCCTGGGATTTGTTATGTGTACAATATTCTACTAGTCAAGCCCTTTCGTTTGATACCCATATTGAGGTAGGTTGTGAAGAAATATTTTGTCCGCCATTTTGTGGAGGCGGCTATTTTGAATCGACATTAACCAAACATAGCTAAGAACATCCGCACGGATATTAACCTTTAAATAAAAAAATTGCATCGAAATCGGGCCATCCTTTTGAGCTCTACGGTGCCACAGACAGACACACACACAGATAGACAGACAGACAGACAGACATCGACGTCAAACTTATAACACCCCTTTTTTGGTCGGGGGTTAAAAAGGACTAAAGTTACAAAATTGGACTAATACAATAAAGAGATAAATAAAATAATGAAGACATAATTACGGAGGTGTGGCTGCCAGGCGCAACTCTGATGCTGTACCCGACTTGATGGGTTTGGTATAGAGGACATCTTTCAAATTATTTTTGTAAGCTGTAAATTTCGAACAAAATAAGTCTACCTCACTCTTTTTACTGACTAATTCATTGTACATTTGATCCATTCTTACTAGAGGATTGTAACATGAAATATTATTCTTGTGAATTTGTAAAGCAAAAACATTTATGGTGTTGGATCTACGGTGGCTGTACTTAAGTTGGTAGTACTGTACGAAGGCTGCTACTGTTTTTTTGAAGTAAAGATTATTTTGTCGCACCGCACACGTATTTTTCCGTAGGCTTGAAGTGAAGTTGATCCGTTACGCTGTGAGATGAAAAGCTCGATCTCAGGACCGCTGCGTGTACCCAAAAAATGTACAGTCAGCTGATTGATTTGAACTCTTCGTGTTCTAATGAGTTTCCAGAGAAATTACAGGGCTTAAAGATATAACATCTTAGATCTCTGGGTGACGAGCGCCGTGCAGGTAATGATTTGGATTCTTCATGTTCCTATAGTTGTGTATCACTACGCTGTTTTGTGGCAGGCATGTTGCTTACCATCGGCCACATGTCCTGCTCGTGTCGTCACTCTTTATTTCAAAAACATGTTCTAATAGCTCCGAGACACTGTGCTGTTATGGGCAGGTATGTTGGTCACTATCGGGCACATGTTCTGCTCGTCACTCAATACTGTAAAAATACTGCCACGGAAACAAACATTCGTAAATATGTAGGTATGTCACGTTTAGATATTTTCAAAGTACAAGCTTACCTTAATTCGGGATTAGATGTTGTTGTTGAAAACATCGACAATTATTGATTTTGACATACATTTGTTATGTTATTTTTGTAATACTTCACGAGTTTAGATCCGATTGAGATCGTTGAATAAAAGGTTATTGTGTACTAATCGGTAATTCCAGACTACACATTTAATATTATCGCTGCGAAAATTTTATCCTGATGCATTTCATAGTTTACGTAGGTAAAGAGTAACAAACATCGATCCATTTATCCATCAATCCATACAAACTCTCGCATTTATAACATTAGTAGGACCATCGAGTAGGACTAGCTTATCCGTTCGATGTTGTTCAAAATGGCGGGTAGGTTTGAAACTTGGCGGAACAGCGAGCGGCGTGCTGACGATGCTTCTGTTAGATAGAATAAAAGATTACAGGTCCATTGTTTTACTACTGGTTCACATATTGTTTTATTTAGATAACCTCAAACAACTCTTTTGTTCTAGTATGTCTACTAAGATACCCATGATACGGACCCAAAACAGAACCGTGTAATGTCACCGTAATTATAAACAATATATGTAATATTTATTTTGTATAGTTAAAATAACATCTATATTCATAATTTTGTTTGTACAGTTGAAGTGTTTAAGTGTGTGTGATTTATGTGTGTGGGCATAGATCGTAGAACTCAAGATTAGCCCTCCCAAACTTCAGGACGCACGAATTCATGTTAACGTTGGGAAGAGTGCGCTCACTCTTTCCGGTCTAGTCGGTTGTAGGAAGCTAGAGACGCCGGTAATTTTTACCTATCACTATTCGTTGTGCGCCTGAACTTTGAGAGGGCACATCTAATGTTTATTTCGATGCTAACATTTGAATAATTTGCGTTTTATCCTTATATTTTTAACAAGCAGCGCCCCGCTGGTTTTCCCGAGTAGTTTCATTTCCCGTTATATTCCCGGGATAAAAATCCTATGTGTTCTTCCAGACTGTAATCTAACTGTGTTCAGCCGGTACCGGCTTTGTCCGGAGGGTCTACCGCTTAACTAAAAATATCTTAGTTTAGATATAGCTCTCTCTTTTCTTCTCGCTTGAAATTATAGAGACAGCAATAGCAAAAACATAGCCGATTTAGTAAGGCGGTAGAGGGTCCGGTTGATTATTCATATATCTTTAAAGTAGTATTTGTAGTGGTAGGAATCTTGGCAGAGTCCGCCTGGGGAAGTACCACACCTTTGCCAGTTATTCTACCGCCAAGCAGAAATGTACAAACATTACTGTGTTCCGGTTTGAAGGGCAATGTTTTCAGAGAAATTACAGGGCTTAGAGATATAAGATCTTGATCTCTGGGTGACGAGTGCAGTGCAGTGCTAGGTAATAATTTGGACTCTTCATGTTCCAATAGCTGCGTGTCACTGTGGTGTTATGTATCAGGCATGTTGCTTACCATCAGGCACATGTCCTGAACGTCTCCCACTCTTTATATAAAAAAAAGTGTATATCACTCAGGGATAATGTAGCATTGTACTCGTAATGCTGAAAGAATTTGACAAACATATAAAATACATAGGTACATGCAAATTTTTCCTCTTTATAATATTAGTATAGATATAGGTTAGTAAAGATGTTTTGTATAAATCTGTAGTACATTCATTTGTATTATACAATACTATACAATGTACTATCACAAATAGTTTTGGCAGCGCACGTTATGTAAGTAATTTTGCACTTCACAAAGTGCAAAATTACTTACTTACTTAATTAAATTATTATCCTATAAAGTGATGTGTCACTTTATTTTCCGTTGAGATCTCTAACTTTACGTAATTGACATCTATGTGCCTAGGGTTAGTCTATACTTATCAATACTAATATTATAAAGCTGAAGAGTTTGTTTGTTTGTATGAACGTTAGGATCTCTGGAAGTACCGGTCCGGATTGAAAGATTCTTTTTCTATTGGATAGTCCATTTATCGCGGAAGGCTATAGGTTATAGGAAGGGTATAGGTTATAGGCTATAGAAAATAACGCTACTATTAATAGAAGCGGAGCATGAATCAAGAATGTAACAAAATCGGGAAAAATATTCCTTTTTGAGAGTTTTCGTAGGTTTCGTGCTTTGACATGACACATGACAGCATGTGTCTAAGATTGCGTCATTGAATATCACAGATTACATACCTCATGAATACATAATAACCTTTGCTGATCAATTTTTTTTTCTAAATCTGAGTTGATACAACCAATTTTCGACAGATGGCGTAGCAGGTAGCTGAAGAGGTGTTTGGTTTGAAAGCGATATTCTCAGGAATGGCTGAACCGATTTCAGTCATTCTTTCACCGTTGTATATGCACGGGATCCTAATGAGTACTATATAATGTACCACGGGCAACGCCGGGGCAGACATCTAGTCTTATCATAAAAGTATTGAATTTTGGAATTGCATTTTGTACATGAGTTACCTATGTATCTTTTTACACTTACGGAATATGGAGGAGAACAGTCCTAATGTTTCCACCAAGTCGCTGTGTATGTCTTTGGTAGACATTTTTTTCAAGCAGAGGTATTTAATGACAGCTCTGATTTCGTGTTTTTCCATTTTGATGTTCACTCCTTGACAGTCCGTATTCAAATGAATGTAGCTCCCGGGAATCGTGGCCTATTTATATGATTTTTTTTTCCTGAACTAGTAGACTAGACTGTAATTTTTTTGTATTTTTGTGTGCACTAGAAATAACTGATTATCATTACTTTTGGATCACCCCTCGTAGATTATAGTAAGCTCATATAGCATATTCCATAATAATGTTGATTCCAAAATTTCTTTGACGAAATATATGTTTAATTACAGTAAAATTAATTCAACATACTCGTAATAACTAAATTTAACTTTTACTATCTATCTATTGATTGAACACACCTTTCGTCGGATAAAAAAAATATTGTTATCATTCTAAGCCCTTCTATAGACTGCCTAAAACGAATAATCGTTTTTTTAATTGTCATTTTAATGTCGTTTGTTAAAATGTTATTCATTTATTTATTTACGAACTGAATATAGAGGCATCCTGAGGTTGCCTGGAAGAACTCGGTTTTAGCGATAAGATCGCCAACTTGTCGCATTAGTTATACGATTTATCGTAAATTTTATTTGTGTTTTCAATTTTACAGAGACGTATTCTAAAATACGGAGACATCTATCTCTCAAATATATTACTGTTATGTGTTTACCGTTTGATGAAGTTCAATGAGATCTAAACGTGAGCACACATTCAGAAGTTTCCAAAGTACGAAAGTTACAGTTTTTTTTACAGTATAGAGTGACGAGACAAGCTAGACATGTGCTTGATGGTAAGCAACATGCCTGCCACATAACAGCACAGTGACACGCAGCTATTTGAACATGAAGAGTCCAAATCATTATCTAACACTGCACAGCGCTCGTCACCCAGATATCTAATATGTTATATCTTTAAGCCCTGTAAAATATTTGGAAACATTGCCCTTCAAACCGGAACACAGTAATGTTTGCACATTACTGCTTGGCGGTAGAATAACTGGCAAAAGTGTGGTACATCCCTAGGCGGACTCTACTAAAGAGTCCTAAGTAATGTTTGCACATTAGGTACTTACAGTTAATTGTAACGTCGCGTAAGCTATAATAGTTATTTGTTATACAAGAGTGCAAAGTTGATTTTTAACCGCGTGCTCAATTTGATGAAAAGATTCAAAATGATGGATGAAAAAAAACATTTTCATCCCACCAGCTCGGAAAGAGTACTTTTGCTCCTCGATATCAGGGCGCAAAAGTCGTTTTTACCCTCTAGAGGTTAAAGTAAATTTGAATTTAGAACATCGTGTGTACTGAGGTTTTGAATTCAAAACACAATTCAACCTATTGATTTCTACCTCCTTGGTGCCGAATGCATCATACATTTTTTTTTATATGTTAAAAACTCAGACGCGGAACCTCCTTGGTGTACTTACTTTTTTTTAATTTGCTTATCGCGAAAACAATTAAAAATTTGCATTTAGTCATTTCCTCGCTGAGGTGGAATGAAAAGTTACGTTACTTTGCACTCGAGTGCAAAGATTTTTCACCTTGTGCTCTTTTGATTCCCTTGCTACGCTCAGGATTCTAAAATTGAATCACGAGCGCAGCGAGTGATTCAAAATTGAGCACGCGGTTAAAAATCAACTTTGCACTCATGTATAACAAATAACTATTTCGCTGAAACACTCACTGCCTACAATTTAAAAACTCAATTCACATAAACAACAAGTTAAAAAAAAAAATTGTGAAGCTAAATAATCATAAACAACCGAACTTAACTCGGTTTTTCATTGGTAAAAAACATGAATATAAGAATTGCTCAGTTAATGGTATTACGAGTAGATAGATACTTGTAGACGTTGTTGTTGTTGTGGACGATTATTAAATAGGCTGATGATGATGATGATGATGAGGAGGTGCTTGTAGATAGATCTGAAAACGCAGTACTATAGGGACTACGTGTCTCGATGTAAAATAAAATATGTAAATAGTGTTTGAATTCCGCAGGTTTGCATTCCGCATGCACCTCTGAGTTTTTCCATGTGCAGATTCACAAGTTTGTCATCAATACTTGGGAAGGAAAAGATTTAGAAATATTTGTATTCATCAAACAAAGCCTCACCGGGAAGGAAAACGTATAAAAAATTTATTTTCATCCCACCAGCTCGGAATAGTACATTGTTCACCGAGAGGAGAAAGTGACCGATTACCGTCGAGGGTGTCGTTTGAAGCCCGAGCCGTAGGCGAGGGCTTTAAAACACCCCAGATCGGGAATCGCACTTTCTCTCGAGTGATACATAGTGCTTTATACTACACCTACGAGGAAAATAAAAAACTAAATCTTTACTAATTTAAATTTATATTGAAATTGTATTCTAGTGGATTGAGTAAATTAAGGTAGGAAGCTATTTCTCTTGGCACAGTACTTATTTTGTTTTTCCCAATTACTTGTTTCGTACCTTTTTTTTTATATTGTAGTAAAAACCGCTTGGTTTAGGGTTCACTGGGGCGAATTTCGTTATATTTCTTCACTATCTCATAAAATAAGCCCGATATAACAAATGATCGCTGAATTTTGGTTTTTTGTGTTAGGAATATTGACGTTTATTCCATTTTCGAGGATTTCGATATCGTCTGTTGTCATATCCACAAGTTCTTGCGAACGACAGGCCCCATTTACTCCTAAAATCAAAATAACCTGTAAACAAAAATATCAAACATGAAAACCTAGTAGATTTCTACTCATAAATAGGTACGTAATAAATCATAAACCAGTGCATTTTGTTCATAAACTTACCTTCATCAACAAATATTTGTCATCTGGAGCAATCTGCAAAAAAGGAATAAACATCCTTTGTAGTAAGCACTTTTGATTTCTTACTACAGAATCCCTCCGACTTTCTTTTCAGAAATGCTGTAAGTTTTTTGTATTCTTGAATTTTTATGTCGTTTCTTGTCAATATAGTACTTTTCAACATAGAGTACATAGACCATAACGTACTTGGTTTGTATTTTTGCGCTTTTTCACTGAAATAAGCTAGCAAAACAGTTTCAGAAAAAGATGCCGCATTTTTTTCACTTTTCCATTGCAAAAAATCGTCATAAGTTTTATTATATTTTTTAATTGATTTCTGTGGTAAAAGGTTATCAATCAGTATTTTTGCTGTTTCCTTCAACTGCGGCGGAGTTAAAAAATCTTCATCATCACTATCACTACTTATCATTTTGATAGTTTTATTTTACTTTTCTACGAAAACTGAATCCTCAAACAACACACAAATTGAAAATGGCGCCAATGGCGTCTGCAATTTTCACATGTTCTTTTTTCAAATTGTTTGACACCATCCAACACACAGGTAGTGGCCAGTGTCATTTTGCGAACTTGGAGATAAAAACTCACTGTAAAAACTTTTTGGCTTTTGATATTTAGGTTACCAGGGCATAGTCTTACCCAAAATTAAAAAAAGAAAAACCACGTAAGAAATGGATTTTCATACACTTTTCTCTCACGCTCAGATGCGTTTTCTCGCCGCATATTTGTTCGATATGCAATGACGTACTTTCTACCGTAAATTTGATAAAGTATCAAGGTACTTTCCGAGCAGGTGTAGTATAAAGAGTACTTTTGCTCCTCGATATCAGGGCGCAAGTCGTTTTTACCTTCTAGAGGTTAAAGTAAATTTGAATTTAGACCATCGTGTGTACTGAGGTTTTGAATTCAAAACATGATTCAACCTATTTATTTCTAACTCCTTGGTGCCGAAAGGATCATACATTTTTTTTTAATATGTTAAAAACTCAGACGCGCGCGAAAACATTAAAAAATTTGCATTTAGTAATTTCCTCGCTGAGGTGGAATGAAAAGTTACGTGTTGCACTCGAGTGCAAAAATTTTTCACCTTGTGCTCTTTTGATTCCCTTGCTACGCTCAGGATTCTAATTTTGCATCACTCGCTGCGCTCGTGAATTCGTTCAATTTTAGAATCCTTCGCTTGCTCGGTCATCAAAATTGAGCACGCGGTTAAAAATTAACTTTGCACTCTTGTAAAACAAATAACTATTACTTATCAAATAAAAATTTAACAAAAAACGCACTGACCAACGGCTTGACAGAAGACTTGGCATTAGCTGAGCTGCAAAGACAGTCATTATACGAGTAAAAAAATATTCGTACAAATAATTTCTTCTAAGTTACGACTGGTCTAGTCGGGAAAACGCCGACTGTCGACTGCCCCTGGTTCGAATCTCGCATGCACCATGGCTTTTCGAAGTCATGTGCTGTGTTCCGGTTTGAAGGGCAATGTTACCAGAGAAATTACAGGGCTTAGAGATATAATATCTTAAATCTCTGGGTGACGAGCGCAGTGCAGTGCTAGGTAATTATTTGGACTCTTCATGTTCCAATAGCTGCGTGTCACTGTGCTGTTATGCGGCTGGCATTTTGCTTACCATCAAGTACATTGTCCAGCTCGTCTCGTCACTCTAAATTAAAAAAAAAATGTGCGTAATGCTACTAACTTAAAAAGGTGAAGGAAAAAATCCCGAAGAAACCGACACATTCCTAGAATCTTTCGAGATCACTAACTCACACTGCGCCAGCGACTGGACTCTCTTCTTGCGAGAGGACCGTGTCCCTACAGTACGTCTAGTGGGCTGATTATGTTGACAACTTCCTTCTTGAAATTGGTTAAACGTTACGTGAAATATGTAGTAAAAAGAAAGTGTTTTTTCCATCGTCAACAGTGACGTCATCACTTCGCCTACTGTTTGTATTCAAGTTATGAATTAAAGTGTCCCACATACCGGCTCTCATTCGTGTAGGGGAACCAGATATAGAAAGGTCATGTGTTTCTAAATGAGACATGGTTTGGCTCTTTACTGTCTCGCTTGATATATCGTCCATGTGTATTGTGTTGTATGTTGCCTAGATAATAATGATAAAAGTCGGTGAAGTTCAAAGTGAAGAGCTAGGGAGCCTCTGCATCAAAATTTATAACTATTTAATGGTCCCTGAAGTAACCAGAGTGTAGGACGTTCAGAAAGGGTCTTTGATATTGGCGGCGCCAGGTCGAACGTACACTTATTGGCACAGGACTGAGGTAGACGGCGTGATAAAAGAAAGGCATAAAACCAGCTTTGGGATAAAGAAGCCTAGAAATGATGATAACGAAAGGTCTCTGTTTTATTCTTATGGCTGGTACGTCACTTATACAAATAAAACACAGCTTAAGTTTATGACTAGACGGTAGCAAAAGCCGTCTAAAATTCCAGAATCCACTATTTTCTGGCGGTAGATATAGTAAAGGCGAACAGAGGCCAACTACCATTGGTTTCTTTAAAAATATGGATGGCAAAAGTTCCTTAAAAAATAAATATGTTGTAGTAGTGGTGTTCTTGTGGTAGCAATGAAGCACTCGGCTATATTGGCGAGCATCTGAGCTTTTTATTTGTTTTCGCTTGTACGAGTACTTTAGAGACATTGTCTGCACATCATATCAGCTGAAAATGTTGCTTAAGCAGTTAGTTAATATATAATAGTTCAATATATAGTCAAAGAATCAGCCAGTAGCCATGCCCTACTCAGGCAATCATACAAATCGAATACTATGTTATCATTTTATGACTGTGCGACTTTATTGCTTTACACCTTTATACGATTTTAAGTATCACAATATTCAGATTGTCATATTTTTATTTATTTGTAATGATACACTTAGAATAAATACATCGATGCGCTTTCACGGCTAGCTTTAAGCAACTTATTCTTTTCTATTCTACAGCTTTTAATAAATTTCTTGGAACAACTACTTCACTAATTCTAATTTGGCGATCAATCAGTTACCGTGTTATCTGTAATGGCATTAAGTGATCTATTTGTTGACACGTATGGCAATTTAACGCAAGCAGATTAGATATCGGGTAGATCAGACCAAAATCTATAACGTCACTGCGAATAATTTGGGCATGATATCTGTAAAACTCCTTTTTATTTTCAGATGGTCGGCCTAGAAAAGCACGCCGTGAACACAGTATTATCTGTAATAATTATCCTTCAACTGCCTTTATTAGAAGGTAAGAGACCGAAACAAGAATGCCCGATTGGCTTCCAATTAGCCTTGACGCCCGGCAAAGACAAAATATGCTACTCGTTAAAAAAAGACCCAGAACGATTTTCCGACAAATTTGATAATTGTGCAGGCAACTTATTTACATTGAAATTGTATAATAGTTTGAGCCTGCCGAAACCAGAAGGGTATTCTCTATGGACCGACTACAAGTCTCTCTACCCAGGGGGTCCATTTGTCGATTGGTCGTATACGGGTTCCACGGGGAGTATACTGGAGACTACGTACGAGGTGAACAGAGATCATCACGTGAGCCTCGGTGAAGATCTTTGTGTAGCAATCGACCCAGTAGACAATTTTACCATGGTGAGATGCAACGAATCACATTACAGATACTGTTTCGTTGAAGCGTATGCAGATGATACATCAGATGAAGGTTGCGATGAACTGACGGATGGGATAAGGTTCTATAGCCCCCTACAGACATGTCTGGCGACAGTCGCCGCCGCGGGCGGGCGCGGTGGCGTGAGAGCGACTTGGAACCAGTCTCAGGGCTTGTGTGAGAAACGAGGAGGCTCCATTTTGGGTCATGGATGGCGGTACGCTAACTTCTTCAAGACTTCCGGTGCATTCGATTCGGAACTACCAATGTATCCGCTAAACATTGTATCCAATTCTAACCACACCGAGCTTTTGGAGTTCGGTTCTATCGGAGAAAGTGTATCAGTGGTGAGTAATTACTAATTTATTTTCTGAATATACAGTGAGAACATGAGCATGACATGCAACAGACAGCAAGCTACTCGTATGCCCAACATCATAATACCACGCAATTAAGCAAGAAAAGTCTAAATCAAAACTTTAAAGCTTACACAATACTACTTGGCTGTAGAACAACTGGAAAAAGTGTAATACCTCTTTAATTGGACTGAGCAAACAGTCTTATTTCTAGATAGCTTAAACTCATTTTGGGAATAAGCAATTTAAAATTTAATAATTAAGTAAATTGCCTTAAAATATACGGACTTTTTCAGATACCACCGACAGACTGGCACTTCGGTAGCAGTACTAAAACAAAGGACACATCTCTTGGTGCAATCAACAACAACAATTTTTGGGACTTGGTTAACAGTACCTACGTTTTTATGAATGTAATATGCGAAAAACCTATAAAACTGAGAAATGTGAAACTTACAGTTACAGTTAATAGGTATTTTAATTCATTTAATTTTCGTAAATTAGTTATTTTTTAAGGATACAACAACTAAAAGGATATAATACATATTTAATCAATTAAATTTTCGTAATTTAGTATTTATTTGAGAACACTTCAAAACATATTTAAATTGATTTACAGAGAAGATGAACTGATTAAGCTGATAGTAGACTACGCTGAACCTCACGATGCTAACGACCCGGAACTCTCGGAAGACGATATCATTTGTTTCACTGACTCATCTAGATATTACCCTAACAAAGTATCCATCAAACCTCATTCTATAGACTCCAACGTTTACATTTTAAAGCCTATAGAAAATGGGTACTATTGGTGCACACATTCAGACTCTAGGAACTTCTACATTTCGGAGTCTAACAAGGCTTTATACGTCAAAGTCAAAGAATCTACAGAGAATTTATATGCAGTGAAAATTCATACTTTTGAGCCCTATACTTTAGATAGGCTCGGCAAGTTGCTGGAAAAGGTCTGGATAAGGAAACTGGAAGAATATGTTTTCTATAGCACAAAATACAGCCAGACATATGAAGGGACGGGATCTTATGACAACTATACTGTGATGAACTTCAGGTTAGTAATCATTGATTTGGTGTAGATTATTGAAACTGTTGCATTTGTTCATGCAGAGTTGCTCAAACTGTAAAACGCAAAAAGATTTTTCGATATATCAACCGACGGTTTTGTGATTAGCTGATTAGTTAACTCGGGAGATTAAATATAGACTAAAAAAGTTACCAAAATATTAGAGGGCAAAAAATACACAGCAGAAACGCTCTAGTACTGCTAATTAACTTTAAATAGCCAAGCAGTGCTGTTGGACCAATTAATCTTATTATAAGGTTTTAAATCTATGTTTCAGAAACGAGCACCAAGGTTTGCATTGGGACGACCGAGACATCGTTCAGAGCAAGAAGCTGAAGCGTTTATATCTAGACGCCAGAACTGCCCTGCTGCACGTTGAGCTTCATCCGGATATGAGGCCCGTGAAACCAGGCCAATGGGAGAACATCGTCATAGACTACATGAGGCCAGTTTACTACTGCGATAAAGAGAAGAAATTCACTTTAGGTAGGTCTATTCGGCCCGAGGGTGACATCACTCTAGGTAGAGCTATTGGGCCAAACGGTTATAGCTCAGTTGTGAGTGTGATGGGGGCAGGCGCGGTCCCAGCCTCGGATTTTGGAGGGGGTCACCATTACGCAGCCTCAGGTTTTGGGGGGTACAAGTAGAAATACAATAAATCGAGCAAAAAATACTTTACTAGTAGCCCCCAAGGTTTTACCCGCGTAGTTCCCGTTCTAGTTGTTTTCCCGCGTTAAAAAATAGTCTATGTACTGTTAGATATTTTTAATTTTCTTAGATTTTTTGTTTAACTTATACGATTTTTTGGGGGTTGGGTCATGTCCCCTGTAACCCCCCTCTCGGACCGCGCATGGATAGGGGTTTGAATCAAATGACACACAGATCGTGGTTTCAATCCGCACTCACTTTGAAGCACTAATTTAGGGATACAATATGCAAAATCGCCATGCCCTTAGAAAACTGTTTTTAAAATAAACAGCGACGAGACAAGCAGGACATGTGCCCGATGGTAAGCAACACCCCTGGCACATAACACAGCACAGTAACACGCAATATCTGCGTGAAGGAAGTGAAGTAGAACATGAAGAGTCCAAATCATTACCTAGCACTTATTTATAGATTTTTCATAAAAACGTAATGATATTTTGGTCTTGTCTTTTTGTGTTTTTGTTCTGAATAATCTTGTATTATAAGTAGTTTTTACTGCGGATGTTCATTTCTTAAGAGGGTCCTTGCTCCCTGATTGGTCATCCATGTATTAATCTAATTACAAGATCTGAGACACTCGGAACCTACACGGGCCTAATTGTAGACAGTAGATTGATGACTCAGAACAGATCAAAGGTTGGAGAGTAGTTAAAGCTTAGAGATTCTGCTACTTGCTTCTGTGTTTTCCATTTAAATAATTATAAATAAATATCGGTGGTCATTTACATTTGTGGTGTATGTGGTGGTACATTTCTGTCTGTTTCAAGCAAAGCATAGTTCGTAGGACTCAGATAGAGCTGATATAATACTATAATTACATTTGAATCTCCTTTGTGGGTTTATTTTCAATTCCGGATTAGGCTCAAACTTTATAGTTTATGGTGAATTTTCTAAAATAACCTAAGTCCCCAAACAAATAACCTAAGTCCCCAAAAGTATTTTGCTATCTTTTCCTATTAGCTCTACAGGGAAAACAGATACGTATAATGAATGGTCTTACCTTACTGTATGTTTTGTATTAGTCTGTTTTACTTTATCGATTTCAAGAACTGACACGTCCAAGGCACACTGAAGTCATCGAGATCAAAATCTGTAAATATTGGTTATTGTGGTACGGAACCGTCGGCGTGAGAGACCGACTCGCTTTTAGCCGGTTTATTTGCTTAAATACCAGTTATTATCGGCTCACGATCTGAAAGTCTAAGTAGCACAACGTCAAACAAAGCGAAAAGTCTAGTGAGCAATCTGCCTAGTTAGCTAATCGCCCATGTAGCAAAACGTCTAACTATCATCAGGTCTATGTAACAAAACGTCTATTTAGGAAGTCGTCAATTTCTTAAAATGCCTGGACACTTAACCACAAAAATAAATATCATTATAATACCATGTGAGGGCAAGTATTACATACATGCAAACTCCTTGATTTGTTTTCTGTTGGCATGTAATCTTTTAGTAGCGACACTTATTGTCAAGTGTGATATTTGATTGACATTAGGTACTCATGATTCCGGT
The DNA here is from genome assembly GCA_017562165.1 of Ectropis grisescens. Classification (NCBI taxonomy): domain Eukaryota; kingdom Metazoa; phylum Arthropoda; class Insecta; order Lepidoptera; family Geometridae; genus Ectropis; species Ectropis grisescens. The sequence goes on along the minus strand of CM029776.1, from coordinate 4,144,464 downwards.
ATCGATTACTACTGCCATTCATAACCTGGCTACATATAAGTGATCGTGTTCAATATTATATGGTGATCTGACTTCCGAATTCTAAAATGGATGAAAAACAAACATTTACTTTCATCGAAAGTCAAAAGAAAAGGCGTGTGCTGTTGTTGAGTGGTCATAGGTACAATTTAAATTTAACGAATAAAGGAGGGTCGACTCTATGGAGATGCTCCCAGCGTAACGAGTGTAGTGCATCTGTTACTATTAATAAAGATGAAAATAAGATAATTCGTCAGTTGAAAGAACATACCTGTAAAGCTAATTTTGATAAAAATAGAACGGACATAGTAATGGATAAATGCAAGAAATTAGTTTGCCAACACGCAAAGCCTGTTCAGAAAATATTTGAAAAGAATTCGGAAAAGTGGATGAAATTGAACAGGTACCTGATTTTAACTCAAAGAAAGATACATTGTTCAGGGCCCGTCGTACATATTTCAATGTTTCAAAAACTGAGTACAAAAACTTAAATGATGTTAAAATTCCTGAAATTCTGGCCGATAAATTCCTTGTTTGTGAAGATGGTTGTAATAATAATAAAATCTTAATTTTTTCAACACCTATAAGTAGAAAATGCATTGAAACTTTGAAAGGAAAATGTTTTTTATTGATGCAACATTCAAAGCTACACCCAAGCCATTCTATGAGCTCTTATCAATTCACGTTGATATTAATAGTTGTGATGAAACAACTTGTATTATGGGAGTTATATATGCATTGCTTCCTAACAAAACGCAAGATACGTACGAACGCCTCTTTGACCTAATCAAGCAGCATTTTAACATGGACATGTCGGTCATTAAATGCGATTATGAGATGGCGCTTATCAATGGAATAAAAAAGCTTTCCGAACACTCAAATAACTGGCTGTTACTATCATCTTAATAAGGCCGTTTGGAAAAAAGCTTCAACGTTGGGTCTTACTGAAAACAGAGAGTGCCGAGAAACTGTCAGAGTATGTTCAAATTTACCTCTGCTACCTTCTCAACACATTAGAGAATGTTGGACAAGCATTGTTGACAATGCCATCAAAAGTGAGGAAATGAATATTTTTTACATTACTTTGAAAGACAATGGCTACAATCATTGGCAGATATAATAAGTTGTCCTAGCTATTATAATTTTCGCACAAACAACGCTCTCGAAGGATGGCACAGGCGGCTGAATACTAATATAAAATCAAAACCAACCTTTCTGCTATTCCTCAAAACCCTTAGAAAAGAAGCCCTTTGGCAAGATCGTAAATACAAGAATATTTTATTTGAAGGAAATAAGAGGAAAAAGATCGATATAATGTTTAACGCCAAATATAAAAGAGAACTGCATAAGCTTGAAGGTCAAAAAGTTAGCCCATTTGAATTCTTGATAAACATTGGCCATATCAAAAGAATATTAGGTGCGTAATTTAAAAAATATGTTTAGGAAGACTTTATCTTTTGTTTGTTTACTTATGTTTGTTGTGTTGAAGAAGATTATTTTAGTTTATTTCAAATAAAAAAAATATAGTTTTTATACGACTTTTACTAATTATGATCTTAAGTGTACATAATGAAAAACTAACGACTTCCTAAATAGACGTTTTGTTACATAGACCTGATGATAGTTAGACGTTTTGCTACATGGGCGATTAGCTAACTAGGCAGATTGCTCACTAGACTTTTCGCTTTGTTTGACGTTGTGCTACTTAGACTTTCAGATCGTGAGGCTTATTATCTACCATTGTATGTCAAGAACTTTGAATGATCCATTATTTTTAATCAATTTCATAACCAATTGTTCCGTTTGTAATTACAGCTACTTAGTAGACAATGAATGCTTTATTTAGTACAATGACGTTCAGATATAATTGGCGAAGTAGCGTAAGCGCCATATTTAAAAACTTAATTTCAGCATATGTACATAGCATAAACATCCCCCCAAATGTCCCCTATGTAAAGTTGGCTCTCGGCGCTTTATCTCACAAAAGAGTCAAGACCACAATCCACCACGCTAGCCTAGTGCGGATGTGGCGGATGACGCAAGACCGTAAAAGATTCTAGGAAGCAGTCGGTTTCCTCAACATGTTTGTCTACGCCATTGTAGCTAGTGGTAAGCACAAAATTGTACTCACTCCGAATTGCAGGCGGTACTGTTTATACATTTTCCCGTAGTACTAACTGCAATCATCTAACTCAAAAAAAGGGAAAATCATGGGTGAAGTAATATTTGCTTTTGCGGGAGCAATTGTCGAGTAGGTACACAAATACTGAGCGTATTGGAATCATCAGACCTAAGAAACTACCTTAGAGTAGGATCGGATGACTTTAAACTTTTGTTGAGATAAGTCAAACATAAATATAAATTTACGTAACGCACGCCCACAACTGAGCTCATTGGGCGCGAGCGCAGACTGAACTGTCAAAAAGAACTCGAACCCGATCTTACTGTCTGACTTACTTCACGGGGCAATTTTCAGTTGCACCCCGGCCGCGGTTGCGGTCCCGCACCTTTTGTAAAATACAGAAATCCCACTATTCACGATGCGTTCCCTCACGCCCGAGGCGCGAGCGGCTCCTGCGCGGGCCACAAGTCACAGGGCACACAGTCGTAGGCTCAGGCTGTTGGACCTCAAGTGACTGTCAACTGCCCGTCTTGCGATTGTCGCCCTCCACGTTCCCGGGCGGAAATTTTAACCGCTGTGCCGGCCGTGAGTTTTGAATTAAAACCGTAGTTTCGCAACCGTGACGGTCGCGGCTAAAAATTGCTCCATGAGTTAGACAGACTTACCCTTACTACCCAATGTCACGAATAAAACTGTCTGAATATCAAGTGGTGTAATAGACGTATTTATAATAACCATTTCTTAAACTAAGTTAAATGTAACGATTTATCTGCGTTTTCATCACTTAACAAATGAAGATCTATAAACATCTGTGTTCTAGGCACGAACTACTCAGCAGCAGAGTGTAAGTTGTACAAGTGCGTGGGAGACTACAACGACGGGGTACAGACGGTCATCACCCCCCAGGAGGGCTGCTACCTGCCCACCCTGCAGCTCACCACGGACCTCGACGTCCAAGTCACACCGTTCATGCCAACCGCCCCACCTTACAGAGACATCCCTGTCACAGTAAGCCAAATTTTAACATCTATATCATCTAAGGGTATGAGTCCAAAATGGACTGCACTTGCAACCGCAACTGCAGTGTCGACGCGCTTGGAATCTATGTCATAGAGATGCATAGAAACCAGTAGGTACTGTCGCTTACAGCCTGCAGATTGCGGCCTGCAGTCCGTCTTGGAACTGTACTGTTCTTTTCACGGCTTTGTCATGAGAATGCGAATGGTGACGGACAAGTGCTTACCATAATTGACGTTTAAATATAAGGTTACGTAGAAACTGTGTGTACTAATTGATTTAAAAGTAAAGTCCTGTTTGAGAGTCATTGCATTAGATTTTTATTGTGACGGTCACTAAACGTAAATTTGAATACGATTCCTAAATTTGCTCTCCTTCTTGATATAATGGGAATAAAAAACCGTTGAATGGTTTCTGGGTTAGCCCAGGGCACAGCTGATTATCTGAATGATGTACTCGTAAGTAATCTATATTTTCCAAACTAGAATGAGTCGCTTTTTTTAAGTAACCGTTTTATTCTGGACCGCATCGTCGTTTCACATCAGTCGAGATGGCGGTCAAGTCCAAACCTATTTTATGATAAAATAAAGATTTTAATGTGTCTATGGTATAAATGCTTACAATAGTTACGTCATAAAGGTAAAAGCGCGATTTTTCACGTTATTACACCCTTTCAGTAACCTTGTATAACTAATATGCTTAATGCTCATATCCAAAATGATCTGCATACGAGCGTTTTGCTCCACTGACAAAAGGTCCTCACATTTAAAAAGTAACCCAGGGTGTGTTGGCATGTGACCCTAAGACCCTTATCTTTTCCATTTCGTAGTTGTGAATGTTAATTTGATTACAATCATTCGTAATAACACTAATATACACAGTGCTAACGACTAACCAACTAACATTTGTAGACGGCTGAGCCGTGGCGTCAAGACAAGTCAAGAAGTTTTGACGAGAGTAGCTCAGAAGAAGACTTCAACACAACGGCCACAACGATCGTGCACACCTCAACAGAAGCGTACAACGCAACAGACGCCTACAACACTACGTACTATACAACTGATGCAACGGAAGTAATTAACACCACAGTGACGGAGAGTACAGTCGTGGTATCGACGATGTCAAATGAAGTGCTAACAGTTACGAGTCCACTGAAGCCACCTCGGCCAACATGGCGGCCGACGACGATGCCCTACGAAACCACCACTGAGCTAACTCATCCACCCACCACTGAACTACCCACCCCACCACCCACAAGACCACCCGTAAGTTCCTTGACCATCGGCGATGATCACTGCCAAGAGTAATATTTGTTTTCACCATCAATTTCAACTCTTGACTATTTAATTTGTTATTAATTTTGTCGTGCAAAATCGTCGTATCGTATCGTGTCGTGGAGCAGCTTCATAATGAGGAGTTCTCTGAAAAAAAGCTCAATAAAGTCTTGTTAGAAGAAAGTGTACGTAACACTTGGTATGATTCTTCACAAAAATATTTGTCAAATTCTATGGTTCTGTCTTATAAAGTCCGTTTGTCTGTTCGCGAGAAAAAGGGGAATGTGAACTAAACGGGTAAAGCCGCGAGCCGCTACTGTAGGTACAATATAAATAAATCTAATATTGAAAATGCGTAAACAAATAACTAAGTTAGCTGACTAATATTTAATTTCATTCGACGAAATAAAATCAAACTGCCCAGCTGCCACTGCCTAGCCAACTAATTGACCCAGCCATTCAGCATGATAATGACACCAGCATGCTGAGCACACTTCCGACTGATAATGGGCTTGCACATCTTGTTATCTGTAGTCCTTCATTGGCCTATGGATAATTCAGATGTGCTTAGTGTAAGTAGTTAGGTATGTAACATAATAGTGTAGTTTTCATTGTAATTTAATTTTACTAATAAAAGCTCTGTCCGTAAAAAAAACCTGTTGAATACCTATACTTTCGAATCAAATGACACGTTTATCATGATCAAACTTCACTTAGAAGCTTTTTTGATCATTATAATATTAGATAATAATAATAAGTTGTATTTCTATTTATCGTTTTCAGCCAGAGGAGCAATTGGCGCAGGTGATAAATAACTTAGAGGAACTCCTGAACAACACAAATCCTATCATGGTGGAAGATATTGAAGATGTGTTTACACAGGTATCTTGGGAAATAATTTATTATTAATAGCTTCAGTCCAATACGAGAGTCCTGTCTCAGTTCGAATTTATGTTTCGATTTCAAAATCACTTTACCAATATACAAGATTGTGTTGCTTGTATTGTATTGATTGTTTATGATTGTAGTGTTGCCTGAAAAAGTTTCTACCAATAGATTTAATAAAAGAAGTTAAAAGTGTCGACTATCTGGATAAAGCACACGAATTTGTCGATTTTTTAGGTGGACGAAATTCTGGTCCTGGAAGACGAGTTGAACATAACAAGCAATTTTCTCCATTTGCTGGACGACATTGGTGCCAGGATAGACCTGAACGGGACGGATGATTCTTTGACGGTGCGGGAAAATATAGCGCTGGTTGTAGCAGATGCACAGCCCCTGGCGCCCGTCCGGGGAATCAGGGTCGCGGCGAGAGACACCGACGCCTTCACCAATGACACCTTCTCCATCCTTCGAGGTAGATACATTTAAATCTTTTTGACGTGATAACTTCTTAAATCGACTCATTACGTAACGCGTCACGGCGCCAATGTGTATGGATGGAACCAAATGATGCCGCAAAGATTTAAATTCAGTAATTGTTAAAAATACTAGCAGTGACCCGCGTTTTACCCGCATAGTTCCCGTACCTTTTATTTTTCCGGGACATAACTTTACCAGACTATTTTAATCTGTGTTCCCAATTTCTGACAGATCCGTTCATACATAATGACGTCATTATAAGTCGCTGTACTTTGATTGTATAGACCCCTAAATGACTACTAACCGCAACAAATATCGGTGTTCAGAAATTATCAATACTGATTACTGATTTCAAACTTTAAACACCACAAGAGCCCTGGCCAAGATGGAATATTAAGTTTGAGATGAAATTTTGGATTTTTATGTGTCTTTTGGCCAATAAAATGGTCTGAACCGCACATTCATTTTAATAATAACTTATTTCAGAGTTCAATTCATCTCAGCTGTCGACCGATGAGAACGAGGTAGTGGTATCACTGCCGGAGTCCGTGTCGACCTCAAACCGACGCGTCAGTTTCGTCGTGTTCCGAAACGACCGAGCCTTCCAGGGCGCCCACGAGCACTTCACTGTCAACAGCAGAGTCCTTAGCGTCAACGTCGAGAACCTTACTGAATTTGCGTCGAACGAGGTAAGTTATAAATGTATACGACCCCGAACGATCAAATGACTTCTTATATATAGTTTTTAGTTTTCTTCAGTAATTATAGAGGATTAACATTTGCCGATTTTTAAAATTCATCACTTATCCTAACGTCGAAAATCGGCGAGATGCTACTCTGTACTCTTAGAACTATCAGCTGAAATCAAGTAGCTCTATTTAATAACATGTTTCTCGCAAATTAAATGGTTATTCCTATTATCAGAATTGTTTGAAAAATTATTTGTACCACTTTGTAAAAAATAAATATTTCTCCTTTAACACGAATGTTCATAAAACTTGCAGCTTCATAAATAAATTCTGAATTCCTGTATTTTATTTTATTTGTAATAGACATACCTAGTAATACTTCGACCATATGATAAAATAGTCTAATTGTTAGGTATTATTGTTTTTTATTATTGTTCTTTTTTTATTAGTATTGGTAACATTTTAATTTAATTTGACAATTACAATAATGTATACGTTTGATTTATGAATTGATTGGGATTTATGTATTGACACGATCGTTATCTAAAAAAAAAAATATTTATGTGCCTACTGATTTTGGATTTACGTGTAAAAGTATCTTTTATCAATAAATATGAATATAAGTTGAAATAAATATCATTAATTCATAAATCTAGCCCCGCCCTCACGCCACAGTATATTATCAAACTCCATGGTTCACGTGGACTTGTACTTGGACAGAGGGGAAACGCTGTGTATGCCTACTCCCTTCCGTGTTGCTCGCTGATTAGCTACGCAATAACAGCTTTATGATGAAAAGAGTTTCGTTGTACATTAATGCTAAAACTTAAACCAGAAAAACTCCTGTTAACAAGAAAATGTTTATATTTTCAGGTAATCGATATCCACCTCATGCCATTAACTCACGAGCTAGAGCGCAATCAGAGTCGTACGTGCGGGTTCTGGGAGTTCATCGATGAAGACACGGGGAACTGGTCCACGGAGGGCTGTAGGTTCATCCCCGCCTCGCGCGCCGGCATGCTCGACACCTGTCGCTGCGACCACTTGACACACTTCGCCGAGATCCTCGTACCTCGTACCGTCTTCTCCGAAAGAGACGAAGCTGCTCTTGAAATTCTTTCTGTCCTCGGATGCTGTATCTCAATCATAGGCTTGTTACTCGTTGGTCTCACTGCAGCATTATTTCGCTCCTGGAGACGCGATTACAGCAACAAAATTTGGCTTCAATTATGCATTTCGATATTGATCCTCTCTGTCTGTTTTCTAGTTATCGTGTTTGCCCAATTCCACGAAAATGATATTCTGTGTTTGTTGACCGGTGTAGCTTTACACTATTCTGTGCTGTCATCATTTTGTTGGATGTTAGTGGCCGCCGTGTTATCGTACAGAAGATTAGTATTAGTATTTAGTCGGGACGCTTCGCATAAACTATTGCGGGCGTCCGCTTTCGCTTGGGGTGCTCCATGCGCAGTCGTGGGTATCCTTCTCTCGGTTGCCCCGCAATCTTACGCGAGGCAATTTGAAGAAAAGTCTCCGAGCGGGGCTTTCTGCTACCCTTCAGGTCTGGCACTCTGGCTCGCCGTGTACGCGCCGATTACTGCCATGCTGTTGGCAAACTGGACGCTATTCGTGCTGATAGTGCGATCCGTGTTTGGAACCCGTAGACCGCAGAACCACGGCCACAGTGGAGCCAACGAGGCATTCCGCTGCGCTTCCGTTAGTTGTTTACTCGTTTTCTTGTTCGGCCTTCCTTGGTTATTTGGTCTTTTCTCATTCAATGTTGTATGCGCTTATTTTTTCACAATCCTTGCTACATTTCAAGGATTTGTGCTATTCTTCTTTTTTGTATTGGGTAATAAAAAGACTCGTGATCTCTGGCTCAATAAGTTAAAGATAAAGCAGACGAGGAAGATTCCTGTCACGTCTTCAACGTATACGAACAGGAGTACGGGAGTCAATGTTCCTTCTAGAGGAAACGCAACGCCCGCTTCTATAGAAGCAAATGCTTCGAAGCCTAGGTCATTAAGTTCTACCGATAATTCCAGATTCTCTTGACAGGTGATGAAGCCCCGCCCTATAGACGATAAATCTAAGCAACTATTGTCATTCGCTGATTGGCAACTATTATGAACTTTACTGGTTATAAATACTTCATTGTAGATGATTTTTTCAATAAAATACAACTCAAAGAATCATTAACACTGCATTTTGAAGTATGTTCCTTATAAGAAATTAGTTTATCGTGTTTTTATTAAACACAGTCATTTTTGGCTTCAGTCGTGATCGACGCTGTATGACGACGGGTGCTGATCTAGTCCGACAACTATTGCCTGTTACTTGCCTTGCGTGTTGATTTCATGTTTAAAAGACTAATCTATCAAAGAAGTTACCAAACTATAAGTTATATTATGTGTCGTAGAATTTAATATCACTTAAGTAACTACACCATATTTATAAAAACTGTAAGAATATAGATGTAATTCTAGTTTTATGGCAATAATGTGCATAGACGTAAGTGTAGATAACTTAGTAGTAAACATGCCAAATCGAATATTTTTAATGATAACTGTTACTAATTAAGGAGTTGTTGTCATTTTGTTGTTTAAGAGAAGTTGTTGGCAATTTCGTAAGCTTTTAGAGATAAGGTTAAATACCCCTGTAACATTGTTATTATCACCGTAAAAAATAAAAGACTTGAGTTAACATTAGTTCATTTCAAATAGAACAAACCATAACACATAGATAAAGTAGTAAAGTTTTTGACAAATGGTGAATATTTTAAGCACAGAGGCATTTATTAAAATAAAATATATGAAATAATTGAAACTCACATGTACTTTGTATTTAGTACCCTTTTTTTACGAAAGTTGCATGGACGAGAAGTACGAGTTTGAAATTTCCCACACTTGTGTAGAGTATGTTTATATAGAGAAGGATTGCAGAATGGTAAGGAATTTTTTAATTTTGCATAAAAATATATTAGAACAACATAAAAGAGATATATATGTGATAGTGTGTGTATACTATCACGTATTTCATATTTACGTACTTAGAGATTCTTGATTCTTTTTGTATTCTTTAACCTGATTTCTCGGGAACGCTCCAACCGATTTTAATATGATTTTTTCTTGTTCGAATAGTTGTTTGCGTTCAGAATGGTCCCATGTAAATCAAAGCCGGTGATTTTTGAAATATGTACAAAAACCTAAAATTTTGAACTTAATGGGGATGAAATAGGAAATGTTTGAAATGAGGGATGAAAGTCTATATGGAAGTTAGTAATTGTAGAAGATAAAACCATGAAACGTTGTGGCTAGACACCTAATTGACACGAATCAATTAAATGTTTGTTTTATATAGCAATTTTTTTATCCTGAACCGTACGGCATAGAAATAGGAGATGAAAGTTCATATGGAACTTCGTTGAATTGTTGAAGATAAAACCATAGAACTTTGTACCTGGACACTTGACGTGATGCACACCATATTTATATCGATACTAAAATTAAAAAAATGAAGAGTTTGTTTGAACGCTAGGATCTCGGGGAGTACTGGTCCGAATTGAAAGGTTATTTTTCTATTGGATAGTCCATTTATCGAGACAGGCTATAGCGCTATAGGCTGTGGAACATAACGCTACTATTAATAGAAGCGGAGCATGAATATTACCACGACCAATTTCCGACAGGTGGTGTAGCAGATAGCTGAAGAGGTTTTTTTCGTTTGAATGAATGAACCGGTTTCAGTCTTTCTATCACCGTTGGATATGTACGGGATCCCGATGAGTGCTATATAATGTACCATGGGCGAAGCAGGGGCGGACACCTAGTCATTAACATAAAAGTAAATCTGTCTATTTGTCTCTTATGCTGTAATTTGTAACAACCAAACCGATTTTTATGCAATTGTATCTATTATATATTGTAAATCTTTTATATAACGCTGTTTTTAGTAACCGTAAATTTGTATGGGTGTACAAACACTGCCTGAGTTACCTTAATATTTATTTCACGCGGATGAAGTCGCGGGTATCCATAAGAATCTATAAGCTGCAAATTATTTGCCTCTGGTAGATCTTTGAACAGACTCCGTAATTTTCTACCAACTGCCACCAAAGTTACGCTTGCTCAGTCTCTACTTCTTCCCGTTCTTGATTATGCAGATGTCTGCTATCTTGATCTAACCGAGGCCCAGCTAGATAAACTTGAGCGTCTCCAAAATTACTGTATAAGATTTATATTTGGCTTGCGTAAATATGATCACATATCCGAATTTCGTTATAAGCTCAAGTGGCTCCCTATCCGTTTTCGCCGGAATGCTCATATCCTCTCTCTTCTTTATAATATTTTGTTTAACCCTTCATACCCCCCGTACTTAAAAGAAAATTTCACGCTTTGGAGCAATGTTCATCCACGTCCTTTAAGATCGAAGTACAATTTTCATATTGTCTTGCTAATATCTTTAATGTATGTATATGTTTATGTATTAGTCTATTAGTATATTATACTTGCCTACAAATTGTAATATAAGTATTTTAAGTATTAGGATGTATATGTTTTAATATGTATGTGTACTTTATACCTTACGGCACATTGTCCCCGCCCCGGCCGGCCCCGTCTTTTGATGTTTAATATATTCTCTCCATCCTCCGGTTGCCTGGAAGAGATCGCTCTTAGCGATAAGGCCGCCATTTGTTTCACTAGATTTAAGAATTTATCTTTTTGTTTATTCTATTTTTGTTTTTGTGTTGTGAACAATAAAGTGTTTCTATCTATCTATCTAATGGCTAGTAGATTAATCTAATTATAATAAGCCCTTCTCATTCATCTATGTATTTGAAGTTGATGCCGCCAAGTCTAAAAGGCAGTAGATATATACCACCTACCTAGTACAAGTAAATTCTTGTAGGTAGACAAATGCCTACTTACTACAGTCGTACATTGTATTTATCTTGTATCTATCTACTAGCATTTTGCGGATAGGTAGTAGATTAATATTGCTTTATTGCAAAATTTCGAGTACTTGCCGATCACAAATCAAGATAATTTAAATGTCATTCTATATCCAATACAAAAAGCCGCGCTGGCCCAGTCACTAAAACGTTTGGTTACAAAACTATTTATTACCTATAGGATTTTTGGTTCGAACTCGCCTTTATCACTGTGTATTTTCCCAAGTGCAGATGGATGAATTTCTCATTACTAGTGGCTAACGGTAAAGGAAACCAAAGTGAGGAAACTTGTGTGTTCCAATAAATATATTTTCAGGATATGGGGCATCTGCCAGCTCGCACGTAGCCAGCCTGATGTGTTATCATTATCCTTGACTTTCTCTTTGTGGGAGAATGCCCACGAGACCCAGTTGTAGGAACAATAAATATGCATATGCTATGTCTTGTGTAAATGTTTGGTGTCCAGATTGAGTGTAGGGATTATGTTTTTTTAGCTACTATAACACCCGACCGCAATATCACCAGATGTTAAGCAACGATGTGGTTTAGGATGGAACGTGTTTACCTAAAAGAAACCGACTCACTCTTGATTTGAACATAATATCTAAACCGCAACTATTTGGAAACATTGTGAACAACCCATTCAGGTAACGCATGCTACACCCTAGATGTTCTTATCACAAAAGTAGAGTGAAACCTGTCCCTTTTAGCATGTTGGTATCCTTTAAATGATTCAGCGAGTATTGTCCTGGCTACCTGTACCCTGTCGAGTAAATAACGGCATTACCAATCATGTGTCCAGCAGTGGTCCCCTCTGGACCCAGTCTAGTACCTAGGTAAACCACTATTTGAAAGGATGCATGCACATGTCGCACAGTCTGGTGACTTAACCATGACTATGTGACCACTGGCTTCAAAGCGGTATCCTTTAAACTTATTCATGGGTTACTCGCCAAAAAGGCCGACAGATGAGGCTGAAACTTAAATTGGACTAGTCTAACTGAGTGTCGGACTGGATCACACATAAGTTACTCATGAATTCATTCATACCGTCGCTCTTTTTATGGATTTGCCTTATGTTAGGAGAGGAATAAAACCATTAGGTTTATACCACTAGGTAAACAAGGAGGAACCATTTTAGGCGACTTACGCAGTTAAGTTATGGCTGGTCTTGTCGGAAGAACGGCGATTGCCGAACCGGAGTCCCTAGGAGTCCGGAGTCCGAAAACCACGACCACCATTGTTTTTTCGAAATCATGTGCGTAACCCCGTTATCTTAAAAATGGTAAAAGAAAGCATAGTGAGGAAAACGATATGAATTTAGAATCTTTCTAGGCCATGCGTCATATAATATAAAAAATAATAAATAAATATTGGTGGACAATTCACACACAACACCATCTGACCCCAAACTAAGCATAGCTTGTAATATGGCGGCCAGATAGCTAATATAATACTTATACATAGAAAATATGGGCGTGCGTCATATAAAATCAATTGAGAACAAATTTAGCCTACGAATATAAGGTAATGTTAGCATCATAAATAAAGGTAGGTAGATATGTATATGAACGGAGGTAAACTTAAAAAGGATAATTCATTAATTTAGTCATAATGTAGTATTACTAACTCATTATTAACTGTAGTTCATATCGACTAGCGCTTGTCTGTTGCTATTTGCCAATTTCAGATAGGTTTAAATTTATGATTAATTCTTAGTAATCCTTCATTCTAAAGTGGTAATATGAAGCAAAGTGGTTCTGTTGTATACATCCCAGTGTATTCGGTAAGTATTCAGTAATATGAATATTGAACAATCGCATTTTTCGTGGCTTGTAATTAATAATATCGTATGGATTACGTTTTATTTTACATATTTTTTATTATGCGTATTTTTGTAATGCGTTGAAGTTGGCCTTCAAAATTACGCAATATTTTTGATTGAGTCTTCAAATCCAAGTTTGATTTGCAAGAGTCTTACAATTCGGACTAGTAATTCCGGAGATCCTAGCGTTTAAACAAACAAACTTTTCAGCTTTATAACATTAGTAGGTATAGATGTATATTATTTTTTTTTATCTGGGCAGAGCCTTTATTAACAAAACTAAAATACAATGAGAACTACATACACTACACTACAAACCTAACTAACTACTTACACTAAGCACACCTGAATTATCTATAGACCACTGTAGGTCTATAGATAATCAAGATGTTCAAGCCCACTACCAATCGGAAGCGTACCCAGCATGCTGGCGGCATTACCACGCTGTATGGCAATGCTTATGCGTTGGGCCAAATAAACGCCAGCATTTTGGTCACGCGTCGCGTCGACCAAGCGCTCGGATAGCCTTTTGAAGATGAGGTGAGCTCCCGGCCCCCACGGTCCCAATGTCTCAACCCCAAAGGGCTCAAACATGTAACCACTTCCGAGGGTTGCATATTTGCGCCGTTTGAGTCGCTCAGCTGAATTAGCTGAATTAGAATATTATATTGATTAAATTAATTAATATTATACGTAAATACGAAGATAACTTTGTCTCTGTTACGATTTACCATCTAAGCCAGTGAACCGATTTTGATGACATTTGGTACCTACACAGATAGATCAGACCCCGAGAAAGGAAGTAGATGTTGCTTTGACATATTCAATTACTTACATACATAATTATATTATTATTTTTTTGCAAAAAATATAATTAAAACTCTTAAATTGGGACTTGAAAGTCTAAGTGGAACTTTGTTATTGTTGATGATAAAAACCATGAAGCTTGGTTTGTATCTATCTGTACGCTTGACGTGAAGCAATCCTTACAGATATTTAAGTAACTTTGGCTGTCTATTATGTTATCACACATAAATATGTAAACGGCTGAAACAAGTGAGTTACGATTGATTTGCTCTGCGATACCATCCTCGACTAGCTTTTTGATATATCTTTTCGGCGTGCGACAATCTAGTCTGTAATGTGACAACTACTCCAAATCATTTTCACATGGCGGAATACGTCTAGGGGGCTTGATGGGATGGTTGACTCTCACGTGACCATACACGGCACAAGTCTTCAACCGATAGATGTACTTGCTTAGCGCACCCAGTGACTATGAGGGCCTTGGAGCTAGGAGATGGGGTTTCAAAACATGGGTGTTTTTCCATGAATGAAAATGATTCTGGCTCAAGTCTTATTATATTCATTTTTCTTATATAGAACTTTAAAAAATGTAGTTTAATGAAAATATGGGTTTATGTTATACGAAATATAATTGCAATGTCTTCTTTTTGGTATTGATACAATCAACTTTTTTATTTTAATCCCAAAGTTAACTCCTAATTTAGACTAAGGTGACAGCACGGTCTGCCCGATTTCATAGTAGCGGCTCAAAATGTTAATCGTCAATAGAATCAAACAAGCGTAGTAATTGAAGGTCTTGATACAGACCCTGGGCTTACAAGTAATAATAAATTAGTAGACCGGATAAAGCTTCGTTTAATGTATCTTTCAACAGAGGAACTTCGAAGGTGAAACACTCCCTGCTACTACCTATTTACCAAACTGCTTGAACTATTCGCTTGAACCAAAACCAATCCGCATACAAATTGCTATACATGTAAATATATAACTAGCAGCGCCCGCAGTTTTACCCGCGTAATTCTCGTTCCCGTTATTTTTTCGGAAAAAATAGCATATGTGTTCTTTCAAACTTTAATCTAAATGTGTTCCAAATTTCAGTTTCCGATCCGTTAATTCGATACGATGTGATTGAGCCACAAACATCCAATATCCAAACATTGACATTTATAACTATAATATTAGTGGAATATTGAATACGTTATAATAATAGGACAGTAAGTTCAAAGTGAAAAATCAGTCCACAATTTATTTTCAGATGAATAAAATAAAAATGCCCAAAGCTATTTTGCTAACAGTAACAATTATTTTCACACAACTATACATTACGGAAGCTGCAGATGAATGCCCAAAAGACTTCAAGTTCAGAGGTGGTTTTTGTTACCAGTTGAAGAATACTTCAGAAAAATTTGCAGATAGATTTGTGCACTGTTCTGGTAACATCCTAACAAATAGCATGTACGAAGTAGTAGTGGGCGATATAAATCGATACTAAAAAAATATCGATACATTACGCGATAATATTGCTTCCATCCGATATTATCGAAACGCCTAGTATCGAATTGAGTATCGATATATTTCATCCGATATACCAAAAATCGAATTAATTCGAATTGCTTATTCCTTTAAATGTGCAACACTGACAAATTAAGTAACAATAAAAACATTATTTTATACATTATTGATAAACTAGCCTTTGCAATAACGAAACGCATACATGAGATACTCTCCACGACGCGGCAGCACTAGTAGTAGTAGCATAGACCATAGAATCTATTTATGGTCACTTGTTTGTTTAGTCATTGGTTTCGTTCAATTCGTTCGTTCTCATCTCAGTGCTGTCAACGCGCAAATATAACGGATAACCTATTCATAAACACTATCTAATTTGTTATTACAGTTTAAGAAAAGTAAATTCCGTAAAGTGTGTGCAGTGATATTAAGTATAACAGCTATTATAATATATTGCATTGAAAAAGCAAGCTGTGAATTTTGTGTTTTGTTTACACGACTGTTTACGATTCATAAAGTAAGTATGTGTTCTTAACCTATAAATTACTAGGTATAAATTTTTACTATTTAATAGCATGGAACAATAAATAATGGAATGTGAGTGTATTTTTGTGCGTGAAATGTGAATTTAACCGAGACTTATAGTGTATTTAGTGCATTTTGTTTTAGTCGCTAAGTCTGTTAATTAGGGATGGGATATAATCGATAAAATTTATTTCGATGAATTTGTTTTATTTCATTAATTTTGTGACTTTGGATTTTACTTACGCATTTTTTTTTCTTTTTCAGGCAATTCTTTTAACATGGTACCTACAAAAAAAAGTATTGTTTGGAAATATTTCGAAAAAATTGATGAGAAATCTGCCAGATGCAAACTATGCCAAAAAAAATGTTAAAACGGCTGGCAATACCTCTAATACGATGGCACATATCAAAAATGTTCATAAGGCGGTCTACTTGAAAGTTTCAAAAGTAACAACAGTGCTGCTGTTATAAAACATTCTAATTCGGATTTGTCCGATTCAATCCCCACTACTTCGAAACAAGATACTATTACGATATCGGAATCTTACGTAAACGAACATCAACTGTCGCCTTCAACTTCTACGTCGTCTTCAATGAATTGTAGTGAGATACTTACGCACAATACTCAAACTGATCAAAAGATGGATTATGATAGGGTGTTGTCTTTGAAACGCCAGAGATCAATTGAAAGTAGTTTTATGAAATACATGCGTATACCTCTACTGGGGACAAAACTAAAAGAATTAACAATGCGGTAATGTTTATGATCTGTAGAGACAATCAACCTTTTCATTAGTTGAAAATGAAGGTTTCAAGAATCTTCTGAAAGTAACGGTGCCTCATTATAAGATCCCTAGCAGAACCTCTGTGACACGCTGGATAGATGAAAAGTATGACGCATTATCAACAGTAATGAAAATAAATTATGCTGTGTAGAAAATCTTACACTAACAAGTGACATTTGGTCAGATCTACAAATGCGAAGTTATCTAGGTGTAACTGCTCATTTTGGCATCGGAATTGAATTTCATGTTGTAACTTTAGGTGTTTACCACTTAGATGAAAGGCATACTTCGAATACATTGCACAAACGCTCACTAAAACATGTGAAGAGTGGGATTTAATACTGATAAGGTCACAGCAGTAGTAACAGATAATGCTGCAAATATGGTGAAGGCTGTCGAAATTGCATTTGGGAAAAAAAAGCATATCCCTTGTTTTGCGCATACACTTAATTTAGTAGCTCAACATATTTTGGCTATTCCAGAACTACAGGAAATATTAACAAAAGCAAAAGTGTTGTTACATTTTTAAACAAAGTTGTGTTGCAAGTGACGAGTTGCGTAAATCAGTTCACGCTGACACAAAATTGATTCAGGATGTCCCAACACGTTGGAACAGCACATACTATATGATTGCTCGTTTCCTTGATTTACGAAATGCTGTGAGTGAAATTTTGATTCGTCATAAGACAGCACCGCCGATGTTAACTGGTATGGAGTTGACTATATTAACATCGCTTCTTAACGTACTACAACCACTAGAAGCAGCGACTAAGGAACTATCTGGCGATAAATATTGCTCTAGTAGCAAAATCATTCCATTAGTACACTGCATGATATCAAAACTGAAAAACCTAGTCATTGAAGAATCTTTAATCAAGGATGTACAAAACGCACTCTTACTGAAATTAATAAACGAATGGGCGCAATCGAGCAGGTATCAGCATTAGCTATCGCTACAATATTAGATCCAAGATTTAAAAACTTCATTTTGAAGATGCCATGGCGTGTGCAAATGCCGTCATTAAAATTAAAGAGATGATTAAAAGAATCAACAGGATGAATCTACTGTGGAATCTGACTCTGACAACTCAGACAAAATTAGTCTATCATCGGATCTTTGGAGTGATCACCATAAACTGGTACAACGAAATTGGAAAACAAATAATACCAATGAAAGTCTTTCAGATGAGTTATCGCTTTATTTGAGGACTCCAGTGAGTAGATTTAACGAAAACCCATTAGAAGTGTGGGCAGACTATAAAATACAGTTCCCAACGTTATACAATGTGGCTTTTAAATATTTAACCATGGTGGCTAGCTCAGTTCCATCTGAACGGCTTTTCTCAAAAGCCGCACAGGTTCTTACACAGCAGAGAAGCAGATTGCAAGCCAAAAGGGTCAATAAAGTTTTGTTTTTGCAAAGCTTAGAGAAGAAATACTGGGATTTATAAATCTTTCACTTTTGGGTCGTATGGCCATTGATTTCATTTGCATGATATATAAATAAAGTTGATTTGTTCTAGATGTTGTGACTCATATTAATAATATCAACCTTCCCTATTTAATATTAGAAACTAGTTTAATACGAGTAAGTAAGTAGGAAATTACTTACGATATTTTAAAAATATCGATATATATGTTCGATATATCGCAAAGTATCGATAGAACATTACGATATATTATATCGAAAATAATATCGATATTTTTTTAACATGAACATCACTAGTACGAAGATTTGGGCTTGCCATTAATTCCGGGAGGTTATCTATGGGCTGAATACAAGTCCTGGCATCCCGGGGCTAGTTTTATCGACTGGTCATACACTAACACGACAGGATCAAGGCTGAGCAATACTATTGAAGTCCTCGAGAATGGCTCTACGGGTGAAACTGACGATCTTTGTCTAGTTATTAATGAAGTTGGCAAATACTTAGCGACGAAATGCGACGCATTACACTACAGATATTGCGTCGTCAAAGCAGGTTCAACGATTTTAGACAATCCCGATAACTTAGCAAAAGTTAACCTCACCCTGAAGACCAGTGGGTAAGCTATTAAGTACATCACCATGCATATACTTCTACACTCATGTACGAACTTATTATATTTGAGTATTTAGGTAAACAAAATGATTTAAGAAACTTTCAAACAAACTGAATATAACTAGGTATGAATTCGCCGGGTTTGGCTTTCAAACTATAAAAATACTTTTAAAAAATCAGTACATTTCCAAAAAAGTAAGGATGACATTGATTGAGTTGAGATGGACAATCCACAAGTCCACAACCCTCCACTTCAAACCACGAGGGCGACGACTTGCATTTTAAAGAAATTCTAAACAATTGAAACAAGCACTTACAAACAGCCAATAAAAAAAAGGAATTCTATTCATTTGTATAGATTAAGTACTTCAAATCCTTATTTTGAAAAAAAGTTTGTTCTGAATGAATTGTGGATCACAAACTTCGAAAATAGCTCATTTTTGAAATGCAACGTAGCAAATTCGATTCTTTTAAACCAGTCTTTTAACTAAAAAACTGAGACTAATAATAGTTTTGAGTGCTTTTTGGAAAAAAAATTATCCCAAACCAAGCCATTTAGGTCTTTTTGGGTTATTAAGTGTGGCCTAAGAGAAGGTACGGCTACGGTCTAGTTGGGAGAACGGCGGCGGCGCCTGCCGATCTGGAAGCCCCGGGTACAGACGCGCACCACTGTCTTTCCGAATTCATGTGCGTACCTAACGCTTCTAACTTAAAATGGTGAAGGAAAATATCGCCGGGAAACCGACAAAATGTACTTAGAATTTTTCGCGGGCATGTGTCATCCCATCCAGTCATGATGCTCTGAGTCGGATTTGGGTCCTATGGAACCTGGGTCTATATTTAGTGGTACAACAAATAATTAAAAGATGCACTATTATGCATCTCATCAATAGTCGAATAGAATGTAGTACATTAGATTGTTATGCTTAAAACACATTAAGCTAAAAGTTACATTATGACACTATATTATATAATGCTACATTAATTATGACAAAGTAAATTAGGAAAAAAATGCGTTTTAAATGGCACCCAGTGCGAACATAAAGTAAGCTTACAATAATGGTAACATTAGGGTGTTTTTTTTCCAGAAATGAACTAACACTGCGCATTGATTATGGTAGTGAGGAAAATAAAAAGGAAAAACTGACTGAAAGAAGTATCAAGTGCTTTTCTGACGCATCTTCATACTATCCTGTAGCTATAGGCTTGAAAAAAGGAGCCGAGACAAATGTTTACACTTTAGCACATCATCGTGACCCTGGGTACTATTGGTGCACGCACACAAACACAAAATATTATTACAGTACCGAAACTCAAAAAACCTTGTTCTTTAAAAATGCTAAAATTTTAGAGAGCATGTACGCTATGAAACTTAGAGTACCGGCTACGTATGAAGCCGTTAAGCTTAGCAATTCTTTTTATAAGGCCAAACACAGCTCGCAGATTGAATACAATTACAACGAAAATTTGGAACCTTACGACAACGGTTTCGTTGTCGTAAGCCGTTTCAGGTAAGTTTTTGTAATATAAAAGTGCACTCTTATTTTTTTAGGGTTACGTGTTCAAAAGGTAGTGACATAACTGTTATAGGTACTTGGACGTATATGCTATCGCGGATTTTTTTGTAGACGTCTTCTAAAAAACTGTAGTAAGTACATAACTTTACTCTGCTGTCAATAGTTTCCGCAGCGTACGCAATACACTTTTTTTCCAGACCTTTGATTTCACTATCAAAGTTTTCATACGGAACCTTGCCCTTTTGAAAAATATATAGCCCGACTCAAATTACTTTATTGCTTAATTTGTGTATTATAATGCGGATCCACCGTCTCCGAACTAGTTACAAACTGTATTTCGGAGTCCGGTGGCCTCCTCCTAAGGTACATGAAATATTAAGCAGCAAATAAATTAAATTACAACTCAAATATATCAAATTCCAATTAACATATAACATCTCTATATAAAAATGTTATGTTGGTTTGTGTACGCTTCAAAAACTCAAAAAGTTATGCACCGATCAAGCTGAAATTTTACAATGATGTATAATCCGCATCAAGGATTGTTTTTATATAATTTTTGCATCACAATGTGCCACAGCGAAGCGTGGCAGGGTACAGCTACTCGTAGTCTATACTTATAATAAAACGGTAACGGGTCGAATTCTGTACATTGAAGATATTTCGAAAAAAAATTTTTTGGAGCACTCCATAGTCGTCGATACTGATGGCGAAACTGCATTTTTTTTCTTTCATGTCTGTCTGTCTTTCTGTCTGTCTGTCTGTCTTTCTGTATAGGGATCACGCATCATGCCGAAACTACTGATTCAATTCAGCTGAAAGTTGGCACGATTTTAGTTTATACTAAGGAGATTGCTGTAGGCTACTTTTGATCTCCAAATTCTGATCGGTTTTCTTGCGGGAGGGGGTGAAAGTCAGAGTGTGTATTTGGTTGTAACTCATGTTTGCGTTGTTTAATTTCATTAATTCTTTTTTTGTTAGAAATAACACTTTTTTATATTGTCCCGTCAAAATTTGAACATGTCCGGTGGTTCGGTAATTACATAATAAATAAACATTAAATAATAACGACAGGCACGGCGTGTTCAGTACATACTAACTACTAAGTGTTCTGTGTATCACAGACGATCCACAGAATATCTAGATTCTAGATTGTAGAACGTGCCCACGTGATCGTGTCGCGTCGTCTTGAATGATTATCAAAAATATATTTTTGAGTGGAAAAACAAACATCATTCGGTTATAGCCGACTTCAAACAAGGAGGTTGTTCTCAATCGGGTTGCATGTTTTTTATTTGGTTTTATTTTACGCGATAACTCCACTGATTGTGAATTGATTTTGATAATTCCTTTTTTGTTTTGTAGAAAATACTTCAGAGGTGATCTCATATATCGAAAACAGGGAGGTAGTTTTTCAAATATCAACAAAAAACTAAAATCAGCTTAGATTTACCTGTACGACATAGTCATAGCTTCTTACAAAATTTTGTCGAATGACAGAATTAAATTACCTGTCATTGAAGTAGATTTTTGTACTTTAGAAGAAAATATATTAGCATAATAAGTAGCAGCATAAACAACCCATTAAATGTTCCCACTGCTGGGCGTCGGGGCCTTCTCTCGCAAGGAGAGAGTCAAGATATAATCCACCACGCTGGCCCAGTGTCGGTTGGTGGATGATATATGACTTAGAACTCAGATTCTAGGTACTAGATTCCGGTTTCCTCACGATGTTTTCCTTCAGCGTTTTAATGGCCGCCATTACGAACATGACTCTGAAAAGAGGTGCGCGTGGTTTTGAACCATGGGTCTCTCTGGGGTCGACAGTCGGCATTCTCCTACTAGGTCAGCTGTAACTTACTAGACCAGCCGTAACTTATTAGAAAACGTATAATTTCAATCCAAATACTGTTTAAAATTTAACAATCTTCGGTGACCGAAACAGACCGTTGTTAGAGTTCCGTACCCAAAGGGTAAAAACGGGACCCTATTACTGAGACTTCGCTGTCCCTCCGTCCGTCCGTCCGTCTGTCACCAGGCTGTATCTCAAGAACGGTGATAGTTAGACAGTTGAAATTTTCACAGATGATGTATTTCTATTGCCGGTTTAACAAAAAATACTAAAAATAAAATAAATATTTATTTAAGAGGGGCTCTCATACAACTTGATATTTTTTACCGTTTCTTGCTCGATACTAATAACGTACCTGTCACAGACGCTTTAACTATTCACATTATATTAAGATTTATGTTCTCTTTAAATGTTATTAATTAAAATAAATTATTAACGGGGCTCCCATACAATTAAAGCCGTTTATTTGCTAATAGTTCGGAACACTTCGCGCGCGAGTCCCACTTTTGCATTGTTTGCTTTGTTTGTTTGATTTGCTTTTATTTTTTCTAAAATTTTGTAAAATCCTATCCTACCAATATTATATAAATATGCCAATGTTTAAATTTTTGCTGTTGAATTACGTTGGAACGGCTGAATGTATTGAGTTAAAATTTGAAACATATTATATCTTGGCTTAGCTTAAGTAGCAATGTTTAGCCTATCTGTTCTTCCAAACTATAATCTAATTGTGTTTCAAATTTCAACTCGATCACTAAAACGTTCCGCCATGATTAAGTAACAAACATCCAAACATTGACATTCGTAATATTTACAGGACAAAGTGGGAACGGCTGAACACATTTGGAAGGAATTCGAAACACACGTACTTAGTTTGTACTCAAAAATAGCAAATCTGTTACTTATAGATTACTGTGACGTCAGAAATACTAAGCAAATTTGGTAGAAAATTGAAACAGATAACTTATAGTCTGAAATACCACATATACTACCTATCAACCCGAATAAAAGCATTGGCCCTAAGGAGGTATGTAATCTGTGGCCCTAAGGAAACAAATATTAACTTCAAAACGACACAACGAATTGGTTTGACACACGAAACGCAGATAGTTTAGAGTCTAAAATTTCACATGGGGTAATAAGTCTATTTTTTCATTTAACTCCGTATTATATTAAATATATGCACCCGTTTTGGCGTAGATAATACAGGTGCTTTGCGTGCACAATCAATATTACAAGCAACGTTATATTCTCATTAGATGGCGCTAATGTCAGTTTAAATCTAAAGCACTAAAGCCCATTTAAATCAATGTTTTGCTATTGTGGTATTTTTTATCTCATCACTAGGTGGCGTTACTGGTATTCTAAATTAAACTAATGAGTTTTTTGCTGCTGATTTTGATGCCGAATTTGGATTCTTTCGTTCTTTGATTATCTTTCTGTGTTACAATTACATGTATAGGTACATTAACATTTCACTTAGATTTGGCTGTGATTTACGGGTTCAACTTGCTTGCGTAACATTAAAACTCATTTTTTTAATCATTTTGAAGGCATTTTCATTCAAAATTTTACGCGGGCGAAGTCGCGGGTTACAGCTAGAGAAAAAGAGATAAGTAGGTTTCAGATCATGCACATCAGCTTCAGACTTTTCATAATGTATCTTATAAAAATCCTACAAACTTCTCAATTGCGGCTATGTTCGCTACTACGAAACCTTACTAAGTGTGTTTGATTTTGTTTAAAAAAAGAAAAATAAAGAAGATAAAATTAAATAATTTTTTGTGTGGAAAAACAAATTCACTCGGTTTTTCTATGGCTACTTATCCAAATATTTTGACGTACTTTCAACTAATGTATAAGTCCGTAACATCTGCTTACGCGAACGAAGTAGCGGGTTCAGCTAGTATGAAATATAAATAGTGAATAGGTAAACAAAATATAAGGTAAATCACCCAAGCCATGTCACCATGAGGTGGCAGCAATAATAGAAAAGTTTTATATGCTGCCATGGGCTCCTCCACAGTCACCAATTCCAAATTAAACATTAAAGCGTATTATCTGCATAAATTTTATAAAGCATGAATGTGGCCTATGTTTATTCCAGATAATGTAGGATAATAATAGTGAAAGAACATTTCAAATCGGTCCAGTAGTTTCGGAGCCTATTCGATGCAAACAAACAAACCATAAATAGTAAAACCTTTTTGTAATATTAGTGTAGAAGAGTAGGTGGTACCAAACCCTTCCTGCACGAATCCGACTAGCACTTTGTCACCAGACATTTAGGTATAGATTTATACATTTAAAAAGTGTGGTTATTTGTAATTAGTGGGTAATCAGAAAATTGCTAGATCAAACATTTCGCCGCCCCCGGAGAATAAAATGACAAGTGCAAAAATACGATTATCCAGGAAAATTTATAAAATAAAATATTTGGCTATAACTTACAATATGAACTTATAGATTTAAAAATACGAACAACAATAATACCTAAATTGTAACTATTATGATGTATGTAACATGTAATTTGTATGCTGAAAGGCAGATTATGGTGTTCCTACTATTCTGATCTATTTAATACACCAATAAACGCAAATTAACATTATGATTATGAAAAAAAAAATGCCAAAAGTATTTCCGCGTGTGCGTGAACGCCTGTGCATTTATGTAAAACTTTCCCCTATTTTGCACTCGTAGGGGTAGGATTCTGGAAAACGATGTAGTACCTAACTCATTATTTTTTATCTTTGGAACGCATTTGGTCAGTGTGGTGGATAATGACATTTACTTTCTCTTTGTGACAGGAGGTCCTGGCTCTCACAGAGTGGGCTCTTTAAATACACTAGTTATAATTTTCAAGACGCGCTTGTTAAGAAGAAAATTATACAATCCATGAGCTTGAAGGCTTTTTTCCTGGACAATACAGTTTTGTTCCAAATGAAGTTGCCCGCGGGCTTTGATACAATGAAGCTTGGCGAAATTGGACGCGAGTACGTATACATACGGCCTGCGTACTACTGTGACGTAAAAAAATCATTCAGCCTGGGTAAGTAGAGAAAAGTATTCTTTAAGTAACACTATTCACTCCCGAAGTAAGATAAACTTGTATTATCGGAACCAGATTGAGCTTAAACACGATTCATAACCTTGATATCGTGGGTTCGAAACCCATTTCACATTTCTAAGTATTTTTCCTAGGACAGATGTTTACATATCATCACCACTGGTTTTAACTAATTGCTCAACGACCCAAAGGGTACCCAAAAAACCTCGTGCGCGATAAGGAGAGCCAGTATTGCCAGTCAAAAAAAGGAACGTTGAACATAGAATTTGCTACAGTGGCCTGCCGCATCGAGCGACAGCATTCAGGCGCAGGCCGTGTTCGAAGCCAGCGCACCGGGCGATTCTACCGCTAGTGGTATGTCCATCAGGCTTTTTCCGTTCACCCCTTTTCATCGTGACGAGATGTATCGCTCCAAAAAACTACAGACTTTTATGGGGTATCTGCAGAGTTAATTAAGGCCGCCATTAAACCGATAGCCATCCCTGTGAGTCACTTCTTTAGGCTATTTCTCATCGCTGCTCAAATTTCATGGTCAAACAGTTATATTTTGTAAAACAGTTAAACATTTGGTTACTGTTTCACTGAACTCCAGTGTATTTGGACGTTACATATACTAGCGTCATCGTAATAATATACACTTTACAGGCAATACTACAAAAAACCTTATTATAATTAGTATAAAGATAAAACAAAAATGTGTAGGTCACACGATTTTGGTTACCTTAGATTTGCGTCGTAAACAGCAGATTGTTGAGCCCAATGACGCCAACCAATCACAAATTCAATCACAAATCGTGGCTTAGCATGACAAGAGTAAGGCATGTAGCTTTTAGCTCTGTGAAAAAATAGATATCGGTAAGTTTATACATTTCACGAGTGTGTGTTTTATACTTCTGTGTTAGCTATTAAAGTCTAAGTTAGTTTATTGTAATTCTAGTTGTGGTGAGATGTTTGTGTGGTATTTAATTTAAAACATAACACTTATACTAATACTACGTTTGTGCTGTTTTGTCCATAAAGGTGAGTTTATGGCCACGAGGAGCGTTTTTTGAGTTTTAGGCTAAAAGTATGAAAGGTCATTGATATAATCTGAGAGAGATAAAGGCGAGAGAGAGATGAAGGCGAGGTTGAGATAAAAAATATTTTGGATAAAAACACTCGCTTGAAAACCGACATGAGAAATCTTGAAGAGATGAATAATCAATTACAAGAGGAAAAAGAAAGTTTACTTGATATAATTAATGTGAACACCAATAGAAATATTGAGTTAGAAGAAGCGCATATTAAAATAACAAAATTACAAAGTGAACTATGTCAAGCAAACGTTTTGCTCAAAAGTTTAGAATTATATAAAAGTGAAAAAGATACAGACTTAGGCTTGTACAATCAATTAATAGAAGACAATAATAAACCTAAAATAATGGAAACCATTGACCTGACAGTGGAAAATGATAGCTTGGTCCTGAAAAATAATGATGTACAATTAATTAAAGGAAGAAATACACTTAAAAAGTACTTAAAAACAAAAAGAACGATAATAAAATGTAAGAAACACATAAAATATAATAACAGATCTAATGTTGAACTCATTAAAGACAAGCTAAAATTAAAAGAAATGATCAGAGATGACAGAATGACCATTATGACTATTCAGCAAGAGTACGATGAAAATGCTATTACGATTAACAGATTGGAACACTAACTCAGAGATTTAAACAACAAATATAGCATTGCACAACGAGAAATCCAACAACTGATAGCTGCAATGAATAGCCTATTGGACCCAAGTCCTCCAAGCAACGGAATTCGATGTCTGCTATAGACCTATTGCCGGACACAGCGATGACGACTCTCGCAAATGACTTGTCTTTTATGATAAGTTCCGATCGTGTTACATCATTATCACTAGTAAGTAACAACAGAAAGTCGAACGTAAATACATCAACAGAGACGACTACTACTGCTGGCGTGATTCAAGATGCTCCTCAAAAACGGAACAAGATGTTAGCGGAATAGTTAGGACGACTATGCGCACTGATATGCTTCAAAATGTAAAAAACTAGACATTAGTAAATCAAAAACCCTGAAAATTTTGATAGTATTGAGTTATTTTGTGATGAAATTGGTATAGGAATGGGTCACATCTTTAGAAATGAAAGTAATGAGTTTGACGTTACTAACACATGCAGCCCTAACACTTCGTTTAGACAATTAATAAATAAAGTAGTGCTCAGTAAATTTAAGAAAAAATCAAACATTGTGATAATGATGGGCAATACATGGGGAGTAAATAAAAGTATACTTTTAAATTGTATAGAATCGTTAATACAATTTCAAAGTGAAGGGACAGTTAGTAAAATTGTACTGTGTACGTTTCCATATTCCTCATCCTTGACTGAAAAACAAAACCAGAGAATACATTCACTAAATATGATTTTGCACAATCTCGTCTCTAACAGAGATCGAGATTTCTTGTTATTTGATATAAACAAGTTTATACATAATTTTAGTCTGACTAAAGGGAAGCAGTTTTACCTAGACATTTAAAAATTAAATTAGCTAAACTAATTTCTTTTGTTTTGTTAAATCATCGAAACACTGATGTCAAAACACTAACGAATGTTGTAATAGTCGATGACAATGCTTTAAACTGACTTCCATGACAACAGGGAGACCTTATCATGTTTCAACAAAAAACAAAATGCTCAAAGTCTCCCTTGCAGCAAAAAAAAAATTAGTGATAAGGAATTTGGAACAAACTCTTTGAAAATATTGTATCAGAATATCAATCGTTTGTTATGTAAAATTGAGGAGATTGAGTTATACCTGGTATGCTCAAATCGTCCTGATATAATTTGTTTTACTGAGACGTGGCTAAAGGAAACTGAAATGAACTTTAATCTAAATAATTATGCTATTGGTAGTATTTTTTTGTAGGAAACGGCTGTGGGAGGAGGATGTTTAATTTTTGTAAGCAATAACGTCAAATTTAAAAGACGTAAAGATATTGAAAATGTACAATTGAACGTCATTGTGAACTAGCATGTGTAGAGTTGAACACTTATACTATTTTATGTGTGTATAAGCCTCCCAGTGCCAACATTGAGACCTTCTTAACTGCCTTAGAAGAAGCTTTGTGTAAAATTTCTAAAAAAAGTAAACATATAGTGATGTGCGGCAATTTCAATACTGATTTGCTAACTGAATCCCGCTCAAAAAACAATGTACTACTATTATGTCAATCATTCAACATGGTAGAAGTGTTCACAGAACCAACAAGGATTGCATCTACTAAGAAAGGAAGGTCTGCAACTTGTATAGACAATGTTTTCGTTAATTGCGAGTATCTTCACTCCGAAATCCTAGACCGACTTCGGTCAGACCATAGAGGACTAAGTGTTACTTTTCCAATAGATGCAAAAAAGGCAGCGGAAAAAAAAGTTGTTAGGCCTATAACACAGGTTCGAATTGAAACATTGAACACTGAGATAGAAAACTTTTTGCACTATTTTGATTATGACATGACAATTGATAACCTTGACACTAATTATAATTTATTTTTTGATATGTTAAATACTCAATTCAATAATATTTTTCAGACGAAACAAATAAATATTAACTCTAAACCAAAATTTGCCGAATGGGCTACTCCAGGTCTATTTATAAGTCGAAATAATTTATATAATTTGTACGAGCTAAAGACGTATTGCACTGATGACGCAACAAAAGTCATATCAGAAAGTATTCAAGCATTTTCAGAAGGACATGTATTCAAGCTAAGGCAATTTACGTTCGGGAACAAATCAAAATTCCAACAACGTCATAAAAAGTACATGGAACGTAATTAATAAAGAGACTGGAAAGTCTAAAGGGACAGATAAAGTAAGCAAACTAAAAATTGATGACAAAATTATTACAAACAAATGTGAAATAGCAAATGCATTCGAACTTTATTTTGCTGAATTCCCTTTAGAGACAACCAAACATCTGTTGTCTTCTCTCTCTCTTGCTGACGCAATGTTGAAAGATAATGTAAATAATCCCTCTTCTTCATTCGCGTTTCATCATGTTACTGCCACAACAATACTAAAAACTTTTAAAGACATCAAAGTAAAAATAGTGAGGATTTATGGGGCATGTCAGTGAAAGTATTAGAGGGTATAGTGGTGAAAATTGCACCTCATATTGCTGAATTATTTAACGCTAGCATTAGTAATGGTATGTTTCCCAATTTGATGAAGCATAGTAAAGTCGTGCCTTTATTTAAATCCGGCGACAAAGATGAACCTGGAAATTATAGACCTGTCTCAGTGTTACCCTGCATCAGTAAAATATTTGAGAAATTAATACTAAGCCAGCTCATTTCTTACTTTAACGTCAACAATTTACTACATGACCATCAATTTGGTTTTACTAAAGGACGCTCAACCACTGATGCGGGTGTTAAGCTCACCAAATATATAACGAGTGCATGGGAAGATCGGCACGACGTTATTGGTGTGTTTTGCGATTTATCTAAGGCATTTGATTGCGTTCATCACGACATACTTTTAAAGAAATTGGAATTCTATGGGATTTCAAAACTAGCTTTGGACCTTATCACGTCATATCTTAAAGACCGGGTGCAGATTGTTGAAGTTGACGGAAATAAATCAAAAGGATCTCCCATGACAATGGGTGTACCGCAAGGTTCAATCCTTGGACCGTTTCTGTTTTTGGTTTACGTAAATGATTTGCCCTTCATGTTAAAAAAGACAAGCAAACACAGAAATAATTATGTTTGCCGATGACACGTCTCTGCTGTTTAAAGTTAAGCGAGGAATAGATGATTGCAATGAAATTAACAGAATATTGGACATTGCTTGCAGATGGTTTGACGCAAATAATTTGGCACTGAATCCAAACAAAACAAAATGCATAAAATTTACATTATCTAATGTACCAAGCCCTAAACTTAATATAAATTTAATTAATAAGACTATAGAACCAGTGCAGTCTACAGTTTTTTGGGTGTTACTATAGATGCGAAACTCAATGGAGTCCACATATTGAACAGCTCGCAAATAAGCTAAGCTCAGCTGCCCATGCCATTCGACAGATTAGGAAAATCTCAGATGTCACCACCGCTAGATTAGTTTATTATGGGTATTTTCATAGCATCATGTCCTATGGAATTCTATTATGGGGGTCGGCAGCGGACAGAAATTCAGTTTTCATATTACAAAACGAGCAATCCGCGCAATGTACAAATTACCCGCTAGAGAATCTTTGAGAAAGGTTTTTAAAATATAAATATTTTAACAGCCCCTGCCCTGTATATTTATGAATGCATAATGTATGCCAGAAAGAATAGGGAAAGCATTGGTAAAGTGTCTGATAAAAACCCTAAGGCACACTACAAAGACAAATTGGTAATTCCCAAGTGTAGACTACAAAAAACATGTAATTCTTTTATAGGAAACAGTGTTCGCTTCTATAATGTCATACCAGATCAGTTGGCAGGTCTCAATGAAAAAAGGTTCAAAAATATTGTAAAGACCTATTTAATGGATAAAGCCTATTATAATGTTGATGATTTTATTAAGGACAAAAATGTATGGCAAAAAAATGTGTCACAAATGTAACTACCAAATTATTAAGAGTATTTTAACATCGTAATTTAAAATTTTTGTTTACAATTTTTTTTTTTTTGCTATTTTACAAAGCTTTTGACAAAGGATTTAGCTAATTTACTGAATCCGTTGGACAAGGCCTCTTTACAGCCGCTTACTGTTAAATATTGTCACTTGTTTATGTATTTAAACTGTTTTATTATTATTTTGTAATTGACGTTACCAAGTTTTCTTTGTAAAATAATGGTTCGAAGAAATAAATTGAATTGAATTGAAACAAGATTTACCCTGGGGAATACCCACATACACACATGGAATCAGATAGTACACCTTTTATGTCTACATTCATTGTTCTTTCGGAGACGTAAGATGCCACATTTTTGTAAGCTAAATTTCGGACTCTGTAATGAGATAATTTGGATAATAAAATATAATGATCGACATCGACACAGTCAAAAGCCTTTGACAAATCGCAAAAATTATCATTAGCGACTTTAGAATTTTCCTAAGCGTCATAAGCACTACCAACAAACTTGGCAATTGGATCAGCTGTAGAACAATCCTTTGTAAAGCCCAATCAACTATCAAAACTGAATCCATTACGACAAAAATAATTGGTCCATAACAATTTTCTTAGAAATTGTTCTGAGCGTAGACAAGATAGATGTAGGCTTATAGTTACTAGTCTTGAACAGAGGTCCAAAAAAGAGGTAATCAATTTGGTTGTATGTTCCTGGATAGCGCCGGCAATAAGGAATAAATAAATAAATAATAATAATAATAAATATTGGTGGACAATTCACACACAACACCATCTGACCCCAAACTAAGCAAAGCTTGTACTATGGCGGCCAGATAGCTGATAAAATACTTATATAGTTTTTTAAATACATACTTATTATACATAGAAACACCCAGACACAGGAATAGATTTTGATGTTTCTCTTTTTGTTTAGTAGATCATAGTTCAGAAGAGGTCCCATATAAATTTTATCGAAATCGGTGTAGCAGTTTAGGAAATATGAACAAAAATAACTAAAATTTACTTTTGTTACCTCGATGAATTAGTGATTGCTTATTATTGCATTTCGCGTGGTAAGAGTCAGATGAACGTATCTACAAAAAAATCAAAAAACGTTTTTTTTTAGAAATCGGGTCATAAAGTGGTCCTTTATGAACTGCCAAAACGACGTAACGATATATTCAATATTTCACTAATTCCAAAAAAACGAAATAGCACAAGAATTATTTTCCATTGGAGCAGAAGAACGTATCACGTCTTACGTTATATTAGTTTTAATGATCATGCTAACAGTTACTGCTACTGCAACGTATCTGCAATAACAATATTTTGGATCACACAATATTGTGTGTTTCAGAATATTGCATGAACCATATCGACGTAAAAGCTTATGCGTTGTTTTGGTTGTTACAAATTGTGCGTTGGTACAAAGTTTAAAGAGCCAAAACAACGTTTATCTAGTTACGTCAAATTTGCAGAAACATTTTGTAAATACAAAATCCATATTAATAACCATAGCGATGTAATTATCACATACGTTATTTTGGCGGTACTATTATCTTTGAGAGTTATTATAGTCCATAGAATTTTTATAAACATACGTTAGTATGACTATTATAACATATTATTAAAATGAAGAAAACGGTAGAAATTGGATATTCTGAAAAAAATAACGGATCTCAACGACATTCTTGAACAGGTAAGTTATTTTTCATTGTGTTTGTTTTTAATACCTACAAGTTGAACATGCTGTCCTGGGTTCGATTACCAGGAAGGACTAACCGTAACTTAGTTTGAGTTCTGGTTCAATAGGCCGGCAAAACACACAAGATATTATAGTTAATGCTTACTCAATTTTTAATGTTAAAGATGCTGAAGTAACTCTGTTGTTTGTCTGTCTTCAAAACCCGAGAAAGGACATTTTAAGCTACTTTTTACCACATGTTGTGACAGATATACAGCCACAATAAAATTAGTATGATGAAGTAGTTTATTATTATCACTTGTATAGTCCTATGCCCGGAACGTGTTAAACTGCATCCGCAACAGCGATAACTGACATCCACTCGGACCAAGTCGCGGGCGGATGCTAGTATTATATTAATCGTTAGTATAATAAATTATTATGAGTGTATTGTTCATATTTTAACGTTACAATACTTACATCATCAAGCTAGCCCTAAAATATTTCTAGATTGGTAAAAAATGATAAAATCTTATTTAACTGGATTTAGTTTGTTTTTTACTCATTACGGTAAATTATTAAGGATATCGGCAGCTGTGATAGTAGGTATATTATTTTGACTAAGGTATACTGTTTTGTTTTAGGAACGATCTCATTCAGTCGACACCCCCTGCTGAAATTGAAGAATTCAATAATAGCTTAAATCCTTATCTTTAACCAGTCCCTACTGATTTAACAACAACTTCTGAAAATAAATCAGTTTTTGATGAACCTGGACCGCCACCAACTAAATTATTGACTACATTGGAAAATGTGTCATTGATTCAACCAACCCCTGCTGATTTAACAACTTTAGATAATGACCCTGTTTTTGATGAACCTGGACCGTCACTGCGAAACTCTTGAAAACTATAGAAAATAATACTACTGATACTGAATCTGTTATTTCTGGTTATCAAAATCGTAAACGCAAACGCAGAGGTTAAGCTGAACCCAGCGAATGGAAAAATAATTTGAGAATAACTAAGAGGCAAAAGGTGAACCTTACCTCTCAAGTAAAGGTGTTCTAAAACCAGGAAAACATTGGGAGAGTCAAAGTGTATGGAGTTATGTGGAGAAAATGTACGAACAAATTTAATGAAGAAGAGCGATTGAAAATCTTTTCATCGTTTTGGAATATTAATGATATTAATAATAAAAAATTGTTTATTATTTCTCTCACACAGAAGTTTTTCATTGTAAATACCTTAACCAAGTATACATAACAGTAGTAGATTATCTATGTGAGAAACTGTACTAGGAAAACCTGTATGACAGATCACCAGCCTCTCCAACAACGGTGGTGATAAGGGGTAGGTACTCATTGATTTTAAATGTAGATGTTAATCGTTAGATGTTAGGTGTGTTTTTAAAAAAAGATTTTAACAAAATTAAGGTTATCAGAAGAGGCAAAAGGCTGCCTATTGACCAAATTCAGTTGAAAAGTGCTTATGACAAACCCTTACCTATTTCTGCTGAAAAGTACGAGGACTTGAAAGATGTATGCAGACAAGGCATCATCCCAACGCAATACCATGGTTTCTATGAAGGATTTGCAGTTGGAGGAACCGACACAAAGAATGACGAAGATATATAAAATTGTGTATACGGATGCCTGATGTTGATTTTGTTTTTTTAATTATATTTTTCAGAAGTTAATACAGACTTTGTTATGTTTAATTGATTGGCTTTTATTTATTTGCTCGTAAACATACTAAAACTTAACTTCTAAAATGACATATGTAAATAAGATAACGACTAAAAGTATAATAAATTAAGGGCCAGACTAACGTATGTCAACCAATACTCAAAAAAATATATATTGTGTATTTATAAGCGTATATAAATAAATGATTAATACCTTTTTGAAATCCCTAATAGTAGGTCATTACATTACATTATTTTTTTTCATTGTCAAATGTATTTAATATCTAATAAAAAGCTGACAAAGTTTAAAGAGACGAATTTTCGCAGTTTTTTTGCTCTCCTGTAAAATTTATAAAATGGTAGATACGTTCATCTGACTCTTACCACGCGATTTGATGGTACGCCTGAATTTAATTTTAATTTGAAGTCTGTTTTGGTTTTTTTCGGAGAAAATGAATGATGTTTTAATATGTTTGTGAAGCGGAATAACCTATGTTTCATAAGCTTGGGAAATCCCATCACCCATCCGCAGCCCAGGGGACACTGCCCTACGTTGTGAAACTCAGCGCGAGACATTATAGATGAAGGCAAACATAGCGAGGAAACCAGCACGTTCCAAGAAATATCTGTTTCGAAAAAATGCGTCATTCGCCAACCTCATACTAGATAGATTTGCACTCAAGTGAATTTCATATGATATTATTTTACGTAAATGTATACGGTGCGATTAAGTTTGCTCCAAAGTATAAAGCTATCACAGTTAAAAGAATTGTATCTGTTTTTTGTATTTGTTCCTATATTTATTAGCTTTCTCTTATAAAAGAAATATACTTATCGCCGTCATCACCCTATTGCAGCTGATATTCTAGTTAAAATCACCATGTTTAATATTTTTATCATATCTAATTATTTGTATGTATTAGTATATTATTTAATTCGTATTTATGTATTAGGATGTATAATTACTGTGTACGTATATCAATTTATTATTTGGTATTTTAGTTTTTAAAATCTATTTTATTGTTTAATTGTAGAAGTATTAATCACTCCTTTTGTACTTCCCCTCCTCCTTATTCTCATATCTCTCTTTCCATCTTATGGTTGCCTGGAAAAGATCGCTTTTAGTGATAAGGTAGCCAATTGCTACTTTATTTTGTTTGTTATAAGTAACTTTTGTTTGTTTTTATATTAAGTGCAATAAAGAGTTAATCTATCTATATATAAAGCTTTTACAATTTTATTTTAGTACATTAAAATCTGATGATATATGTACGAAAATACATATTCCTACAGAAAAACACCAAGCTTAGCTATTTCTATAGGTCGATGAGCGCGTGTAATCTGTGGATGAGGGACGTAAAATTTTCGGACCGCTTTCACTGACAGTATCTATCATTGTTTCAGCACCATAGGCACAGATTCAAATAGTTTACATATACTACTTAATATAGAGGAAGAGAATTTTCCTCTTCTTCTCCTTATCCAAGATATGTGTAAAAAACGATAATTGTAATGACAAACATCACGGACCCCGGAGTCTGTGGAGTGGCTAATTTAAATAAAAAAAAAAAAACTTAATATAGAGTTAGATTTTCCTCACGATTCCTTTGTGTCAATTGTAAGCAGCTGACGTGCATAGGCAACGCAAGTGCATGGCAAAAGTATGACACTTCCACAAGAGCGACAAGGCAAGAAAGATGCTAGACGTGCTTTCGGTGTAAAGCGTTTATGTCAACTTTATACGTAGTATATGTAAACTCTTTGCACAGATTACACACCTTGGACACTACTTAGTCTGTGACCTTGGACATGATATATGACAGCAAAAAGTAAATAATAATACGAAAATTTTAATATTAACAAAACTTTTGTCAGTTCATCACTAGTATATTACATTCTCCAGCCTAGCGTAACTTCCATACTCTGGAACATCTCGTTGAATTTACTTTGCTCAAGTCACTCGCACAGCTTACTTTCTTTTTCTTATGCTTCGTTTCTTTCACAACTTAATTTGCGAATGTAATTATTACATAGTAAATACTTATTCTTGTCTTTTGACGGTTTGCATGGTTTGCATGTAGACATGTAATTGCCGTACGATTGGTATTGAACACCATGTTGAACATAATTGCTCATAAATTCATTTTCCAACTTCTTTGCTCATAAAGGTTTGTTCCTAGTTCCGCCTCTAACGTAGTATATTACATTCTCATTGTTCATCACGGCTTGGCGCGACGTTTATCTGGTAATTTTCCAACTTCTTTGTTTATCTGTCTGTGTGTTTGTAATTCCCTTTTTTGCAACTGTTTGTTGGTAGGTATGCAGTATGAAGACAAGCTCGAGTGCAAGCTACACAAGTGTGTGGGGGGCTTCAACGAAGGTGTCGAGGAGGTAGTCTCTGACCTCCCCGGGTGCTCCACGCTCAGTCCCAAGGATGTAAGGAAACGTAATTTTTCTCGTAATTTTCAAGTGCTATTTCGTGGTAGGTATTGCAAAGTACTATTGCTTTTTTGTAATGTAAAATTATGGAACGAGCAAGACGATATAGCTGGTAATAAGCAGCTAATCTTTTGCATATTACTACACAGTAGAGAAATTTAAAAATGACGACTTGAAGACATCTATACTATCTATATCTATACTATTATTATAAAGAGGAAAGATTTGTATTTTTGTATTTTTGTATGCAACGAATAAACTCAAAAACTACTTGACCGATTTCAAAAATTATTTTGCCAATAGAAAGCTACATTATCACTGAGTAACATAGGCTATATTAATCACGAAAAATAAATAAGATATCCTCGGAAAATTTAACTAAAACCAACGCAAGGTGGAATAAAAACAGACATAAAATGGCTTTCATCGCATACGCTGCGGAAAGTACTAATGATAGACCAAAACAATGTTCTAAAATATTATAGAGCGTATTAAAATCTACAAAAAACCTCGCGATACCATATGTCTAACTACAGTAGTTACGTCGCTACAACTACTTTTTTACATTTTAAAAGTAGATAAAAATGTCTATCAAATTCAGACCATGTCATCCACACATTTGTATGAATTCTTATCCAAATAAATTATTTCTTATTCAAGACTCTTTTAATACCTATTGATTACTTTTTGAATTATTGAAGTCGGACATTCCATTCAAAAGGTATTACGAAGTTAAAAATATCAATCCTATCAAAATACGGCGCGCGGCATGTTGGACACCGAGGCACGGGAGAGAAGTGTTTGCAGCTATGAATTTGCAAGGCGCGCGTCTACTTCGCGCGGTCGGCTCGCTATGTAGTGGACGCAAATGATAATATCAAATATTAAACATTTTTTCGTAACACTTTTTTATGTTCCAATCAAAAAGTTTTTTCCGAACTGCTTTTAAATAAGTTTATTCTACCTTTACTGTTATTGTTTAAGTTTTCTCGCACTTTCTACATAGTATTAGGTACATTAATTTTATTCCATTTCTGTTTCCTCACGATGTTTTCTTTCACCGTTTTAAATTAGAGGCATTACGCACATTACTTCGAAAAAACAGCGATGCGCGTGTAATTTGAGCTGAGGGGCTCTAGATCGGCAGTCGCCGTTCTGCCGACTAGACCAGCCGAAACTTATGAGGGATATAGCTCATCCCCAAAGGTCCCCTTTACCCTACCTACTAAAGTAGAATAAAACGGATCATTAAGGACTACGTTGATGTGACGATCAGACGTCTAGCTGTGTCAATAGATACAATAAGCAGCCCACTAAATATTCCCACTACTGGGACTCGGGGCCCTCTCTCGCAAGGAGAGAGTAAAGTCCATAATCCACCACGCTGGCCCAGTGCGGGATGGAGGATGACACATGACCTCAAAAGATTCTAAGTACATGGCGGTTTCATCACGATGTTTTCCTTCACCTAAGGTAGCACCATTACTCACATGACTCCGAAAAGACAGTGGTGCACGTGGGATTTAAACCCGGGGCTCCGGATCGGCTGCCGCCGTTCTCCCGACTAGATCAGCCGTAACTATTTAGCATGTATTTAGAACTAATAGAAACCACAATTTTTTATTAAAAGATACCCTAAACTACGTTGTAGGTGGCATTAGCGGAGTTTTAACACAAAATTACAACCATTAAATATTTACTGATTTGATTTGATGCGTACAAGTAAAAGGGGAATAAAAACGACGCTAGACACGCCTAAAACTAAAACGTGTGCATGTAGGCATAACGTTTTTAGGGCTAATGATAATATACCATAACAACTAACGCATAACTGTTTTCGCATAATTTTTGCTACCATAGCATACCATGTATAGCATAAACATAACTTAGCATAATGTTTAAAGGCACACATTGAGAGAAGCATAGCAATACCAAAACATAATGATTATGATAATGAACACAAAGAAGAATTGGTCCTATTAGGGCTTCGATCACGAACGTACATTCCTGATCGAAGTATTAGGGCTTATCACTGAGATTCGACTCCGGGTGGGCTCCCGGAGCCAGAAGCTCTATGGCCATGCGTGTCACTTCTCCATACTCGACATACGCTCCGCTACGGAGGTCGCCGGTCTACGCTTGGCCTCGCTTGGCTCGCTCCTCTCAGGACCTTGAGATTCTGGCTCCCGCATTTTTTTCATAAAGTAAAGTAGGTAAAATATATGCGTTTTAAATGATAAACAGATGATTGGGATTGTTTGTTTTATTTTGGTCGTATGTCCTTAGCATGGCAAGTCTGCCAAGACTGTGTTAAAATTTATAAGTCTAATAATTTTGTTTTATACTTATTTTCCACAATACCCGTGCGAAGCCGGGGCGGGCTGCTAGTTGACTATATAGCACCGCACTGTTGGGCCGCCACGACGATGCGGTCATGTATGTTGCGCAGTGTATCGGCACAGGCGTTACTGAGGTGGGTGGCAATGTTGGGGGGTGGGCATCGCGGGAGAGGACTCCTGGTATTACGGAGCACCGCTCTCCCGCGCTGCCGCGATCTTAACGAGGTCACCACCGGCTCCGTTAGATTGGAAACCCCAGATAGGGGCATCTGGCAATACTTACTGCTTGGTTTCCGAGGCGGTTATGGCGTATTTTGGGTTCAGGAGCGCCAGTGACAATGGTGTACCACGTCCGGCGGTGACCCGACTGACTTTAACGATGTAGAAGGGGAATGCGTGAATACTCGCACATTTCCTTCACGAAAAAAAATTGGTTGCCTGTAAAGTCGGTATACGGGCGAAAGTTTTACGTGACAACGACTTTGAGTGGTAAAATAATTTTACGGAAGGGACGCGTGCCTTTCACTTTTTATGTCTGTCTCTCTCGCTCTTAGGCGGGCTAACCATGCCCGAGTGGAAGGGACGCGTGCCTCTCACTCGCTCTCGTTGTAAGCGCATAACGTGAGCGGAGCGAAACGCAGTTTCTTGAAGTGTCACCCGGCAAACCAATTTATAAGACGTTGTTACGTCAAAAAACTTTTGCCATGGGATTGCGATAAAAGTTTTGTTTTCTTTGCAGCCTGAGTATATAAAAGCTGTAACAGAAGAAATGGAAGAAATCGTAAACAACAGCGGCCTCATCCGAACTAAAACATTGGATAAAGTTCTCAACAAGGTATGCTATTTATTTATTATGAATAAATACGTAGATATAAATTAAATAAAGCGGCCAAGTGCAAGTGCCATGAAGGGTTCCGTAGCAGCAAGTAACATAATACAAAAGCTCTTGTAGTTAATTGTAACTTTGATCGACGTTTTAGTTATAGTGTATTTATTTATGACGTACTGAAAAAAAAACTACTCACTAGATCGAGTTTAAACAAATTATCGTTGGAAGTTTGCATAGTAATGTGCATCATATACCATTTTTTTTAGTTTTATCATCTCTTATTTTAGAAGTTACAAGCAGGTTACATTTTTCCACTTTGGAAATGTCTCTCAATGATATTAGAAACCTCAATATCATTTTTACCCCCACCCCCATCTAAACAATAAATTTTCGGGTATTGTTTTTTTATATTTTTTGTATAAAAATCTGAATGCGGTTCACAGAATACTTCTACTTACCAAGTTTCAACAGTATAGGAGTAGTTTTTATATTTCGGAAAATAGTGGCTGTGACATACGGACGGACAGACAGACAGACATGACGAATCTATAAGGGTTCCGTTTTTACGTTTCACGGAACCCTTAAAATGACGGGCGCCTACGAGTTTTCGTAACATTACGTCCGTGAAAAAAAACAAGCTAAGTGCGGATTTGTACTAATGCCAGTTAGGTGTAAGTAGTAGGCGTTCAGAGGCAAGATTTCAGGATTGGCCAAAATTACATACTGTTACATAGATTTTGAGTAGAACCTAGTCCTCAGCAAAGCCAATTTTTTTATACGAGTGTCGCGTATTTTATTTTCCGCAATTTACATTCAAGTTGAAGTTAGGATAGGCTGCCAAACGGATAGACGAAACTTCAATTGCAATCCGACGTTTGGAATTGGTATGAAACGGAATAACTTAATATGAGAAAAAATTTTCGCAACTTTATTTGGCCTTGCCCCTTGTAAGAACAGAGATTCTGCGGAACCATGTTTTCAAACAAGTTTTTATATTTAGTGGGTTTAAGTTTGCCTTCGCTTTAGCATAGTTCAAGGTAGGTATAGGTACCCTGTATATTATAGTATAAATATGTATGTTGTAATGAAATTTGATAAACTGTTTTTTTTGCAATAATCCTAGGGATTTCGCGAAAAAGCGGTAAATTAGTCAGTGACTAAAATTTCTCAGTTTGAAAACAGACGGGACATTTGCAAAAACGCTTGTCGCGTTAATAGTACATATTGGGAAAAAAAATCGTTGGTATACATATAGATAAAAACCAATGATTTTTTTCGTATCCTATATGTATAGTACCTATAATTAAGTATGTTCCAGCCAACTAGCTTAATTAGGCGTTCAATTAACAGTCCCGTTTGTTCCATAAACAGCGCCGATTAACAAAGGGCCTGTGATCATATGATATTCAGCCCTTTAATAAAATCGCTGGGCAAATAACTTAGATCGTTGACTTTTAATTACTTAGCTTGTTAATTTTAACTTCGGTTAGGTTATAAAAATATCAATTTTGTTGTTTGCCGACTATCCACTTTCTACCTATTGTCAGACTCCCTAAACTGTTATTTTGGCGTCGGCAAAGTCGGGCTTGACAACATGACGACAACAGATATGGAGCCTCTACCGATTACAACCTCCACAGATGAATTCTGCATGGCCAGGGGATCAGGGTCGCAGGGTCACTTTTCGAACTCCCATCAATGACCCTGACCCACTGGCTACCGCCCTTGCAGATCCGCTTCGCGAAGGGCACCACTCATTTGTTTCTAGTGACGAGATGGAAATTAACGGTGCGCCACCTTCTTGAAGGCCTATCACTAGGTGAGGTGCCGGACTGCACTAAACGTCCGACGGCCCAGGCTCTCCTGTGGAAACGGGACGCGAGCCTACAGTGGCTTATCTCCAGGCTCGTCCCGGTATCCACTTGTCCCGGTATCCACACCTCAGTGAAGTAGCGCTAATATTCAACTTTCCACGGCCTTGTCAA
This sequence comes from Ectropis grisescens, assembly GCA_017562165.1. Classification (NCBI taxonomy): domain Eukaryota; kingdom Metazoa; phylum Arthropoda; class Insecta; order Lepidoptera; family Geometridae; genus Ectropis; species Ectropis grisescens. Next base: position 4,102,506 of record CM029776.1, on the reverse strand, counting down.
GCATCTTGGCTATGATGGTCGGCAGCAAGAGGTCCGCCCTCACCATCACCGCTAGGGATACCCGTGGTTCCGTCTCTGTGACCATATCTCAGCCCTTGTATCTGGAAGACTTAGGAATTTTACTTGGCCGACATATCAATCGAGTAACATTTTCAAGTCGTCCAGTCCCTTTCCCCAGCCTCTGTATGGACTGTTCAAAAAGAAGAGGAGCACGAGTAGAAGCTCTTTCCGAGGAAATAGACGGGATTTACCATCACATAACAAAATGCCACCGACGCAAGTTGTTTTGTAATGCCCAGGGTCATCAGGTTTATCAATTAACCTAACCTAACCAGTGACGACTTGAAGGTTATACTTGTGTTCATTAAGGGCTACTTTCTCAGGCAAAGCGTTCATGCCATAGATTGATTTGATAGTCTTACTTCGGAAGTCGCGCCGAATATCTTTGTTTGAATCATTGTAACATTATCCATGAATTGATGTCACTTTTTCGCGCTATGAGTAGTCCCGAAGAAAAGAAGGCGCGTAGGTACTCGTATCAAATGATGGCGATCAGTTACACACACTTCGTAATGTATCTAATAAATACCCAAAAACTTTTATACTTGCGGCTATGCTCGATACTTTGAAACCTTACAAATGTTGGTGTTGCTAAAATTGTTATAGTAAATTGAATAAAACAGTTTTTTTAAATTAAATTCAACAAAGAATACCTATTTTTTATTCTATTACAGGTAGACAAAATACTTGGAGAAAAAGACAAAGTAGACATCAAAAGCAATTTTCTTCTTTTAATAGATAAAATAGGAGCCAAGATGGACCTAGGAGGACAGAACAATTTCTCCGTAGTGAGAGAAAACATAGCCATTGTGGTAATTGAGGCGCGCCCAGAAGCACCTGTATGGGGATTCAGAGTATCGGTCCACAGGCTTAGCAACTCTAGAAAGGACGCCTACTCTATTATAACAGAAGAAAGTAAGTATTGTCATTGATTTGGTTGATTTAAGGTTTTTTACTTTGTTATCGAAAATATGTTTGCAATTAATCACTGTCTTGCTTGATGTTAAGCACTGATACGGTCGATCATGAAGCACGCTAACTTAAAAGAAACCGATTCACTACAGTGAGAATCACACTCACTTGAAGACATCCAGATTATATCTATCAAGAAATTCTCACTCAGGTAACGCCTTCCAAAGTTTAGGTATTCTCATTAGGACAGTGCACTCAATCTTCAATCAATTTTGGACCTACTAATAGTCCAATAGAAAAAGGACAATACATTTGTTGGTTAATAAGTAGCGTTAAGAATCGTGCTGGTCCTCATTGTAATCCAAAAATCCAAATAATATAATAAATATAAATATAATAATAAATAATAATCCAAATCAATAGAGATTTGGTAAAAATATGAAAACTACAACAAAGCAAAGAGTGTGAAGTATATTCTAGTCTAGTCAACAAGTGCTTTTAAGGTCAAATGTTTTCGAATTCTCCTCTCATGTTTGATGTGTTATTTGACACGAAATGGAATGTAGACAGGTTTTGAGAAAATTCTTAGCAAAAATAAAAAATAGGGTTTCGTTATTTGCCAATATTTCAAAAACAAGATAATCCCAATTTAAAAAAAAAGAAATATCATCCCAAAAAAAGTCTTAACTCCCGGAACCGTAAGTCCTTTCGGGACTCATACTCCACGCGGACATTAAGAAATTCATTTCATTAATTTTCCTATTAAGTGGTAAGAAAAACTGTTATTTAATCATGCGTTTGGGGGCTCCCGATACTTAGAACTGAAACTTAATTGTTAAATCAAGTTTGTTTATAAACTTAGGACATCCATGAGATCAAAATGTACATCAAGAGTCAAAATTGAGCTTCTGTAATTCGGCGCGGCGGTTAAAATAACAAAAAATCTTAGACAAGGCTCATTTTCTAAAACCATGTTTCCTAACAAATAATTAGTGCCAAGATAATTAAAAACAAATATTAATTATTCATTTCCAGACCCCGATAAATGGTCAACTAATGATACAGCTTGGGAGAGTGAAGTGATAGTATCTCTCCCAAAAATAGTGTCAACTTCTCTTCGTCGAGTTAGCTTAGTAGTGTTCAGGACAGCTACTGCCTTCCAAGGAGGTCAAGAGAACTACAATGTTAACAGCAGAGTGATCAGCGTCAACGTGGAGAATGTAACCAATTTTCCAGCAAACCAGGTGACCACAAATTTACAATGCAATCCTCTATTAGTCTGTAAATGTGAATCTACTTAAAAATAACGGAATGCCCCAGTGGCTAAAATGTCCAATTTACAAAAGTGTGGATCATGGATTTCAATACCGACTGCATTTCTCAATGCAGACGTTTAAGTTGGCTCACCACTTGCTTTAATGGTAAACGGACTTAAATTTCAAATTGAATCAGACACTCGCCTAGATTTCACAAGAAGTTATGAGTTATGACTACGTTGTTTAGAAAAATGAGAGCAAACTTTAGTGTTTCGTTGATATTAAAAAGAACGACACCCGATTTTGATAAAGTTTATATGGGATGAATATATTGTGTATCAAACAAAAAAAGAATCATTAAAATCGATTCACTATCAGCGGAGCAAGCGCGTAACATAACACAGAACCTCTACCTTTTCGAAGTTGGATATACAAACAGTGTCGTGTCTGAGTACGTAGTATCGTCAATCTTCTCCTAACCGCGGAGAACATACAAATATTTTGATTCCATTTTCGAGAATTGATACTCAAAAATTAATAAAAGTTAAGTAAATACATAACTAGACGTGTATGTTTACGTTTGTTGAACATAAGTCATCTTTTCACCAGACAATCAATATCCAAATGAAGCCATTGTCAACTTTAAGCCGCAACCGGAAACGTACCTGCGGTTTCTGGAAGTTTAACAATGACAGTACAGGCAGATGGTCCCGTGAAGGCTGCAGCTTCATTCAAGCATCGGAAGAAGGCCAGCTGGATACCTGTAGCTGCAACCATTTGACACATTTTGCCGAAATCCTCATCAGAACTGGATTTTCACCAGAGGTTGAATACAAGCTAGAAAAACTATCTATTGTCGGATGTTGTTTATCAATATTAGGAATATTACTTGTTGGCCTTACTGCAACTTTATTCCGTTCATGGAGACAAAATTTTAGCAACAAAATCTGGGTTCAGCTTTGTACTTCTATATTCTTACTTTCTGTTTGCTTTTTACTTGTTATATACGCAAATTTCCAAGATAGTAATGCCTTTTGCGTATTAACCGGTGTGGTTTTACACTACTCTGTGCTGTCATCATTTTGTTGGATGTTAGTTGCGGCTGTTGTTTCTTATAGAAAATTAGTTGTGGTATTTAGTCAGGACCCGTCTCGTAAGTTACTGCGTGCGTGTGTTTTTGCGTGGGGGGTTCCTTGTTTAGTGGTAGGCATGCTTGTCGCAGTTGCCCCCAATTCCTATAATAGTCAATACGAAGGGAAGTCTCCGAGCGGAGCATTTTGTTATCCCCAAGATAGATCTCTGTGGCTTACGGTCTACACGCCGATTGTTCTGATGCTTGTGATAAACTGGACGCTTTTTTTTTTGATAATGCGTACTGTGTTTGGCAGGACTCGACCTGCATATGCTAATTCTTTAAAAATACGCGTTAGTGAAGCATTTTGCACTCTGTACATAAGCTGTTTTCTTACTTTTTTGTTCGGCCTTCCTTGGTTCTGTGGGTTTTTTGCATCCAATGTTGTTTTTTCATTTTTGTTTACTATTTTTGCCACATTCCAAGGGTTTATCCTTTTTATTTTCTTAATAAGTAACAAAAACACGCGTGATCTTTGGCTGAGCAAGTTTAAACTAAAACAAAGTAGCAATACAACAAAAAGTAATAAAACTATGGTCGTCGACATACCTCTCAGAAGTCGAGAAGCCGGTAGTAAACCTAAACATAGTTATAGTAATTTTTAGCTTGAAATAAAAATGTAGATTTGTAGACACAGATCCTAGTTACGATTATTTATTCCAACAATGTATTACTAAATATTATAAAATTGTACGTACATACATTAAACGAAATAATTCATAGTTAAATTTATTTATTTTTATAGTTCGTGTCCGTCGTATATTTTTTATTAAAATATGGTTTCATCAGAGCAATAATTTAATTAGGAAAATATTTTAATAGTTTAATTAGGATGAATCAACACGAGGGTTCCTACTCAACGTTTCTAATGAGACGCCTTAAGAAAATATAAATAAGACGGACAAGCTTGCTTTTATGGCGTTTGAAAGACGATGTTACAAAAATCATCAGTTTTAAAAAAATCATCGGTTCCACTTCGGTTTTGGAAGTTTCAACACGTATTTTAAATTGGAAAGATGAACTTATCGAACCTGTATAATCTACTCGTTGTATGGGTATTTCAGGAGATCCAAAGCTTTAATGGGGTCCTCACATAGAAAGACTGTCTGAACGGCTAAGTTCAGCAGCCCACGCAGTTCGTCAAATAAAAAATATCTGACGTCGCAACAGCTTGGCTTGTTTATTTTGGCTACTTTCACAGTATTATGTCCTACGGGATCTTTTATGGGGTTCGGCAGCTGACAGACACTTTGTTTTCATATTGCAAAAGAGAGCAATCCGTGGTCTATATAATTGATCAGCTAGAGAATTACGGGATATTTGCAAAACTATAAACATATTAACAGTCCTTTGGATAATGTATGTAAAAAAAATCAAAGTCGACTGAAGAAATTAACTGATCTGAATCCAAAAGCACACCATAAACACAAAATTGTATTTCCTAAGTGCAGACTTCAACAAACCAATAACACTTTCAAATGTATTCGCTTCTGTAATGCATTCCCTGCACAAATGGAACCTCACTCAACCTCTCAATCTCAATGAAACAAAGTTTAAAAATGAAATAAAAGCTACATACCTATTGAGCAAGGTATATTATAATATCTATAGATGACTGTTTAAGATAGCAAGGTATGGAAGAGAAATGTGTCGAAACTAGAATCTTGTAACAAGGTAAAATAATAATAGATTTATAAAACTTTTGATGTAACATTGTTTGTACTTATGTATAGTATCTGTATACTGTATGTATTAATTAATTATTTGTTATTTTGTCTTTGACAAAGCCTTTTTACAGCTGCATTTAATTGACTAGGCCCCTTCACAGCCGCTTTATTCATTTTGACGTTGTTTTTATTTTATTATTTACACAGATTCTTTTCCTTTTTGTGAATGACGTTACCAAATGTTCTTATGACGTTCTTATGAATTTATGGTTCGAGTAAATGAATTGAGTTGAATTGAACAAAACCCAAAGATCCTAACATCTTAACATTGACATTTATAATATTATTAATAACATAATAGAATTACACCAAATCCTTAGTTTGATAAAAGTGTGTTCTGACTTCTGAATGAAGTCTTGATCATAAACTTCGATAATAATTGCTTATTTTTGAATTTAAATATAACAAATTCTATCTTCTATACTATTTAACGAGAGCCTAATAGTTTTGACTGCTTTTTTGACAAATTTCAGGCTGAGACTCCACCAAAGCAGAGATGTGCGGAGATGGAGATGTCTGAAGCGGAAACTAGTAGAGCCGTCTCCACTGGAGCAGAGCGGAAACAAGATGTGTGAATAACGAAATTCTACTGGTTGTTAAAAAAACATCTTGTCTCCGCTCGCACACCTCCGCCTTGGCGACGTCTCAGCCTCAGCCTTTATTTCGACGCAAGCCATTTAATTCTGTGTAGGTTATTTTTTACTGTGGCTTGTTTCGAATTTCTTCAAACTTAAAGTCGCCTTCCTCCTGAACACATTGCCTTGAAATAGAGGGTTGTGGATTGTCAATCTCAATATACGTAGATGCAAAATGCAACTCTGATATTGACACGGGAAAATTTTCAGTACGGTAATGATTCTGAACGCAATCCGATACCCATTTTACATAAAGCATCAATTTATCAAAAACACCAATATTGCCATACCTAATTCTCACTAAGTAAGGTAAGCACAGCACGTTTTTTCACGTCAAAATTAATCTATCATTCGTTATCTCATCATCTACTTCTGTCATACACATATCATCTCTTGACACAATTTAGCGACGCCTGTTTTGCTGCCCCTCCCCTTGTGGTTCCTTACCATTAAGCTTAACGGTCTCTTAGTAATAGAGGTAATAACCACGGATATATAACGTTAGATGAAGAATAAGTAAATAGATCAGGGTTTTCCGTACGGTTCCTTTGTACCAATCGTAAGCAGATGAGGTGTATGTTAGCTATGGCGCCATAGTGATGGGCCGCGACAAAAGTACACTTCGCGAGGTATAAGCTGAGCTTTGCATTAGTGTGAGTGATCACCAATCAGGCAGGAGCGCGGCGAGACAGAATGGCGCCGCGCCTAAGGCCGGTTGTCACACCTACACTATCCATGTACACTCACACAAATGCAAAGCTCAGCTTATGCCTCGCGGAGTGTATGGCACTTCCACAAGATCGACAAGACAAGAGCGATCAGACACGTGCTTTCTGTGTAAGGCGTTTGTTCTAACTCTATGCGTAGTATATGTCAACTCTTTGGGTATAACTATAATTGAGTATGTATAGTATGTATAATAAGTATGTACAGATCAGGAATGTAACGGAGGTGACTTTATCGGAACCGAAGGCGGAGTCGGAGTTTTTTAAATTTGATTTATCGTAGTCGGAACCGGAGTCGGAACCGAAGTCGGAGGCGTAGGCATGGTCAGAAGTGGTGCGCGAGAGAGATTTTTATTGGGAGTAAATAAAACATTATTTAGACAAACTTTTTTTCATTTTTATTTTAAAATAAATACAATCAATGAAGCAATAATAGCTTGTTTCCAACTAAACAAGAAATTAAATCAGATGAATCGAATCCCAAATTCACACACAACACCATCTGACCCCAAACTAAGAAAAGCTTGTACTATGGACTATGGAAGCCAGATAGCTGATATATACTTATACAAAAGTTCTGAAACAAAATAAATGTAATTTGTTGAATCCAAAAGTAGTTTAATAATTTATATTTTGTATATTTTACGAAGCTTTATCTCCGCCCAATCTATTTATAAACGATTCGTAGATTAAGCTACCGTCGCTAAAAAAGTTGTTCGCTCCCGAGCCTAGTTAGTGGGCACGTTAAATATTGGCGGGCAATTTATTTCAGAGACGGTAGGTATTTTGTATTTCGATTTACATCCCACCAAAATAAGGGATTATCACAGACTAAGTATTATAGTTATAGTAACTTTTGTTGAACGAGAATGTGTATAAATAAAGTATTTATTTATTAAAATTTAATATTTTCTGAATAACCTAGTCTTTTATTATTTCCTGCAACTAGTCCATATTAAAACGCAGTTTGTACGTTTTGTACTATATCGTGCCATTTGAAATAAAAAATGTCCGCCCATATGTACCTCTACATATATCTTGTCGTATTACGGCATAACCCGTAAATCTAGATACAAATATTATCATTAACGTTGTGATAAAATTCAAATATTTGAGAAATCTTTTCTCGTCGGATTATTTTGTTGCCGAGTATATTGTACGTCGTTAAGGCTGCGGTTCTATTGAGGTGGAGCGGAGCAGAGCGGAGACGAGCTATGCCTTGATTCACCAATCACATGGCTTGAAATTAAATATGTGGATTTCAAGCTCGTCTCCGCTCTGCTCCGCTTCGCCTCAGTGGAACCGCAGTCTTACTCGTTACAAACACGTGGCGACAGCGTTGCGTATCCATCGCGTGCCGACTGCGTGTCCGCCGCGTGTCGGCTGCGTGTCCGCTGCGTATCGGCTGCGTGTCCACTACGTATCGGCTGCGTGTCCGCTGCGCACCCGCTCCGCCACGCAACCCCGCCCAACAATTGAGGCGATGGTAAACAAGTTACACTTTAAAAAACAATATCGTTATTGCCTCCACATAAGCACACATCTACCAATGGTTCTCTATACCACAAAATAAACGAAAAGTGTGAGCAGTTATTTCTTCCAAATTTACCCATGAAACATACAAGTAAAGAAGTACATAATGGACAGCTTTTTTTTCTTATTTACTAATGATAAGTGCTACATTTTGCGTGCTAGTTTATGAAGTGTAATATTTCCTTTGTCGCACCACATACAGATTTTTCGTGGGCTGTGAATTGAGCTGAAGCGTTACGCTCGGGAATAAAAGAAATCTTCGGGTGATCTCGGGACCATGGCGTTAGTATTTCTAGATGGCAAAGCTTAGAAGACTTATTGAGGCGACCATGTTTTGAAGATTTATTCCAGACTAGGAGCGCCTCCAGTTTTATCCGCATTATTTCCAAAGTGAGCTATCAAATTCATAAGTTTTCATTTTCATTAATAAGTTCCCACTTCTATCGATTTAAAAAAAAAATGTTCAGTAACAAGCGGCATGTAAATAAAACTATAATAATGGTCTAGTTGAATTAACCTGTGTTCTAACCTTTGTTCTATAGTCGATTGTTTTGACGCCCAAGTGACGTAAGCATTTTTATAGGTAATACAACAAATACAAATACAAAATCTTTATTGCTGTTTGCAGGTAAGATAAGATGATACAAAACATTTAAATAATTGACCCATACAAACTCTTCTACAACAGTCTCTACTTTTTTAACTGTCTACTAATGTTATAAATGTCAATGTATGGATGTCTCAATGTTTGTAGATCAACCACGTCGTAACTTCTGGACGAATCTGGTTGAAATTTGAAACAGATTTTAATCTGTCCAGATTATTCTGGAAATACTCATAGGCAATTTTTTTTTCGGGAAAATAACGGTAACAGAATCTACGAGGGTGAAGACGCGGGGCGCTGCTAGCAGCGCCCCGCAGGATCCCGCAGGATTTATAATAATACTAGTATAATACTAGTAGAAAAGATTGAACGGATTGGGTTGAAACTTACATTGGGTTGGTTAAACAGTTCTATAACAGTCTGGAAAACACACTGGTTTTACCGCGAGACAAATACAGGAACGGGAACTACGCGGGTAAAGCCGCGGGCTTTGGTAGTTAAACTATAAAGTAATGAAACTCGATCGCGATGAAATTATGTATAATTGCAATACTCTGCCAACAACTCTGCCTGTGCGCTGTCACATACAGGCTGACATGCACACATACACACATCAGTCGGTCATTACGCGCGCAAACTTGTATGCCAACTTAAATACATAGCCTGTATACTACAGAATGACACGCACACATACACAGCACACTGACCGACTCTATTGACAAAGTTTTTGTTTTAGCGAGACTACGTCCGACTTTTTTATACGTCCATGGTAGTAACGATTTTGTAAAAGCCGCCTAATACATGTATTCGGGCTTTCTCTCGAAACGAGAGAGTCAAGGTTGTGCTCCACCACGCTGGCCCACCCAAAGTGGATCGGCGCAATATGCATTACATCGGAAGAGTCTTAATTTTAGCCGTGAAACCCAATGATGATGACATGACTTGTACATTTGCACTTGCAATATATACTCGTAGTCAGTAGTGCCGGCAGCACTCAAGCATTCAACTTCACGTCTTTGAGCCGAACATTCTAGGCACTAGAAAGACGACCACAGCACACGATTTTAAATCTATATATCTATACTAATATTATAAAGCTCAAGAGTTTGTTTGTTTGTTTTTTGGTTGAATAAGATTGTTCTATTGGTTAGTCTATTTATTTATTGAGGACGGCTATAGGCTATATAACATTACGGTACTATAAATAAGAGTGGAACATGAATGAAGAATGTAACAAAAACGGGAAACATATTCCTTTTTGAGAGCTAAGCGTCTAAGATTGCGTCATTATAAACTTTTGCTACATTATAATCAAATTTGTTCAAAATCTGAGTTGGTACGAACAAATTTTGATAGATGCCGTAGCCAGTATTTTCAGGAGTTAGATACTGAACTGATTTCAAAGATTCTTTCACCGTTGGATATGTACGGGATCCCTGAGTGCTATAGGTTATACAGCGTGGCGCTTTGGTGCCGACATTAAATGAAACCACATATCACATATCATATTTTCAGACATTCTGTAAAATTAAATTTCATGTATCGTTTTTATTTACTGAGTTATTCGCAATTTTCAAAAACACCAAATCAGAGCAACCTGTATCTAAAAATTTGAGTCAGAGGTAATTAGGTCGCAGGCCACATATCCACGCGTTTCATGAATGAAAATCAGGCGAAAGGTAAATACAATAAAATGAGACAGGTAGTCATACAACATGCAAAACACGCGTTTGTGTGCGAATGAAATGGAGCCGGAAACGAAAAAATGACTGTAGGTACTCCTCTAATGTTAGTCTCTTTTGTCTTTTCTTTTCTCCGCTAGTTTTGTGCTAGTGCTAGCCGGGCTGCGAAGTTGTCAAGTCCTTGACACATTTCTCGCGCGCTGTAACTTTTACTGTAAATCCCTTAACTAGGTAATTTAATTATTCGCGAAAAAGACGCTTAAGTACGTGTCCTACGTGTCCTACGTGTCCTACGTGTTATTTTTTTGTTGTTTATTTAGTGTAAGTTATTTTGATTCAGTGTCAAAGCGATAACGACTACTTGTTGTTACTTTTTGTGTTGTGAGTGTTTATTGAAGTAAAGATGTCGAACACACAGTATTATACTGCTGCTGAGTATGCTGACATGATTTTACTTTACGGAGAAGCCCATCAAAATGCCGCACTTGCGATAAGAATGTAGGTATCGCGAAAGATATGGGAATACTAGGCGATGCCCTACAAATCCCACGGCAAGCGTCCGTTCAAACATTGAACGCCGTTAAGAGTTTGTGTTAGCTAAGGTGGTGGTCACGTTGAGCATTTAAACATTTAGGCCAAAACAGTGTGGCTCTGTTGGTTATGCGCCTACGATTTCAAAGAAGCCGCCGCGCCGCGCCGCTCGTCAAGCGAGCGAGCCCGCGCGTAGCTATGGAAACGAAGCGTTGCCGCTCCACAACGCTGCTACACAGACGAGAAATAGTTACCACGGCTTCGAGTCGAAAAGCTGTAAAGTACCTACGTACTAATGTTTATTGCGCATTACGCCATACTTAGGTAATTTAGCTATTATGCGATAGATAATTTGACTTAAAACAATATCTGATTTTGATTTTGACAATGATGAATTTATCTGAAAGAGTTCATTGATCAAGGGTTTACTGGTTAAATTTTCTACGAAATTAAAATCGATTCGTGGGAAGATGTTTTAGTTTTACTTTTAAAGAATGTGTACGTACCTCTACTAGTTCAGCAGCTTTCACGCTAGGTAATATTTTTTGTTGGTACGAGTACCTACTAAGTGGCCTTGAAGTAACGGCTGGTCTAGCCGGGAGGACGGTGATTGCCGAACCGGCGCGCCGCGTTCAAATCCCACGCGCACCAGTCTTTTCGAAGTCATGTGCGTAATTCTACTACTAGCTTAAAAACGATGAAGGAAAACATCGTGAGAAAACCGACATGTACCTACCTAGAATCTTTCGAGGTCACGTGCCAATAATGGAAAAGTGCCATCCACCAACTGGCACTTTGCCAGGGTGGTGGATTATGGCTTTAACTCTCTTCTTGCGAGAGAAGGCCCCGAGTCCCAGGTGTGGGAACATTTGATGGGCTGTTTATGCGAATGTCCTTGATTCTGACAACACGTACCTATCTTACTCGTATTACCTACTACAAAGCAATCATTTTGTAATGTTTCACCAAATTTACAATAGACACCTAGGTACCTATCCATTTACCTATTTACTTTTAGAAGTGAAATCGTGGCGTGTCATACACAGATTTTTCATGGGCTGTGAATTGAATTCTAGCGTCACGTTCGGAAATGATAAGAATTCTTCGGGTAAACTCGGGACCATGGCCATTGGCTATCTAGAAATGCGTTAGCATTTCCACTGGCTGATGTATTTTCTAGATGGTAATGGCCAGGCCCTCCGGTTTCACCCGCGCAGTTTCCAAAGTTAGCTATCAAATACCTACTGAGTTATAAGTTTTCACTTCTATCGGCAGTTCCTATGACTGCCAATAATTTTGTTTATCTCTTATCTTGATCATATGGTAGGTATTCGATTTTTTAGTGATGAACAGGTATTAGTAATAAGCTTTTGTTGTGACGTACCTACTTGACCGTTCAGAATTATCGCACCTTTGTACCTACCTAGTACCTACCCCTCTCGGCCGGCGCGGCCGCGGCATCTACTGAGGTAGGTACGCTGCAACGCCGCGCGCGCCGCTTGGAGATACCTACCTATCTACAAGCGGCGCGCAGCGCGGGTTTTGCGACGTTGCCAGATTTACGTTTGCGTAACGATGTGTACGAAAGTAAATCACGCACACAACTGACGTCGTTGAATGAATCTAGTGCAAAGGGTGATTTTGATTCGAGTGCTTGATACAATGATTTAGTTTGTTAGAAAATATTTTTTTCTTAAATAAGCGAATTTATTTTTCTCACATCGTTTGTATGATTACTGGTCAGTAACCCTACCTGTGTGTTCATTTAATGTCGACACCAAAGCGCCACGCTGTATATGCACCATGGGCGAAGCCGGGGCGGACATCAAGTATAGTATAAAAACGAAAAGTCACTCATCACGAAATCTTAGAAACAACAAATGTTAAGAAAACTAACTTAATAATAATAAAGAGAGAAGAGAACTAACTTAATTTGAAGGGGAAGAAAAAGAGTTGAGAGGGTTGAAATGGGAGATGAAAGATTACATGGAAGTTCGTAATTGTTGAAGATGTAACCAAGAAACTTAGTATCTAGACACTTGACGTGAAGCCAATAACAGAATTAAAGAAGTTTGTTCTAGCAATTTTGTAATTTCGAACTGTACGGGATGCGATGGGGTTTCAAATGGTTGGCGTAAGTTTTATGTGGAAGTTCGTCATTGTTGCAAATAAAACCATGAAACTTTGTATCTAAACACTTGACGCAAAACAAATAAATATTTGTTCTAGCAGTTTTGTAATTTTTGAACAGTACCAAATAGTAAATTGTATAAAAATGTTTTAATATGTATAAGCTGTTTTTAGTAAACGTAAGTTTGTATCGGTGTAGAAGTACTGCTTCATTTATCTTAATATTTATTTTACGCGGACGAAGGCGCGGGTAAAAGCTAGTATATGATAAATACAACTAGCAGCGCCCCGCCTTTCTACCTGCTTAGTTCCCGTTCTGTCTTTCTTGAGGAAAAAGTAGCCTATGTGTTATTCCAGACCATATTCTAGCAGTATTCCGAATTGCAACGCGTTCAAACCTTTCGACGTGGTTATGCAACAAACATCTAAACATTCGAATTAAAAAAAATATATATACGTGCATAAATACTGGAACATCAGCGAGTTGGGAATAAATGTAGCTTTTGAGTACGACATAACTAAATATATGTGAGGGGAAGGAAAAGTTATGAAGGATAATTTACTATGCTGTTACTGATTTACTAACAGGATTTTGGATCGATTGGCGCTCGTCTGTCTCCATCTATAGACGTGTCACGTTATGTTGCTTAAGCGTGTTCATATAAAATGCCAATTAATTATAAGTTTAAATTTATAAATCATTCCTAGTAAGTAATTATTCAGTTCTTGAGTGATGGTAAAATACAGCGAAGTGGTTTGTGAGTTCTGTTGTATATATTCCAGTGTATTCGGTAAGTATTCAGTAATAAGCAAAATCAATCGCGTTTTACGTGGATTTTATTGAAAGCTTGTGTAGGGTCAAACCTGAAGAAACGTTAAATCCATCTTTAATTCAAACTTTTATAAATCCATTTCAATAAAACACATGGATGGTACTATGATAGAGAAATGGTAATATTTTCTTGTTAGTATGAGTAAATATCATCCTTCCTCAAAATTCACTGATTACAAAAAAAAAAAAAGTACTTAAGACTATACGAGTGATATCGGGCCCATTGACGGACAACATCTTAAAACGTTTATACTTTGGTATTTTTTCGGATATGTTTCATTAGCATTGCCTTTGAGACAAAATGTATGATACTAAATTAAAGGCTTTTACACAAATTCAGTTTATTGCATTTGATTTCCAAGCTGATATATTTTTGTCTAAGGTTATTAATAAATTTTGCTGTCGTGGCCTGAAATTTGCAACGTCAGGAGAACAACACAGTTGTAGTAATAAGAGCTCTTGATACAGACATACAGATCCTGGGCCAACAATTACTAATACAGTTCCTTAGACCAGATCAACAAAAAATCAACTCAAAAGAAACCTTACCAAATTGCTATTCGCCTGAACCAAAACCAATCTGCATACAAGTTACTATATTTTGGGTAATTGTTTCATTTAAAGTTGTAAAAAAAAAATCGGTGAACAATTCACATACAACACCATCTGACCCCAAACTAAGCAAATCTTGTAATATGGCGGCCAGATAGCTGATATAATACTTATATAGTTGTAAACACATACTTATTATACATAGAAACATCCAGACACAGTGCAAATATTTGAATTCATCACACAAATATTTGCACTGGGTGGGAATCGAACCCACGACCCTCAGCTTCGCAGGCAGAGTTACTACCCACTAAGCCACGAGGCCAGTAAAATGAGTAAGTATTTCTTTTTCAGATAATTAATTGATAATTTATACATAAAATGCACATATCCAGTACGCTCATATTAGTTATTGTTTTTAAACAACTGTACACGACTGAGGCCGCAAATGAATGCCCAAAAGACTTCACGTTCAGAAAAAACTTTTGTTACAAGTTGAAGGATGCAGCGGAAAAATTTTCAGACAAATTTGTTAACTGCTCCGGTAACTTAATATCGAGTACAAAATATGATGTATTAGACTTACCACCGATTCCGAAAGGTTCCCGATGGGCTGAATACAAGTCGTGGTATCCCGGGGCTAGTTTTATCGACTGGTCATACACTGACAAGATAGGATCAAGACTGAACGATACTATTGAAATCCTCGAAAATGGTTTAATGGGCGATACTGAAGATCTTTGTCTAATAATTGATGCAACGGGCAAATACTCGGCGGCGAAGTGCGACGCATTGCACTACAGATATTGCGTTGTCCAAGCAGGTTCGACAATCTTAGACAATCCAGATAATTTACCAAAAGTTTACTTCACCCTGGAGTCCACCAGGTAGGTTCTTAAGTATTATCCTTACAGACATGACCGTAGAAACCAACGGTCAACCACAAACGAACTAGGTATATTCTATCAATTTTCAAATAAATGTATTATATTTTATAATGCACTAGCTGTACCCTGCCACGCTTCGCTGTGGCACATTGTATTGCAAAATTAGATAAAAACAATCCTTGATGCGGATTATATATACTATTAAAACTAGTTACCTATTAACTAGTTACTATTTAATAGTTAATGGGGACTGCCGATTCGGAGCCCCGGGTTTAGATCCCACGCGCACCACTGTCTTTTAGAAGTCGAATGTGCGTAATGGCGCTAACTTAAAAACGGTGCAGGAAAACATCGTGAGGAAACAGACATATACCTATAAGTCATGTATCATCCATCGACCCGCACTGGGTCAGCGTCAAGGAGCTCTTTTTCTCTCCTTTACTCTCGAGAGAAGGCCCCAAGTCCCAACTGTGAGACTGTGAGTTAAAAATTTAGAAACTAGCGCTTACTTACTCTATTGTTGTACGATTAACATTGAAATAATAAGAAAATTATCGTATTTAAGAACTTCACAATTATTAATACTAAAAGTCATAATACGTACGTACTCAAAACGGTGAGGTCGTGCGATATAACGCCGTGCGATTTCTTTCTTTGGGTCTTGTGAAATCTCGGGTTTGTGCGAAAAAACCCGAAACAATTCCTGAGCTCAAATCGGAAATCCAACGCGTCTCTGTACAAGTCATAGGTAATTTCATGAAAAGAGTAATGGGCTGTCATCGGAGCCGTGACATATATATATATACATATTTGCCGGATATTTTATTCTGTACTTAATCGGAACATGTCTTCTTTACACTACAATAAAAATTTCACAACTGTGTCACAAAATATTTGTTTTTATTTTAAAATAAAATAGAGCACTTTTACTGAGACACCCTATATCTTTTCACAGCCGTCTTCAATATGGGTATGAAATGAAAGATACATGTTTAATACATTTATTTTTATAATTATACCTCTCGGACGAAACTGTGTTGTCGTCCTGTTATGCAACACCTTAACAGGGTCTTTGTACACGTAGATTTTAGCTATAAGATCTTCTAATACATGTATGTACACTGTACAAATAAATAAATAAATTAGTAGCATACCTACACTAAGACCAATTTTTAATCCAAGGTGACCGCCACCACAATCTGGCTTTTTACTTTTTTTTCAGTACCCTAGTATTGATAATGAAAGGGTTTGATTCGTAGAATTCTATGAACTATGACAAATTTTCAATCCAATATGGCCGCCACCACAAAATGGCGAAATATTTTTTTATGTTCACTACTCCTTCAATATGGGCATCAAATAAAAGGGCTTGACTAGTAGAATGTTGTACAGATTACAAATCCGTGGTAGTCGGGGGTAAATCAAAAAAATGTATGTTGTTCTTGTTTTCCATATAACATATAGACGTAAAAGTTTGTAATTCCTGCTGATTTAACAGCGAAGGAATACAGGTTGGTAGATTATGGCCTCGATTCTTTCAGTATGAGAAAACGCCCCGAATCCTAGTTGTAGGAACATAAAACGCTTAAGAGTATGATTAGTGGTACTCGTAACATTAGGGTGATTGTTTCAGTGAAGGACTTACATTACGCATTGATTATGATGACAAGAAAAAGGGAACCCTGAAAGAGAAATATATCAGGTGCTATTCCGACGCGTCTAAATACTATCCTGAAGGTCTAAACTTGAAAATCGATCCTCGTAATCGAGATGTTTACACCTTAAAAAACCCTAAGCCTGGATACTATTGGTGCACGCACATAAACACAAAAAAATTTCACAGTACCGAAACTAAAAAAACCTTAATCTTTAACAATACTGATAAGTTGAAGAATATGTACGCGGTGAAGATTAGATCCCTGGTTGGATATAAAGTCGACGCACTTATCGGTTCTACTAAAGAGTGGGAAACCCATCTGACTGAATACATGTACTACGCTACAGAATATAGCAAGAAAAATTGGGGGCCTTACAATAATGAAACCATAATGGATTTCAGGTAAAAGCTTATCTTTCTTCTTCCCTTAAGAAGCAAGACTTCTTTCTTTCTCTCTTTTGTCACTATCCCATTTAACTCTTTTTTCTCCTTTTCTATTTTGGACCGAGTCAGTTCCATATTTAAGACTGGCTACAATAAGGTCAGTATCACAATCAGCTTTGCTGCAACTTCTAACATCAATTAGAAAACCTTCTTTTGCTCACAAGTATGTGGTCGATTTGGAAATAAAGAGGCTGGCCACACTGCCGTGTGTCTACATCTCTGCCCGGGACCGCCACGTCCACGTATTCTTGTGGATATTTTTATGTGGAAATTTCGATCAAGTTATAAAAAGAAATTTGCAGCAGCGAGATAATAAAGTTTTTCTCCATTATCGCTGGTGGTTTGAACAAAACAAAGCTTGTACTAGTATACTTATAACATACGTTACAATACAAAGACGAACCAGATTCATAACACAAACTTTGTTCCGGATGGATATCGAGGATATCATATAAGGTTTTTTTATATAGAGTGACGAGACGAACAAACCATGTGCCTGATGGGAAGCGACATGCCTGCCCATAACACCACAGAGACACGCATCTTATGAAGCGTACAAATGCAAAACCTAGCACTGCACTGCGCTCATCACCCAGATACATTTAGGAGGTTTTATCTCTATGCCCTGTAATTTCACTGGAAACATTGCCCTTTAAACCGGAACACAGTCATATCTGCACATTACTGTTTGGCGGTCGAAAAGCTGGCAAAGGTGCGATACTTCCTACAAACCTACCACTACAAAAATTGTTCGTCGTAGAGATTTTGTGTTAACGTATAAACCAGTAATATTTGAATTACCATAATATAGGTAAATCTATGTATAATAGAGAACTGCAACCGTGGTGGCCTAGCGGTGACAGCATACAATTCAGAGTCGACATGCCACCTGTACATGGTACGAGGACTCGAACCAACATAAGGACATCTACTATCTTTCTACAAAAACGTAATTTCCATAGATACGAGTATAAACCAATGGATGTGCCCTGATTAACTTGAAATTGGTAATAAACTGCATCTCTATGTATGTCGTAAATAGTTTACACATAACCAATCTACTTGACACCTAGAATCGCTAGCGGCGCGATATGCTGTGGTTCTAAGTACTTATTTTGGTTGTTGACAACGAATAGTGATAAGTAAAAACGTCCGGCGTTCACCGCTTCCTGCAACCGACTGGAACGGAATGAGTGAGCTCACTCTTCCCAACAATGACATGATTCCGTGCGCCCTGAAATTTGGGAGGGCATATCTTTGTATTGAGATCCTTGGTAATTTCGAAATAAACTCGCGACTTTCCTACTCCGGTTCTGCTTGGATCCGTCGTTTCGTCCGTTTCTTTATGTATTATCACTAATGTAATGTTATTATTATCAAACCACTGAATTTAAATAATTGTTGTTTCTAGGCCCACATAGTTTGGAATGTAATACAGTTCTGTACAGTACACTCTTATGTTATAGTTTATATTTATTACATTCTGTTTTGTGTGCTCATTGAATTAATAAATAAATAAATAAATGTTCTAAACCTTTAATTAGAGTAGGTTTAAAACATTTATACGTCAAACAATATTCAGTCGGATGAAACGAAGTAGAACCAGAGTAGGAAACTCGCGAGTTTATTTCGAAATTACGTTTTTTCGTAGAAACAGCAGGTCTACTACGAAGTCCGATAAATGATATATCGGCCGAAGTTATGGACGTTTTATACCACGAAACACAATCGGTCGGTTGATCTGATCGGGCGTTTCGTTCATCCCGACCGTCGCTGATTTGACAGTTTTTTGTGTCATCAACCGACCGATTGTGTTTCGTGGTATAAAACGTCTATAACTTCGGCCGACATATCGTTTATCGTACTTCGTAGTAGACCTGCAGAGTAGACGTCCTGACGTTCGTTCGAGTCCTTGTACCATACTAGAAAATACTCAAGACTTGTAGCTGAGTATTGTACCAAATGCAAATGTGTCATCACCACTTGCATTAACCGCAAAGCAAAACATCGTAAGGAAACCAGTATTATTCAAGGACAAGCGCCATCCTCCAAAGCGCTTATGTTCGGCGTGGTAGATAATTGCATTTACTCTCTCGTCGTGACAAAATACCCATAGCCCGAGTATACGGAACATACTGGTACATTGGGCTGGTTATGTTATGTAAACCAGTTATAATTTCAGAGATAAACATCCCGAATTTGCATCTGGTTTTGCAAATTTTACACTACGAGTAACAAAGAACCTGATGGCAATTTTCCTGGACAAAAAGACAGTTTTGTATCAAGTAGAGTTGCCCCCAGGCTGGAAGCCAGTTAAGACTGGACAGTGGAAAACCATAGTCATAGAGTACATGCGGTCGGTATTCTACTGTGATACAGAAAAACATACATCCTAGGTGAGTAAATATATGAATATTAGTAAGTTCCACCATCTACTCCCGAACTAAGCAAAACTTGTATTATGGTGGCCAGATAGCTTGGGGTGCGTGGCTCAGGCAACACACTTGCTCATAAAGTGAATCTAATTTGACCGCAATCAGGCATATATAATGACACCCAAAATCAAACTGTAACTTGTTCATTACTATTAATACTCGGTGAGTTATAGAGTTTTTTTACTGGTTGAGTTGCTTTGTTCTTTAAAAAAGTTTCAATACAAAAAAGATCTTGTTCAATAGGACAAATGAATTAATGTAGCTATTGCTGGGGCTTGGTCATTTCATGCAACTTCGTATTTAAATAGATAAAATCAACTTGTACGTGTTTAAAAAAAAAAATTTCACTCAAATATTAACTTTTATTCTCTGTAATAAAGAAAACATTAAATTCAACTTTATATAGCGCTAAACGCTATCCGAAGATAGACAAAAAAGGAACCTAATTCTTTTTATCTGTGGCTAGTCGCCATTGTTAGTTACGCGCGCATTTTTTGACAACTGATTATTTTTTCCCGCTATAATGAAACATTTTTTATTTAAAAGTGTGTTGAAAAACGTCATAGGATACGCGTCTTGTTGATGATTACCGCCCTTGGCTATCTTAAGACCCTCGCCTCGTCTCGGGTCTCAATATCGTCTAAGCGGTAATCACCAACTTGTGCCATAATTTACTATTTATTTTATACTAGCGGCCCGTTCCGGCTTCGCTCGGATATTGCCACATAAAGCCCATTAATCGAAATAAAAACTATCCTATCTTTTAAGTTGTATTAATCTACACACGGTGTCCAAATTTGATTAAAATCGGCTAAGTAGTTTAGGAGTCCATCGCGGACAAACATCGTGACAGGAGATTTATATATATTAAGATAAGATTACGCCATATATTAAAATAAATAACAAGAAAACGAAGAACATAATTAACTCTGCTTAAAATATCTTTATTTATTTATCTGTTATCTTAGTCTAATATTTCTTAAATTTTTGGCATGACACATTAAAAAAAAAAATAGACTCTAAAATGAAGAAAAAAAACATATATACGGTCGAATAGAGAAACCTCCTTTTTTTAAAGTCGGTTAAAAAGGGAAAACTACAAAAATATAATCTTACGTATAACTCAAAATGACCACATTATTTATCATGTACAAATGTACATGATAAATTAAAAAAAAAACATGTTAAATGAAAGCAAAAAAATATCTGTTATGTTTTGACTCCCATTTATTCAGACATTCTTTTTTAATTTCATGAGCACAATCTTGTCAGATATGAATAGGTATGTCATTTTTATATTTTTTAAAGCACAAGTAACAGTCAGTCTTTGTTTTTCGATCCTATTTCGAAGGACCCAGCACACTGCGAGGATGACATTTGAGAGCGCAGTACTTAACAGTGCTTTTTCCCACAGACTAAGTAGCTCTTTCCTGACTTTTTGGATTATCACTTTAACTTGATTGACCAAGTCAAAACATAAATTGACATTAGTAGATTTAAACCTCACGTGTGGCAAATAAGAGACATGATCAGTTGATCAGCTCCTTTAGGAAGCTATTCTAGGTTACATAATATTGGCACGATTTTCTTTATTTTATTTTACAATGACATAGGTATATATTATATATCGCCGATTTTATCAGTACAAGAAAAATACCATAATCCATCTTACTTTAATTGTTAAATAATAATATAAAAATTAAAATAATAATAATTTAATATTAAAAAATCCAGTGCCACTATGTATGATCCCAGTAAAATCTCCACCAAGCCAGTTCATATTTACGCAAGTTTCTGCTAGTGGATGCTAGGAATCTCAAAGCCTTTTATGTAGTTGTAGATTCTATGAAAATTATGAAATTCGATCCTATCAATACTTATTTTGCACTAAAAAGGGTAAATTGAGTGGCACCATCTTCAAATATATGGGGGTAGCGCTTATTATTTATTTTTCGCTTTTGAGTGCCTATTGGTGGTTTTGAAGTAAGTTTAATTTTTTGTACAAAAAAATATTTCAGGACTGTTTGTTTGTAGATGAGGAGCACGAAGATAAGCTCGAGTGCGAGCTACACAAGTGTGTGGGGGGCTTCAACCAGGGTGTCAAGGAGGTGGTCTCTGACCTTCCTGGATGCACCAAACCCAGTCCCAAGGATGTGAGTAAACACGTTACTAGTCTTTTCCAACCCTCGACCAAAAAAAGGGGTGTTATCATTTTGATGTCGATGTCTGTCTGTCTGTGGCATCGTAGAGCTCAAACGGATGAGCCATTTTGATGTGTTTATTTTTATTTTAAGGTTAATTTCCGTGCTGATGTTCTTAGCTATGTTTGGTCAATATCAATTCAATCATGGCCGCCTCTTCAAAATGGTGGACAAAATATTTCTTCACAACCTATATCAACATTGTATCAAATGAAAGGGCTTGACTAGTAGAATACCATAACCACTATAACAAATTTCTAATTCAAGAGGGCCGCCACCACGAAATGGCAAATTGCATTTTTTTTTCTACTACCTCAATATGGGTATCAAATATAACTAGAATACTATGCACTATGACAAATTTCAAATCCAAGATGGCCACCATCACAAAATGGCGAAATACATTTCTTTTTTCAGAACACCTTTAATATGAATAATCAAATGAAGGGGCTTGACTGGTAGAATGTTGTACAGATTACAAATGCGAGGTAGGCGGGTTAAATCATTTTTTTTTATAGTAGGTATAGAGTGACGAGACTAGTGTTTTAGAATCTCTTAGGATTCTGTGATGTTATGACCTAAATTATGCCAGGATACTCTCATCACATTGAAAGATTAACGCCACTTTCGCAATTCCCTAGACGACAGAGAAAGCACGGCGCCAAGAAAACTCTGCGCCATCATATACATAATCTGTACCCAAGTAAACCTTAGACAATAATAAAATTATAATGCTTACAATGTCAACCCAAGAGTAAATTACAAAAATATGATCAAGAGCAAGAGTCAAACCTCTATACTATGTACATTTGATACAGATATAGAGGTAGTTGTGAAAAATTATGTAACGTCATGGTGCTGGGAAATATCTTAGACTGATTTTCACCAAACATAACTAATAACTCTCTCTTCTAATTCACTTAATAAAAACAATTCCTGAGATCTATGTATTAGGATTAGGCTAGCATACAATTAATATATATCAATATTAAGCAAATATCAATTCTTGAACGTTTCTATTTTCATGTGTTTGCGATAAAAGTTTTGTTATCTTTTCAGCCGGACTACATAGAAGCTGTAATAGATAAAATGACAAATTTGATAAACGGAAGCGGTCTCATCCCAACTAAAAAAGTGAATAATACTTTTAAAAAGGTATGTTCAAAAATATTTATTAATACAAAGAAATCAATTAAAACACTGATCGGCTCGCAGCGGTACCTGCGCCAAGTTGTATGCGTTGCATTTAGTCCATAAAAAAATTGGTTGTCTGTAAAGTTGATTTACGGACGATAGTTTTACGTGACAACGTCATCACAAAACATTGACGAAATGATTACATGTAATAGAATCGAGTGAAAAACAAGAACAAAATTAAAAATTTTGATTTACCCCCGACTACCTGAGTACAATTACTCGGATTTGTAATCTGTGCAACATTCTACTAGTCAAACCCTTTCATTTGAAACCCATATTGAAGGAGTAGTGAATAAAGAAATGTATTTCGCCATTTTGTAGTGGCAGCCATCTTGGATTTGAAATTTTTCGTAGTGCATAGTACTCTACTAGTCAAACCCTTTTAATTGACAGCCATGGTGAGGTAGTAGTAAAAAATTATGTAATTTGCCATTTTGTGGAGGCGGCCATCTTGGATTTGAAATTTCTTATAGTTTATAGTATTATACTAATCAATCCCTTTCATTTGATACCCATATTGAAGTAGATTGTGAAGAAATAAATATATTGTCCGCCATTTTGTGGAGGCGGCCACCTTGAATTGATATTAACCAAACATACCAACGAACCAGCGCCCGGAAATTAACCTTCATATAAAAAAAACGCATTGAAATCGGCCCATCCGTTAGACCTCTTCGATGCCACAGACAGACACACACACAGACAGGCAGATATCGACGTCAAACTTATAACACCCCATTTTTTTTAGTAAAAGTATCTTATGTAACTCATAATCAGCTATCTGCCATTGAAAATCCCATTAAAATCAGTAAAACCGTTCTAGAAATGAGCCGGAACGTACTGACAGACTTTTTGTTTAAGAAAGTGCCATAGATATACTTTCATGTGCATTTAGAGAAAACTTATAATTACAAACAGACATTTCAATTTTGTTTATATAGACTGATAGATGGCTCTTCTCTACCGTTGCTAATACTACCTTTACTACAAATTACAATCAGCCATTGGGTAGTTGTGGGTAATTCTGTAAAGAAAATATTGATTAATAATTGTTCAAATTGAAAAAAAAAAATTAATATAGACCATGTAGGACAATGTAGACACTTCTTCAGACATTATTAATCTAAATCCAATAACTTTTAACTAATTTTATAAACTGGGGTTAAGCCTTATTCTTTAAATATAGTCATGAACAAGTTTTCATAGAAATAAACTGTAATCAAATATCTATCATCAATTATATGAATCACCTTAATTCTTTAATCAATCGTAACATAACGAGATATAGGGGCAAACTGAAAGCACCTGGTCACGCGCTCGCGAAATCTACGAAATTGATTTACGTGCGCGGTGTAATCTTATTAGACTGCAGGCTCGTGAACAAAATTTATGGGTCAAATGAGCCAGCAGGAGACCTATGTAGGATAATAGATGGGTATAAAATAATGAGATTCAGCACTATGCCGTCACTTGTAAGCTGTCCAACTGAGTGCAGATGAGCATCGAAAAGCGTAAGTAGAGTGGTAAATTTTGGTCATTTGTTTTTGTACTGCATTCTTACCATCAAATAGATCAATGGAAAATTATGACAAAAACGCGTAGTGCGGTACAAAAAAAGTGCGCCACCAAATCAGAAACATATTTTATTTTTCGGCAATTTTAAGGGAAAATTTGGTAATTTGATACTGTACGGCATTGGCTCCACTAGCTGTACCACACAGTTGCAAAAGCTCGTCTAACCCATTTTTCCGCAACGCCGTACAAAAATAATGCGACAAGAGGAAAATATCGAGGGGTCAATCTCCGCTTTCCAGTGATCCAGGGAGGTAATTTGATACAGTACGGCATCGGTTCCAAAAAAATATCTAGCAGTCAAACGTACAGTTAAAAATAATGCCGTACAAAAATGACTGTTCATTTAAATGTTTATCGATAATTACCTTAATTTCAACGTATACTTGATTTATAAGGTAACTAACTCACTCGAAGTACTTACTTCAATCCTTTCATCCATCCATACTTACATAAGTATGGATGGAGAAAATAATATTTGTAACTCTTTCACTTCACAAAAAAGTTTTGGCAACAAAAAGTGTAAAATTTTATTTTCTATACCAATGTCTCATGGTCTCAAAGAAAACATTACAAATACAAAGCGCTAGTTCAACTTGTAAAAGTTGTCAAATTCATTTTACTTTGATAACTGAATCGTAATATCGCACTAGTGATTGCAATCCGGCGTAAGTTTCAGTCCGGCCGGATCCGACTGAATTGCATATTGTCGTACCAGCTGGTTTATCAAATCGGGATAATGATCGTTTTTGGTTCAAAATTAACTGTTAGTAAGTTAGCCAAGTGTAAGTATATAAGGTATAATAAAGGTGGATTATAAAAATGAAAAATCACGAGTAATTAAATTTTCATTTTGATCGTATAATTAATATTTATTGCTTTTAAGTTTAATAATTACAAAAAAAATTGGCAGTCATAGGAACGCATTTCTAGATAGCCAATGGAATATGTTGACGCATTTCTAGATGGCCCAATGGCCATGGTCCCGAGTTACCCGAAGATTTCTTATCATTCCCGAGCGTGACGCTAGAATTCAATTCACAGGCCACGAAAAATCTCTTAAAACCCAAAACCGAAGAAACATATTTGCAATATATTTGTTGACATATTAAATCTCTATATATAAAAACGTTATGTTGGTTTGTGTCCGCTTCAAAAACTCAAAAAGTTCTGCACCGATCGAGCTGAAATTTTAGAATGATATATAATTCGCATCAAGGATTGTTTTTATCTAATTTTTGCAACACAATGTGCCACAGCGAAGCGTGGCAGGGTACAGCTAATTGCCTATAAAAAAAACCCTGTTCACCCAATAAACAGCTCGGTGAAGGTCGTTGTATTGCCGGGATCTTAGACTAAGGCGAGAATTGGATATATTTGTTGAATCTCTGTATTAAATAACTGTAACATATTAAATAACTGTAACGTAATCAGTCTGTGCCGCGCCAAAAAAAGTTTTCACTTCAAAAAGACGGTGATAGGAGCTAGACAGCAGCAGCAGCAGCAGCTGATTGTTTCTTTCTCGCTCGCTCTAGTTTACCAGAACATTTCTTTCATTGACGGGCGTGACGATGCTTCACAGCTCACGAAAAAAATTTGCGTAGTGCGCCCAAAGAAATGTTTACTTCAAATATAAACTCCTTATGCCGGATCCACCGGAGTATCAGACTCGTTTTGCCGGATGGCAATCCCTATTTGACTGACACATTACGTAAGTACTTGGAATTGAAGTATTATAAATAATCGTTTATAAATTGCTTTTTTGAGTATTAACGCCCCTTAATTGACAGAATAATGATGTATTTACTGAAAATATGATATACCATCTCTCTTTTTTACTTTTTTGCTGTATTTTTTGCACGATATTACGATACAAGACACCATCATAGGGGAGTACGCAATGCGGCCGGTAGGGTGCACAGTTATACAACGACTGTCGTAAAATTGGCTGGCGTGTGGCGTTTTGGCGGTTGTTGACCGGTGCCCTCTTTGCACTCTGACCCAAAATCCCTGTTGCTTAAATATCGTTGTTCTACAATAATCATTTCAATCATTTTGGCCCTAAAGTGCATAGTTTCCGAGTTATCGGCCAAAAAAAAGCTCCACCTAAATCTGTTAACATTTTGTGATTTTATGTTCAGTACCTAAGTGATCCTAAACCTCATAAAAAAGAAATTTGGATCGGAAATTTATTGCAAAGTTAAATTCTATTGTTACTGGCCTATGATATGAACTTTCAGATTTGTTCGGCTTACTTTTACTTTTCTTAGACATGTTCTTATTAAATTCAAATAAATTATCTGAATGCCGTTCAAAAAATCGTACTAAATATCACTCTAAAGTACATTTCGTCACATGGAATTTTCTGGATTTTTTTGCCATTTACTGACTTTTGGACTAACAAAAATGTACGGCACGTATAAATTTTTTATCTTTGCACAAAATACTTTCGGAATAAATTAATTTTACGTTGTATCAAATCACCTCCCTGGATCACTGAAAAGAGGAAATTGATCCCTCGATATTTTCCTCTTGTCGCATTATTTTTGTACGGCGTTGCGGAATAATGGGTTAGACTAGCTATTGCAACTATGTGGTATAGCTAGTGGAACCAATGCCGTACAGTATCAAATGACCAAATTTTCCCTGAAAATTGCCGAAAAATAAAACATTTATTTATTTATTTATTTATGTCATAGCTACTTAACATACTCACAGTCAAGCCAATACGTATGTTAAGCCAAAAATTTAGCAAAAAAAAAAAAAAAGACATAGTTATTAAATTATTACTCAAGATGACTCAAGATCATTACTAACACTTAGACATCATTACTAACATGTTTCCGATTTGGTGGCGCACTATTTTTGTACGGCACTACGCGTTTTTTCATTATTTTCCATGGATCTATTTGATGGTAACAATGCCGTACAAAAACAAATGACCAAAATTTACCACTCTACTTGCGCTTTTGAATGCTCATCTGCACTCAGTTGGACAGCTTACAAGTGACGGCATAGTGCTGAATCTTATTATTTTATACCCATCTATCATCCTACATAGGTGTCCTGCTGGCTCATTTGACCCATACATTTTGTTCACGGGCCTGCAGTCTATATGCAATCACCTACCGGATAAAGGATGCAGCATCATACAATCTTTTTAAAACTAAATTAAAGTTTCTTCTAGAAGAAAAAGATTACTATACAGTCAATGAATTCTTGAATGACGAACGTTTAAACAATACATAATATATGTACTTGCAATGTACCAATTTTAATATTTTTATTTGACGTGTAAATTTTGTGAATTTATTAATAAAAATCTGTATCTTTAACCTATATTATTATTATTGCACCCGCCGACCGATGTTACTTTTTAAATAATAAAAGAATAAATACTTGAAATTATACTAGTAATCGGATTTTTAAATGCAAAAATAATTTACCTTAACGTAACGGGACAAAGAGCGTTACGGGACAATGAGGGTAACGGGACAATGAGTAATGCTTTTTAGTGCATGCAGCCAGCGTTCATCGATTTATTAGACGTTGTCACGTCAAAACAAATGAGCCAAGTGCAGATTTGTTCTAAGGCCAGTTAGGTGTAAGAGGCGTGGGAGCTCATTGGCGAGAAGGACATTTCGGTAGCAAGATTGTAGGGTTGGGCCCAAAGTATTGTTGTTACTCAGCATATTGAGTAGAACGCAGTCCTTTCGGGATAGGGCGAAGCCGGACGAGTGTTATTTTGTGAGACGTGTGTCGCGTATTTTGAGTACCGGAATTTACGTTAAACTGAAATTCGAATATTCTGCCAGACGGACGAACATAAATCTTCAGTTGCTATCCGATGTTTATACGGGCAGCTCACTCCTTTCCTCTACCGGAGCGTAATTTGTTCGAAGCGATGCGCATGAGCCAGTAGACAATATACCTATTGTCTGTCGCTGTGTGATCCAAATGGGGCTTTAGTATGAGACCGAATGCAGTAAATTAGGCGACTCACGGCTCAGAAAATTAAGCTCGTTTGGCCTGTCTCTTAATAGGTAACAGCGATTCTACTTCAGATTCTGTATTAAAATAGCTTTTATACCAGAATGCCATAGGTTTCTAAATTCACCCATATTGTTGTAAAAGTTTCAATCAGGTCTAGGATCAATGAAACCTGGTGAGTTGTTTTAGTGACAACCCTATAAAACAGACGGAATTAGATATGAAAAATACAAAGGCACATAAGAATACTAGAGTTAGTAGTTGGATGTTCCAGTTCCAGTTGTATAGGTATATTTGTGTGGATGTAGGTAAATTAAAGTTAATAATACTCGATGACTAATGATCTTCCCTTTTGTTTTGAGTCGGGAGATCTACTTGCAAATATTCTCAACATCTCCGTTCCCATATCGCTGAAAGACATCGAGATGGTTGTGACGAAGGTACGTTGAACAAAACTTTGAACCAGGTTTTACACAACGGTACAAGTTTTATTCACACAACAAGACAAAAATACTACATATTTTAAATCATTGATACAACCACCAATTTAATGAATTATCACACACATATGTTACAACCACGGATATTCGGGTTACAACGAATCATTTTTGAAAAGTACCTAACTCACTATCATACGACCAAGAAAAAAATATGGTGTTTATTGTCCTCTCCAGCACTGTTTAGCGACTGTTTAGTTTTAATTCACTTCGGCACACCTTTTAAAGCATTAAAAAGTTTTTGTTACGAAGAGTTTGAAGCTTTTAGACCGAACAAATATACTTTTTTTATTTTGAAAAAAATATACGAATTTTTATACTCTGTATAGATAGATAGATTGTTATTCAAGTCAGAGCCGTAGTATTTACATTCTCTTTGGTCAGAGCATGGCGCTAGTTACCACAGCTAGTTACCCAGTGTGGTATTTTTACCTCACTGGGCATTATTTTTTGTACGTGGAGGAAATGCAGTTATGCATACTCAGCCACCTAGGGGAGACGGTTTATGTTGCACTCGTCACCATGGACAGATATGGTGGCTCTACTTCCACGAGGTTCAATGTATGCGGCTTACGGCGGGAAACGGGAACGCCTCGCATTCTTCGGCAAACCCGCCGCGGCTTGCCCGCTTTCTGGGCCTTCTATGGGGTACACCCTCGTCACCAGTGCACCTGACACAACACGCCCCCGCGTCTGGACACCCTTGATACCCAGCATCGGGTCAGGTCTGTGGTACAACCGCCTGCTACTTTTCGGATTCATAGGATAGGGGGAGCGGCGCACCGTAATACCTCTTCTCCACCTCGGCCTCCACCCCAAAGCCGCGGTGCCTACCTGCCAACATCGTGACTCTATTTTCGTGCAGTTGCACCAGTGCCCCATGTGTTGATGTGTTTTTTTCTTGTATTTTGTGATCTAAATCTATTGAAATCTTTATTTTTTATTTTTGTATAAGTTTGGTTCGATGGTGATTATTTTTTTAATGATAAAAGGCTTTTACTTGACGAGTTGTTTGAGTCGTTAAGCGACAACGGTGGATCATAGTTTTTTCTAGTAGAAACCAATGCCCTAGCGACGTAAAGGCACCTAGATTGTTTTATATCATGGAGTATTGCGATGTTAATATCACGTCTACCATTACACGCATAGCATTTCACTGCGCTCGTCATCAAGAGGTAAAAAATGGTTTATCTTTATACGCTATAACTTATTTGGGTGAACACTGTGATCTGCCTACGTCACTTCTTGGCCGCAGCATAACTGACAAAGGTGTGATATTCCCCACTATGACTACAAATTCGATTATATCGATCAGGAAATACTCACTCAAGCAATACATTCCAGTCTGGAAGTAAAAAAATAGAATGATGCAAAACTTGTATTGTTTTGAAAATCCAAAATGTTGCTACATAGCTATCTATGAGCTATTTCTTGAGATATATAATCACTAGCAGCGCCCGCGGTTTTACCCGTGTAGTTCCCGTTCCCATTATATTCTCGGTGTACAAAGTAGTCTATATTTTTTTCAGACTATAATATACATCCCGATCCGCCTATATGTACCTATTGATGTGACTAAGCAACAAACATACAAACATTGGAATTAATAATATTAAAAGGCTAATAGAATTATAGTTCTGAGTCTATACAGTAAAAATATTTTTTTCAGTTCGATCGCGCCGCACAATCTCTATTTCCTCCAATCCTGCCGTAAGGAACTTGGTTCCAAACTTTTTGGACTTTTAGACGTCACAAGCGTCAAAAATGAATAACAAATTAGATTCCTCAAATATTTGATAACTTTTGCTTCACGTAAACACGTAAGCGTTAGATACTATTAGATTAGTTGAAGTTACGGCTGGTCTAATCGGGAGAACGGCGCCTGCCGATCCGGAGACCCCGGGTGCAAACCCCACACGCACCACTGTCTTTTCGAAGTCATGTGCGTAATGCCGCTAACTTAAAACGGTGAAGGAAAACATCGTGAGGAAGCCGACATGTACCTAGAACTTTTCGAAGTCATGTGTCATCCACCAACCCGCACTGGGCCAGCGTGGTGGATTATGGCCTTAACTATCTCCTTGCGAGAGAAGGCTCGAGTCCCAGCAGTGGGAACATTTAGTGGGCTGTTGATGTTGAAGCATTAGATAAATGTTTGTCTGTGTGTAGGTACTAGAGGTTTGCACCGGAGCGAGATTTTAACAATCGATTGATTTCACCGGTGATCGGGCAATCTCCGGTGAAAAACCGGAGGTCACCGGAGAATAAAGAAATTTGTTTCTTTTTTTATAAATTTATACAAATAAGAATAACTAAATAAGTAGATATACTTGTAGAACTTTCTTATTGTATGTATGTATTATTATATATTGTGTAACTTTATTATGTAAAACGATAGATGCGACAATCACTGGAGATCAATCGGTTTAATACTGATTATTTCAATCGAGTACTTTTACCGGTAAATCACCGGTTATTCTCCGGTACTCACTGCTCCGGTGCAAACCTCTAGTACTCTAGTAGGTACGGCGGGCCTACTCGGGCTGAAATTTGGAACACAGATATACATATTATTATAGTCAACAGTGATTAAAACACATGAGCTACATTTTATAACAGAGAAACAACGGAAATAGAAACCACGTGAATAAAACTGTGGTACACTGCTAGTTGTTTATATTTAATACAACTACTGAATCCCTGATATGGAGCAAAACAAAGGAGACACAACTTAACATACAACATATGTCATGATTTTTAGTCTTGATTCGTAATTTAGTCGAATTTTATTATTTCACATTATTAAACATGGTAACACTTGTGTTGAATTCCGGTAGTGCCAACCTACCAACTATTCGTTTCTTCATTACCATCCTGCAAGCAGTTATTTTACAGGGTACCAACCTACGAAGTTTAATAACATTAATATAAATAGTCTGGTAGTTGGCAAACAAGATTCAATTCTCTTCTTCTCATCAGGGCCGAAAGATGGTCGGCAGCAATAATTGATGGCTTTGTCAAATCATGTTGTACCCATGTACGTTTGTGGAAATAAATGATAATACAAGTACAAGCGAATAACGGAGTTTCATAATAACTCAGAAGTGGGATCGAGTAACACATACCGGACAACAACCTGATTAGGGTGCTTTAACGACCTTAAACCAAAGTCGGTGAGGCTAATTTAAAAAAGAGGAACGTTAATCTACCTTCACTCGAAATTAAAAACTCGATTATCCAACTGGCGTCTACCAGTGTACTGCCGCCTTAAGTCTCAGAGGCCAAGTGCGATGTAGCGCCTTACATAATGCTTTAATAATAAATAAATAAAATATGTTTATTTCAGGTAAAGTAAAATAACATTACAACCCATAGATCAAGACACTAAATTAAAATAAAAATACTTTTAAAAACATACTAAGTATTCAAATCGTACAACTTCGTCATAATATATCGTCATACATTTACATTTATCTATTTATTTTCGATTCGCACTCTGATGCGTTGTCCTCCACGATTTAAAAATTGGGCTACCATAGCAGTCCACTAAACACTTTAAAATGCCGTTTTGCGATCTTCTCAACCCATCCCAGAAAGAAGCGATTCGGGACCTGATGACGGCGAAGAAATCCGGAACCCGCTCATCGGCGAACATGCCTGATGCGCTGCAAAGCGCGGTTTTCGCATTAGAATGCGAAAAGCATCATTGTATTGCACCCTAATGGTGTGATGCGTTCTGCGAGTGAATTTTGTCCACAGCTGACACGTGTACAGGCATAGACAGTAGGCTTTAAATAAAGTGGTTTTGACCTCTATGCTGCAGCTGGAAAACCGGCGCGCAAGCATGTTGCACCTAATGGACAGGCTCCGTCTCTCCCGTTCCATGTCCACGTCGTCCCTCAGATCCTCCGTCAAAATGTGGCCCAAGTACCTAAACTGCCTAACGACCTTTACCGGTGAACACCTCAAATATACATCCGGTATTCTCTCCGGGCCTTTCCCATATCTAATAAACACCATCATCTCAGTTTTCTCGACATTATATGTAAGACCGTGCTCAGCTGCGTATTTTTCACATATTGTTAATAGCTGTCTCAACCCATTGATCGAGGGACTAAGGAGCACCATATCGTCCGCGTAACTCAGATTATTAACGCAGACGTTGCCGATATGACATCCAATTCTGGTGCTCCTTAGCTCCTCTATCAGCTTGTTCATGTAAATATTGAAAAGGTCCGGAGAGGTCAACCCGCCTTGACGTACTCCGCAGTCCAATTTATATTCGCTGGAAGTCGCGTCGCCCCATCTCACTGCATTGGTTTGGTTGCCGTACCAGTACCTCAAGAGATTCACTGTGTTTCTCGGTATTTTTGAGTCGAGCAATTTATCCCAGAGAATATTATAATTCACTAGGTCAAAAGCACGACTCAAATCGAGGAAACAAGCGTATACAGAGGTCTCTTTACCTACATAATAATGTACCGCTTGTTTGAGGCTAAATATCGCGGAATCCGTTGAGAGACCGGCACGGAAACCAAACTGTGCGTCGTCAATTTTGAAGTTGTTCACCAGCGAAGGCCTCAACAGACGCTCAAGCACCTTACCAATCACGGTTCCTAATGAAATAGGTCGATAGTTCGCGGCATTACTCAGATCTCCAGTTTTATTTTTGATAATAGGGACTACTATGGTTTTCATGAGATTATCGGGCAAGTATGAGTACTGACAGCACAGGTTGAATAACTGACTTAGCTTACTATAAATTAAGGGACTAGCCCATTGGATGTGTTCGATGCTCAGGCCGTCGTGGCCCGGAGACTTGCCCCGCTTCATATCTTTGACCGCGCGCATGACGTCACTGGGTGAGCAGAAGGCTCCGCCGGCGGCGCGCGCGCCCGGCCCCCGGAGCATCCAACACATCCAGCTTTTCAGGTTCAATCTTAAAACGTTTTGCAAATATTTCAGCAATTTTGCTGTGGTCCTGCTCGCCACCAACCGTCACCGGGAGAGCTTTTTTATGATTATTAGATTTTGTACTATTCCAAAATTTTATAAAATTCTTGTTTTGCCTGTGTTCCGCTAAAATATTCATTTTAATCATATCTTGATTTTTTTGACACCATTTTACTTTATTTTTAAATTTACTTCTACTTGAGCGCATTTTATCATAAATCTCACCAGATGACGGACGGCCGGCGAACAACCAGTGCGTAAAGTTGATTCTAGCGGCTTCATGGAACTCCCTGACATGATAATTCCATCCGACAATTCTGTTTCGTACCTTTTTCTCCACGCGATCAGAGTGCGAACCGTTACTAACAATAGCGGCCTGTTGTAAAATATTAATAATACCATTGTATAAATTATCAATAAATAAAAAGTGTTCATTCGATCGAGTACACGGAAATTCATAGCTACAGTCTGTACAAGTAAAACGTCATTTACACTATCTAAATTCTTATAACAAAATTCTCCATAAACATTTATTTGCATAACGTCTCTTTGACCCCATTTCACTCTATTCAAAATATTATTTACATTATTCTGTGGGGAAATTAGGCTTTCACACACGGTATCGATGTTACATTTAATAAGTAACGGCAGGTGATCAGACCACAATACGTCAGTGATAACTTCGACGGATTGTACCGCACCAACCGCGGCCTCAGTTGCCACGCAGTGGTCTAACCACCTGCAGCTCCCGTGTGCTTGATCTATGTATGTATATGTGTCCGAAGAAATGCCAAAACGCGAAATGTCAACACAGTCCCAATTTTGTTCTTCGCAAAAATATAGCAACTCTTTACCAAAGTCGGCATTAGGATGCGCGTTAAAATCTCCCAAAATGTATGCCGCTTGCACCTGGCTCTCCTCTATAATGGCATTGACCTTACCTAAACAGCTAATAAACTCAGCTAAATTATCCTTATGATCGATAGGCATATAAACACAAAACACAAGAAATGTTCTCATTCCAATAGATATTTTCAAAGCACCTATTCTGTCACAATGCGTTTCAATAATAGTTACATTTCTGAATTTTGACTTACGCCAAGCCATACAGATACCTCCATAAGGGCGGCCCCAAGTACGCCTGCGCTCAAATCCACCGATGTTTTTGCAGTGTACTCGAAATCGCTATCTATACCGTATACGTAGTCCAAATCGTGCTGCAAAGCCAAGTTTCCTGCAGGCATACGATATCAGCTAACTTAAATACCATCCGTACATCATCTATGGATCTTTTAATTGATTTACAATTAAAAGTTATTAAATTGAAATAGGTAGAATTTAAATCCATAACTAATGTTTGTTTACGCTGGAGCCAACTTTAGGTATAAACTCGCGGAAGACCCGATACCGTACGCCTGCAGGCCAAAAACTATTACATAGAAATACACTTAGTTTACTTCTCGGCACTATCACTTTATAGGAATTGAATTCGGTTTCCTTTTTGATTCAATAAAATTACATCCTTGCATGTTTCTCCCATTTCTGTAATATGTAGTTTTATATCTTCGGTGGTCGTCGATTTTGTCAGTCTCGAAATGTAAACAGCTGACGACAGATCGGCGACTTGTATTTTACTCAATCCAGTCGCAATCCCACACATATTTGTCTTTTGTTTACGTTTCTTATTTTTACTAATGTAAAATCTTTATCATCATTTTGCGCGTCGGTCATAGAAGGTACAATTGACCGTTGTGTACGGCCGGTCTTCGAGA
Source organism: Ectropis grisescens (assembly GCA_017562165.1). Lineage (NCBI taxonomy): Eukaryota > Metazoa > Arthropoda > Insecta > Lepidoptera > Geometridae > Ectropis > Ectropis grisescens. The sequence continues at coordinate 4,066,590 of CM029776.1, read as the reverse complement.
TAATATCTCGATACGACGGCGTATGAACGATCTCGCTGGAGTTCGAGCGACTACGCGCCGGCGGCGGCGCCTGCGCAGGTACAGGTGCCCTCGATAAGCGCTTATCTATGCATTCCTGAGTCAGCTGTCTAACAGGGGTCGTAGGTATTACGCTCGCTTCATTCATAGATGAGCTCTGAAGTGACCTTTTATTAATGTTTTTATCAATTTTATTTACACCTACTCGTAAGCTGGTAATATCGGAACAGATTTTTGCCTGAAAGCATTCCATCTCGGATTTGGTAGCCGCCTCGCTTCTAATATTTTGAACTTTGAACTTTGTCATAACATTTTTATTGATATTATTATTGCGTAACAATAGCCACGACCAGAGTTTGACTTTTTGCTGTTATCTACATATCTATTACAGGTAGACAAAATTCTTGGAGAAAAAAGGCATAGTAAATATCAAAAGCAACTTCCTGCTCTTATTAGATAAGATAGGAGCCAATATAGACCTGGAAGGACAGAACATTTCCTCCATAGTGGGTAAAAACATAGCTATGGTGGTGACTGAGGCGCGGCCGGAAGCACCTGTCTGGGGATTCAGAGTAGCGGCACAAACATTAAGCAAGTTTAGGAAAGACGACTTCTCTATTGTTTCGGAAGAATGTAAGTACTGGCATTGTTTTAGTTGAATAAAGGTTTTTTATGTTTTGTATAATAAGTTTTCGTTTGATAGTTGTCTTGCCTGATTTCAAACACTGAAATCATGAATAATTTTACAGTGAAATTATATACGTAAACATATAAACATAAATTATAAGTTAGTACAATTACATGTTATAATAAGTAAATGCATAATCAATTTTAGTTAAATGTATAAAATTTCAGCTAATATACAATAAATAAAATTATTTAGCAACTCATTTATATTGTGATTAAAATAATTGTTTTCCAAAAATATTAAATAACACATTATTATTATCAAAATATGAGAATTAATTGAAATTTATTACAAATAAAGCATTTGGACTAAAACAAATTAGGCAAAAATAAAAGGGTACCTCATTGTTCCTACATAATTTCTTTTCGAGACATGTATAAAAGTAAATTAACGCCTACCGAAGTCTACCTCTATATGTTTTTAATAGGAAAGTGCGGTCAAACCGCTTTCTGCAAGTCTTTAAAATATCAACCATGTCATGCAGTTATGAATATTCCGATAAAAAAAGAGGCAGGATGTTTTTTTACCTAATAAGTAGCGTAAAGAAGCGCTATGGTTCCCATATTCTTTGACGAACCTAGGTTTAGACCATGGACGTATGGTTTAGATAAACATATGAAAACTACAACTGACATGAGAATTGACGCTCGAGAAACACGAATAATAACTTATAAGATCATAACGCCATTGCCCAAAAATGTTGTTTTTATATGGTCTGCTAAAATGACTAAATTTAACCTTTCTTACTACAGTAAGAAATGTAGAATTTAACTATTCTATTTAAATTACTGAGATCACCACGATGTTTTATTATTATATTCTAATTTGTATACTCAAGGCTTGAGTCAGCATGAAATCTATCTGATTCCCTGTTCACTCTGTTATTTTGTAATCGAGACGAGTTTATAGTTCAAGTCCTAGAGGCTTCTGAAACAGCAAATCTATCTAATAGCTAACAGCAAACAGCTAGATTATTGGCTCAAATTTGTGTATAAAGTTTGGGCACCTATGATATGAAATTAACTCTAAGAGACAAGCGAGTTAGATAATGATTTGTACTTTTCATGTCACGTGACATTGTGCTGTGGCAAGTAGGTATGTTGCTGACCATCAGGCACATGTCCTGCTTCTCCCGTCACTCTATACTATAAAACAACCTTATCTAGACACGATTCAGTTACAATTTTTTTGTTATGAAACGTAATAATCAAGGTAAAAATCTACCAAAACCTACGAATTTTAGCAATTATCAACACCATGAAAAAAAACTTATTCAATTTTAATTTCCAGATCAAGATAACTGGCTCGCTAATGACCCAGTTTCGGAGAGTGATGTGATACTCTCTCTCCCAGAAATAGTGGCGACTTCTCTTGGTCGAGTTAGTTTCGTAGTGTTCAGGACAGCTACTGGCTTCCAAGGAGGTCAAGAGAACTATGATGTTAACAGCAGAGTGATCAGCGTCAACGTGGAGAATATAACAAAATTCCCAGCAAACCAGGTGAGCACAAATGCTAAATGCATTATGTATCTATATATATAGAAGAAAGTTGTGTTAGTTACACCATTTATAACTCAAGAACGGCTCAAACTATTTGGCTGAAAATTTGTGAGGAGGTAGCTTAGGACCAGGAAAAGGATATAGGATAATTTTCACGTTCCCGTGGGACGTAAAAAAACGACAAACGACGAATATCCCGTTCGACCGCGTTCCCGTGTGACGTGACGTAAAACGTAAACGACAGCTAAACGTCATTTCATCGTCGTCATATCAATGGTGACATCACTGAATGGAAGCCAAAAGAAAAAGTTGAAGTTAAATCTGAATTGGTACGACCAATTTCCGACAGGTGACGTAGCCGAAGTCTTTTTTTGTTTGAAAGCGATATTCTCAGGAATGTCTGAACCGATTTCAGTCATTCTTTCATCGTTGGATATGTACGGGATCCCGATGAGTGCTATATAATGTACCACGGGCGAAGCCGGGCGGACATCTAGTTTACTATATTTATATATATTAGTGAAAATAGATCAACGAATGGATACTGTGGTGTAGTATAGTGGTTACAATGTCCAGTTTAGGATCATGAGACCGAATATTGTATCGTTTAGCATCAGGGTTTATATCCCGTCTCCATCGAACTTGAATACCACGATAGAAACTGGAACACCAAAGCCGTAAATTGGGCTGTCTGGAAGGAAGGAAGAGGCCTTTGCCCAGCAGAGGGATAAGCTAGGCATGTAATAATAATAATCTCTAAATGCAAATGTTTAAGTTAACTGTCAGCAATGTTGCTATAACGGTGAGGGAACATACCGGTTTTGTTGTGATGATGCATTCTCAGTGTGGTGGTCATTCGTCAATGCATGATGGAATCCTTGTGAGAGACCATGAGTACTAACAGGAACATAAAGTAGGCGACTTACGCTATGAGCTTGTTGTAGTGTAGGACTCTTTGCTGATTCCCCTGGGGAAGTACCTCACTTTTGCCACCAAGTTTTGCAGTCATTCTACCGCCAAATAGTTATATGTTAACTCCCTGTCACAGTTTCCCTGTTTGAAGGGAAATGTTTCCAGATACATTACAGAGCATACAGATAAAACATCTTACATTTCTGGGTGACGAGGGCAGTGAAGTGCTAGCTTGTGATTTGCCTTCTTCATGTTCCAATAACTGCGTGACACTGTACCGTTATGGGCAGGTGTGTTTATCATCAGGCACATGACCTGCGCGTCTTGTTACCCTTACTATAAAAAAAACATACAGATAAATAGTCTCTACATGCATAACTATGTATTTTCGGTCTATCTGATTACAAATATAGTGAACATACAAAGGTTTTGCTTGAGTTCTAGAGGACAATTACTAAAAAAACTGAAGTAAATAACTAAACCATAACGTACCAATTGCCAAAAACCAATTCACACATTTTAGAACAGAAATCATGTTTTCACCAGACTATCAATATCCAAATGAAGCCAATCTCAACTTTAAGCCGCAACCGGAACCGAACTTGCGGTTTCTGGAAGTTCAACAATGACAGTACCGGCAGCTGGTCCCGTGAAGGCTGCAGCTTCAATCAAGCATCGGAAGAAGGCCAGCTAGATACCTGTAGCTGCAACCATTTGACACATTTTGCTGAAATCCTTATCAGAACTGGATATTCAGCAGAAGTTGAATACACGCTAGAAAAACTTTCAATCGTAGGATGTTTTGTATCAATGGTAGGTATATTACTTGTCGGTCTTACTGCTGCTTTATTCCGATCATGGAGACAAAATTTTAGCAACAAAATCTGGTTTCAGCTATGCTCATCCATATTCTTACTATCGGTCTGTTTTTTGGTAGTCATATACGCAAATTTCCAAGACAGCAGTATTTGCTGCATATTAACCGGTGTAGTTTTACATTACTCTGTGTTGTCATCATTTTGTTGGATGTTGGTGGCGGCTGTTGTGTCGTATAGAAAATTAGTTGTTGTATTTAGTCGCGATCCTTCTCGTAAGCTGCTGCGTGCGTCTGCTTTTGGCTGGGGGGTTCCTTGTTTAGTGATAGGCATGCTCGTCGCGGTTGCCCCTCATTCCTATGAGGAGCCATACGAAAAGAAGTCTCCGAGCGGAGCATTTTGTTACCCCCAGAATATAGCTTTATGGCTCACGGTCTATACGCCGATAACAGTCATGCTTGTGATAAATTGGACGCTATTTTTGTTAATAATGCGTTCTGTGTTTGGCAGTACTCGACCTAAACATGCAAATAAATCCAAAAATGGCGTAAATGACGCACTTCGCAGTCTTTCCATCAGCTGTTTTCTTTCTTTTTTGTTCGGCCTTCCTTGGTTGTTTGGTTTTTTTGCATCAACTCCTGTTTTTTCTTTCTTGTTTACTATTCTTGCCACATTCCAAGGGTTTGTGCTTTTTATTTTCTTAGTCAGTAACAAAAATACGCGTGATCTTTGGCTGAGCAAGTTTAAAATAAAACAAAATAGCAATACAACCGAAAGTAATAAGACTATGCTACCGTCCGCAAGGTTAATAGTCTCTAACCACCAAAACCAAGTTTCGAGTAATGAGCAACAAACCGAGACGATGTTACAAAATTCTACCCTTTGAGAACCAATCAACTTCTGAAAAACTTAAATTATATGCAAATATAGAGCTAACTGAGTAGGTACTACATAATAACTATAGTCACAATTTTTAGAGTCATTCAAAATTTAAATCAGAGCGTTGGCTTTATAGACTACATAGCATTTTTGTTAATAATAGATAGTATGTACATGATATAAATGATGTCGTTAAGACATTTTAGTTATAGATTTGGTTATTTCTTTTACCTTTTACGAAACTAGAAAAAAATTAAGAAGTTCCTTGTCTAAAATGCCTTTCAAGTACATTAACGACATTATAGATTAGATTATGGCCCTAACACTTAAATGTAATACTACACCAGTGTAGTATTACTTTTAACAGATAACAGCTTTAACGACTTTAACAGATCGTTGATATGCAGCAAATAAATCGTTGCAGAGAGTACCGACCTTTGAGGGACTCCGGCAATGATATCAATTTGATCCGAAGAGCAGCTATCAATCATGACTTTTAGGAATCGTTCCCTCAAAAAGTTTAAAATCCACGCAATAAACCCAGTAGACTAAACTAAAACTCTGTTAAACTCTGTCGAGATATCTAGGGAGAGTGCAAGTGCTTCTCCGTGTTTCTCAATAGCTTCACTTCAGATGTGAGTGACATACGCTAGTATATCTCCGGTGGACATCACCGAGATGAGCCTGTAGTTGGCAGGGTCAGCACAACTACCTTCTTAGGCACAAGTTACACGTCAGCAATCTTCCATGATTTCGGTGGTGATTTCGGTACCTACCAGTTTGGAGATAGAGTAGAAACAGGTGCGTCAGTATAAGAGACAACTCAGGTATACAAAATTTTTATACTGGGGTGGGTATTCCGTCCGGGCCAATGGTTTTATTCAAATCTAGACTTCGAGCCACCTTACGAACCTCCATTTGGTGAATATGACTGTATTTCCGACATTACAGTCAAACTACCAGGTGCAGTAGGATGTGTCGCGCTACCAGCAGAGGTGCGGCTCTCACATGTTCTGGTAGGTTATTATGAACGTCTGGACCCATATAATGGGCCAATTTCGTCGATTTGTACAACGTACGCCTGTAGTAACTCCTTGCCTCTGTCGTTCTAAATAGATAAGACAAAGATCGAGAGGCTTGATTCCGTGTTTAGATCAATCTGACTGGGTTCGGAATCGCTAGGGAGGTTAATTCTTGCAAATAATACCACTTGCCTTATTAGCACTGACGGTACTGTAAAATGACTCATAAAATCTGGTTTTAAGAAAATCTCGTCGTCAAAAATCCCACGATGTCGACGAGTCCACTGTGGCAAAGTAGCTAAGTAGTAGCTACGTTTGTGGGAACAACCAGTAATACTCGCCGTAGTGCAAAACATGCACCACCGAGTTTTCCTCTTTATTTGTCTACTTTACTCTCCCACGTCAACCCGGTGTCTACTTCAAAACTGAATTGAGGAATTGAAATGATTTTGATGAAAAACCAGAAGGAGAGCTATAAGTGAGTTTTCTTCTTGTTTTTCAACAGTCGACGCGGTAACTATGACTGATTTATCGTCAGCATACTTTAGAATTCAGAGAGACAGAGAGAAGGGTTGGGCATATGAACTATTGACAATATTAATTATTTATTTTCGGTTCGTCCAAACTCTCCAACGTGTCGTGTCGCAGCAGGGCCAGATTTAGGGGAGGGCAACCGGGGCACATGCCCCGGGGCCTCCTCAATAAGAGACTTAACCTGAGGGAGGGAGGTGTATTTCAACGTACGAGATTAAAAACAAGATTATTGGCCTCTTGCCCCGGGGCCTCCACACCTCTAAATCCGACCCTGTGTCGCAGTGCATTGTCATCATAATCTCACCCAACAACATTCCGCAAAATGTGTAGTTAGATCCATTATACTCGTATTTACGCGTTGTTTGATAGTCATTTAGATAGTATCTAGTTTAGGATACCATTGCTATTATGTAAATTTCACATATTTAAACGCATTATGTGCCATTAAAGACATTTTAGCATAGCATTTTTGTTTAAATACATTTATGTTATGGGTTGGTATAGTCTGGCCAACGAAAGTAAATACTGGATTTTTTTGCAAACTTTTTACATGCCAATACTTCAGTGGCATGTGAATCCTAAATAAAATTCCTACCATCGGGTATTTACCCTACGAATTGGGATATTTTAAACATAAAGTACTTAGGGACACTTGATTCCAAAAAGGCATTTTCAAAACATACTGATTTAAGCCTTTTGATGAAATAAGTTTTAATAATTCGTATGTGATCTAAAATTGTATTCATCAAAAATAAGTGCGACGTATGTACGTGTTGGCGATTATTTCCAGAGCAACACTAAGCCTTAAATTGACCTAATAAATAGATTCATTAATTATGCTATTTAATAGAGAAAAGCTTGTGCAATTTCATATTTAAGAAATTAATTTTCGGCGATATTATCCGAAAGATTTGGTAGAATCGGAATCAGTATGGTATCCCTATACCTGACGCACCAAAATGACGTGTTTTTGATGTTTTGTATGTGTTTTGTAGTAGCTGGCTTGTGTTTATTTTTGGCGAGATTTTCAGTTTAGGGATGCCATGCTGAATATTTTAAATTTGCCGCGCTTTGTCAGTATCAACTTTCGTTAGCCAGACTCTAGACATTTATAGTAGTGATAAGTTATAATTATAATTCAGATTTCGCATTTTTTAGGTTTAGTATAGTTTAGTTTTTCCAGATGTTTTTGCAACCTTGATTTAATCATATTAGTTCTTATGATACAATTATTATTGATCAATATTAATTAAACTTCCAGTGATTTCGAAAAGTACTTACTTCACAAGGAAATCTATGTTCATTATATAATTATTAATTGAGATTATAATATAATGTACCTATATGTTATGTAGCTCAGCGTGGTTTTTGAATATCTTAGGTACAATTATTGTGAACGATTGCTGTTATGACGGATACAAATGCAACTTATAAATAACGATGTTTCATTGGAGCTAGCATTAGAAAAAACATTTCCGTGGTTCTACCAGTAGTACCACCGGTAGTACCACGGGTAAGAAGCGGTTATAAGTGCTGATAATTATGTATAAGTAGGTAATTTGTGTAGTATTTCTATGTGGGTATATTTATTTAAAACTATTACCATGAACTTCAGTGATTTTAACCATATTTTAACAGTTTCAATATTATAAGTAAAATACACATGATCACCTTGAGAATGAGTGTTAAATAAAAATGGTATGAACTAAAAAGCGTTTATTTACTAAAAAATAACACATTTAATTATATTCTGACCAACAATACCAGTCTGTTATTATACGTAGATATGTAGTCTAAACGTTTTATAGCTGGGTAGGTATATAGTAGCGCCCAGCTTTGAGAATATCGAGCTTCAAAGTGGAAAAATCAATATCCGTTTATTAACACTCGACGGAATATCACGGACTTTGATTTAATTAACCACAGGCGAGGTGCAGGGTGCACGTGTCACCGCTCGCCGCGGTGGCCGCGCTGAAATAGCCGGTCGTCATAGCGACGCCCTTCGAACTTCATGCTCCATCGGCTGTTTACGTTGCCATGACATTGGCGGACTTGACATGCCTGTCATTTAGTTGTTGATATCGTAAGTGGTGTGGCTAAAATCGAATCGGTGCAATGTTCTGGGGAGCAAGCCCAGCACTGGACTTGCAGCAAGAGTACCTGCGATACGGTGATGAGGCTGCTTACGAACTCAACTTTCTGGTGGTGGGCGGCTGCGACGCACGCCACCTGCTCCGGACCCTCGCCCAGGCGCACCGGCACTCGCGCCGGTATATGAACCTCTTCGTGGTCGACGGCTGCCCCGAGCTCGCCACCCGGCAACTCCTCCTCCTGGCGCTTGCGCTCGAAAAAACAACATACTGTGGCTTGCTGGAAAAAACCAGGCGCTTCCTCGAAGTCTACGGGAACGTTCTCCTCCGTCCCCCGACATCGCGATACGTTATCGCCAAAGCGCGACAGCTCGTCGGCATGGTCACCAATCTAGATTTCATGAACTGCCTACTGCCGTGTGCGTCTATAGAACAGATGAAATACCGCGAGAGGGACTATATGGAGAACTTGTTGAACTTTTGGACAACAGGTAACACGAACCAGTTCAACGCTTGTCAGCTCTGGGAGCATCGGGTCCGCCAGAGCCTCGGCGTTCGCTACGACAATCGAGCGGGAGTCTTCGACTGGGATTATCATATGCGACTCAAAGAAGTCGCGGGGCAGATATGCTTTCACGAGTACAAGCACTTCAGAGAACACGGCGTCGCTTTCACTTGGCTCGAGACCGAAGTGTGTCGTCCGAACGTAACTTTGGCCGCGGGAGTGTACAGGTGCGGAGACAGATATCTACACAGAGGGTACCTCGGAGATATAGTGACCTCTCCGTACATCTCGTACGGATTGGAGTGCGAGGATCCGGACATGTTGAAATCGTCTCATGGATTAAACTACAAGCGCGCGACTGATATTTCGGAGCGTAACGTGATGCGTCTGCTGTACGAGTTGGAGAACAGGAAGAAGTTTGATCCAAACGAGTTCAGTATGGAGAGTGATAAGAACCTGGGCATGGTGGTGATGGCGGAACTGGACGCTCGGCTGTCAGAAAGTGGTCCGGAGGCGCCGCTCGTGTTGCGCGAGGACCGTGACACGTACATTGAGTTAGACTATGGGAAGGTGCATTTTTTATCGCTATCAGCGTTGGAGCACTACCCGCACAAGCCGCAGTTCCAGGGTTTGTTTCACGGCGTGTTTGTGGGGCACAACATGCTGCCGCGGGTGAAGCCGAGTGTATGGTCGATGGCGAGGGACGATGCCGTCATCCTACTAGAGTCGCGCAAATACTTGGCAGAGCTAAAAAGAGAGGATGTGAAGGCCTTCGGTGAGCAGATTGAGCAGGCCGCGGCCGCCGCGCAGTGCGAGAAGACTGCTGTCTTCGATCCGCAGAAAGATGACTTTGCGAAATTTCTCATTAGGAGGAGAAGTGAAAGCATTGATATTTCTAAGTGATATCTGCAATTTCATACAACTAATTTCGCTCACAACAACATCGTACTTCGTAAATAGCGTTATTTTTGTGGATTAGGCATGGCGACCAAAAATAAATTAATTAGTCAGTCAGTTAGATTATTAAAAAATATTGAATATGTACTTACTTTTGCTTTGTTTCACAAACGATATTAGTGCTTACAAGGTTCGAGTGACGTCACGTCTATATAGTACAATTTTATGAGGACGTGACGTCAGAAACCCCCACTCTGGAAGTTTGATATCTATGATATATTATGATCTATAATCATCTTTGTTGATTTTTAATAATTTGATAAGACTAAAAATACATGTCCCACGTTTGGCATAATTTACCTGATGGACTAATTATTATCATTTCCAGTCCAGTCATCATACCATTTTGTTTTTTTTTTATAGTTTAGAGTGATGAGACGAGCAGGACACGTGCTTGATGTTAAGCAACATGCCTGACCATAAGAGCACAGTGACATGCAGCTATTGGAACATGAAGAGTCCAAATCATTACATCGCACTGCACTGCACTTGTTACCCAAAGATTATCCGTCTCTATTTCTTGTAATTTCACTGTTAATTTTGACCTTCACAGACCACAGTGCGGTTTTCATATTCTTTCTTGGCGGTAGACTGGCAAAGGTGCGGTACCTACTTCACCAGGCAAAGAGTCCTCCCACCACAATATTGTAATTTCAGTGTTAATTACACAAAACAGAAAATTATATTTTAGTGTTTCTGGAAATGTTGATGAAGCATTGTGAGTGCTGTTATCGTATTAGTCTAAAAAGTTGTTATTATGTTTAACACCAATTATTGGTTTTTACATTGTACATCGACCATATTCGAGTATTTCCTAATTAAATGTACTTTAACAGGAAAATTTACTTATTAATTAAATTGATTGCTGTGGTTGCTTAGTGGCGAGAACATGCGGTTGTCGTAATCGAAAGAGCGTTCGTATTCCGCACGCCTTCGGGTATTTGTAACCGACAGAATAGGAAGAGGCTCTCAATTCGATTGTATTATTGTTTTTGTAAATATATCTTATGTTACCTGATAGCTCTGCCGATTGTGAATCGATTTCGATTAATCATTATTTTTTAACCGACTTCAAAAAAGAAGGTTTCTCCATTCGATACGGTCGAATGGATATGGATATATGTTTTTTTATGTGTGTTCGCGGATAACTTCGTCGTTTATGAACCGATTTTGATGATTCTTTTTTTGTTGTAAAGAAGATATTCCAAGGGTGGTACCATGATATGATGATGACATCCTAGAGAAATCAAGGCAAACTTTTTTACTTTATAAGTTTTCTGTTGAAAGTCGGTTCTTTTTTGTTAAAATTATTTAAGTGAAAACTTCATTGTACAGGGTTTTCCGTGGGCTGAGAATTGAACTCAAACGTCACGTTCGTAAATGAAAGAAATCTTCGGGTAAACTCGGATGATCTAGATGGCTATGGTCATGGCCAAGTCGTCCGGTTCCACCCGCGTAGTTTCCAAAGTGTCAAGTGTTCAAATTTTGAGTTATTAGTTTTCACTTATATCGGAAGTCCCTATGACTGCTATTTTTTATTAGGTAGATCATCCTATATGTGTATTCTATCTATAGGTGTATTCACAGAATCAAGTTAATAGATATGCTGGAATAATAAAGCATTTTTTTCGATAATATCTCAAATTTCTACTAAATTAGTTTAGATTTATTAAAAGTGACATAATTGTACATCATCTCATCATCATCTGTAGCCTGCAGACGTCCACTGCTGGACATAGGCCTCCCCCAATGATTTCCGCAATGACCGATCTTGTGCCGCCTCCATCCACCGACTTCGCGCGACCGAGACAATATCATCGGTCCATCGTGTGGGGGGCCGTCCTACACTGCGTCTGCCGGTTCGTGGTCGCCATTCGAGAACCTTTACTCCCCAGCGGTTATCGGTTCAGCGAGCTATTTGGCCTGCCCATTGCCACGTCAACTTGATAATTTTAAGAGCTATGTCGGTGACCTTCGTTCTTCTGCGTAATTCTTCGTTAATTGTATATAATACTTCATTATTCGCCAGTTCTAATACTTCATTATGCTTACACAATGGCCAATAAACTATTGCCTCATACATACATAAATATACACGTATACTAGAAAAAAATAACTCTTTCTGTTTCATAGTCGCATAAACTGTTCCTAAATTAAGTATGCACCTTTACTTCTTTATTGCTATTGTTGTCGCCCCTGAAGGTTTTTGACATAAAAAATTATGAAATTTAGTAATGTCTGAATTAAATTTTCAATTGAAGGTGGGTATTAGTTTTTTCGGAGAAAATTTAATTATCCTAAGTGCAGACATGTACAAGATTGCCATAACTATTGGCTTTATTAATCTTAAAGGAAAACATTGTGAAGAAACCAACATGTTCTGAGAAATTTTTTTTTTTTTTGGAAATATTAATTGGATTATAAATATATTAGTATGTTTAATTATTAGAATAGTTTATGTTTTGATATGAAAACTAACGTGGTTTTACGAAATGAATCAGTTTATTAATTTAAAAGAATTTATGTTTATCATAACTCTGTGAAAGATTAGTACCTAATATTATTTTTAAGTAGGTATCTTATATATTTATTATTGTGTTTGTTTACTCAGGTCTTCTGTAGCGTAACTGTCATTCGGTCCATCCAGATACCACTTATAGTGATAAAACTACCAATTGCTACAATGTTCCAAAAGTGTTCTTAAGTTTTTGTTTTATAAATGCAATAAAGAGTTTATCTACTTATATATTTCTATGTTATTTGACAACTAGCAGTTATCTAGCACAATAGAATATTACCTTGACTTTTTTAACTGTCATAAATTTACACTTGAATGCAGTCTCGCCTGATGTTAAACGACGATGTGCTCTACGATGGAGCGGGCTTACCTAGAAAAACCCGATTAACTATCGTTTTGAAGACTTCGAGATTGTAACCGTCGGGAAATCCCTTTAGACAACGTATTCCACACCCTAGGCGTTCTCATCACAGATGTAGAGTCAAATCTCTTTGTAGAAGTTTTGAAATGTCAACCATGAAACAATGTCGCTTTTTTGAGCTACAAATAATCTACTATCTCGTTGTGAGAAGGTCCAGGAAAATACTTGCAGTGAAAACATAAAGTGGGCTAATCCTGATACGTTCCTATCTGTGGTTGGAAGCGTAGATACGTTATAAAACGTTTAGAATCAGTGAGTGTATTAATTAGGTGGCCAAATAAAACGAAGCGTAAAATGTGTGTTCATCTATTTTTTCATTAATAATATGTTACATTCATTTAGTAAATCATATAGCAAATATATTTACAAGGACAAACCAAACGGAAATTACAACGTCTTAACGTTTTTTTCGTTTAAAATTCGTATTTTTATATTACATAATATCACTTAACTATAACATTTCTAATTCAGTAGTTCGGTAGTGGTGCTGGCAGTACGAGATGTCGTAACTGGTTTCCTGTCGGGCGTTGAGCAAGAAATATTCTTTTACATACTAACAGTAACAGAGTAATTAACACAGATATTAAATACAATAGGATAATTATATATTAGCAATGACGTTATTAATTCTATAAAAGTCGAATACTCAGGTCATACCTGATATACCTAAACTGCATCACTCTTGTTTAAAATAAACATGGGGATACGAGACAACTAAAAGTTATTATTGTTACAATTCATAATAATACGTATTACCAGTTAGGGAAAAAAACTGAATGCCATTGCAGTTTAAATAGGGTTCAACTAACCATATCATACGAAAATAACTTGTTCACTTCTTTAACATGAAAAGGTTACATACATTTGGATATACAAGTATATTCAAATTACAGGGCGTGAAGTGTGGAGTTTTTTGACACAAATTTGCTGCCACTGTAAAAAAAATCTGTAGAGTACTTTCATAGAGTACATATCGACTACAAGCCCGTGTCAAAAATTGATGGGTCATTTAAACCGTTCCGTTTACGGTTACAGTACCTTTTCTAATCCATTATTCCGCAGCACCGTATAAAAATCATACGACAAGGGGAAAAAAATCGATGATTGCAACCCCTGCTTTTCTTTTCTTCACCTGCACTCAGTTGGACTGCTTACGAGTGACGACACAGAGCTGAACCTTATTATTATATACCCTTCTATCTTTTTACATGTGGTTCTAATGATTACCCATACATTTTTGACATGGGCTTGTAGTCTAATATTTTAAAAGTATTTTCTGTAGTGCGGGAATCGTGTTATTATCGGATTGTTATTGAGTTCATTGATCACGTTTTAGCACCAAAATAAAGGCTAAATACACTCTTATATAAAGCAAGTATAGTTTGAAGAGTTTGCTCTGGTTTTGCCTGTTTAACTCCTAATAGGAAAACACGGCCACAAAAGAGCAGTTAACATTTTAAATGATCATACTTTGTTTAGTGTACGTTTAGAAACCCATGCACTACGTACAGTAATAGGATATACCAACAGAAATAAACTATGTGACTAGACAATACGTCACACTAAGGATTACAAATTACATCTTAGATGTATGCTATGAATAATTGTTACACGTTTTTAAGTTATGCACATGTGATATGGTTGGAAACCCTATTTTTAAGTTTCAATCGCAAAAAACAACCTTTTTTTTCAACATGTAACCTCATGCCGTTTGACACGGAATGCTTCCATATTGCACATCAGCTACTTGTACTAATTACACATTTTAACAGTTGTTCGCGTTTGGGAGTAAATTAACATAGTTGTTGATAATGTTACGTTTATAACTGTTGCATGTATTAATACAAATACATCGATTAGATAATTATATAACACATAATACGTATGTTGCATCGCAGATTACAAAATGTTATTTTACAAGCTACGTACAGTACGCTAGTTGAACACAGATTCACTTATATGTGCGACATTTTCGTAACTTTAACACTTAATACAAGTTACCTACAGTTCACCGACACCATGCATAAAACGTAAAAGACAATGGAAAATCTAGCAACCAATCATAATATAATAATAACTAACGTGGTTATTACACACTTTAAAAGTATATACGGGTAGCTGACGTATGACTCAGTCCAGTCCGACTAAAGTTTCGGCCGCGTTCGGCGGTCTTTTTCAAGGAGAGTGCACGCGTGTGACCCCTGTTCATTTGGCACTGACATGTTTCCAGAGAAATTACAGGGCTTATAGATATAATATCTTAAATCTCTGGATGACGGGCGCAGTGCAGTGTTAGGTAATGATTTGGACACTATGTTCCAATAGCTGCGTGTCACTGTGCTGTTATGTGGCAGGCATGTTACTTACCATCAGGCACATGTCCTGCTCGTCTCGTCACTGTATACTAAAAAAAAAACGTGTGGTCTATGATTATAATCTTACCAGAACCTCGAGAGCATTTTTTTGAAGTACAGATTGTTCCAGTTTGTTTACCACTCTGCCTTTGACGGTGATAGAATACATCGGAAATCAAGAAATTTTCGAAGACATGCGTTTTCTGTTGGCACTGGCCCAGCGTGGTGGATTATAGCTTTGCTTCTTTTGTTATGAGAGTAGACCCTTAGTTAAATAGTAGTTACATAAGTGGGCTACTAATGCATTAAGTCATTTGAATGTTTGGGTTACAAATGATTAGTAGCGTGATGCTACATTTTTACGTTTCATGCCTGGTTGAGGTGAACAATAAATCGTACGCCATTTGGAATAACAACGATGTGTTGTAATAAACTCTTATTAAAAGATTACATATCGCATATTTATATAATAGACAACGTGTTTTTGATACGACAGAAAACTCAGTTCTATTGTAGGATTTACATTAAAGTAATTAAAAAAACGTCATATGATAAATTGTATTCTTAAATGAGAACTATAATAAAACGTATGTTCAAATACATGTGATTTAAAATAATATAACTATTAAATGGCATATAGAACAATTTACAATAAATCAAATTCACATAATTTATATTTGGTACAAAGTGTTACATAATTTTCGAGTTAAAATTAATTTATCCTTTAAATTGTTGAGATTAAATAATACGTCATTTGTTTACAATTGAGGAAACAGTTACGAGAATTCGTATTCATAACAGAGCACTACCGTGAGCAAAGTCGGGGTACGGCGCCGTCCGCAATTGACGTTTTAGGCCTACGCGTACTGACGCCTGCGCCCGCGCCGGCCGATGCGCTTAGCGTTAATACTCTATAGATGGTAATACTGATACCAATAAATAATAAAGTCAAGATAGAAAGAACATGAAAAAAATGTTATTAATAATACATAGTAATGATAGTAATAATACTGCCCGGGGTTTTAACATTATATATTATTATGATAATAATAATACTGATTGAGTTGTTCCTGATGAAAATACTGATAGTAATAATACTGGTTAAGTTAAGATCAATATCCGTCTTGATATTCATAATAATTATCCAGTTCTTGATAATATTAAAAATACTGTTAGAAAAGGTACTGATTGAAAAATTATTAATATCAATCGCGATATTAATAATACTAGTCAAGGTATGGATAACATCAGTTTTGAAAATAATATTACTGACTGTACAATCATAAACGTTTATTTTCGCAGTATAATATTGTATGACATAATGATGAAACTGTCCATTAGTATCATTATAAGAGGGAAAAAAGGGTCTGATGATATTGATTGAACCACCGAAGCGTGGACACAAATTATACGATCGAGATAATGGTTTACTGAGCAAGGCAAACATCACAGTTCTGAATAAAACTATGAAACTCTAACCAAAATGAGGCTACTAAATTAAATGTCGTAAGAACATTAAAGTTATTTAATTCGGTTTACTGAGCAAAGCAAAAACCACAGTCCCGAAAAAAGTTATAAAACACTACCAAAATGAGACTAACTTTGTGTTGCTGGAAATCTCTGAAATAATATTCAATTCTTAGCAACAGCAGTATCTTCAAGTTAAAAGTGTGAGAGCCCATTGTAGCGAGCCACAAACATGAGAGTCTCAACTCGTGCAGAGGAGAAATTAACTTGAGATTTCGTATACGAACCTTGAAGTTAAGCAGGTAAGTATGCTGGTGTTAAGATGTGCGCACCGGCCGCGCTGCGCTGGCGTGCTCAGAACATAACCGCGCGCACGCGACGCCCGCTGGCCGCTGACACTCGCGCGTATCCCACACACCCGTGGAAACCAACACATTCGAAACATCTGCAAATATCTGTGACGCAGATTCGGTAACTCGTCTGGAGAATTTTGGTAACTTAAACCATTTAGAATGGACCTTAATTTAGGGTAAATCGCAAAGGATAGCTCGCAACGCTGAGATGCCTATGGTAACGATGGCTTTTATTTAAAAATGATGGGTCTTCAAAAATATTTTTGCCTCAAGTCAAGTTAAAAACGATGATTGGTTCGGTGAGTGAAGGCCGCGCGGTCGCAGACGCGATCGGCCCGTCGCAGCGAGTGTCGCGCTCAGCCACAGAGTATTGCAATCACATCTACCCTGTACGTGTTTACAGTATTTATTTAGACTTACTTACATTTAACGAATATCTATGAATACAGGGGAATAGATGAGCTGACCTCACAGAGCGCCAGTCAACGAGATGTCGGTCGAACGGCAGTCGATAAGTGACTGAGTTTACATTAATAATTTAACTGTCAATAGCTACGAGTTACATCCGTGGCCGCGCCACCTAGCCTAGCGTAAACGCGATTGAAACGTAACGTTCTAAATCGTCCCAATAAAATAAACTTGAAAACTATAACAAATTTAACATACACCTTTTCGCGTTACAAATCGGCATAAATTCGTTTAAAGTCAATACAATAATAATAGATATTCTGATAAAATTGAAATAACCTTTATTTTATTCACACTAAAGTTTTTTTTAGAATATGTTTACGTTACAGCCTAGTTATATAAAATTATATTGATGCACGGTGGTGCGAGATCGCTGAGTAAATCGAGCTTAGTGACTGGCGTCCACGAGCGCGAGTGAAGCTAGAAACGGACCGCACCCGGTCCGAGGATCGATGTCCCCTCTTGCGAGTGAAGTTAGGAACGGACCGCACCCGGTCCGAGGATCGATGTCCCCTCGTGCGAGTGAAGTTAGGAACGGACCGCACCAAATCCAAGGACCAATGTCTCCTCGTGCGAGTGAAGTTAGGAACGGACCGCAACTAGTCCGAGGACCGAATCTCCTCGTTCCTCGAGCAAGTGAGGTCAAACGGATCGCACCCGATCCGAGGACTCCTCGTGCGAACGGCGAAGAACCGAAGCTGGGCGTATGTCGGAGAGGTGATACAGAATGAAAGCGATATTACTCTCCGGGGACGGTTGCTTATCGCCCACCTTCTACGTCTGTGACGTGTCAGCTCCGTCTGAATCACTATCGTCGTCTCAAACTCGATCATACAATAAGTACTTAAATAACGGTCTACGACAAAACATCGAGTGGTGGGGCGAGCGGCGAGCCCGCCCGAAGGCCCGGCCCTCGAACTAACACTTGTAACATTAAAGCTTCGCTTATGACAACGTGAGCTCAGAATTTGTTAATCGCCTATCTAATAATGCAAGCTACTTGAGCGTCGGGGCGTCGAGCGGGCCCGCCGCGCCCGGCCGTCGACCGCACCGCGCTTTACGCTACAACCTTACAGTTAGTTTAGAACGACGCGCCGCGCTGCCCGGGAACCTCACCCAACAGATAATCATAGAGTTATAAAGCGTATCGATTTAATGAAACTAACATGACTATTAATATATCAACGTAACGGATGCGTCCCCTCGGGAGGCGCGGCGGGCTACACACTCCACCGACTCGAGACTTACATTCGACTGTTTACTCTAAATTGTTCAATTTACTAAGTTCAGTCATATCGTTTATATACTGTGCAATTAATATTCATAATATTTACATTTCACATTTCTTTCTAACGATAACTACGTATTCACAAGCGGCGGCCGCGAGCCGCGCCCGACGATCGGATTCACTAATTATCGAGATTAACTACACGTGAGAGACTTTATCGTGTTCATGACTAACGGTTAAACTATTCGTAACGGCGATTACCCTAACCGCGGGGTCGCGCGGGCGAGGGGCGCGGGCGCTGAGTGCGCGTGCGGGGGGGGCCCGAGCGGTCAGTGCGTGTACTCGGGGGGCCCGGGCGGGCGCGCGGGGCCCCCGGCGCGCAGCGTGGCCTCGCTGCTGGACGAGCCCGCGGGCGAGGGGAAGTACTCGCGCTGCGCCGCGGCCGGCACCGCGTCTTCACTGGCCCACCGGGCTAGCTGTTGTTGAGCTTGAATAAATTCATCACTAGAAAATGATAGAGAAGAGGAACGGAGAGTCGGCGGCCGGCGGACCCGCCGCCGGCCCGGTTAGTGTGCGTGTGCAGTGGCGTCGCCACCCAGCTAGTGGCTACAAGCGGGACTAGCATGCAGCAATTTTGAAAAGTTGGTCTGTGTGGAGACGCACGCTGAGAGAACGATGTATCTTATTGCTACCAGCTACGGCGAAATACACTGCATTAAACATAACTTGTGGAAAGAAAAAAGTGTGTATGTTACGTTTATTATTTTGTCATGTAACGTAATCGACTCCACTATACTTGAAATCGGAATCTTTATGTAAGCATCTGAATTGTTCTAGCACATTTTTTTTATCATATTTATGAGTATCAATGAATGGTGAGCAATGTATAATGTTTTTCACACGCCTAAGAATGCTTTTTTTCAATTTTGCGTTCTTGCAATGATCCGATTGTTAAACTAGGCAAATAACATTAATGTGATAATTAAAAGGTTTCTTAATTTGGTTCGTCAAATGTTCAATATTATATTGCTTACTTAGCTTGACTTGTTATCGGATGTATTTCAGAGAGCGAATTGGTTTCTTCTAGCACGCTCTATCATAGCCTGTCGCTTAACATCAGGTGATATTGCGATAAATTGTATAATATCAGTCATTGCTTTAAAAATATTTGTTAACATGGCTGCGTGCTTAACACTCGATCTTACTAGACATCGATTACAGTGAAGTCAGAGAAACCATACCATCTTTAAATATTGATTCAGCAGCTAGACTCTTCTTTTTAAATTAATTGTAAATAAAATTGTTCCGTCTCAAATCCACTCTTGGTCGATAAAATGGAGAAATTGGGTGTAAGGGGTATTTGGTGACTTACACTGTTTCCGAATTATCTACTTAATAGACCATAAGAGGTTCCCATAAAGATTATCACAAGAAAATGTGAATTACTTATGGAGTTCCATAGGGATCTATTTTACGGCCATCCCTATTCTCAATATTTACGTATGACCTTCGTTAATACCGACCTCAATATTATATTATTTGGGGGTTTGTAGATGATACAGCCAGGGTCAGATTAAGAAGAGAGCAACCGGGGCATATGCCCCGGGGCCTCCACAATAGACACTTAACCTGGGGAAGGGGAGGAGCGTGTATTTCAACGTACGAGGTTAAAGACAAGATTATTAGCCCCCGGCCCCGGGGCCTTCACACTTCTAAATCCGGCCCTGGATAGAGGATTCGTATTTGAGGAAAATACTTGGGAAAAAGTACGTTCTAAAGCAGAGACTTTAGTAGTGGTAGGACTCTTGGCAGAGTCCGCCTGGGGAAGTACCACACCTTTGCCAGTTATTCTACCGCCAAGCAGTAATGTGCAAACATTACTGTGTTCCGGTTTGAAGGGCAATGTTTCCAGAGAAATTACTGGGCTTAGAGATATAAGATCTTAGATCTCTGGGTGACGAGCGCAGTGCAGTGCTAGGTAATGATTTGGACTCTTCATGTTCCAATAGCTGCGTGTCACTGTGCTGTTATGTGTCAGGCATGTTGCTTACCATCAGGCACATGTCCTGATCGTCTCGTCACTATTTATTTAAAAAAAGAAAAAAGACTGAGGACTGCATAATCTAGATCTGTGGTTGGTTTAACATATTAAGCTTAAATAATGTTATGAAGAGCAACATAATTAGATTCCCCCTCCATTCCTTTTCTTTCCCGGTTTATTTCACCCTTGAGCAATCAATTGTGACATGTACATCTAATTTTTTTCAATTGTATAATAACGTTTTATAAATATTTCTATTATTTTCATTATTTAGTTTCAAGTTAAATTATGGCTCAGGAATTTCCACGTGGTACACCCTGGGCATCACATAACAACTTGCCTCGATCGCATCTTGTTGTATAATGGCGAATCCCGGTGCGTGTAGATGTTAGGGAGAGAGGGACTGGAAGACTTGGGAATGTTACTAGGCTGATATATCGGCCAAGTAAAATTCTTTATTTCTTTGATTAGCAGAGTGTTCAATGGAAAGACAAGGGCCGCGATTCGGCCATAGAGGCGAAACCATGGCTATCAATTAAGAATCTCATAAGAAATTATTAGCTAATCATACATTTATCGATAGCAATCTGTTAACCCGATCGAGGGCCTTGGTTTGCCATAACACAAAGAAGCCAAGTTTGGATAGACAAGTTCATACTACTGGAAATTTCTGATGTCTTTGATTATAATTAATTTGGCTGTCTTTGATTGGTCTGTACATTTATGAATGAAACATAAACTGAAGCTAAATAAACAAACATTAAATACTGTCCAAATACTACGACAAGGTATGATAGATGCATCGTTATCTCAGCGTATCGTGTGGGTGTGACGTCTACAGCCAATGTGGACGGAAGGAAAGTGTTTCTTCCGTGCTAGTGGGAGCGTGGCGTGTTAAGGGTGCTGATACACAACGCAGTCAGAATGATTCCAGCACGTATTAACAAACCCAGTTTCTATCGTTCTAAACGAAAAAGAACAAAGACTGGGAGGTATGATTCCGTGTCGGGTTCAGTGCACACTAATATAATATGTATTCGTACTTTGTATTTCTTGGCACATGTACCCACCCTTTCTTGTGTTCTTTTTGTGGAATATCTTTTGTTATTGCCATAATAAACGATTTTTAATTTAAAAAAATTAACCGACTTCCAAAAAAAGAGGAGTTTCTCCATACGGTTGTAATTTTTTTTTGTATGTATGTTACGCGATAGCTGCACCAACTGGGAATGGATTTTGATGGTTCTTTTTTTGTTTGGTATACCATATTTTTTTGGCGATGATTTCAAAGTCAAAGTACTTTATTCATAAATGTACAATTTATACGTCAATTAAAAATAAAAAAAACAAAAGAAAGAGCATACAAATTGCATACGTTTTTAAAGCCGGGCCACACTGAGGCGGGAGTCGCGAGAAATCGATCCGATAGCGATCGAGTGCAAAGCGATAGCGGTCCGTATCATGTCACACAGAGCTACTGCCCGCAGCCCGCGGCGGGCAGATGGCGAGAACACAGCCGGTGTGACACCAAAAGCGATCAAATTGCTCACGACCTTACGTTGTAAAAAAATACAACTCGTGAGATCGGATCGCGATCGCTACGCGAACGCTCTGTCCTGTGTGACAGCTTGTACTGACTACCGTAGAATACAGCGCCCGCGCGAGCCGGCCGTCGCGCGTCCTTCCCGCGAAGCATGGCGAAGCGATCTCTTGTTTGTCGTCACGATCTTGTCACGCGGGAAATCGCATCGCGCCGGATCCCTTCCGCTTGCTATGTGTCAGGTTGCATACAAATTCGAATATTACAAAAATTCCCGTCCCGGATCGCGATCGCTTTCTCACGGCTCCCCCGCCCCTGTGTGACCCGGCTTTTAAAGTTTGAAATGACTACTTTACTGTATTACAATAATTATTGTACAGAAAACTGTCAAGCATTATACGAGTATAATGTTTTATTACAATTGTACTGACTTATGTCAAATTTGTTTCTTTACATTTTTATGGCAAATTTGTTTCTTTGCACTTTGCCATCACTTTCGCTGTAATTGTAAAAAGTTTGATCGACAAGCCAGCACTTTAATCTGTTTTTGATGCTGCCGAAACTTGGGGCCGATATAACTATTTTGGGAAGAGTATTATAAACTTTCGGTCCCATAATGTGAGTCAACTTCCGTGACCGTTCTCTACGACCGACGTTTTCTTCATATAAATTTTATCGAATACTTAGTGGTTTTTGAAGTTCAACAAAAATCTAAAATTTCCTTAGTTTTATCTGGATGACGTTACCGTAGAAATTATGAAATGTAGTCGAGTGCCCGAGTTTAATTACCTCTATACATTTTTAAATTAAGGTCGGTTTTTGTTTTTTTGTGGAGCAAATCAAATTATTCATTTTCATTCCAATAAGGCGAAAACCGAGAGGTTTGCTTCCGTGTCGAGATCGAACGGATTGCGTTGTGTATCAGGAATGAGGGTAGAGTGCTCACCTCTCGCTGTCGGGCGCCTCGCGCAGCCGGTCCGTGTCGGCGGTCTCGTACAGCGCGTCGTCGTCGGGCAGGCGCGCGTGCGGGAGGAGCGCGTGCGCGGCGAGCGCGGGGTGCGGCGCGTGCGGGGGCAGCGGCGCCGCGGCCGCGAACGGCGCGTGGTGGCGCCCGCTGCCGCGGAACCGCCCGTAGCTGAACCGAGACTCCTCTTCCCGCCGGCACCTGCTACCCACATTCACTGTCAGGCTGTCTATCCGAGGTTGTGTGTCTATTTTAAATTTTAAGCACTTGGGTAACCGAGCTAGGTTAAAACACTGAGTATACTTAGATACACAAATAAAGGGTGGGATTCCTAGATTGAAGGTGGGGAGTAATAGAATTTCCAAAAAAAAAGTTTAGTTGCGACATTGACGTCGAGCGGTAAACACGTGTTTTGTGACACTTTAACATGACGATTTGCGCTATAAAATCTGCAAAAATTACAAAAGACGTTATAAAAATAACTAAAAACGTTAGTTATCATTGGTACGTAACCTTTACATTATCATTTAGTTACAGAAACAATTGATTAAAAAAAATTGTCTCAGGACAGCGTCATTTGACGCCATGTTTAAAAACACATCACAAACACAAGCGTCTGTTTTTCAACACTTGTGTGCGTGACACGCACACAAGGGTTTGAAACCTGGCCTTTTTAGTTTTTGTAGTAATTACAAGGTAACACTCCATCTAGACGGTTTCTTCTAGGTAAGCACGCTCCATCGTAGATCTCTTCATCACTTATCATCAGGCGAGATGGTGGTTAAGTGCAAGCCTATAATAGTAAAATAAAGTAAAAAAAAAAAGATAGACAAGTATATAATCTGACGACACCGACGACGCCATCGGTCGGTTCGTTCGGCGAGCGTTGGCTGCAACACCGAAGACCATCCGAGAGTTCAATTTGCAGATGGGCATCAAAGACAGAAATGCAGTCGTGGTGGAGGCGGCTTAGAAAATAAAATAGGCCTAGAATTAGAATGAAAATGTTCCCTACTCCCCCCTATTTCCTTTTCTTCCTAATCCAAGATTCATGTAAAAAAAAAGAAAACAAATGACAAAGGTCACGGACCCCGGAGTTACTAAATTTAATAAAAAAAAAAAGTATATAATCAAAGTTTTAAATATGTGGAAGTACTAACGGTGGCATATCAGCGGGTTCGATGCGGTAGTGGCGGTCGGCCTCGGTCTCGGACATGCGGATGTCCTCGGAGCCCGAGGGGCTCATGTGGCGCGAGGAGTGGTGCTCCAACTGGCGGATGAGGTCCTCCAGGTTCCGGATCCGGATGGGCGCGCAGGCCGCGACCTCGTCTTCGTCCTCGTCCCGCGCGCCCGCGCCGGCCGCCGCCCGTCTCGCTTCCTCGTGCAGTTTCTCAGCACTGGTCGCTCGCTCTCGCTTGTATTCATAGTCCTGAAAGTTACCAAATTCAAATGGTCCACGTTCTGTTTTTGAAGTGTTACTATTTTTGCTCGTTAGGGAAAAATATGAGAGTGAATTTTTGCATTGCGAAACTTCGATACCCTGAAGTTGGGTAGTCAACATTTTAGTATAAAATTGTAAGTAACTTCAGGTTAATACCTTTTGCGTTGAAGATATCATAGTGGCCGGCAAACAAGTAGACCCAAAATTGACGTGGAAGGGGGAAAGTTCGCGCATGTGCACTTCCACCAAAGATACCTTTAAAACGTTTCTGCGCAGCCGCTTCATTGGGTCAACTTGTTTGCCGGCAACTATAAATACCTATCCACTTAATGGTTGAAGTTTGAGTGCTTAGAGTAAAGAGAAGTACATAGTATTAATATCTTACGGGCGTATTTAAATACACTCAAGCGAGATATATCTACCTAATAGGTAAACTAACGCTTTTTTCTTAGGCTTGTAATATTAGTATATCACTGCTTGGCCGTAATATAGAGTAACGAGACGAGCAGGATATGTGCCTGCTGATAAGCAACATGCCGGCCACATAACAGCACAGTGACAGAGTGACACGCAGCTATTAGATCATGAAGAGTCCAAATCAATACCTACCACTACACTGCGCTCCTGCGCTCGTCACTCAGAGGTCTAAGATGTTATATCTCTAAGCCCTGTAATTTCTCTGGAAACATTTCCCCTTCAAACCGGCCCACAGTAATGTTTGCACATTACTGCTTGGCGGCAGAATAACTGGCAAAGCTGTGATACTTTCTCAGACTCTGCAAAGAGTCATATCCCTACAAATATCAAAGTAATAACTTAAACTTAACATTCAACTCCTCAACTCCAAGAAACTTGGTTGCATACATATGGTATTAAATAAATATTAGTGGACATTTCACACACAACACCAGCTAACCCCAAACTACGTAGAGCTTGTACTCTGAGAGCCTGATACCTGATATTATTAATTTATAGTTGTAAATACATACTTTACTTATTAAACATAGAAATACGAAAATATAGAGCTTAATTATTAAACTTTATAAAGTGCTTCAATCCCATTACCAATACAGGTAAAGCGGCGAAGGAAAATATATTTTGAGATAAAGACCCTATTACAATCACCTATAAATAATACTTCGTTGCCCTATTGTGAGATAATGAAAAGCCGGTTGCCTGACAGAGATTGCTCACGGCAATAATGCCGCAATTTGTGGCGCTACTTCATAAGTGTTTCAATATAATATTCCTATTTTATAAATATATTAAAAAATACTTAGCTAGCGAAGTGTATTTCAATGCTAACTACGTCATACATAACGTGCCGCACGTAGCACGGCCAGTAAATACATAGAGAAAGCCATTAGTCCACTACTCTTGACTTGAATAGACCACTTGAAAACTCGAAAAAACTTCGTCACTAGTGTCTATAATGTTAGTTTACATTTAAAGTACATTAATTATAAACAAACGATACCGCTTAAAGAGTCTCGATAATAATGGGCTCAAACAGGTACAAAGAAGGCGGCATTTCATAAAATATGCCGAAACGTAAACAATCCACTTAGGTAACCTGACACCCGTTTTGGCGCCACAATTGTGTACGCGAGTAGCGGTCGGTGTAGCGAGTGAAGATACATAATCAAGATGCTAAAGTCCACTGCCAGTTAGAAGCGTTTCCAGCTTGCTGGCGGCATTACCACGCTAAATGACAATGGACTTTTGATCAAATTAAAATGTTCGTATCAGATTTTTCAAGTTAACAGTTTTGTACCTGTAAAGCCCGAAGGTCTCCTGATCCGGCCGCGGCGCCTGCGCTGGCTCGCTGCGCGGCGCTCTTCAGAGCCACGATTATGTTCTCGTGGTAACCATTCAGGTCCTGAAACGTAAGGGTCCAAGGTCTAAACAACAATATGTCGAATCAAATGTTACTACAATAAAGCGGTAAGTAGGGTTTGGGTAAAGATGGCGTCGTTTTTTAATTTGCACGGCCAGTAATAGGGAATATGCATGCATTTTTTTTATATTTTTAATTCACTTTTTACATTATTATAACACAAAAAAAATATACATACTCTTGTAAATGTACAAATTGATTTTTAAAATAATATTTAAAATATCGATATAATTTGTCCAGTTTAAACGCCACCATCTTTCCCGCGCCTGCATGACGTCACAGGCCACGACGACCTGTGTTTGTTTACTACAAGTGTTGCAGTTACTTTGTACCGATTTTTGAGTTGTGCTAGCTAATCAAACGATGGAGAACACGACTTTTCTCTCTAACACTACTAGCTCCGCACGAATATCGACACCGTTAAAGCAGAAAACATGCCATGTGACGTCACATTTGGTTTCCACAGATAATGATGCGTTTCGCAAACTTGAATTTCCCGGGGCCTATTTTGCACTTTTTAAATAATATTTTATATAATTAATAACTAACTAAATAATAAAATAATTGTTTTGGCATAATGGCGGGACATTAAGGATTCTACGAAAAAAAAATCAAGCCAATTTAAACTACATGCATATTCCCTATTAAACTTGGATATTTTGAAAGAACAGTTTAACTAAAGCAAACGTTGTTATGGACACATTTTTCTAAACTGTATCGAAACGAAGATATTTGTCTTTGTATTTCTCATAGTAAAAGAAAATATAGCCTATGAAAAGCCATAATGCTCGAGCGACACGAGGCTAGTTTTTCAAGCTAGAATATCTAGTTTCGTGTAGACAACGCTAAGCAATGCTTATTTTGTCTACCCCCGAAGCTAGCATTACTAGCTTGCCAGCTGACTAACACTAGCTTGCTATCCTAGCATGAACAACTAGCCTCGTATCGCTCGGGCATAACACAGCTCCGATATTACCTACTTACAGTAGATCTGATTGTATATTATAAGTATATACCCTTAAGCTAAGGTAATGTTACAAACCATATACCTCTATGTATGTTAATATATAAGCTGACGCTGTACTGTTATTTGGGCAGGCATGTTGCTTACCATCTGTTACATGTTCCGCTTGCCTTGTCACTCTATACTGAAAATAATAAAAAATGTAATTACCTTAAACTTATACTCCATATCAGCGACAGCCCCCGCAGGTTCCTGTCCGTCGGACTGCGACCCCGCCTCCAGCTGCTCCGACTGAGAGTCATCGCACCATTTGTCCTTCCCATCCACGGCGCCGTAGCCATGCTTCTTCAGGATACCCTTCTCTGGAAGCTTCGTCATGGAGTTCGGCTGGACGTCGATGAATGCTATGTCTTCTTCTCCTGAAACATGCCAAATAATTGCTGTAGAATCGCGCACATTCAAGCGTTACTTTAATGCCCATTCATTAAATTTACAGATCATACAGATAAAAACACTCATATTTCTATTTAGATTCTTCAATATCTCAATAATAGCAGACAGCTGCGTGTCACTTTACTGTTATATGCAGACATGTAGCTCATCATCAGGCACATGCCCTGCTCGTCTCGTCATTCTATGTTATATAAAAAGAACGAACGGCAATTGCCGCTCCAAAGCCCTTGGTTCGATTCTCACGCGCACCAATGTTTTATTCGACGTCGTATTCGAAATGCCGCTATTACTTACAACTTCCGTTCTAACAAAGTTCACAAACACAAATCAAGTTGTACCTGAATGTGTGGGATCATCTTCGCTCCCGGAGTGTACTCTCTTCATCTGCTTGTGATCCCTGGAATCATAATGGATTCGAATCAAAATTTACTAGATTTGCGATTTGTGGGTACAGATAACTTAAAATAATCACTTCTATTGAAAAATCTATTCCTTCTTATTTATTTTATTACATTCTATTTCTATTGAGCAGTGATAGAACTCTTTACATAGTCCACCTGATGAAGTACCATACTTTTGCCAGTTATTCTACTGCCAAGCAGTAGTATGGAAACATCACCGGTTTGAAGGGCAATGTTTCACAGAGATAAAACTCACAAATATTATCTCTGGGTGACCAGTGCAGTGCAGTAGTAGGTAATGATTTGTACTCTTGCTGGTTCAATAGCTGTGGGTGTCACTGTGCTGTTATAGGCAGCCTGGTTCCATACCATCAGGCACATGCCCAGCTCGTCTTGTCACTGTATACTATAAAGAAAACGTAGAATGTTGTGAATCTAATTTATTGTTTCTAATTTACAAAACTAAAAACGTAGTTTTAAACATTAGAAACAATCTTCTCTATATATAAAAATGTTATGTTGGTTTGTGTACGCTTCAAAAACTCAAAAAGTTCTGGATTGATCGAGCTGCAATTTTAGAATGATATATAATCTGCATCAAGGATTGTTTTTAACCCCCGACCAAAAAAAGGGGTGATATAAGTTTGACGTCGATGTCTGTCTGTCTGTCTTTCTGTCTGTCTGTCTGTCTGTCTGTCTGTGTATGTGTGTGTCTGTCTGTGGCACCGAAGAGCTCAAACGGATGGGCCGATTTCAATGCGGTTTTTTTTTATTTGAAAGTTAATATCCGTGCGGATGTTCTTAGTTATGTTTGGTTAATATCGATTCAAGATGGCCGCCACCACAAAATGGCGGACAAAATATTTCTTCACGATCTACCTCAATATGGGTATCAAATGAAAGGACTTGACAAGTAGAATACTGTATACTACAAAAAATTTCAAATCCAACATGGCCGCCACCACAAAACGGCGAATCATATTATTTTTTCACTACTACCTCAATATGATATAGAGTCTTCTCGTGACCACGGCGGTTGTAACGCTGCCGAAACGTCGAGGTATTTAAACAATGAATTAAATCGTGATTAAGTCCTGTAGATACATTATAAACATTATACCTCAATATGGGTATCAAATGAAAGGGCTTGACTAGTAGAATACATTGCACTAAGACAAATTTTAAATCCAAGATGGCTACTTCCACAAATTTACGTAATACATTTCTTTTTTTCACAACTCCCTTAATATGGGTATCAAATGAAAGGGCTTGACTAGTAGAATGTTGTACAGATAACAAATCTGAGGTAGTCGGGGCTTTATCAAAATTTTTAATTTTGTTCTTGTTGCATCACAATGTGCCATAGCGAAGCGTGGTCGGGTACAGCTAGTAATAAATATAATTTCAGCGATTAGATTCAAAGATGTGAAAGAAGTTTTCCGAAGGCTAGCATCAATTTTTGGGCGGGTATTTGAGGCAGGTTGAAAGCTTGTCTCATAGCTCTCCTATTATTCCCCACCACGAAGGTGCAGAACTGGCTGGTGAGCAGCGGGGCAAAAGGAATCCCTACATTTTAAAAAAGAAGATTAAAAAAAAAATCGAAAACTACAACACAAAGTAACATACATAAATACCTGTATAATACAAATAATATTCGATAAATATCTTATTTAAATAATACGTATTTATCGCATGAGTGGAAGGTAACAATGGAATGACTAGTAACAAATAAGATGAACAGTGAAATAGACATAACGACTGATCCTGGAATTATATTAAATTATTTGATATAATGACAGTATTTAAATAGAATAAAATATGTACCAATTTTATCTTTCTTTATGATTATTAAAAGCTGGATGGGCAAGTCCATTTTAAAAGTATGAAATTATTAGTGTTAATTGGTCATATTTTAATAGATTGGATAACCCATTCAATTTCAAGTGACTTTTGTTATGAAACCAGTTTTCTATGCGCAATATTTATTATAGATAACATACAAACTTTACGCGCGACGAATAGAAAATACGACACAGTGACGTCACACTTCAGTAGTGCTTTTGTATGAAGCGTTTTTGGGAGATTTCAAAATTGTGATTTTAAAATCATGATATCACGGGAAGTTTTTCAGATAACAAAGTAATTCTTTTAGTTATTGTGAAGCATTTTGATGGCACATTAAGGCCAGGTTTTCCCGATTTTGCCTGTTTTAGAATTCACTTTTGACAGACAAATCATAACGTTTTGAATCTGAAATAAATATATACTTAGGATACATTCTTCCTCTTTACCATGTACTGGTTCAATACACGACACAATACAATTTTCTCGATAGAAAAAATTACTGAAATAACTTCGATTTGCAGTTTTTTTACAAGCAAATTTCATTTTATACGAGTACTATAATACTCAATATTTTATAAATAATATCAATTTATAGGTAATTCATTTTAGAATAGATTCTACCCGATCGTTTTTCCATTAAATTTCCTTTTTTTTCAATCGATTTTTTGAAGCAAATTTCTATCCACGCGTCGTTTGCCAGTGTCCCGCGGGACGTTACCGAGGAGGGACCTGTGTCAAATTTTTGCGCGCGCGCTTCGCTTCTGTTGCGTAAATAATATTGATTCGAAATCAAATAACATTGTACCTAAAAATACCATAGTTTAGATTTTGAATATTTTCATTGTGTAAATATTTGTACTTTATAATTGTTATTAAGACAATTTATACCTCTTTGAGATTTAGTGAAAATGGCAAATAAAACGAGGGCAGGTTGAAACTGAGCATATCGCCTCGTGCGTCGTTTGCATAGCCTACTTCGAAGGACTGGAACAATTTAC
Source organism: Ectropis grisescens (assembly GCA_017562165.1). Lineage (NCBI taxonomy): Eukaryota > Metazoa > Arthropoda > Insecta > Lepidoptera > Geometridae > Ectropis > Ectropis grisescens. The sequence continues at coordinate 4,035,318 of CM029776.1, read as the reverse complement.
CTAAATAATATTAACACGTTCAATACTTTCAACTGATTGATAAGAAAGAAAAATGTTGTCCAATAACCAATAATTTTTGTGTCACAATTATGAAACATGAACCTTTTTTTTTCACAATTGTATTTTATTTAACTATCCAATTTTTCTTGGCCAATGTGCGGTGACACACCAGACAGTATTTTCTATCGTGGGTAGGTAAAAATGGAGTTGAGCTAGAGATGTATAAGACTGTTAAAAAACTATCGACATTTCGATATTTTAGGAAATGAGCAATAAATCGTAAACGGTAAATTCTATAAAAAAATTGTTCGAAGTAAAAAGATGTAGAATTATATTTCCTACAATAATAATTCCAATGATTTTTGCTCTAAAGTACATAGGTTTTGATATATCAGCCGAAACGTTTTTTGCAAGATGGCGCCTGAGGCTCCACCTAGATCTGTCAGTATTTTGTAATTTTATGCTCAGCAAATGATCCTACACCTGACAAAAAATATTGGATTGGCAATTTAGTGCTAGTTTCCAAGATCCAGAATTTGCCTCAAGCGCCAATTAGAAAAAACGAGTTTGGCGGTATCTCGGAAACTATACGTTTTAAGGCGAAAGTCACTGAGAGCGTTATTGTAGAAAATAACATTTTGCATTTTTTGTTTTCTATCTAACGAACCAATTAAGCCGATATTTTAAGAGTTATCGGCGGCGAAAGAAAAACTGTTTATTAAATAAGCAATAAATCGTAAACGGTAAGTTGTGGAAAAAAATGTACAGAACAAAAGATGTAAAATTATATTTTCTACAATGATGCTTTCAATATTTTTTGTTCTAAAGTACATAGTTTTCAAGATATCAGCTAAAACGTTATTTCATGATGGCGCCTGAGGCGAATTATTGATCACGGAAACTTGAACTAAATTGCCGGTCCAATTTAAATAACTACCTTTGAAGGTGAAAATCATGGAGGTCATTATTGTAGAAAATATAACATTGCTTCTTTCGTTTCCAGTAAACTCTTAAACTGGAAAACTTACCGTTAATGATATATGAGTTACTAGATGTCCGCCCCGGTGTTGCCCGTGGTACATTAGTACTTATCAGGATCCCGTACATATACAACGGTGAAAGAATGACTGAAATCGGTTCAGTCATTCCTGAGAATATCGCTTTCAAACAAAAAACCTCTTCAGCTACCTTCTACGCCACCTGTCGGAAATAGGTAGTACCAACAGGTTTAGAAAAAAAAATGATTAGCAAAGGTTTTATATTCAAGAGGTATGTAATCTGTGATATTCAATGACGCAATCTTAGACACATGCTGTCATGTGTCATGTCAAAGCACGAAACGTACGAAAACTCTCAAAAAGGAATATTTTTTCCCGATTTTGTTACATTCTTGATTCATGCTCCGCCTCTATTAATGGTAGCGTTATTTTCTATAGCCTATAGCCTTCCTCGATAAATGGACTATCCAATAGAAAAAGAATCCCTCAATTCGGACCAGTACTTCCCGAGATCCTAGCGTTCAAAGAAACAAACAAACTCTTTAGCTTTATAATATTAGTATAGATTTAATAGTTCCGAGTCCACTCGAGGATTTATTTCGTTTACGAGCGTGACGATGAGCTTCGTTCACAGCCCAAGAATAATACGTGTGTGGTGCGTCTAAAAGAAGTTTTCACTTCAAAAAGTAGTATTTGTTATGATTTCCACTATTCAATATCAGTTCTGTAACCACATAATGTTTCGAAAATAATTAAATATTAGCTAAGTTATGGTTAAATGACAATATGATGATGATGACGAGTGGAAAATATCGAGGTGTCGATAGTTTTTGGAACAGTCTTATCCATCTCTAGCGCAACTTCATTTTACCTACTCGCAGCACGATATCGTTTTAGGTGTGTCACCGCACAATGCCATTAGAACACTGTTCAACTTAAATTGTGGCTAAGTTTACGTAAGAGTGGTTTCACGCACAACTCTATCGCGCGATCCAACGCGATCTTTACGCCATGGCGGCAGTGTCGTGACACCCGCACCCGCGTCCTATACAGGAAAAGTTTTTAACCAGTGCGCAATTTTTTTCATTCATACTCATATTACTCATTCATAGTATTACGATTAAATATGTCCATGTTTTGCTTATTTCAAATTGGGACAAGGTGGAAAAATGAGAAAAAAAATCATAAACTAAAAATGGAAATGTGTTTTATTACTCACACTGAGCCACCAAAAAAAATTACGCAGTGGTCAAAAACTTTTCCTGTATATTCTATACAGTCCTCTATAGCTATTGCATTTGGAACATCCGATCTAGAAACAAAAACTTCAATTAATTTAATAAGTATAATTTACAGTTTATTCCATTTAAAATATGTACTCAAATTAATGTATTGCAAAAAAAATTAAGTCGTGACAAAAAAATATCGTGGTTACTATAAATTATAATAAAACAAGCTTTTAATAAACGAAATCTCTTATTTTTTTTATTTTTTTTAAATCGGTAAGTCAAGTTGACCTACTGCTTGCTTATCTGTAATGTGACACTCGCGATGTGAGCGCACAGCTTGCTTTGCGTCAATCGCGGGAAACTCTTGAAAGCGTTAAATGCCTATTTCGCTTGGTCTACACGCCCTTAAATAAAAAATGAGTCATAATGCCTATTGTAACACTTTTGTATTTATACGAGTATACTTACGGATATCTACTAGTGCTGCCCGACCCACCCATGTGGTTTCCATGTTTGAAGATCACTCGTTGCGAATCTCCGCGACTGCAAAACAAATTCGATGTCACTTAACCGACCATCACATTCCAACACAACGCCTCGAAATAGGTATGTACAATGCTTCTATTACCTACTGTGTTAGTATGAGCAAATGATAATAATTAATCAATCAAAATAATACAAGAAAAAAACCGAACGCTTCGTACAATTAGTGACTAAAATCACGACAGGAATTTTCTTCAGGGTTCAATTTATTTATTACTTTTCTAATAAGCTTGTTCTACATCAAAAGTTGACTAAGGAACTCTATGAAGGATACTGTTCAAAACAGATTTGGTCCTTTACCTGTTCTGATGTTTGCTATTTGGTTGATATAAGTTCATTTAAGAAGCGTGTCATCGATTTATATGACAGTGCTCGTTTAAATGATTAAAATACATGGAAACAAAGTAATTAAAATTCAAAGCATTACGAGTATACAATGTTTATAAGCGCAGAAGATAAAAGCTAGATTTGGTGAGTTCAAACAAAACCAAGCGTGGGGAGACTGGCCAAGCTTCCGACGTACCTCAAGAGGTTTCTGAGAGAACACCAGATCCCATAAAAAGAGGAGAGAAAGTTTTAATTTCAGAATAAAATTAGCAGTTACACCGTTTTCAGTAGCTAATTCAACGTGACTGTTTCTTAATTCATTTAACTTTGACGCTGATACATAGTGACAGTGTAACTGCTGTACAAATTAAAGGGGGGTACACAGACAAAAACAATATAACTTTTATTCGAAACTAAAATAGACAGACAAATCTGAAAGAATAAGTTTAGTTTAAAACCAGAAGACAAACAATGACAAACTAAAGTTTACATAGACATAAAAGTATAAATAACAAAAGTAGGGTAGTTACCTAAAAGTATTGTTGAAGGAATGCATCTTCCCGCCGTCCATAGAAATGTCCTCTTGAGAATTGTTGGTAGTGGATCCGCCGGCGAAGCTCTTCGCTATCGGTTTCTTCACGTATGGAGGGTCGTAGTTCCTGGACGTACTCTTTTTCCTGGAGCAGGCGTGGCGTGGGAACGCACACTCAGATCAATCGATTACGTTTACAACATCGAATCGGATGGAATGTAAACAGACTTTAGCGAGACTTCAGAATTTCCAACTTTAGGAACGAATGATGAAGCGAATCGAATGAACTTTGCTTATCCAAGGACTTGATTAGCAGTGTTTTTATTTCCCAGTAAATTGTGCAAGGAGCTGAAGAGATTCAATGTAGGTAAATATTACAATGAAAAGATACATTTTTTTATCATACTGCTCAAGATTATTGTCTCGCAGTTTAATAGTTTGGCTACTTTTTGTTATTCAATTACTTATAATAAAAAATTGTGCCGCAATGAAATAAGAGAGGATTTCTGATACATAAAGCTTCTTAGTACTGCTATCAGTTCCTTGGTAAATGTCGGTCTAAGTGTATAGGCAATCATGCCTTGAATTATGAAGAGCGGTATTCAGCTTACCCGTTTGGGAAACGTCATCTACAGATAAAATATTGTCTTACCTTCAAACCCGCATCACAGATTTTGATATTTTAAGATAATCTGGAAATCAACTACGAAAAAAACTCCTAGATTTCACCGTTCGTTCCTCGTTGACTTTAAAAGACCAGAATTTACTGAAAGCACCCAGGCTTTTGGATATGTCAATATATTTCAAAAATATCAATTTTGGAGTTTGGACTTTTATCAACTTTTCGTTTCATTCCTCGTAGGAATTTGATGTTGTATGAATATTAATAATCAAAAAGATCGATCTTAGCTTAATGATAAAGAAGTTCGTTCCAGTAAGCACATTGAAAATAGCAATGTAAGTGACAAAAGCAAAAATAATAGTTGAATTTTACTATGCCTGTTTCTACTCCCGTTTTTAAGCAGTCGAGAATCGGATAGGTTTTCTAGAATGATTTTAGTTTAGTACAGTTCAGGAAGGAGCGAAACAGGCAACAAAGTGATCATAAAATCAATAAGCTTCGAGACGTTTAATACTGGAATGAACCGAATGTCTTACAATGTAACACAAGGCGTTGCTAGCTAGATAGATAGCGGCTCGAAGGAAGATCGTGCAGCGCATATTCGCTTCTCGTGCAAGTACTGAGTGATAGTGAGTGGTGACGGTAGTCGGGCGGTCTATATCTCCTGCGGCAAGTCGGTCGGCGCGAGCCGAGCGGCCGACTGGCTGCTTGAGCCGAGGGCGCAGCGCCACGCAGAAGATATAGACGCTAGCGGCGGCGGAGCGGGTCGCAGCGCCCGCCGCCGCTCCGACCAAAGAAAGGAAACGAAAAAACGAGTCACAGTTCACATAAGCCAATGCATACATCCAAGAGCCCAGAATCTTAAGGGTTTGAGTCGAGTTGCGGCTCGATCGGAGCAGACAAGCCGGCTGTCGGCATGCAGCGGACGCCGGCGAGTGCCGAGTCGGCGGTCCGCGCGCGCCCGGACACAGAACCACAGATCAAATGCAGCCGTGGCGCGCCGACGCCGCCGACGCGCCACCACCGACTAGCTCTACGACCACAAACGTAAACGACATAAAATAACGTCCAAGAGTAAACCAAACGAAAACCAATCGCCGACGTAAAAAATGAACGGAAACACCAACGCTAACGTCTAAAATAAACATACAATACGAAGGTGACGATTTAAATTTCTTCTTAAAGACTACCTTTGGTCTGTTTTCTGGTCACTAACCTTAGGCACAGGGAGAAGTTTTTGTGTACTACGACTGACCTGTAGCAGAGAGCGCTCAGGGCAAATACTATGAATACCCCCCCCTACCACAGACATGAGCACTGCGACCAGGAACACCGTGTTCGAGCCGTGGTAGTTCTCTGCGCCCAAACAGACAATAGACGGAGTGAGTGGGGCGGACAGTGGACACAGACACATGCGGGCGCGCGGCGGGCGGCGCCGGCCGCGCGCGACACAGCGACAACACCCAGTTACCCGTTACCTGAAGCAGTACGCCATCCAAGCGAACCCCACGAACACCGAGAGCACGACCGCGAGCAACAAAATCACCATGTTCATGGTGCTCATCTTATTGCCTTTGTGCTCACCTGCAAGAGATCCCGCGCGTTAGAGCGCCGGCGCCGCCCGCTGCCACGCCCCCTCCGAGCAATGCCTCAACGCAACGTATCGCACGCAATAGTACGACGTCCTCCAAACTTTAGTCCAGCCGTTTGTGGAGGAACGTGAAGATGTGAGCACTCGGCGGCATCAGGATCACCATCACGTTAGAAGCCAAGTCCCGCAGATCGTGTGATTCCACTAATCTTCAGAGTTCCTCCGCAAACGACCAAACTGTACGTCATCTGACCCTCGGACGCCAATTGATCTCTCATGTTATCTTCATACTCTTACGAACCGTATTGAATTTGTATGCAAATTAAAATTGCACATCAAAATCGCGACCCGAATTTGTGACGGTTACGACGCAATTTAGAATTTTGATAGCAGTGCTCGGATTCGTTTGGCCAATTTATAGTACAATAAGACAGTAGGGGGAATATTAATAGATAGGTACACAATTCACCTGAAAAATATAGAAACAGTATTAAATAGTTACGGTTGAAAACATATTATTTCGAAATGAAAAGAAATGAATGGTCTATATTGCATCGTTCAAAAATACGTTATTTTTTTTGTCTATGAGATGAATATCAAGTAAGCTTTTATTGCATCTCAGCTGGCATTTATATCTCTTTTGTGCCATAACCTATGTCGATTGAAGAGTAAAAAACGCGACCCGTTTGAAAAAAATAATTAAACAGTATATATATTAAAGAAATCTTATCTATTACAACAAGCAGGAGACCTATATCCGACGCCCTAATATCAAGTTCTTAAAGGTCCGATTTCAATCTTCATTTATTAATTTTTATATTTGTAAAGACTTCATTCTACGCACTGTTTTGTTTTTTATTCTATTGATGACGAGTGAACTAAGCTCACCGTTTTGTGAACCTAATTGTAGCTATTATTTAGAACAAGCTGAACTTAGTTCATTCAAGACCCCAGGGAGTGCTAAGGGATGAAATAAAAATAAAGAAATTAGTCATTATCCTCGGGAAACCTCACGCTTTGTCAATTATTGCAGTTTTTCGGAAACAGGGTAGCCTAACACTTGAATAAAATATACCAAAAATTTTAGCGGACTCTCGCGAGCCAAAAAACCTGTCAAGTTTAATGAGTGAAGCCGAATATAGAATTTTTCCGAAGTTTATGACGTCACAAGAACTTGAGTTTTTTTACGAGTAACTTAATTATATTAATAGTTTCGTGATTAGAACTTTTGAACTCATATTGAAAAAAAAAAAAGAAATCGGATTGTATTGTTATATAATTACTAATTATCTCGACGTTGCAGCAGGGTTACAACTGCCGTTGTCAATCATCATCATCATCAACAGCCCACTATACGTTCCCACAGCTGGGACTCGGGGACTTCTCTCGCAAAGAGAGAGAGTTAGGGCCATAATCCACCACGCTGGCCCAGTGCGGGTTGGTGGATGACATATGACTTCGAAAGGTTCTAGGTATTTGTCGGTTTCCTCACGATGTTTTTCTTCACCGTTATAAGTTAGCGGCATTACGCACATGACTTCGAAAAGACAGTGGTGCGTGTGGGGTTTGAACCCGGGGTCTCCGGATCGGCAGGCGCCGTTCTGCCGAGCCGTTACTTATATAAGCCGTTGTCAATAGAAGACTTTAAATTAAGGATACATTGAAAAAAAATTACTGTGGCGAATTTATACACATTTGTTTTATAGAGAATTAACTTTGTGGCGAATCGACAATAACCCAATTAAACTTAGCAAACGTCCCGTCCACCTAAGGCTGCATTTCCACCAGATATATAAGAGGGGAAATGTGTCGTATAAGGATGTTTAGCTGTGCTGTGAAAATATGTGCAGGTTTCCACCAAAGGTGTGCGAGGAAAATGTCGAACGAGGACGTGTACCAGAGCTGTGAATAATGTGTGGTGCGAGAATACGTCTATGGACTGGCTGGTATAGTATGTCGCAAACCTCGCAACAAATCCCTCGCAACACATTCCTCGCACAAATCCCTCGCTTGTTTTGTATGCGCAAAAATCTAGCTCCGCTGAGCCGTTTCCAACAGAGCTGTGCTGACCGAGGCGAGGTAAAAGAATCGATATTATTGGTTCTCTACAAAGACATCACTCGCTACGCATTCCTGCACATCTCAGGTAGAAACGCAGCCTAAGATTCCATTTTAAAATGGGTTTCTTGTATTGCAAAAGATTGTTAAATTGTTTTTGTTTTTGTTATTCCAGTACATGTGATTAAGACAGCGACATTAATTAGCCTTTTAGTATAAGTTGGGATTTTAGAATTGGTCCCAAGCGCTCTTTAACATTACACATACTCGTAACATCAACTTTTTATTTAGCGTCCATTCTTTTGTGTGGGGTGTGGACATAATTAATTGCATAATTATCATAACTCAATTTAAATAAATAAACGAACAAATCGCGAATGTTAAAAAACATCAATAAATAGATCATAGTAGATAATTATAAATATTTATTTTTGCAGAAAAACAACAGGGGTGGACTAAGTTAAACGGGGCGACGCAAAATTTTGAATATTGCGAGTTTTGTTTTTAGTGTGCTTCGCGTACTATGTTTCTTTGTGGGATTTAATTGGTGCATAACATAGAATTGTGTTTTGCGTTTTTTTTGTAATCTATGACTTTATAAATCTATGACATCATCAAATGTATTCGAAAGTACCCAATATACAAACATAACATGAAAAAAATACCAAGTGGTATACTATTAATTCTAGAGCTTCAATGACGCATTTATAAAGATAATTCTAAATTTCGTCAAAGAAAGTAATTAAATACTTAACAAATTTACAATGAAAGATGACGCCAATTTTTCCTTTAGTTAACAAAAACAAACACTGGCGCCACTTTTAGCGAAATTGAGAACTATCTTTGAATGGTATGTCTGCGTTCTGAAAATGCATCCCGCATTTTAAACTCGATCTTTTGTGGTGACATAATGATATCATATTGCTGTCGCCACATGAGGCTAGTTTCTCAAGCTAGGATAGCAAGCTAGTGTTAGTAAGCTGGCAAGCTAGTACTTGTAGCTTCGTGCATACAAAACTAGCGTTGCACAGCGTTGTCTACCCAAAGCTAGAAGTATTAGTTTGCTGACACTAGTTTGGTATCCTACGAGTAGTTTGAAAAACCAGCCTCGTGTAGCTCGGGCATAAGTCGACAGCATCGATTTATCCTAGTCGCACAAGCGAAGTCAAACTTGCCCTGAGTGCGAGAAGGATAGAACCATGCTAGTACGTCTGTACGCTATACGTCTTGTGCGACGGCAATAGTTTCGTATCATTCTAGTTGAACAGGCGTGATTGTAAGCGTGATGTTTTTAAGAGCCCTGTGTGATGATGGGAGTGTATGAAGACAGGGCCGGACTAAGCTGGCGAACTGGCTATGACTCACCATACGGTGTTTCCTTCTTGGTCATGTTGTAGGCGGCCTTGGTGGCGTTGTCAGGGACGTAGGGCGTGGGTGAGGGGGGTAGCGCGTCATGCTGCGAGCAGTCCGGCCCTGTCCAGCCGCGGTGGCACACGCACTTGTTCAGGTTAGAACACTCCTGGAAAATCAAAATATTAATATTCATCACCGCATTCCAAATTCTGACTAAAGCTATATATGTATAAAACACATAATTGTACTAACATTATAAATACGAAAGTTTGGATGTTGGTTACTCAATCACGTTGGAACGGCTGAACGGATCGAGTTGAAATGTAAAACGCACTTGGATAATAATCTGGAATAACAAACACATCGACTCGTCGACTTTAATCCTTCTAATATCATAAGTGTGATAGTTTGTCTGTATATATAAACGTTTACTCATTTGAGACAAAAATACTGAAGAGATCTGGATGAAATGGTACAAAGATAGATGATAGTTTGGAAAAACAAATAGCTTACTTTTTATACCGGGAAAATGACGGGATCAGAAACAACGCGGGTAAAATCCATCCATCCATCCATCCATAGACCTTCATTGGTCTGTGGATAATTCAGGTGTGCTTAGTATAAGTTTAGTAGTTAGGTATGTAGTGTAGTGTAGTTCTCAATGTATTTAGTTTTGTTAATAAGGCTCTGCCCCTTTAAAAAAAGACACATTTGTAAGTGTCATATACCTAAATGTATTTTGATAAGTACTATCTACCACATTATCAGCTAGAGACAAAGACACATGGCACTGTAATTGTTTTAAAATCAACATCTCCCGTTGAACTGAAAGGCTTGCCCGAATCCGGAGACTTTACCCTTAATAACTGGACACGGAGTTTGCAAAGTTAAATTGTTCGCGCCGTAATTTGCATGTAACTGGTAGGAATAAAGTTGTAATTTTACACAAGCGGCAAATGCTGGAAATGGAACGTAAGGGGTTAAATGTTCTGTAACGTTTTGTTGCGTACTCAACGTTAATGACGTAAGATCAAACATTAAAGTTAAACATGCGTTAGTACACATTTCGATTGGTTATTTAATTCAGTGTAATTTCATTACTGATTATGTAGATATTAGTTAATTTTTCTAGCGGTAGCAATCTTTGCAAAGTCCGCTGGGGGAAGTATCATATCAGTTATACTACAGTACTGCCAAGTAACAACGTACAAATATTTAACGTACAAAAATTAATGTCGGTTTGAAAGACGATATGTTTAGAAAATACATACTATAAAGAGATAAGTCATTTTATATCTCTCGTTGAAGTTGTAGTACTACGTAGTGCTAAGAAGGCAGTATTAAAAAAACTTAGTAGATTGTTACTATTTATTACCTTCAATTAGGCATCACAACATGCAAATCTCAAAGACAAATTTCAATTTCGCTAAAAGTTGCGTCAATGTGGCATATATAAAAAACAACAACAAATTATTTATATTTTCATTATTTCATTTCATTTATCACTGTTATACTGAAAACACTTTTCATAATAACAAGCGATTTGTTAAAGGCGATGCCAATGTGTCATAAAAAAAAATAATAAGCAATTTTAGCGTCAACTGTTTGACATTCACGAAATCTGTTATTTTAAAAACGGTTCTAATGAAGTAGCAAGCAAAACGGTAGCAATTAAACAAATAACGGTTTCCGCGAGCGCAGCTGCACACGCTAGTTTCAGAATTATAGTTTCAAGTTAATTATTCTAAGTCTGCATTCACACGTCAGTAGTCTAACTCGAGTTGCAGATCCGACGGGACCGGGAACAAGTTCCGATATTACGGAATTAATTTCGGACTTGTGAATCGAATCGTATTACCTAACTGCCGCAAATTGGACTGGGACCCGTACTATTTAATGTTCAATCGAGTCGCGTAACGATCGTGATAAAATTTTATCGATTAGATGAAAACCAATCGAGAACATTTTGGAAGGAAATTGTGTACTCTGACTACTTCAAGAATGATTCAAATAAGTTTTCTATATATTTAAACAAAAGTATGACTAGTAAGTTTAGATTACTATTGCGCCTCTTACGCTGCCCCAAATATCAGTAGGGACTAGAGGCCATCTGTGGTCACATAAACATAATGTGCGATAACCTCACCTAAACGTAATTCGTAGCCGGAGAAGGGAATACTTCTAATAATAAAAGAAGTTTCTCCATTTTTATAGAAATTTCGTTGTAAATCAACGCATATCAGGCATTTTATATTTTAGTAGGTATCTAGAAAATATTTTTGACATAATAATTACAACGCAATGAATCCGAAATGAACGTATTTTGCGACTTATCTTACTATAATTTGCGACCCCATGATTAGATTATGTTTATGAGTAAAATAAATTATCCTATTACTTATATTCATTGATATAACTAAAGAAACGAAGATGAGGTATGCTATAATCTAAAGACAACATAACGTGGCAAAAATTTGTTTGAAAAATTTGAAAATTGAATTGTCAGCGAACGTACACAACTCCTTGTTGCGACTGAGACTAAATCAAGAGACGTCACCTGATTTTGCATCGCCATAGTAGAAGCGCGTTTGCCGCTCCTGCCGTTTTTAAGAGTTCGATGCTTATATTCCTATTACTTAATATGTGAACATTAAAAATGTTTCACGCAGTCACCGATTCAACGGTGAGAAGCGTTCGAATTTCCCGCGTAGCTCCCTCCACAATGTAGATCGAGTTAGCTACAAATTGATGACTTCTAGCTTGGAATCACGGCTAGAATCCACTTTAACTTAAGAGATACTCCAATTTGAATTTAGTTTAACAATAGACGAAGATTGTTTGATGGAGCTATATAGGAGTTTTCTTGATAAACTTGCTTGAAAACTTGGGAATTGTAAAAGTAATAATCCTATGAAATTTATATAAATATCTTGTACTAATAGCTTTAATTAGAACGACACTAAAATACTTTTATTAAATGATGTACTAATTTGTTATAATAAGTTTTAATCCCACTAATACTATAAAGACGAAAGTTTGTAAGTATGGATGGATGTTTGTTACCCTTTCACGTTTAACTACTAATCGGATCGGGCTGAAATTTTGAAAATAAATAGATTATAATCTGTAAAAAATACACAATCTACTTTTTATCCTGAAAAAAAAAGCTGGAACAGGAACTACGCAGGTAAAGCCGCTGGACACTGCTACTTGTCGTATAAAAACCATTATTAATTGTAAAAATAACTATCATGTCTCTCAAATTGAATCAAATTACAATTAAACGCCAAATTTCGTGAATATCGGTTGATTTGACGAACATCTGGAATTCTGTATAATAAGTATGTATTTAAAGCTATATAAGTATTATCAGCTATCTGGCTACCATAGTACCTACAAGCTTTGCTTAGTTTTGGGGTCAGATGGTATTATGTGTGAATAGTCCACCAATTTGTTTCTTTCTTTCTATTCACAAATATTATGGACACTGGATTTTAATATATCAAGGTTACTATACTAAAAGCTTATATTTTTGCAAAGCTATCCTTGAGAGTACGAAAGTCGGCTGACGTTCCAAGCACTAAGTGCAAGTACAGCCATTTTGCAGTTACGAAGTTACGGATCCACTGCGTACCTTCCATTTGCAATAGTGCAGAGGTAGAGGTAGAGCATGAGTTTTAAAACTTAGAATTGTTATTTGATCATAGACTGGCCTCGTAGCTTAGTGAGTAGTAACTCTGCCTGCGAAGCCGAAGGTCGTGGGTTCGAATCCCACCCAGTGCAAATATTTGTATGATGAATTCCAATACCTGTTTCCACTGTGTCTGGGTGTTTCTATGTATTTATATACGTATTATATCAGCTATCTGGCAGCCATTGTACAAGCTTTGCTTAGTTTGGGGTCAGATGACGTTGTGTGTAAATTGTCCACCAGTGTGTATTTATTTATCAGTTGGATTATAAAAAAAAAAAATTACACTTATTTTATTTCACAAATCAAAACTGACGAAGATATAGTGGCATCACGTTTCTCTATAAACACACGATTTTTATGAAAACGTGACGTCGCAACACCCCACTGGAGAAGTTTGATAATCTTTACTTTACGTTTGTCAATATTTGATGGCTTGCTTTAAAAAAAGGGACCAAAATATTATTCCCTAATCTACCTGACAGTCTAATTCAAAGCTTATTTTTGACCCAGTCTTAATCCCAATTAATAATGCTACTTAGAAATGAGCCAGATATAACAAAAATGCCAGTTGAAATTCACAAACTTTAGCAAATAAGCATAACGTGCTGCCGAACTACTGCTACTAAAGTCCTAATATCGATCAAAAGCCTCGTGGGTTTCGGTTGTTCGAAACTTTTCGATTGAACAAGTTTTTTTGGCTTATTGAGTTACGTAGTTTAAGAAAGCCCCGACAAGTTTACAAGTCTCTCTCTCTCTTGTATTATGCGAATGGGAATACCCGTTTCCTTAAATATAAATGTATGTAGCTACAGACAAATGCATTAAAAATTATGCTTTAATAGAATAGACTTTTTTGAAAACCTTCTTTAGGCGTGGAATTCGCGTGATCGTCACGATCGATCATACGAGAAGTAATTATGCGTAGCATGCATACATGCAAAAAAAACATACCTACAATCCAATTGATAACCTCTTTTTTTTGAAGGCGGTTAATAATAAACACAGATTATAGTCTGTACATCACATACATTAGAGGTATAACATCTTGGATCTCTGGGTGACGATGACAGTGCAGTGTTAGGTAATGATTTGGACATTTCATGTTCCAATAGCTGCGCATCACTGTGCAAGTATATTGCATATTAAATGGCAGGCATTTTGCTTACCATCACGCACATATTCTGCTCGTCTCGTCACTCTATTTTAAATAAAAAATATAATTATAAAAAAATACAACTTTTTATGGCTAGCAAATTAAGCGACCTAAGCGAGTGAAACCACAGAGCGCACCTGGTTTCCCGTAAAGCTATCATTCCAGATCCAATCAATGAAGCATCAATCATAAATTCCATATGAACAATTTGCCCGTATATCGTCCTAGGTTGAGAGGTAGAACTTGGAACTCGATTTGTTCGCTCGGCGTGCGGCCAACGTCTGCCGAAGATTCGGTTAAGGTTCGCGCGAGTTGATCTCCGTATGTTTGCCGGATTTGAATAGTTTTGTTCGCGAAAGTTTTTCGACAATGTTGATGTAGTTTCGACTTTTACTTTGTTACGTTTCGATATAAGTTCACACGAAATAAATTTCATTAGATTTAGGTATCTAACTAGTAAAAATGTGGGGGATGGAGAAGATTTGGGAAGATAGAGTGTCTAGCATCCAGCTAATAAACAAGAATACAATTTAAAATGTTAAGTTACCCCCCGACCATCTTTGATGCGAAATTTGTCATAGTGCTACATTATTCTACTATAGTCTAGTATTATCACTAGTGTCCTTATTGAAGTGATGTTGTGTCTTAAATGAATGTCTGAAGTGAATTTATGTTTTATACCAACCTAAGAAGTAAGTCTGTCCGTTTGTGGAATGCTCTACCAGCCTCTATTACAAACTCGCAGTCTCTAAACATCTTTAAAAGCAATGTTAAAGAATTTTATTTGGCACAGTGCATGGCTGTCGTCACCAGTAAATCGTAAGTGGTTGTATAGCTGTCCACTGCTATTTGTACGGCTGTATTACATTATCTTGGATGTTGCATTCATCATGTAAAAATTGTTCAAAAATGTATATTGATTAGTAGGTTTATAATTTCCAGCATTTTGTTTGTATTAAACACACTTTTGTAGTAAATATATATATTAATTTGTTTTGTATAATAGTATAGTAATAGTATAATTAAATATTAGTAATAGTATTAAGGAAAATGTCACGTCGCCTCGCCTAACCTTGTTTTAGGCGATTTTCCTTTAAGTTGGTTGCCTGGAAGAGATTGCTCTCAGCAATAAGGCCGCCATTTGTGGCGCTAGTTCATAATTGTGTGTTACTGTATATTTTTTTCCTGTTTTGTGTCACAATAAAGAGTTATCTATCTATCTAAGAAGTAAGAATAAAAATATTTTTTTCTGCATAAATCTAACAGGAAATATCAGCGAAATTGCGTTAAAAATAGTAGTTTTCATATTCGTATCTAGCACAAGTTAGTTATACGGTTGAACCACACTGCATTAAATTCTAGTTCGTGAACATAAAATGAAGAAATTAAACAGTTTGCTTGTCTCGCAAACGTGTAGTTTCTTGAAATTATTAGCGATTGAAAGTTCGTACATCTATATTCTGCCTCTATAATAATGTTATAAAGCCTAATAGTTTGATTTGTTTGATCGCGCTAATCTCTGGAGCTACTAGACCGATCTCAAAAAACCGCATCGTTGCTTAACATCAGGCGAGATGGCGGTCAAGTGTAAACCTATAAAAGTTTAAAAAAAAAAATCGTTGTTGGATAATTACGTGATCCCCAAATGCTATACGCTATATTTTATATGTAGGTACCACGGGCGAAACCGGGGCGGACCGCTAATCATAAATGAAATGTATGTGAAAATATTGGAACAAGTTTGCTATAATGTTAACATTATAAATGCGTATAATAGAATATAATGTGACGACAAATCAGGTAATATTATAGTGCAAACAATAATTCGCCTGTAGTCCGAACAGATGTTCCGAATTTCGGTAACATGCGAATATATAGTCATAGTAATACGAGTTTCTGAAGAAGTCCAGGTGATATTATAGCATTTGCAGTTTACAGAAATGAACTGTTAGTGCAAGGAGTATTAAGAGCGACTTTAGCCCGTTCTGCAAGCATGAACAATACTGTAGTCTGTAAAGAAACTGCTCTACAGTTTGGCAGAGTTATGACTCAATAACCTGTGTATATATTTTTGTGAAATTATTTAATAAAAAAGATCTTTCGAGGAAATATTCGGGAATGAAAATTCGAAGGTTCGGGTCCAAGTGATTTCATGGTGCGTGGCAGAGAAAAGAGGTCAGGTCCAATCGTACACAAAATAAAAGGATTATAGGATGGAAGGACATCATTAAGACAGCCACATACTGACACTTAAATCTTTTTGATCGTCAATGAGCATTTTTTAAGATACAAAAAATACTTTACGTTCACATTTTGATATATTCATCGATTGATTGTGTGTAAAACAGGATACAAAATGTAACCACGGTTGCGCTCATCCTTACTCTACAAATACTCCATTTCAGAACAATATAACCCTACTTTAAATAGCCAACAGGAACAAATAACCCGAAGCATTGCCCGGCGTGTATCTGGCAACCAATTAAAATTTTAAATACAATTATTACCTAGTTTCATTTAATTCAGGGTGAGTCGGGGAGTGCGCGACAAACGTATTTTAATCAAGGTTTTAATTACCAATTACAGTTACGTGTGCAACAGTACGGATGTCCGTCGGCTACAGCCACAGGGCCGGACTGATGGTAAAAGATGTATTGTCCCGGGTCAAACTTAAATTGATTGATTACTGATAGTTGGAGCTTTTGAGGTGAAATCTTCTTTTGGCATACCACACACGGATTTTTCGTGGGCTATGAATTGAGTTCATGCGTCACGCTCGTAAATTAAAGAAATCTTCGGGTGAACTCGGGAAATGCTGACGCATTTCTTGATGGCCATGGTGTGTTACCATGGTTACTATTACACATTTACACATTTAGTCTAAATGACCATGCTTAGAAGGCTTATTTAGACGAGAATACTTTGAAGATTAATTCCAGACTAGTAGCACCATCCAGTTTCACCCGCGTAATATCTAAAATGGTTTATGAAATTCTGAGTTATCAGTTTTCACTTCTATGGGCAGTCTCTGTGACTGCCATTTTGTTATAACAATAGTTGTCAAAATAAAAGGCCCGTTCATCATAATGTGATGTAGTTGCGACGTAAAAATTACTATAGAAATGTTCGACGTTTGTGAAAGGAAATCTAAATGGACATTTATTGTCTAGATACTCCTTTATGAATACGTTAAAAAATATTTACAGAGAGACACTTAGGAAGCCTGGAAGTAGGTACAAATAAGTGATGGATATTTCTGTTTATTGGAAACAACAAAAAAGGATAAATGGACAAAATACTGTGTCCAGTGCATACGTAGCCCACGAAATGTTCCCACAGCTGGCACTCGGGGCCTTCTCTCGCAAATAGAGAGTCAAGGGCTTAGACCACTACGCTAGCCTAGGGCGGTGGATTTGGATGAACTCGAAAGACTTCAGGTACATGTAGATTTCCACATGATGTATTCTTTCACCGTTTGTAAGTTAGTGGCAAAACACACATGACTTCGAAAAGACAGTGGTGCGCGTGGCATTTGAACCAGGGTCCGCGGATCGGCATTCGCCGTTCTTTCGACTGGAAAGACCAACCATAGCTTCCAGTCGCCGTTCAGTTGTGTCTGATTCATTATGTAGTATATTTACACCGTGGTCGGCAGTTTATTATAAAATCTCATCACAAAAGTTTAGCTGTAAAGAGACAGCGATGCATTATTTAGCAAGTTTTGCCCGCAGGTTGTAAAGCAAAAATTTAATAACTGCCCCGTGTCGAGGCACTCAAACTATTACAAACTGCTGGAGGGGCTTCTGTCGAACGCGTCAGATTCATTCGCATGTTAAAAATAAAAATGTAAAAAATCTATATAATATTCATAGAGAATATTAATTTTACTATTTTAAATAAATAAATATTGGTGGACAATTCACACACAACACCATCTGACCCCAAACTAAGCAAAGCTTGTGTGATGGCAGCCAGATAGCTGATACAATACTTATATAGTTTTAAATACATACTTATTATACACATAGAACACCCAGACACAGAGCAAACATTTGAATTCATCACACAAATATTTGCACTGGGTGGGGATCGAACCCACGACCCTCGGCTTCGCAGGCAGAGCTACTACCAACTAAGCCACTAGGGCAGTCTTTTATTATTTTATTTTAGATTTTGACTTGTCATCTCGCCTGATGTTAAGAGACGATGTGGTCTATGATGGAGCGTGCTTGCCTAGTCATGTGGTAGGACTCTTTGTAGAGTCTTCCTGCGGAAGTACCACACCTTTGCCAGTTATTTTATCGCCAATCAGTAATGGGCAAACATTACTGTGTTCCGGTTTGAAGGGAAATGTTTCCAGTGAAATTACTGGGCATAGAGATAAAACATCTTATATCGCGAAGCGATGAGCACAGTGCAGTGCTAGGTAATGATTTGGATTTAGGAATTTTTTCAAGTGTCATCAGGCACATGTCATGTACTGTTCATCTCGTCACTCAATCCAATTAAAAAAGATAAAACCAATTCCATCGCAGCTTTAAGAGACCAAAATTCTAACCATCGCAAAAAAGCTACTTAGTCATTCCACAGCCTAGACGTTCTTACCACAAATCGAGCCAAACCTTTTTGTTCGAGTTTTTGAGACGTCAATTATGAAATGATATCACTTTTTCGAACTACGAGTAGTCCGATTGGAAAAAGGGTAAAGTGGTGTTAGATCATGGAGATCAGTCGCGCGCTCCCCGAAGTAATAACCTCAATCTCTCTCGACTCTTTTATTTTCTTATTTGTAGTATCACTACTATTTGACAATAAAAAAAGAGAAATACTGTACTGGAATGTACATATGTGTCATATTTGTAAGATAACAACGTGGTTGACAATGGCTTTATGCGTTATCACTATATACAAATAAAAATATCTTTATTTGTCGTAAGTTATTTAGGGTTATTTTTCGCCGCTCCCATTATAGGTACTTAATTTTGATTAAATCCATTTTTATCGTCTTCTGATTTTACTTTTTCGTCAATGGTAAAACTCTGTAAAGAGTAACCGGTTTTGATACTTGAACTTGGGTTGACACGCTATCATGTCTAAATCATTGTCATATTATGTAGTTAGTTTACTTTTAACGTAACTGTGTAACGGGTCGAACTAAGTACATAATTAGAATATAATATTTATTATATATCTAATCGATACTTAAGACAAAACTGCATTTATTTTATTATTCTTGAATACTATCAATATGACAATTGTGTGATAACGTATATCAAAGTACTAAATACCTACTCGTAGTAAACGATATATCAGATGGGCCATCAATTTCGTAGATTTAAACACTGGTTTGCACTAACGAAATAAAAAACAGAAATTTAACGTTTTCGCAATTGAGTTTACACATAAACAATGGAAGTTAATCGACCGTTCAGTTTTTTATCGAAACTCGATCCACTGAATTTCATTCAATTTCAAACTTGTTTAAAATATTCAATATTATGTTCGAGAGAAGTATGTATTGATTTGGTTGGATTGCATGTAGAATAAAAGTAGGTAATTTAAATCAGTTCTTGTATTATAAGACGTTAGTACCTAGTAAGTCAATGATCGCATAATTCTAGTTATAAGAATAGTATGAGGAATTTAAAGTATTTTTTTAAATTTTTTGTTTTGATTCGGCACAGTTGAGCTTAGATGGTATCTAATACCATTTAAAACAACTCTATTAATATGAAAATAAACTCTAGTATGCTATTAGTCGAGTAGCCATTCTATTCCAGGAACGAGCACAAATAACATAACTTTAATTTACTTTGCATTTATAAGTATACTTATAAAATAATAAAATATAGATATTGGTGCAATGGTACCAAAGATTAGTTTATACAAGACACGTATATTAAAGGTATTACATTAGATAAACTTTAATGTGGCTGACTTACTGATAATTATGTTTCATTGATTCTGTCAGAATGTAGTAATGCTAATATTAGTATCCTAACAGTGGCTACTGTAAAGTAGCAGAGTAAGTAAAGTAGTGTTTCTAATAGATGTTATACTAGAAAATTAAACTAAAACTGTAATTGTTTCTTTTGATCACACCTATGTTTCAAAATAACTAGACTATGTTTTTAACCAAAGAGTTGTCAATTTTGAAATGGCCATATCAGTTTTGGTGAAATACAGCTAATAATACTCCAGACTAATTCGCCTTTCAAACGAATAAAACGGAATCAAAATCGGTTCATCCGTTCGAGAGCTATAATTCGACATATAAACATACACATAACACACAGAGAGACGTAACCTAAATTAAACACAAATTATAACAAGACGTCAGTTTTACGTCTTAGGATAAAAAGTATTGCTTACCCCTTTCGCGGAGCACTCGTTGTTATTATGGTCCGTGGGGCACTTGGTGTGGTCGATGAAGGGGAAGATGGACGTGCAGCTCTGGTTCACGCAGACCAGGTTGTCCCCGCACGGCGTGCCGTCGCGGACCAGCCCCAGCGGAGCTATCTCCGAATGTTTGGGTAGACCCGTCGTGGCTCTGGAAATATTGACCAGGGAAGTCATAATTAGGAAAAGGAAAGTCATAATATCTTTGATTTACATAAGATTTGTATCTGCGTATCTTTTCGTTTTCCGTAGTCAACGTATATTTTTATTATCAAAACTCAAAGATCAAGACAATCTGATTTAGTAAAATAACTACTTAAACAACCCCTGAAAACAAATCCTATTTTGCCTTGGTAAAAAAAGTATGCTTTGTCGATATTTTGCTGCAGGAGAAAGTTTTATGGCACTCAAATGAAGGTGTGTACTCACTTGCACTCGTACTCCGTACTCTTGATGTTGATGAGAGTCCGCGTGAAGTACTCATCCATGCCGGAGACGATCGGGTACCGGTTCCCGAGCTGGCACTGCAGCGAGCCACAGCGGACGTTCCTGCAACACGAAGCCGGTAGCGTAATACAAAGAAGACTTAACATCTGATTCATTGGAGCCAGAATATCTCGCAACACGGTGTTCGGAACACAAACTGTACCAATTTTTTACAAAATATTTCACTAGAATCAGAACTTACGAGTATGATATACTGAATTGAGAATACATGAAGGTGTATGTTTTTTGCAAAAACAACCAGTCTCGGTAACACTAGTTGCAGTTGCTTGAGTTTTTGAATTAGTTAATTTTTAGTTATTACAGGAGGCTTAGGGAGATTGTTATTTAATGAAAAAGTATGAAATACTCACTCCATTTCACACTTGATGTAATTTCCACTATTGTCTTTCCCACAGTGTCCGGTAACAGCTCCCTTGGAGTTGAACTGATCGAAACATTCCTTGTCTCCACCTAGCGCTCCAGGGCCCCATATCCTCTCACACTGGAGGGAAAGCGTCGGGCACTGCCCAGCGAAGCAGTACCCTTTACCATCCTCACAGGGTTCACCATTCTTGCGATGGGCATCAGGGGGACATGTGCCTGACATGCCCGTGCAAGTCTCTTCCAAGTCACATTCATTCGTTGCATCGCGGCACGTTATGCCTCGGGGTTTCAACTAAAATGAGCAAAGTTTAACATTTTATTACGATGCATGGAATTTATCTTCCCTCTAAAACATATGTTGGAGCAAGTTCAAAGACCTATCTTATTTAAAAAAAATCTTAATAAAATCACGAATGCGGTATAATTTACATTTGTGGAAGTTTAAAATGTAACTTAAGTGTTGTAGGTCACTGACTGATTTTATTGTTTTAGTTAAGGCTACTTATATTTAGCCCTATTTGAGATCTTGTACTCAATGGTGCAGTTACAGGCCAAAATCATAAGTAACCCTCTGTGAAATTATCACATAGATTTTTTTATAGAATAGAGTAGTGACGAGACGAAAAAGCCATGTGCCTGGTGACAAGCAACATGCCTGCCCATAACAGCACAGTAACACATAGCTATTGGAATATGAAGAGTCCAAATCATTACCTAACACTGCACTGCGCTCGTCATCTGGAGATATAAGGTATGATACTAACAAAGTTACAATTCAGTTTGTTTAAAACGTGATGAGTTGAAAAGCTATGTCTAATTTCATGATAGTAAAGTGTTGTGCTTGTTCTGACCTGACACCTTTCACAGCACTCCCCAGAGGCGCACTGGGCCTCCTTCGTGAGTCGGCAGGTAAAGGGGTCGCAGCAGGGATTGGTGTTCTGGCATTCATTGATGGTCCCGCAGTCGCATTCTTCACCTTCGTCCAGCCGACCGTTGCCGCATTGGTGATGGATCACCAACTGGAGACAAATTATCCCAGCTATATGTAAATACCTCCTAGTAGATATGCAAATAGATAATTATATTCGTTATTGTACCAAAATAAATTAGCAATAGACGACCATATTGTTAAGAACAATCATACGATTCCACACAATCCACACAATCATGCGAAAAGATAATAATTATAAATGTACTCGTAGAGAGAGACGGGTTATCTATGCGCACTCTCTGCCTCTCAGATTTAAAAACACCCTCTGCACGCAGTTAAAGTATTCTACGGCAAGTTGTTTGCTTTTCAGGCTGTTCAGTTGTGGAATGCTTTGCCTGTGTCTACCATCGCTTTCAGGTATAAAGACCAAGTGAAACAAACCTACATATCGCAATCATTAGTAGTTATTTACTACCTAATTTCTAAGAGTTACTTAATACAGAAGTATTAAGTAACTCTTTTTTAAATAATCTGTCTCTTTCCATTTTCTTACTTAAATATGACACATAATATGTAGATATTTATGTAATAGTATACTGTCACATTTGTTTTTTTTATGTATTTAGGATGTACAGTAGTTGTTATCATTTGTAGGCGAGCTGATAAAATATTTTTGCAACTGTGGTTCATTTTCAATATCACAGAAATATCGACCACTTCTTATTTGTACTGCCCGTTTTCATTTTTGTATTTCTTTTATCCTAGGGCGGCACGAAAAATATCGCTATAAGAAATAAGGTTGCCAGTAGCTATTTTCTTTTTGGTTTAAAAAAGTACACGTATTATTATTTTCTTAAAATTATTGCAATAATTAGTAAATCTTTCTATCTAATACTAACATTATACTTTAATTTCTGTAGCACAGGCTAAATACAAGGAAATATGTTCGTTCTAGCTAGACTAGAAATAAAATAAAGAAGACACGACAAATGTTTAAAGGCTGTTCAAAACGAAGCTCACTAAATTGTCGCAGTCAGGTTAAGTTTTTCCTCGCCGCCGGTTTCAAAGTTGACTAGTTGGCATTTGATATAATAACTCCGCAACTACGAGTACGTTGTTGGAAAACAGGGGGAATCTCTTGCGTAACTTGCTACCCAACTTCAGGGAAACAATTCTTGCTCAACGACTTTCATGCGAAAAAATACTTCAGTTTATCGGATGCTCATCTAGTTACCTCCCGCTCGGCTTACGGGAAAGTTGAAAACTTTATTTCCCGCGCCGTCTATTTTTCTTCTGATTAAATTCATTGCGAGTCTCGGATAATTTACTTCTGCGTAATGTGAAGGGTTTGCCACAACAGAATTGTTCCATCGGGCATTTATGGCTAGATCTTAATGGAAAAACAAATGAAAACCAAAACGAGTTCTGTCGGGATGAGAAACAGATTCAATCCTCGCGAAACAAAGAACGCGAAAAGGGAATCGATAGAGGTAAACAAACCCTCGTGAAGCATGTGTACTAATAAAAGATGCATCAGTGAAACGTCTCAGCTGTGCGGCGTTTCCGACACAGAATCGAAAGCAACAGAAGCATCCACAGTTATCCCCAGAACCACAGTGAATTCCCTTTGCTTACGTG
This sequence comes from Ectropis grisescens, assembly GCA_017562165.1. Lineage (NCBI taxonomy): Eukaryota > Metazoa > Arthropoda > Insecta > Lepidoptera > Geometridae > Ectropis > Ectropis grisescens. The sequence continues at coordinate 4,011,380 of CM029776.1, read as the reverse complement.
TGTCGGGAATCATCGGGAAACACCCGCGACATCACACCCATCTCCGATAAATATGTAAACGTACAGAATCGAAGCGAGAGAAGCAAGGAGCATTATCATTCGGCAGTATGTAAATTTATTCCAATAAACCGTCCCGAGACTCGTCCGTGTTATTATATATTCGCAAACGAAGAGATAATTCCGCGAGCGGGCAGCCCGCATTTCCATAACTTTTATTAAAGGAGTGGGCCTCAGGAGCGGTGCGAACAATACGGTGGAGCTCTGATTAATTTCCAACGTGGAAATCTGTTTTGCATTGGGATGTAGCGTGGCGTGTTAATGAGAGGAGTGTGCCAATGACGCGCCCGACCTAGCAAACCACGAAGCTAAGCGGTAAGGAACCCAACGAAGCATGACATGCTTCAGATGTGCTCCTTAAAGTATACGTCGATGATGAACATAGTTAGTTTCTATTGTAAGCTCTTAAATGGCTCGCAACACCAAAATTAGTTTTGAAAGCTCTATGCATGATGTACAACGCAAAATACCCTTAGCATTATAGGTGTAATAGGGAGGCTTAGATTGAGTATTTCTATTGAAGGGTTTTGCATCAAGCAAAATTTGACTCATTTACAAACTATTATATATTTTGAAGTCAGTTAAATAGTAGACGTCAGTGGTGATGTCAAACTGCACTTGGTGAAATATCCAAAGGTGCAGGTGGGATTCAAACTTACGACCTTATAATTGTGAAATTGAACTAGCGCACAATGGCTTCAATAGATTTCACTGCTTTGGACGATAAAGGAAACCATTAGGAAGAAATCAACAAGTCCCAAGAAAGAAAACTTGAGTTAATGGGATATCCGCAATCCACACTTAGGTGTGGTGGATTAAGGTCTTGACCAGATTTTTATGAGAAAAAGCCCCAAGTTCCAACAGTGGAAATGTAAAGTGCTTCAACTATGCTATTTTAAATATTAAATAACTTTTATTAAAATACTTGACGAATACTTAATGTAAACATCACGTAGGTAAGGTTTCATACTAAATAAAATGATATCATTATTTTTACATTATGAACAGAATATTCTAAGAAATTGAAGAATCGAAATAGACTATTATACCCTCGAGAGTTTCAGTTGATGTTTGTGTATTCCAGACAAACTGGTTGAAGATAATATGCGAAACAATTTATCGGCATCCATAAATCTCCAGCCTTCAAGGAATTTCATATTCCAACAATTCCTCAGGAATGTTTGTTTCGGCAGAAATAACTAAAATTGGAAATATCTTAACATGAAAATTGAAAAGATTCCGTGTTATGTTATGTCATAATGGATTTACGATGAAACAGAAGCATGAATGGTGAATGGTAATATATTGTTAATTTAACCAAAATAAGTTCGCGAATTTATTTTATACTTAACACTTTAATTTATATTATGAATTAATCGTGCCTGAAGGTATCATACCAACGTGTAATAAAATATCTGTTGGGATTTTCTCAAAAAGTAATTTGCCTCAAAATGTTGCCCAGCAAAGTGGAATATAGTATCTTCACGTTACCGTTTGGTGGTTCTACAAAAAAAGTCTTACTACTACAATGAAAATATAAACCTTAAATGTAAAGAAAAGACTTTAAGTAAGTATACTTTAGCTTGGAATCAGGTTGTTTGTCGAAAGCTCAAATCCAAGGGTGATTTGAGAATCGTGTTCGAATCCAAACTTGTCCTATCTGAGACTTGTTGATGCTAATAGAACAGTACGTTGCAACTGTTGAAAGTTGGAAGCTTCGACATTCTACTTCAAGAACACCGTTTGAGCTAATGATTCGTACCCTAGGTGCACGTGACCAATCTATACAATACGAGCATTGCCCCGCGGTTTTACTCGGTTTCCGTTAACGTTTTTCATCGGAATATTGTAGCCTATGTGTTCTTTCATTCAGTAGTTTTTATGTGACAGAGAAAATTTTGTGCATGAAATTACATACATACATATTTTTGAAAATTAGACATTTCAAATCTAAACTTCATTGTCACTTCTTGTCATTTAAAATTTCATTTAATTCAGAACTAACCCCTTTCTTTTTAAAAAAGGGGGAACACGAATATACATTGAACAAAAGTGACTGTCCAAAAGCACTGTTGCCTTCCAATCTCCTCGTTTGGCGGTCTATCTTTCTACGTGACATTGGCGAAATTGTGAGGCTAAACCATAATAAAAGCCATGAATCAAAAGTTGAAATTGAAGTTGAACTTTCTGCAGCAACCTGTCATATTGACTATAAGTCAACTTGACTTATAAAATAAGCTTAACTAAAAAATCTTAAATTAAAAAGAATATTGAACACGAAAACTTTTTTGATTCACAAACAAAAAAAAATGGAAAGAGATAGTGCTTAGAAGTTTTGAGTGACGTGACTTCGTTATACGATTTTTACTGAGACAATGATGTCACAACCTTTGCGAAAGGTTGATGGTCTACATCTTTGTCGATTATTAATAACTAGATGTCCGCCCCGGCTTCGCCCGTGGTACATTATATAATAACACTCATCGGAATCCCGTACATATCCAACGGTGAAATAATGACTGAAATCGGTTCAGTCATTCCTGAGAATATCGCTTTCAAACAAAAACCTCTGCAGCTACCTGCTACGCCACCTGTCGGAAATTCGTCGTACACTTAATCTTAGACACATGCTGTCATGTAAAAGCACGGCACGAAAACTCTCAAAAAGGAATATTTTTTCCCGTTTTTGTTACATTCTTGATTCATGCTCCGCTTCTATTGATAGTAGCGTTATTTTCTATAGCCTTCCTCGATAAATAGACTATCTCATAGTAAAATAATCTTTCTATTCGGACCAGTACTTCCCGAGATCCTAGCGTTCAAACAAACAAACTCTTCAGCTTTATAATATTAGTATAGATTTGATAAATAATACGAGTCTAAAATTTTTCCATAATCATAATTTACCTAATTGAATGATATATTTTTTACACAATCATCATTCCAATTTCAAAAGTTAAGGCTGGTCTAGTCGGGAGAACGACGTCTGCCGATCCGGAGAACTTGGGTTCAAATACCACACGCACCACTGTCTTTTCAAATTCATGTGCATAGCGCCGCTAACTTAAAACGGTGTACCCAGACCTAGACATGTATCTAGTATCTTTCAAGGTCCTGTGTCATCCACCAACCCGCACTGGGCCGGCGTGGTGGTTTACGGCCTTGACTCTCTTTGCGAGAGATGGTCCCGAGTCCCAGCAGTGGGAACAATTAGTGAGTGCTTTCGCATTATCTCAATTTATTGTACGATAATTATCACGATCTATGACTCATATCTGCCTTTCTAAAACGCCCTATTGAAAGATTCTTGTACATAATACTCTCATACCTAATTCATAGTTTCAGGAACTTGGCATCGATTTCGTCCACGTCTAACCCGTCCAGCCAAGGTCCTTCAAAGAGATCAATAGAGCTGATGTTAACAAAAGTAGTAAAAACATGATAAAGAGGACGAACGGGTTCAAGGACACCGTGGGGCAGTGCTGCCAGATAACATCTTCCATTTATCCTATTTATTAGATCATGTGTTTAATTTAAGTAGATATTTATTGATTTGGGCTTGTGAATATGTAAGTATTTATTTGTATAAATTGAAATATATTTGATTTACACTAAATATTTCTTGTACATTTTATTTTCCCATTTTTTAAAAATTGTGTTTAGCTGCAATATTTCACGATTTTTGTGAGCTTTTGTAACGAATACACGCTTAATTAAAAAAACACCTAAGACCTAACACTAAGTCGAAAAAGTAGTTCATTAATTATTCAACTATGTGGGTAACCCTGAAAGCGTAAAAACATCACCTATTCATTACATGTGCCGAAGTTCAAAGCGCACTTTTCAAAGATATTTTCCTAAAATAGTTTTAGTGCTAGAAAAAGTTGATAGTAGTATTGATTGTCATTTATTCTTGTTAAACTATATAAACATTATTCCACCAATGTAATATTACTCAACAATATTTTCTTTGTTATTTTACTAATTTATTTAGAAAATGTCGAACTTTTACATAGTGCATGGATTTTGAAATTATTTTATTTTGAAAGCTCATTTTGCAGATATGAGTATTTCTTCCACATTCAAAAACATCATAGTTTAGGTGTTACCCTAAATCTGGGGTAAAATACCCCAAGATGGCACCAGTTCTTTGAGGCGTGTCTTATGGTAATGAGACGTCCCTATAAAGCGGATTTGTGATTGAGCTGTCGGGTTATAAGGAAGACATTGAATACATAAGGGCTTATTAGCTGAACACCAAACTACTCTGGGTTATGGGATTGAGGGGAGAACTCTATTGACAGTTTTAGGAATGGTACACGACAGACTGAAAATAAAATCAATGTTCTGTTGACACAGTCACATGGGAATGTATTGCAAGTAGCGCTACACTGTAAGTATACTACTTTTGAAGTGAAAACGTCTTTGGCCTTTTGGGAAATATTATGGGGTCTCGTTATCGACATGCTAATATTATGGAGGGAAACACCGATATAAACCAATGGATGTGCCCTACCAAACTTCGGGCGCATGAAATTATGTCATTGTTGGGTGAGCTCACTTTTTCCGTTCTAGTCGGTTGCAGGTAGCGGTGAACGCTGGACGTTTTTACCTATCACTATTCGTACTCAACAACCAAAATGAATAGAACCACAGCGTATCTCGCCGCTAGCGATTCTAGTAGATTGGTTGTGTGTGTAAACCACTTACGATATACCCAGAGTTTACTACCAATTTCAAGGTGCTCAGGGTAGATACTCACAGGGTAGATACTGCTTACCTATGTCTACTTACCAGTTACCACGTGCCAACATACGAGTATCAATCTACTAGCTTTTTGACCTGACTTCAAATAGATGAGTGAGTAGCGCTAATAACAATGATATTAATTTATATTTTGCTTTTGAGTTTTATGAGAAATTTGTAGTTTTGAAGACGGTTTAATTTTTCGTACGATAATAGTTTATTACTTTGTAGAAGCTTTATTACTTTGTTTTATTATTACATATTCTTTATTACTTTGTAGAAGCTTTAGAAAATATCCATACCTTAAAATCTGTGGTCTTTATTATATCAGACAAACCCAAAATGGTCCTTATACCATACCTCGTTAGGTTTATTGAGCAGACACAGCCCCTGGCCCAGTCGCAGTTCGTTGATGTAGTCATTCTTGGAGCAGTCTGAGAACTTGTAGGGCTGCACGTTGTCGGAGCCGACGATAGACTGCGCCATGATGCAGCCGTGCCAGTCGCGGCAGAAGCACTGCTCCCGCCCGTCGTCATGTCCCATACCTGGGAGAATACGATTTACGCATTATAAGTTACTGCAGCACTGCACTGTTAGCACTGCACTGCGTTCATCACCCGGAGATGTAAGGTGTTTTATATCCTAGCTCAGTAATTTCTCTGGAATAATCAAACCGGAACAGAGTAGTTTTCGCACACCATTGCTTGGCTATCCAGTAGAATAACTGACGAAGGTAATTCCTCAGGCGGACTCTGCAAAGAGCCCTACCACTGCAAGTTACAGATGCTTTAGTCAGGAGAACGGCTACTGCTGATCCAGAGACTCTGGTTCGTATACCAAGAGCACCACTGTCATTTCGAAGTCATGCGCGTAATGGTCTTAACTTAAGAACACTGAAAGAAACAGTCATGTTCTTAGAATCTAAAACTGAGAAGTGCCCTAGAATATTTTGAGGTGGTGCGTCATCCACTAGCCCACACTGGGTCAGTGTGGTGGATTATCGCTTTGACTCACTCCTTCAGACAGAAAGTCTCGAACGTTTGGGAACCTTTAGTGGTTTCTAGCCTAGCCACATATAGTGCAGTTTTTAAGTCTAAGTCTACGTACCGATGTTATGTCCGATCATATGCGCCATGGTGCCAGCGAGGAGGTGCGGCTCGTATGTGTTGGTGTCCACGGAAATGCCCACCGATTTGGGCGTGCACAGCGTGTCCGGGACCGATATACCCGACTCTCCCCCCCCCCGGGAACGTCAGTCCGCTGAGGAATGGCAACACTGAATTAGCAAAAGAGCAAAAGAAATAGCAAAAGACAAATTTTATAATAAACTAACGGCCCGCCCCGGCTTTGCCCGTGGTACATCAAATTTTTAGCACTCAGAAATAACGTACATATGAAATAATTTTCAAATCGGTCCAGAGTTCCTTTAGTTTTATAATATTAGTGTAGATTCAATGTGAATTTAAATCAACAGTATTGGCACATATTTTTAATTAGCAAAGGCCTATTTCCTAAAAGTCTGTGTGAAGTTTGTAAATTAGGTTTTAATTATTTCAATGTTAATATTAACATGAATACAGAATTAAAAATTTCCACAAAAATTGTAAAAAAAATAAAATCCTCCTCAATCTGTAATAATCAAATAACCCATCATCATGGAAGGCACAAAGACGTTTATGTGCGCAATAAAATGTATGTCATTCCACGCCTGAAACTTTTTAATTGTATCGCTATGATAATTTTGTTTGGGTAGACCGATCAATATTTATCTTTATTATCTACGGAAGTTTTTTTTGAAAAGACACATCTTCTCTTACACTAAGCGTGTATGATAGTGTTTGTTTGTTCTTACATACCTCCTATCTCTGTAACGGCCAAATGGATTTAAGTAAAAATAAATACGAAGTAAAATAGCTAGATTAACAATAGCTTGTGAAAAAATATTATTGAGAGCGGCGCTTTAATGCCGGCTCTATTGTAGTGTAGAGCGCGTAGGCGCCGCCTCCGTTGTGCGGACCGGTGAAGACGGAAACCACGGTGATGTGAAATCCGTCCTGTTCAGGGCTGGTGCCGGTCCGCCCGTTAGCGTCAAGTTTACGGGGTGCCGTAGATAGCCGCTTCAAAAGTATGTTCGGTGATACGATACACGGCGTAGGAGTAAGTCGTAGATAGGTGTGAAGAGTGGGCAAGTAAAACACGTCAGCTCGGACTCACTAAAGAGCTATGGAGACGTTCTACGTTGCCAAGTCGAAGTCTGAGAGGTCTGTTCGGAATCGACGATGACATTATTCTGTTTTAAATTTACACAATTTCTGAAACATCGACTGGCATCACGCGAAAGCGCGTCCTGACCCTCGCTGCGGGCAGTCCGTGCCTGACCGTCCGGCCGCGGGACGGTCTCCATAGTTCTATCTTTATTTATTACAATATAACTACGCTAAGTTAAAAAGGGATAGCGAAAATATATTGTCTCAAAGGGTCAAGTTGCACACATTCCTGACGCAATTCTAAACTTTCTAATTTTGGACAAAATAAACTTATTTTAAGAAAAATTTATCGCTAATAAATATTAACCTACATATTACCGCAAAGTTATAAATATTTCCCATAAAATGCATTTTTGTGTAATACAATTTATACAGTTTCAGGTAACTAGGTAGGTACCTAGAAGCTTTCGTGATTTCATCATGATGATAATTATCACATTAAGTACATTATTACACGTGAACAAAATATTTGTACCCCTTTTTACGAAAATTGCGTGATCGTAGGAGGACTAAAATTCGCACACTAATTATAGTTTATATAGATATATACTTACGAGCAATTTTTTTGTAAAACACTCATTCATGTTGCAAAATGCAAAGCAATATAATATTTGTCTTTAAAACAGCATTTCCTTTTCTTTGTCTTTTTCCGGCGACTATCACTCGCTTGCTGGTAAAAATGTGTGACCATCACACAAGGTAAAACATTATAATCATGACGTATGAACGTTCCAGAAATTTTTCGCTGCAATACGACGAAATTTTCATTTGGCTGGAGCTCGTTTAAAGTTAAAACAACTAAACGAGCTTAAAGTCCATTTAAACTGAAAAAAGTCGAAAGTTTGCTAGCTCGTACCGGGAGCGAGGGTTCACGCATACTGCACATGGCTAGCAGTGTTTGCAGTCTACAAAGAAGCAGCATAGTTAACTAAAGTAGCAGGAATGTTGGGCAGAACCACTTAACAATATACCTACTCACAATAAATAATGAAAGCTAAAATGTTTCACACACAACACTATCTGACCCCAAACTAAGCAAAGCTTGTGTGATGGCAGCTAGATAGCTGATATAATACTTATATAGTTTTAAATACATATTTATTATACATATAAACACCCAGACATAGTGCAAACATTTGATTTCATCACACAAATATTTGCACTGGGTGGGGATCGAACCCACGACCCTCGGCTTCGCAGGCAGAGCTACTACCAACTATGCCACTAGGGCACTAGTGTTTGGGTAGAGTTATGTTTTTTCTTTTTGTTGTTATAGAATGATGGAATGATTAGGTTATGTGGCTGATGAAACGCAACAAGACTGTCCATAGTACAGTGCCACGCAGATATTGGAACATGAAGGGCCTGAATCGTTACATTAGGACTGGAATGGGCTTGTCATCCATAGATATAAGATGTGTTATCTGAATGACCCGCGATTTTTATGGAAACGTTTCCCTATACAATTTACATATATTGATGTAAGCACAGGGAATACACAGACTAAGTAGAGAATTTTCGAAGGTGCGCAACGGTCTCTAGGCAGACTCTGCAAAGAGTCCTTCCTACCTACAAACTCTGTGTTTTTTTTGTTAAAGTTTATGTTTTTTATTCCGTTTTGCGGTAGGTTGTTGAGAAATTCACGGCTTTATGTGTCTGGTGTTTTAAATAAGCCATGTTGGCCCATTAGCGAGCATACCTGATTTCATAGTCGTGCGATCGTAGGTTCGAATCTCGCTTGCACCTTTGAGTATTTTCCACCAAGTGCAGATGTCCGAGGATGTTGTTAATATTAACGTTGAAGGTAAACTTCATGAGAAAACCAGCATGTTATACAACATATCTTATAAGGGTTGTGTTGTACATGGCTAGCCTAATATTTATTTACCAAAAAATTTAATATATGTTCAAAGTTTGTCTATTAGAATGGTTAAAATAAGTCTCTCTTTCAAATGATTTTTCCGAAAACGACGTAAATATACATAATATATTCTATAGTAAAAACTAATTACTTATGAAAATTACCTAGTCAAAATGTGCGAGAAAACGAAAAAAATGTTTTAAAACAACGGTGAAGAACTCTAGAGAGAGAGAGAGAGTAGAGTTTTTCCTTCATCATAATCCGGCATCGATCGTATCTGGCAACTCGGTAACAAGTTACGATAACGTCACTCTTATCGATAACGTCTCTGGCTCTGTAGAGTTGGGTAATTCAGTATTGCCAGCACATGCTTAGACAATTTTGAGATAAACGTAGTTTACAATATTATATTATTATTTATCAGTTAGGTGAACAAATTGACGTGTAGTACTAAAGAGACATCAGGTGATTCCCGCTCCAGCTTGTATAAAAAGGTTGGCCATAGCTGCTAGCGTGGTAACGCAGCCAGGGTTATGGACACCATTGCGCCGGGTGCCGTAAAAGACGATTTTTTTATCATTATTTACGAGAACTTCCTATGATTTTACTTTCTAAAACTGCATACACTGTATATGTATCTAACAACATGAAATGATTACAAAAAAACATAGTGGTCGAATTGATAACTTCTTCCTTTTTGAAAATCGGATTATAATGCTAAAGCATCGAACATATCGAACGAATCAAAAATATTACTTAAATATAACGTTACTATTCTCAGTAAAAAGAGAAGGATTAAAAAATGACAAAAAGATGACAAAATCATGTCAAGTCTCAAGTCACGTAGCTTAAATTTTGGAAAAGTTAAACAACTTTTTTTTAAATATTTTAAAAATAGATCCTAAGCTCAAAGATGAACTTTGTTTTATGTCTGATTATATTATAATGAAATTCGATTGAGATTACATTCAAACGTTTAGCAATTTATTTAGATCTAAGAAATATCATTTGAAACCAAAAACCGTAGATGTCCCACAAACCTGTAGAGTTGGCAACAAAAGGTACGAGCATCGGGCTGGCATCGATTGCAGGATATCCCAGATTACGCGAGCATTAGCGCCGAATTCGGAACTTTAAGGTGAGGGCGATAACCGGCTGAATGTTGACGGATATTGCTGTAGATCAACCCTGATTAATGACGATCCCGACTCTTGCCAATATTTTTGAACGCAAAGTGCTTCACTTTGTGAAATGGCTTGGCTTTCTCTGTGTTCATATCATACCAATAGTATGAACATACATTTTATGTATTCATTTTCTGTACGTTTGAAACAACAAAACGTCATTTTCAAAGCAATGAAATGTAAATAGAAAATAACACAAAATAGATTAAAAGTTTAAAATAACAAAATTATGCTCTTTTGTTACGTAAAAATATTATTTAAAGTACATCAAAGACTTAAGAGGCATTCACAACGTAAGAGTACGTGTAAAACAATTTTCAGTATAAAAAAAGTAGCCTCATTGTATCTGGCAACTCGGTAACAAGCAAGCTAGGTGGCCTACAATTGCGACAAACAACCGTAGTTGTTTCTCGCAATTGTAGGCCACATTTTTGTTTGCAAATAAATCAAATAGGTACCATTCCTACCGCAGCTACCAAAAACACGTTTATTCATTTATCGGGGATTAATAAAAAATAATTGGCAGTCATAGGGACCGTGCTGATAGAAGTGAAAACTAATTACTCAGATTTTTATAGCTCACTTTAGAACATCGTGGGCGAAACCAGAGGGCGTGGGCCAGAGCCTGGGTCATCTAGATCGTCCAAGTTTACCAGAAGATTTATTTCATTTACAAATGTGAATTGGAACAGCCCAAGAGATATCTGTATGTGGTGCGCCAAAAGAAATGTTCACTCCAAAAATCTCAAATGCATGATTTTATTTGTACCACAGTGTATTTCCACGCTTTTCCAATACGAAAATTAAATCAAAGTAAGCTAATAATTACATATTGTAACTTATGGCAGTAGGCCTCAGACACCCTCTACTGCGTATCAAAGCAAATTTAATAAACATATCGCAAAGTTAAACTTTTTTCCTACGCATTCCTCACTCGTATGATCACTGCTGAAACAAAGAAAAATACCTATAATAAATACCAATACCTGTGCCAAATAATTTATTTTGTGATACAGTCAAAAATTGTACCCCTACGTTTTAATTTGGACTCTACCATGTTTTCAATAAAACCTATATTGCCATACATTTGGATAAGGAAAATTAAATCAGAATAGGCAAATAATACAGTCAAAGTTAAAGTTTCGGCGACCTTCATTGGCCCGCGTACCTGAGCGCTAATTTCGGTTAGTGACTCCTTCGGTTACATAAACAAGGAGCTAGAAATTGGATAAAATTCTCGTGTTTGCAGACGACTGCCTCGGGCGGAAGGGTTCGGCCTTCGCTCTATTTAATTTAACTGCTAACGGTTATTACATTAGCTTGGTTTGTTTAAGTTGCTTCTATTGGTCCGGAGAGAACATTTTCTGGTGAATATAAATTGATTGCGAAATTATGCCTAGTACCTATGGGATAGTTTTGATCTTTTACTTGGTGCGACGATCGAAACGTTTACCGACATTGGAATGAAATTTGGTGTTTGTGACAACTTTTTTAGCCGCGTTGAGTTTTTTTGGCTGGAAAAAAATCTTGTTTGTGGGTTCACGTCCCCGACATGCAGATTTGGAGTGGTATTGGCGTTGGAGCAAACGCCGCGGGCGGAACGTGCGCTTTTAACGCTATATAATATTTATATATTAGTTTATGTTATATTCATATTTATGTGTTAGGATGTACAGTTATTAATATGTAGGTGTATGCTTAATAGTACTGTAGTATATTTATATTAGTATACTTGTAAGTTAATTTTCATATTTACAGACTTTAAATACCATTCACTTATTGTTTGTACTTCCCCGTCTTCTTATTCTTCATTTCTCCTGTTCTATCCAGCGGTTGCCTGGAAGAGATCGCTTTTAGCGATAAGGTCGCCAATTGTTACTTTATTTTTTAAGTTTTTTATATTTTTGTAACTTTACTTACTTGTTAAGTGCAATAAAGAGTTTATCTGTTTATCTATCTATCTATAGCAGTAGGTATTTCTATAGCATACCATACAGACTCAGATCAACTATTCTCAAAGCATGCAGACGATGATTAGAGTAATTTTAGCGCTGCTTAAACCAAATAAAATATAAGTTATAAATATGTTTTCACTTCTATCTGAAGTCCCAATGACTGTCAATTTTGAAAAGGCAGTAAACCTACATAAATATAAAACCTATTCGAGAAAGTTCTGCCTATGTCAACTCTTAAAATAAACCGTAGTGTCAAGTACACTCATCAAACAAAGTGTATTTTGGCATTGTGATCCGCACAAGACACGTCAGAAACTTTGACACCGCACCGATACCAAGCTCCCGCGTTCCCAAAGGATTGAACAGGAACAATCGTACGTGCCATATCGAGACGTTCCGTAAATATTTGATGGGCATCAATCATGTATGGTTTGCGCTACCACTCAAATCATGTGGCGCGACAATTGTACTACGTTATAGAACAAGTATTGCAAAGGTATGCGCTAGTGCTGCCGTACGTTGGTATTCGTGAATTATGGCATACCCTATAGAGCTGTGAGTACACTAGTATCAATAATACTCCAAGAGTGGTGTAAAATCGGTGTATATTCGCGTACTACGGACTACATGTCATCAAGTATCCGTCCCGACATTTTCTCAGATCTGCCTTGCTTATATAAATTGCATGAAGTAAAATTTTTCTAGAAAATAATCTTATTACTCGATCTCTGTAGATCCGATCACAGCCATAGAAATATTTTTTTTTGTTTGTTAATCACAGATAAATACCGTTTTTATACGGTCAACCAAGTCTCTAACATGTCGGAACAGTTTCATGCTCTTTTTAAGTAAATACATGACACTTTAACTGCTTTATTTTGAATTCAAACTAGGTTACCAATGTTTAATGACGGTGACGGTGATGTTTTTTTTTTTTTTAAATAAAGAGTGACGAGACGATCAGGACATGTGCCTGATGGTAAGCAACATGCCTGACACATAACAGCACAGTGACACGCAGCTATTGGAACATGAAGAGTTCAAATCATTACCTAGCACTGCACTGCGCTCGTCACCCAGAGATCTAAGATCTTATATCTCTAAGCCCTGTAATTTCTCTGGAAACATTGTCCTTCAAACCGGAACACAGTAATGTTTGCACATTACTGCTTGGCGGTAGAATAACTGGCAAAGGTGTGGTACTTCCCCAGGCGGTCTCTGCCAAGAGTCCTACCACTACAGAACTACGGTTGTATTCAGAGCACAATTAGGATTTTGAAACAGTTAGTAAAATACCTCCAAGTCCTAAATAGTCCTAGAAAATTAAATACATAATATAGTATAAGTAGATAAGGCCTAAAAGAAAAAAGTTGAGTCACTATCGTGAGGTCGAAGGCTCAAATCTCACAGTCATGTATTCGTATTTTATCAAGAGAACGTGTAAAAGATTATCACCACTACTACTTAAATGGTTAAGGAAAAAATCGGGGTCTTTCAAAGACATAAATCATCCGGAAACCCGTACTAGACTAGCGTAGTGGATTACGATCTTGGCTTTTGTTTTTGCAATAGAAGGCCTCCCGAATACCAGTTGCAGAGACTTTAAGTGGGCGGGCAGCTTAATAAGCTAAATTAAAATGTGTATTCTGTAAATTTTTGTTGACACCAAAGTATTTGAAAATAAAATAAAAACTAATTCCAAGTAATAGTTTTGGAACAGGGATTACTGCACTTACAATAATGATATATAATACCAGATGTCGACGCGAGTTATGACGGAAGGGAGGGGAAGCGATTATCTCCCAACTCGGAACTCGTAATTTGTAATAATCGGCGATAATCGACAGATGTGTTAGGAAATGTGATCGTTATAGATTACGATTCGAGATGGAATAAGTAATGGAAAGTATTCGAGTCGAGTTTCTGGCGCTTAAAAGTTGAGAGGTTCCCAAAACTTGGGAGTGATTTGAAACAGAAATGATCAGGGTTCTTTTACGCGTGAAAGTTTTCTATTATGTCTAAATCTATACATACTTATCTGTTTTTAGTTGAATGAGTTCGAACACAGTTGTATGTTTCCTACATTTTGGTAGAATAGGCATGACGACTCATTTTTGAATTAATGTGGCATCAAAAGGCTACTCAATAACTGAAACATAGGTTAGATAGGATAGAAATTACTTTGTTATCTTAAAAACTTCCCGTGATATCACGATCGTTGGTATGCTTTTTTGTTTGTTTTCTAATGAAAACTTTATGGATTCACGCAAGTAGTTTGAGGATATACATACATTCTAGACACTTTACACTAATAAACAATTTTCGTACAAAAAATTAAACCGACTTCAAATACAACAAATAGGCACTCAAAAGCGAAAAATAAACTAAAATCATTGTTATAAGCGCTACTCACTCATCTATTTGAAGTCGGTGCCAGCTAAATCTAACAGGTATAGGATAGATACTACTTACCTGTGCCTACATAGCATCAATCTACTAACTTTTTGACCTGACTGGCACCGACTTCAAATAGATGAGTGAGTAGCGCTTATAACAATGATTTTAGTTTATTTTTCGCTTTTGAGTGCCTATTTGTTGTATTTGAAGTCGGTTTAATTTTTTGTACGAAAATAGTTTATTTTACTCTTTTTAGTGTACAAGAACAAAATTAAAAATTTTGTTTAAACCCCGACTACCTTGGATTCTACTAGTCAAGCCCTTTCATTTGATACCCATATAAAGGGAGTTGTGAAAAAACAAATGTATTTCGGCATTTTGTGGGAGCGGCCATCTTGGATTTGAATTTTTTCATAGTGAAAAGTATTCTACTAGTCAAGCTCTTTCGTTGGATACCCAAATTGAGGTAGTAATGAAAAATATAATATAATTCGCCATTTTGTCGTGGTGGCCATTTTGGATTTGAAATTTGTTTTAGTACATAGTACTCTACTAGTCAAGCCCTTTCATTTGATACCCAAATTGAGGTAGGTTGTGAAAATATTTTGTCCGCCATTTTGTGGAGGCGGCCATCTTGAATCGACATTAACCAGACATAGCTAAGAACATCTGCTATGGTATTAACCTTGAAATAAAAGAAACCGCATCGAAATCGGCCCATCTGTTTGAGTTCTACTACGGTGCCACAGCAGATAGACAGACACACAGACAGACATCGACGTCACTTATAACACCCCTTTTTGGTCGGGGTTAAAAACAAGTTTTATTAAAGCATTTACACAATTTTGTATTGACAGGGTCGAGATTCATAACTTTTGTGAAATCTACAACGTCATCCAGATACGCAATTTTTCAGTTTTTGGTTCATATTTCAAAAACTACTTGACCGATTTCAAAAAGATTTATATGGGACCATTCGGGAAGCATACCCATCCGAACACAAAAAGAAATTTTAAAATCGGTTCAGAGGTTCTCGAGAAATCAGGTAACATACATAAAAAAAACAAAAAAAAAAAAAAAAAAAAATAGGGGTCGAATTGATAACCTCCTCCTTTTTTTGGAAGTCGGTTAAAAATATATACACTGTCACAATTTTCAAGATGGTTTCAGTAACAATTTCGATGTTGTTCTTGTTAGGTATTAAATGAAACAGTCAGTAGTAAATGAAACAGTCTATATAAAACATATGTATATAGCCGAAACTCTGTTTGTTTTAACAAATGTGTACTGAGTGTGTCTCTCGCACATTTCCGATATTGAGAGAGTGAGATGGGTCATTGGTCGGGGGTTGTGCCAACGCCTTGTTCTTATTTTGAAATTGTTGAGGTCCTTATTATCCTACATATTAATAAAAGTGGTCAAGTGCGAGTCGGACTCGCCCATGAAGGCTTCCGTAGCTGCAAGTAACGTAATATAAATGAATTTATGACGTATTAAAATAAAACTACTTACTAAATCTCATTCAAACGAATTTTCGTTAACAGATTACATGGTAATGTACATCATCTTTTTTTTAGTTTTGCCATTCCCTTATTTTAGAAGTTACAGGAGACAGCGACGACACACATTTTACCACTTTGGAAGAGTCTGTCGCGCAAACTATTCAGTTTAGAAAAAAATATATGTTAGAAACCTTAATATCATTGTTGAAGACCTATCCATAGATAACCCACACGTATGGTTTTTATTATAGTCGTGGCACCACGGGGCACTGCTTGTATGGAATATTTATAAAATACTGTAGAGAAAATTAAACAATTATTTTGTGAATAAAATTTGAGTATTTTTGATTATCACACATGATTACTATTTTTTGTAGACAAAAATAGTGGTAATATTTTTGCTATATAAAATAACAATACAAAAATACTATATTTTATCGTAAAATAATATAAAAACAGCGATTAAATTTAACATTAAAACATTTAAGTAAGTCTGCCTGCGAAGAATGTTTGTGTGATGAACTCAAATATTTGTACAGTGGCTGGGTATTTTTTTATGTATGATAAGTATGTATTTAAAAATATATAAGTATTATATCAGCTATCTGGCTTCCATAGTACAAGCTTTGCTTAGTTTGTGGTCAGATGGCGTTGTGTGTGAAATGTCCACCCACCCATATTTTGGACACTATGGACGATTTTATTGCTAAAAGCGATCTCTTCCCGACCTTTATTTGTGTTTATAGAAGGTGTATTCATTTATATTGAGTACCTGGGAGACCGAGCTTTGCTCGGTTCTTAGATACATAAAAAAAAATACTTGAAAAAAGAAAGGTGACCGGTTGGATTCGAACCCGGACCTACCATATTATAACCGCCCATCTTCCCGACTGAGCTAACATACTGTCGCGCGGCGTCGCGAAATTTACCGTCGCATTCAAATTTTTATCTAACAGTTTTTCATTGTCTAAAAAAGCGCACAAAACGGCGTTTTTTTTAATAAAACCTAGCTAGATCGATTTATCGTCCCCGAAACCCCCTGTATTCATAATTTCATGAACATCGTTCGAGCCATTTCCGAGATTCAGATTCTATATATACATATATACCTACAAGAGTTGCTCGTTTAAAGGTATAAGATTACGTTGAGTCATAGCAACGCAGTAAAAGTTTTTGGTACTCGTTTGCTATAAAAGAACAGACTAAAGACAGATAGTAAAGTGCACTCACGTGAGGAGTTGCGTGGTGTCCTTCTCCACGTTGAAGAGTTTCCTGGCGGTGTAGTCGCTGAACTTGTGGATGGCGCGGGTGATGTCCTGCTTGCGGTCGATGTCCGCTTGGTTGGCGCTCTGCCACGACTCGATGTACACCAGCGACACGCGCGTGTTCAGCGTCCGGAAATACTGAAACAAAACCAAAATAAATATTGTTGGCCATTATTAGTAGGCCATTTTTTGAAATGAAATTTTTTGGCGCGCCACACACAGATTTTACGTCGGCTGTAAATTTAAATCTAGCGTCACTCGGAATGATAAGAAATCTTCGGGAAATCTCGGGACCGTGGCCATTGGTGACGCATTTCTAGACGGCCATGCTCATGGCCACGCCCTCCGTTTTCACACGCGTAGTTTCTAAAGTAAGCTATAAAATTTCCAGTTATACGTTTTCACTTCTGTCGGCAGTTCCGTTCCTCAATACGGCGAGCGTCGGATTCGACACCATCAACAGTGGTGCCTTTACAGACTAAAACCCACACAGGTTTCTTTGCCTAGACCCTTGGCGAGGATCTTAAGATAGCCGAGGACGGTAATCATCAATACACACGTGTGTAGAGATTTACTACGATAACATGGCCCGCCCCTCCAAATTACTGTTTTAATGTGTGTAGTCACATCCTTACGAAAGAGTTTGTATGTAGTTGTAATTATTCGTCTGCAGTAGCAGTACGCACACATGCGTGGTGGTGCGTTGTATATAATTTCACAAATACTTTCAAACGTTTTTAATTCTGGAGGGGCGGGTCATGTTATCGTAGTAAATCTCTAGCGTTTATACACGTGTCCAACTCACTTTCGAATAAAATGATAATAAAAAAATATTTCAACAATGAAAACGAGTTGTCAAAAATGTTTAGTTATGGCGGGAAAAAATAATCAGTTGTCAGAAACAGCGCCCGCAACTAAGAATGGCGACCAGCCACAGACTAAAACTTCTTTTTAAGAGGTTTCTTTTTTGTGTTTATCTGCGGATAGCGTTTTAGCCACGTACAAAAAGTTGAACTTTTCTATTTAAATACGAAATTGCATGAAGTGACTAAGCAATAGCTACATTAGTTCATTTGTTCTATTGAACACGATCTTTTCTGTATCGAAACTATTTTAAGAAAAACACAACTCAAGCAATAAAAAAACTCTATAACTCACTAGTGAGTAATAGCAATGAAAAAGTCACCGTTTGATTATAGGAGTCATTTTATTATGCCTGATTGCGGTGTTATTAGAGCCACTTTATGAACAAGTGTGTTGAATAAAATATTGTTCAACTTCACACCTCACCATGTATAAAACTAAGCAAACTTTTTTTATGGGAGCCAATCTGGTGATACAATACTCAAGAAATGATAAATACATACATACATAACAAAGATACATAAAAACAATTTAAAAGGTTAAAAGTAACAGCCTTATTGATGAGGTCTGGTTTAACTAAACAACTGACTAACCAAGTTATAATTAAATAATTCCAACAAATAATAAAAAAATATAGGAAGTACGTAAAAAATTAAAGCACTTGCGCATGCAAAATTACAATATCCGACATTTTATAAAATTTGTTTTCAGAATAAGATGATTTTGAAAACAGCCATGGCGGGCTTAGCCCAATTTACAGTCTAAACAAGTTAATTTCTCTTTGTTGGCGCTTGGTACAGTAATTTACTGAAACACTAAAATTTTCCTAGACGAGTACCAAATTGGAGCCTGGCTAGCTAACTAAGTAACCTCGTTAACAAAATAAGCTGCCATTATTTAAGGAATATCCTGGATTATGTTCCAGCCTGATCAAAGGAAGTTTGATTTATTGTTATTTTTTTGTTTCTTTCTTTTTTTGATATAAACAATGACATTTTGTTAATTCGTTGTTCTAACTCGAGTGTATAATTTTTTAACATTAATTAAATTTAATTTTCGTAAACTTGACAATAGATTTTGTGCACAGCGTGCTAATTTCAGATAGCTACGCCAAGAAGCGTCACTCGATCACGTGATCACAATAAAATTGGTTTATGTTGACAATTTCGTCATAAAGTGAGCTTAACACACCTTTGGGTGTTAAGCTCACTTTATGACAAATTTGGGTATTTGTCCAAGCACAGATATAGATTGTGCAAATAACAAAAATAGTGCACATGAACTATTCCGATGGACAGAAAGAGAACTAATTAATAAGCTACTAAATTTAGCAAGACTGTAGGGTCTACCGCTTCATTTAAAATAATACATCTATCTTTATTTACATTTAAAATTGAAGAGAAAGCAATAGCAAAACCATGATTTGTGAAGCAATGCGGTCGAAAGACAAATCTTCACTTGATGACGAGCGTTAAACAACCTTCTTGACAACATATGATTCACGGTCATTCTACTATGCAGCAGCTGTTTGCATGAGAATGAAATGGTAGAGCATGTGCTTTTAGGAAGTATTATAAGATCAAGATCGGGACTCCTCGAAGAAACTCCGAATGTGATGCAAGCACTAAACTCAACATCTGACAAAAAGGGAGGGGTCTGTTGTCTGTTGAGTGTTCAGTGATCTGTCTGAATGTTAAGGACCTAAAACTATTCTCGGGTACTTTAAAGATCTCGGCTGGCTTGAGTAGGCTGACCGAGTGGAAGTGCACAATGGGGTATATCACAGTATGCAGCAGCAGGACAGTCCAAACCCTTTGGCAGGATGGGATAGCTTCAATAAAACTGTCAAGGAAAAAGTAGTTAGGAAATCGGAATATGTCATTCGAATTGACACATCCGATACTACGAGTGTCACTGTCATTCTCATAGACTTTTAAGACGTTACTGAGCACCAAACTTCAAGCTTTCACATTACATGACATTTATATTAAAAAAACAGCTATATCAGATATCTTCGCTATCATACAGCTATTATTGGATACCAGGGATAAAATATGTATGTTACTACAACTCCAACAGAGGTACTCAAAATACGATAAATATGGAACCGCCTACTCCTTCTGAATACAGTTTGTTTGAAATCTACATAGAACCGGTTGGTCTACAAATCCTTGCAAAAGCTGAGAGTCCATTCCATAAAAATAGAAACTCAGAACTACGATTATAACAAGAGATGGCTTGTAATAAAGCTATGACTATACATATTGTGAGCAAATTTCAGGCCAGAATAATTTTTTTAGCAATAATTTCATTAGTTTTCTTATAATTAGATAACGTTAAGGACTTTAAAAAAAAATTCGCACCGTCGTTAATTAAATACCACCAAACTTCAATAATATTTTGTAGTTTACGATGAAGCAAGCTTAACTAACAAAAACCAATTCACTCTGGACTTGAAAACACCAATTTTAATCAATCAATGGGGAAAATCTACCCAGACAACGCATTCCACAGCATAGACACTAGTATTACGAAAGTGGAGACTAGCCTTCTTAAAACAATTCAAAGTTCTGTTTTGACAATGTATTGGCACCTTTAGCTGTATAGTGGTTGTGTAGTGCCGATCCCAGCGGCTGATTTAATACGGTCGAGGATTTCGCTGACACACGTCTTTACTTATTGTAGTTATGGATGAGAAACAAAATCACATTTGCTGGAGATGAAAGAAAAAACGACGATTTCTTTTCTTATTATAAGGTTTACAATACAAATTCATTTTTTTTTTGCAATTACTCTTTTAAGAGATAGTTTTCTTATTTCAAAAGGGGTTGGGTACTTTTGTATGGGCCACTAATAGCACATACAAAAGTACGTCTTTTTTTTTAGCGGTCAAAGATTTTTGGCACTTGCTTGTAACATTACATTACCTTAAGAGTATTTACACAATCAGATCTGCCTCTCTGTCTATTTGTCTTTCGACTAATCTGAAAAAGGCTGGACATGTTAAACAAGAATGAAACAACGTCCTCTACTGAAAAATTATAATAAAAAATTATAAAGTCATCATATTTAATATAAGTCAGCATACGATAATTCGTTTTTGAGAGAATGACAATTCGTTCCTCCTTTGCATATTATTGTTATTTGAATCTTTGAAGCAGTGTGTACCAGTTTTCGGAAAAAGCACAATCAATGTGATAAAAATATGTCTGTTTTTCTATGGGCTATCTTTTCTCTTAATATTTGAATCTATGTAGCGGTATGTACCAGTTTGCGTGGACCAAAAAGTTTGAGGAAGCACAATAGCCCTCTTCTGCAGAGCCCAGCCGGTCCGCGCCGGGCACAGAATAGCAAACTATAATGGCAGGAGTAAATTGTAGTTGCTACAATGGGACGCGAGGGGCCGGCAATTTCGTCTGCACTTTGCAGAATAATGTTTTGAATACGTTTAAAATTGTTCTGTATTAGTTTGGAAAGGGTCGAAAGTAGGTTCTGAGTTATGGTTTTAAAATATCATTATAATATGATAGACGGAGATGAACTGAATGTTCCAATCTAAAAAATAAGGCTGTCAATTAAAACGTTTCAATAACAGTTTCAAGTGTATCGTTATGTACAGAATTACCTGACCTTTTTATAAACAGTTTATTTTTTTGCATTTACTTTCTTTTTCGCAACCAAGACGTTCATGTCTCAAAAGTAGACTCTTCGTTCAAGTTCTCGAGACGTCAATCATGAATTGATGTCACATTAATATTTTTTATTTTCCAGGAATACTACAATATTAAACGTTTTTCTTTAGATGGGTGTATGCAGAAATAACCGTCCGCCATATTGAATTTAGAATGACGTTATTTTGCATAACTATATTGTGTATTGATTGAACAAAAAAATTTTGTCATTGGTTGGCATGGTGGTATTGGAATCAGCGACTTATGGGTCACGAGGCCAATTACAAAAAAGTATTTGAAATATTTATTAAAAATTGATTTCAACTTACCAAATCAGCAATGTTGGCGACCTGAATAGCGTCATGCACGACTTCAGCTCTGGTGCTGCCGTTTCTTCTATCGAACATGGCTTTGTCTATGACGAGGGCAGTCTCTATGTACTTGGTGGTCTCTCTGACGTCTCGCCTGCGTCGGTTCAGCGCCCGCAGACCGGCGTCCTGCCACCACCGCCAGTTGTTCTCTATCTTTGGGCGGCTTGAATCTCTGGAAAGAAGCAAATAAGGGTTGAATCAATATTCATCATAATTGCCGTCATATTCAATAACCTTTGCGAAAAGACAGACGTGTGTGTTTTAGGAGGCATTTAATAAATAGTTTTAGTTTTTGATTGTTCATGTTAACCATCAAACATGTAATAGTAACGTATAGTTTTATTGAAATATTTTATGATACTAGTCAAAGAGTTAATAATTCACACGTCAAATCTAATTAATGTCAGCAAAATATGTGTTCTTCTGCCTATCAACACGTCAATAACTATTGATATACAGAAGAACACGCATTATCTTTAGTGTTACCACACAAGCACCTACTTCTATTAGCATCACAAAGTTACTAATTTTTCTCCAAACATTCAATTACAACTTCGCCTATCTCAAAAGCTCGGAGGAACATCACATCAAGACACAAAAGCTCCATTTATAATGTAACAAAAAACCGTTTTAAAGCTATTAAGGATGGCGAGTCCCTTTTCCCGCTTAATTCAAAGATGGCTCCTAATCAAGTTTATCTTGAGACCATCCTTCAGGGCTCCCATTATCGGGGCCCAGGCCTTCCTGCCCGGAATGTTTCCGGGAAGTTCCAATTGCTGATATAAATAGATATTATGTGATTATAGAGACTCCATTTGATGTGGGTCAATAGTGCTTTTACAGGTGCCGGGGACACTTTTGTTAGGACGAAGCGACTGTGTACCCTTGTAAAAATTACAAATGAAGGTCGGATTTGAGCAATTCTTTCACCTTTGGCCTCAGATGCTTAATGAGTTGAAGTGGGAGCACTGAAGCAGAGCAGGGCTTCTTAGTTTTAGGAAAAAATAATACTTGCCCTGAATGATAATTTGCTATTATGACATAGAGTGAATGATTTCTATAGGGCATGTTTGTGCCTGATAGGAACCAACATACCTGCTCATAACAGCACAGTAACACGCAGCTATGAGAAAATGAAAAATCTAAATCATGTCCTTGAGCTGCACACTGCACTCATCACCGGAGGTATTAAGCTGTTTTATCTTTATGCTCTGTAATTTCACTGGAAATATTGCCGTTGAAACCGGAACACAGTAATGTTTGCAAATTACTACTTGGCTATAGAATAATTGGAAGAATTAGAAAAATAATCGCGATATTTATTAAAGGTGTGGTAGATGTACTTTCCCAGGCGGACTCTGCAAAGAATACTACCACTACAAGGCAGTGATGTGCCAATGAATGACTAATTGGTATCACTGCCTGCTGTTTTCCATACCTAAATCATTACTTCATCTAGTCTCAGGGTGTCCTACACGACGTTTTCCGATTCGGAGTCTCGATTCAAGGACGGATACATATCTTAATGATAACTTGATGAAAGCTTGAAGAATATTGTACTGCTTGCTATCTGCTGGGAAATAGTCACGTCAATGTGAGATCCACACTCGAAATGACATCGATCCAGTCAAAAGTGCCTTGACTAATGGGAGATCTCATGATAAAAACTGGCAGCAAAGCCGTAGACCGGGCTATTTGAAAGGAAGGAAGAGAGGATTTGTCCCAGCAGTTGGACAATCTTGGCTGATAATAAAAATTGCGGTGCCAATCCAGGTTCTGAGTTTCTGAACCTCATAAATCAAACCCTTCTAAAGCGTTCCTACACCCACACTTCCAATATCCTATTGAATTGTGCGACTTCATAGAACATTAAAAAGGCCAAGTAGGTCGTTTTACACCTTTCGCCCGCCTTTCTAACTGTGTTTTGTAACCAGTTAGGAAAGAAGATTTTTTTTCCATTTTGGTAATTGTGCAGCTGACTTGCGTAGTATTATACTAATATATTAATAGTACTGTTGGAAGCTCGAAAAAGCAAAACCGTTTTTATAGTTAATGTTCTAAAGACTCGAACGAGGAAATTTGACTGCACTGTCGTAATAACTAAACTGTGGGATACATTGACTGAGTGGGTATTCCTTGTTGGATTTGTTCTATGTCTGGGTGTTTCTATGTACAATAAGTACCTATGTATTTACAATCATATAGGTAATTATTGTATGAGCTGTCTGGCACTCATTGTACAAGACTCGCTTAGTTTGGGGTTAGATAGTGTCGTGTGAGAAATCTCCACTATTAAGTATTTATTTATTTTGTTTTATTTTTGCGCAAAATTTTATTTATTTTGTTATATTTTTAAGAGCTAGAGCGAGTATGTTTCTTTTAAGTTGGTAAGCATCATAAATCCCATTGTCATTATTTAATATCGAGCCAGACATCGGTCAATATAAACAAAAACTAGCAGAATTTATCGATGCAAAATACATAAAAGGAAGACAATACTCTTTTTAATTAAGGGTTTTCTAATTAATACTTTAGTGGCGGTGAGTTGTTTTAAATATTTATTTTGGCACAAAACTTGCTCGTCTTATTAAAGTTTCAAAACAAAAGCCCTGTTAGTACCAAAGGTTTTACAATTTCCGCTCCAGATTTCAGCTCACTAATCCTCTTCTCCTGGAGTATAATAGAATTAAAAAAGAAGCTCTTATTTTGCGGGTAATATGACAGCTGTCTTGCGTCCCCTGGGCGGTACCCATCTACCCATCTCAAGCAATACGTTCCATAGACAATCGAGTTTGGAAAAAGCGGACTTAGGGATAATTTAGCGGCACAATTAATCCCTCAGGGATTATTTTCGTGCAAGGTAAGGGCGGGATTACGTTCCTGTTGAAATGTTTAGGAAGGTGCATGTTTAGGATTTAATGAGGAAAGAACCACTTCTGATAAATTAGTACGTGCTTTGGTTGAGGAAAATGTGAGGTTCAGACTTAGAATAATGTACACGATTTGTACACGACATTTCTCAATCGGTTTCGGAGCATCGTGATATGGAATTTATAATTGACAAAAAAAAAAACAACAATGAAAATTTTAGTAATGTTATAAACTAGAAACGTGGCTTTGCCATCGTAGTTTCCATTCGTCTCAATTTCCCGCAATAAAAAAACAAGTCAAGTTCAGACTGTAATCCAAAGAGTTTACATATTATACACAGATTTCTAAAACAAAAGGCAGATGGAACGTGCGGAACACAGATCCTTAGGTCCGGAAAGCAAATATCAAACGCCAAAGCAAATACAAACTCCAGTCAGTACAAAACTGACTTCCGTCTCGTACGGGAGTCCCGTTGTGATTTTATGTTTTGTTTAAGATTATGCCGTCTTGTGTCATCAAACATTGCAAACATTGTTCCCAAAAATAAAAAAGGAAATTTCATAGGAAAGTTAGAATATTTTTACTGGTATTTATTTAATTTAGACGATTTTATATTGATTGATGAATAGAAACACAACACCTCAACGAAAATAGGTCAGTGTTGCTATACTAAATTGAAATTATTTTCCCTGAAGTTCAGGTAAAATATAGATTCTAATTTTGTTTTGAAGATACTCGTAGACCAAATTATTGATGAACATTGTATAATTCAATTTTAAGCCCTATTTTTATAATCGTTATTTTTTTTAATTTAATGTGAATCGATGCCAAGAACAAATCCTCGCCGTTACTAGGGCTAATAAAAATACTAATAGTGTTGATGAAAACTGTAGTTATGAAGCGAGTTTTTAATACTTGTATGTTCTGTGGAGTTTTCAAAAATACATAATGCTTACATTTTAATAATATTATACGAGTAGAATGGAATGTTATATAATGCCAGCTGTAGGTCTCGGAATATTATCATTTGATAGTAGCCGTTTTTGAATGTTATACGATTACTTGGTTTAAAAGTGAGGTTTTGTTTTAGGTTTTGTTTAAACGATTATTTGTTTCTTTTTTTTTTGTTTGTTGTTTGGCCCTATAAAAGGTAGCCCATATGCATTTTATCAAATCTAGTTTTGGTGGTAAAGATGATTCTTTTGGTTTTTGTTTAAACTATCTAAGCGAGCAAATCATACTAATTAATATTTGCGATTCAAGTTGATTTTTGGTTGCATGTAAAATCAAAATTCTTAACTTCATAAAATGGAAATAAGATTTCTTGTTATTAACAAGAAATCCTTGCATTATATATTATCGGTGTAAAAATAAATTATTTTAAAACAATGTTTTATGTGTTTATTAAACGTGAAAATTTCCAAAGCTTAAGACAACAATAGTGGGACTTTTTTTCTTAAGACTGGGAACATTACACGCACACCAACGTGAGTAATTTGACAACGTCGGTGAGAGCTGTCACGCATACATAACTAATGACTGGCCTCACAGTGTCGTTCACGAAGGTTTCATCTGTTTAGAAATCTGTGATATTATATTATGTATAGAGTTAGAACAAACGCTTTACACCGAAAAGACAAGTGTGCACACCTCTTGATCTTATTGATTTTGTGGAAGTGTCATACTTTTGTCGCGGCACATCACTATGTCGCCATAGCTAACATACGAGTACACCTCATCTGCTTACGATTGGTACAAAAGAACCGTGCGGAAAACCTGATCTTATTCTTTATCTAAGCTGTAATCTAACCCAAAATTCAACCCGATTTCTTCTGACGTGTTCAAACACAAAACATAAAAAAAATGTTGTAGTATGCGATAGTTTTCATATTTGTTGATCAATCACGTTGCAACACCAAAAATTTTAAATTTGAAACACGGCTAGATTATAAACCAAAAAGCTCACAGGATACATTTTTGTCGCGGTACACAAACGTAACAAAATCAAAATGGAAACGGAAAGTGTTTGTTAAACTGCTTGTAAAAAATAAATCTAGGTAGACATTTTTTTCACACAACACTATGTAGTCTCTAACTGAGCAAATCTTGAACTACGTAAGCCGTTATTAAATCTGTATCCATGTAAGATGGTTATTAAATCTGTCTAACTAAACAAGTACCTAGTTGTTTAGTTAGACAAAAATTTAAATATGAACAAAAAACTTAACTAGTGGTGGACTTTTCTGTGGCATCCACTCGGGGAAGTATCCGATTTTTGTGAGTTATATTCTATCATTAGTTATGGAAATTTCAGTATAATTATTCGAAAACAATTTAGGCCACAGAGATTAACCGTGTATATTCACGAGTAAGAGATGACTACAGCGCAAACATTAAAAACCGTATTAAAGTCGGTTCATTCGTTAAAGAACAACAATGCTACAGATAGATATTTGAACACACAGATTAACAAATGTTTATATAGGCACGTATAATTTTAACCACCATTCCTTTTCGAATGAATAAAAACGTAAAACGGAAAGTAACGAATTTTACAGCTAATGACCAGCCTTGTGACTTATTTGGTAGTGGTAAAGATATTTGACGATAAAGCCGATGGAATCAGAATGTTTCTTGCGCAGTGGTTCAACAAAGATTTCAAGAGCAATGTTTACGAGAACAATTACAAAATAAGGGATAAATCACACTATATATCTCTAGCTGACGAGCACAGTTCTACATAGTTCTAGGCAATGGTTTGGACTCTTCGTGTTGACATAGCTAATTGGGACTGTGTTGCTACAGGGAACTATGTTGATTATCATTAGACGTATAGTTTTTAAATCTCATCACGCTTAATAATAAAACAAAAGCAAAGCAACGCGTAACAAGCTTATAATTTACTGAAGAATCCACGAAATATAGCAGAGTAAACGTATGCTTCACTACAAAGTTAGTAAACTAGAGTTCCGCAGTGTATCCATCCCCTTAGGGATCCCTTTAGCCATCAGTCTTCGGCTTTGGGTGTGCGTGAGCAAAGCAGATTTGTCAAATGGGAACGCGGCGCGCGGCGCACCGTTATTAATGCGCCGATAAACATTCTTGCTTCTGTACACCGTCTAAACAACGCCTTTATTTGGAACTGGAATGGCCTTTAAATGTTTCTCGAAATCGCTCAATGGTTTTGAGGTTGATGTTCATTCGACCGACGTATTACTCGTAGCTTAAGAAATAAATTGCCACATGTATCTACCTATAGGTATACAGGTCCGATTTCAGAATCGAAGGTTTAGACTGTTGGTTTTAAACTGAACTCGATTAGCGCAGGGCCGAAGAAGATCGTGTGCTAACGTGTGTAAAAGAACGTTTTTTCCTATTAAAGAAGCTTAAGGCAACTCTCAAATTCTAACCCATATATCTGTACCAAATAAAATTTGATACAGATACAGTACAGTTATTTTATTCGTTATATATATATATATTTTTTTTTAATAATTGGTGACGAGACGATCCGGACATGTGCCTGATGGTAAGCAACATGCCTGACACATAACAGCACAGTGACACGCAGCTATTGGAACATGAAGAGTCCAATCATTACCTAGCACTGCACTGCGCTCGAAGAGATCTCACCCAGAGATCTAAGATCTTATATCATCTTAGATTATCTTACATTACATTGTACCAAATTTTATTCGGTGTAGTTTAAGCCTGAAAGTGGATAGGCACAGTTATATTTACATTTACTCATATTAGCACGGATTAAAAAGTCATCAAGTTACGGCTGGTCTAGTCGGGAGAACGGCGCCTGCCGATCCGGATACCCCGAGTTCAAACCACACACGCACCACTGTCTTTCCGAAGTCATGTGCGTAATGCCTCTAACTTAAAACGGTGTGAGAAAACATCGTGAGGAAACCGACATGCACCTAGAATCTTTAGAAGTCATGTGTCATCCTCCAACCCGCACTGGGCCAGCATGGTGGATTATGGCCTTAACTCTCTCCTTGTGAGAGAAGGCCCCGAGACCCAGCAGTGGGAACATTTGGTGGGTTGTGGAAGATTTGATAAACAAGAACAAAATTAAAAAAAATTGACTAACCTCCGACTGCCTCGGATTTGTTATCTGTATAACTAGTCAAGCCCTTTCGTTTGATACCCATATTGAGGCAGTAGTAAAAAAATAATATAATTCGCCATTTTGTGGTGGCGGCCATCTTGTATTTGAATTTTTTTTTAGTATTTAGTATTCTACTAGTCAAGCCCTTTCATTTGATACCCATATTGAGGTAGGTTGTGAAGAAATATTATGTCCGCCATTTCGTGGCGGCGGCCATCTTGAATCGATATTAACCAAACAAAGCTAAGAACATTCGCACGGGTATTAACCTTGAAATAAAAAAACCGCATCGAAATCGGCCCATCCGTTTGAGCTCTACGGTGCCACAGACAGACACACACACAGACAGACAGACAGACCGACAGACATCGACGTCAAACTTATAACACCCCTTTTTTTGGTCGGGGGTTAAAAAGTCATAAATATGTATCTTTACATACTTAAACTTAATTGCTCAACCAGCTGAAATGAGGTCATTAAATCCTGTTAGCACGTACTCCTGCCTCCTGCTAAAGATGTGAAGACATAAAATGCACCCGTCGAATTTCAAACTGTATTAAAATGTCAATGGGCTGGTCGGATCAGAGTGGGTTATTCAATTGCCGTATGGGAAAGTTATGATATTCATTATATTTGGTTCTAGCACGGTTTTTCAACAATTTAAGTACATATTAATATAATCAAAAAAATAATAATAATATAGAACTAGATATTTTAATATACTGTACCAGCGTCCCAAAGTTTTATCCGTCCCCCGTATTTTTTTCACAACAAAAAAGTACCTTTTTAGTTACGTAAACTAGTTAGGTTATTACACATTTTAAAGAAATACAAGAACAAAATTAAAAAATTTGATTAACCCCCGACTACCTCAGATTTGTTATCTGTACAACATTCTACTTGTCAAGCCCTTTCATTTGATACCCATGTTAAGGGAGTTGTGAAAAAAGAAATGTATTTCGCCATTTTGTGGTAGCAGGCATCTTGGATTTGAAATCTGTCATTGTGCAAAGTATTCTACAAGTTAAGAAGCCCTTTCGTTTGATGTAGTGAAAAAAATAATGTGATTCGCCATTTTGTGGTGGCAGCCATCTTGGATTTGATATTTGTTATATATATTTGTTATAGTGTATAGTATTTTACTAGTCAAGTCCTTTCATTTGATACTCATATTGAGGTAGGTTGTGAAGAAATATTTTGTCCGCCATTTTGTGGAGGCGGCCATCTTGAATCGATATTAAACAAACATAGCTAAGAACATCCGCACGGATATTTACCTTAAAAAAAAAAGGCATCGAAATCGGCTCATCCGGTTGAACTCTACGGTGCCACAGACAGACACACACACAGACAGACAAACAGACATCGACGTCAAACTTATAACACCCATTTTTTTGGTCGGGGGTTAAAAACAAATAAATATTGGTGGACATTTCACACACAACACCACCTGACCCCAAACTAAGCAAAGCTCGTGCTCGTACTATGGAAATCAAGAAATCCAGTAAATCATCCAGTGCTAAGCGTGCTGTGAACACAAGCGCGCATTCTCCTTGAAAAAGATCGCCGGTCGCGGTCGAAACTTGAGTTGGACTGGACTGACTATATCAAACGTGTTTTACCCGTGTATTTATTTAAAAAAAGTACCTTATGTGCTATAACCTAAATGTGCTCAAAATTTTAATACAATCCGATTAGCCGTTTCAGTATCACGTATACGTTACATGTATCATGACGCTAAAAGAAATTACGTAATAGCACTTAGCTATATTATACATATTTACAATTTCTGACAAATTTTATTTAAACTTTAGTAACCAATCTGATTTTTGACATTATGTAATAGTTAAGTTAATATATTGAGTGTGGAATATGAATTTTTAAGTAGTATGACATTTTGTAATTTGAATTATTAAGTGTGTAATTTGAACTTCAATTAGTACCTATGTTTTCACTATACAATTACTATTATATTAATTTATTGACATGTACGGATAGTATGTAATAAATGAGTATGAGTATGAGTATCAGCTTGAGACTCTGGAATCGATCGAGAGGCATGCCAAAAGGCTCATAGGCAAAGACACTCTAGTGCGAAAAAGACTTGTATGTGTTGAACATCGCCGTAAAATTGCTAGCTTATCGGTTTTTTATCGGATACATTTCGGAGAGTGTGCAATCAGCATGATCTAATACCACCGTGCCCTTTTTCTATCGTGCTTCTCGAAAAACGAAGAAGCGGCTCCGTTTCATGGTAGATATTCCAAAGACACGGACGAAAAGTATTGACTCTGCTTTTGTGATAAGAATGTCTAGGCTGCGGAATGAGTTGCCTGAGTGGGGGTTTCTCGATAATAACCTTTGTGTTATCAAATCGAGAGTTAATCAGTTTCTACTAAGACACGCTCCATCGTAGACCGCATCGTCTCTTAACATCAGGAGAGATGGCAGTCAAGTGTGGTACATATAAAAGTTAAAAAAAAAATTACGTGGCAAAACTTTAAACATATTATTTACATCTCGTATACAATATACAATACAATACAAAACACTTTATTGGCACCACAAACAAAGTTGACAATAAGTAACAAATAAAAAACAAAAACATAATGGGCACAAAAGACGATCTTGTCGCTAAAAGCGATTTTTTCCAGATAACCTTTGATTTATTATATATGTGTTTATTTTATTTAACAATATAAATAAACACATATATAAATTATACACAGACATAAAAAATCGAATATAGCTTTTTCTTAGTTTCACAACTCTACCATCTACTATATCAAACATTTCCTCAACTCACGATAACAGCCCACAAATGGCACTACGCGAAAAGACAGACGCATAACTAGATATAGCTATAATTATAACTAGTTAATAGAGACCCTTGTGATAATTAGAGGCCGTTTGATACGTCGAGCTTACATTATGTGGTGATTACGTACATACATACATACATACAGTGGGTTAATTAACGATGTCGACGGTATAACTGTTATTAGATGATTTAGAGTATTCAGTTTCGTTATAAATATTTACTTTGAGCGAATCGGAAGCGATGCGATTTTTTATTCATATCTAGCCGTGCCTCACGGTTTTACGTCAACGGGTTAAGTCGTGTAGTTCCTGATGCCGTTATTTTACTGGGACAAAAAGTAGCCTATGTTTTGTTCAAGACTATTATCTATCTATGTACCAAATTTCATCCAAATTCAAAAAGTAATTTTTACATGACAGAGTTACAAACACCCATCAATCTATACTTACAAACTATCGCGTTTATAGTATTAGTAGAATAAATCGAGCCCAAAATAAAAGCGGCCAAGTGCGAGTCGGACTCGCCCATAAAGGGTTCCGTAGCAGCAAGTAACATAATACATAAGTTCTTGTAGTTAGTAGGAACTTTGATCGATGTTTTAATAATAGTGTTATTTATGACGTACCATTAAAAAATGTACTTACTAGATCGAATTCAAACCAAGTTTTCCGTGGAAGTTTACAAGGTAATGTATATCCTATTTTTTTGGTCCTATTTATATTCTCTTATTTAAGAAGTTACTTTCGTTTTACTACTTTGGAAGTATCTCTCGCGCAAATTATTCATCATCATCATCAGCTTCAGCATCATTTTTAACCTATCCATAGACTTTCCACACGTATGGGTTAGAAGGTTAGATGAAAAAAAAAAGTTTGAGTTCTAAGTATGGGCCACCCCTAATATGTATCGTTTTTTTAATTTTTGTATAAAAATATTAATGCGGTTTACAGAACACATCTACTTACCAAGTTTCAACGAAGACCTATCCATAGATAACCCACACGTATGGGGTAGATGAAAAAAAAAGTTTGAGTTGGAGTTCTAAGTATGCACCTCCAAAATTTATCGTTTTTTTATTTTGCACTAAAATCTCAAGATTAATCTTAATCTAATTGCGGTTCACAGAACACATCTAATTACCAAGTGTCACCGGTATATTTGTAATAGTTTTGGAAAAAAAGTGGCTGTGACATACGGACGGACAGACATGACGCGAATCTATAAGGATTCCGTTTTTACAGAATCCTAAAAAGCGTAAGTGTATGTACGCACGCAAATACTTAAATACTTATTCTCTTTATTCCTCGAGCTAAGTTTCTAACTTCAACCATATTATAGACAATATCTTCGACGTAAGAAATATTAATCTGAAATTGGTTGCAATGCTTACTAAAAGGTAGACTAGCCAGGGAGTCAGTTTCTCGTGACAATTTTTACTATGCGAGTGCGTGCGCGCTCTAAAAATTTACTCTACGAATCATTGTTCCCTAAAACGCCAAAAAAGTACAGTTTCAAAAACGGCATATCTACCATTTTTATCATTTATTACACTGTGTAGAACCACATGCCGCAACTAGGGCTATTCATTGAATGATATTGGTAGGGAGACCACGTACAACGCTGAGGTTGCCAGCTCAGGCCGAGTCGATACCTCAGCGAGTTTGTGGTGCGCCAATGAGGGGCACAGACTTTTAAATATTACAATACTGTGCTATATATATTTATCTACTAACCTATTATTCTGAAAGCTGGCAACAAGTTTCGGGTAGGTATTTAAGGGAGGCTGAATACTTATCACATGGTATATCGAAACACAGAGCTGCTCACCTGGCTGTTGAGTAGCGGAAAAACTTGTCACATATCCGATGTAACAGCTTGCATCAAAAACTTACCCATTTTTTTTTATAAAGAGTGACGAGACCCGCAGGACATGCGCCTGATGGAAAGCAACACGCCTGCCACATAACAGCACAGTGACACGCAGCTATTGGAGCATGATGAGTCTAAATCATTACCTAGCACTGCACTGCGCTCGTCAGCCAGAGATGTTGTATCTCTAAGCACAGTAATTTCTCTGGAAACATTGCCCTTCAAACCTGAACACAGTAATGTTTGCACATTACTGCTTGGTGGTAGAATAACTGGCAAAGGTGTGCTACTTCCCCAGGCGGACTCTGCCAAGAGTCAGTATACTACTAGGTATACTGATTTGGTGCTAACTCTCGGAATATATTGAAATGAATGGAAAAATATAATTTGATACTAGCAGTCCCCCCGCGGTTTTTCACGTGTAGTTCCCGTTCCAGTTATTTTCCATTCCAGTCAGGATTAAAGTGTGTATATATGTGTAGATGTTTATTACACTTTCAATTACAATACCATACAAAAACACTTTATTACACCACAAAACAATACAGAAAAACAGTTATTAAACTTAAAATTCAATTAAATACTATTGAAGGAATTTAAACAAAATTTGGTGTAGATAATCAAATCAAATAGATAGTTTATTTGACAGATAATAGTCTCAAGTAACATAAAGGTTTTACTTTTTATCTTGAGAAAATTACGGGATTGTAGAGAAAAAACTGGAGAGCGCTGCTAGTTTTATTATTATACCTCTTTAGTAGGTATTGTGCATTAAATAAATTATATGCTAGTAGCCTACATAGTCTATTAGCCTAGGTATGTACCAAATTTCATCTAGATTTCTAAAGCAGCTTGTTCCCCTGTAAAAGTCACAAACAAGACTTCTGAATTAAGAAGAACTCATACATACAAATTTTTGCATTACCAATCTTAGTATCGAATAACTTACATTTACTTAAACAAAAGTTATATCTAAGTATGTTTGTTTTATCCACAGAGTAATGAATTTACAGCAGAAGATTCTCCAGTGAAAGAACCCATTATACGCGAGGTCAAGGCAGCGATCCGACTATTACCAGCACATGTGGCAGGTGTCTACGTGACTCTCGGATCACATTCTCTTCTATAACCTTTTGTACGATCGAACTTAATGATATATCTTTAAACTAAGCAGCGCGGTATAACCAGCGTAGAGCCTGTTATTTTCGGTATAAAATTGGCATATGTGTAACAAACTATTTTCTGTGCATCGATGTAATTAAAGAAACGAAGATGAGGTATGCTATAATCTAAAGACAACATAACGTGGCGAAAATTTGTTTGAAAAATTTGAAAATTGAATTGTCAGCGAACATACACAATTGTCAGCGAACGTACACAACTCCTTGTTGCGACTGAGACTAAATCAGGAGACGTCACCTGATTTTGCATCGCCATAGTAGAAGCGCGTTTGCCGCTTCTGCCGTTTTTAAGAGTTCGATGTTTCTGTGTATCAAATTTCAACCAGATCCGTTCAGACGTTCCGACGTGTATGAGCAAAAAACATCAAAATTTTCACATTTATAATGATAGTAGGATAGGTATATTTTTTCGGGATAAAAATTGCCTATGTTGTCTTCCATACACAGACCACAGATTGTTCTTGATTGATTCGTTCGTACGTAACAACGTGATTGAGCAACAAACATCCAAACGTTGGTGTTTCTATGTTAGTAGGATTAGTAGAGTAGTAGAAAGTAGGATGTGACCGTGATTTTGTTTGGGTAGACTTTGGAAAGGAACTACCAATTCCTTAAACAATCCTGTTTTTTTGGAAAAAAAGGTTGTCATATCCCTTTAGGTCAGTACCAGCCCTCGTGATGCTGAGTCTAGCAATACCTAAATATTTTATATAATAAATGCATTTTCACCAAGTAAAAAGGCACTTTTATGCATAACCTCTTTATTAATCGTCAAATTTTTATTTGTCGATGTATGTAATTACGCAGATTTTATTACAAATACAAATACAAAAATCTTTATTGCTGTTTGCAGGTAAGATAAGATGATACAAAACATTTAAATAGTTGACCCATACAAACTGGCCTCTTCTTCTAGAGGCATGCAACATGTCTGGCAACGCAGTTTCCATTGGTTATTAAAGTTCAGTAATTTCAAAGTGTTAGAATTGTAACTTTTACTGTGTCATGCAGAAATGTTACTGATATTGTAATGATACTAATTATTAATTCTTGACATGCATATGTCAAGAATTAAAAATATCCAAGTTATGGCGGCGATCATGTCATGTCGCGTCAGCCGCTCGTCAACGACGCATGACGAGCAATTGGCAAATGGCAATCGACAATTGGCCATATACTAAGCATAATTTAGTTAATTTGGATAAAAATGTTATAACTATGCCTAATTTATAATAAAAAAAACGAACTTCCTCTTGTCTCAATAGGAACGCGACACACTAACACACAAGCAAAACTAAGTCGATTACTAATCGATATCCACTACTTAAAAATCAATTACAGCACAACAACAATAAAGATATGCGTTGCAAAGATGCCAATACCAAGTAAACCCAGAGTGAATGGTAAGCAAATCCACCGATACAATAAAATCCTATGCATTCCCGCGGGATGCCGCCCCCCGAATATTTAGAGGGGCCTTTTCATCAGTCGGCGGCAACAAATTGGGTGCGGCTGAATGATTTATGAGATATAAGTGGTGAGAATAAGGCGCACAATGCTTTGTCGGGGACGAACTAAGGACGCAAATAGCATAAATAGAGGGTCAGTGGAAGCCAAACGTCCAAGTGACGGGGAATCTGAGAATGAGGGGGATATTTTTATAGGCCATGCAAAAGATCATCGTTAATAAACGAACGTTTATGAATTTAATGTCTGCAAGCAATAGTCGTATCAATTAATAATTTATAAAAATAGTTTCATGTCCAGCTCGTCTCGTCACTATATGCAATAAAAAAAATGGTGAAAGGACTCTTTGCAAAGTCCTCTTGAGAAAATAACATACCTTGGCCAATTATTATACAACCAAGCGGCAATGCAAATATAACAGTGTTCCGGTTTGAAGACAAAAAAAAGAGAAAAATCATTTTAGATACCTTGGTGACGAGTGCAGTACCATGCTAAAAACTATGTAGTATATACGATCAAACAGCTGAGCACAGTTATGTTATGCACATACATGTTGTTTACCATCATTCGCTTGTTTAGCTCAGCCCTCAGTTTAGACAAGAACAAAATTAAAAATTTTGATTAACCCCCGACTACCTCGGATCTCGGATTTGTAATCTGTACAACATTCTGCTAGTCAAACCCTTTCATTTGATACCCATATTGTGGTAGTAGTGAAAAAAATAATGTAATTCGCCATTTTGTGGTGGCGGCCATCTTGGATTTGAAATTTGTTATTATGTATTGTATTCTACTAGTCAAGCCCTTTCATTTGATACCCATATTGAGATAAGTTGTGAAGAAATATTTTGTCCGCCATTTTGTGGAGGCGGCCATCTTGAATCGATATTAACCAAACATAGCTAAGAACATCCGCACGGATATCAACCTTCGAATAAAAAAAACCGCATTGAAATCGGTCCATCCGTTTGAGCTCTACGGTGCCACAGACAGACACACACACAGACAGACAGACAGACAGACAGACAGACAGACAGACAGACAGACAGACAGACAGACAGACATCGACGTCAAACTTATAACACCCCTTTTTTTGGTCGGGGGTTAAAAAAAGATAATGGGTATACTTTTATTTGTAAGTATTGCTGCAGTGAATCCCTACGTATTGTATTGTCGAGGCGTTGCTGTATAATTTTGTATAATGGAACTAAGTTACAATCTAATTTTTCTATTTATAAATCGAATTTGTCTGAATCAAATAAATTAAATTTTGTTACATGTCTTAATAGACTGCAGGCCCGTGATCAAAATTTATGGGGCAAACAAACCACCAGGAGACCTATGTAGGATGATAGAAGGGTATAAAGTAATAAGATTGAACACTATGCCGTCACTTGAAAGCTGTCCAACTGAGTGCAGGTGAAGATAGGGGGTTGCAAATCTCCATAATTTCCCCTTGTCACATGATTTCTGTACGGCATTGCGGAATAATGGATTAGAAGAGGTATTGAAACTGCATGGAACCAATACACTTTACAAAGCTACAAATTATCAAATTTATCCCGAAATCGTCGAAAAATCATGAAATTTTCCGACAAAAATAACAATAAAAAAATAATAATTTTATGATTTCTTATCTCTCCTAATCCATTATTCCGCAACGCCGCACAAAAATCATGTGATAAGGAGAAATGATCGAGATTCGTAACCCCCTATCTTCACCTACACTCAGTTGGACAGCTTTCAAGTGATGGCATAGTGTTCAATCTTATTACTTTATACCCTTCTATCATCCTACATAGGTCTTCCTGGTGGTTTATTTGACCCATACATTTTGTTCACGGGCCTGGAGTCTATGATGACCGTTGGGTATTTTTTACCGTAGCCCTTTTAGTCTGATTACGTCCACACGCACAATAGTCCAAGCCCCTGTAAACGCCCTCAGTTGTATCGTAAATATCGACTAGGAATGCACAAGTCACGGGGAAAGTAGGTCGGCCCAATAATAAACTTATCATATATTCTTACATTCTCGGACCGGAATCGGGGATCAATAGAGATACTTTATTGTGGCGAACCGCGGCGGTGAACTGTGTTTTTTAAATAAAGACATTTAACGACTCTCGACGACGACCTGAAGAGAGTGGCGGGAAGCGGATGGACGCGGAGAGCCGAGGACCGGATTTGGTGGCGCAACATTGGAATGGCTTATGTCCAACAGTGGACGACCATGGACTGGTGATGATGATGATGATGAACGATTCTCGTGATAGCTTTCCGTTGGGTCGCCGTATAACACGGGACTTACAGAAAAAAAATAGTTTGTAAGTTAATGAATATCTGTTTTTAAGGGCTGTCTGTGGATTTTGTATGAATAAATAAATAAAATAAATATTATAAACATTACCTGCACATGACTTTATTATGATATAAATTATAATTTAATCACCTCGCCGGTTTGGCATGTAGGTACAAGTATGTACCTATTCTCATGACGCCGTGGTCATGAGAATAGTACTTGTATTGACGGCGGTTGTAACGCAATTCTTACAAACTTATCTATACTTATATTACTAACCTTTTTTTTAACTTTTAAAGGTTTACACTTGACCGCCATCACGCCTGATGATAAGTGACGATGCGGTCTACGGTGGAGAATGTTTACCAAGAAGAAACCGAAGAGCTTGTTTGTTTGAACGCACTAATATCAAGAACTACTGGAGCGATTACAAAAATTCTTTCGATATTGGATATGTACGTGACCCATGAGTGATATAAGCTACATATTTATATATCTACCGAGGGCGAAGGCGAGATGAACCGCTAGTAATATTGTAAAGCTGAAGAGCTTATTTGTTTGAACGCGTTAATCTCAGGAACTACTGGACTAATTGCAAAAAAATATTTCACTATTGAAAATGTACGCAATTTCTAAGGGCTACAGCCTATACGTATGTGTACCACAAGAGAAGCTAGGGTCGACCGCTAGTAAGTAATTTACAAAAAGAAAGATTACGGAAGAATTCTATTTTTTTTATGCATTACATCAACATAGTAATATCAATAAATAAAACATTGCACACACACACACACATACACACACACACGAACACACACGCACACTACCATGTTTTTGACACACGCTTAAATACTCTTTTGTGTAATGTAAACGTTTTTTAAATTAAGAATATGTGGATTAAATTTGCTTTTATAAAATTTCTAATACTTTGTGACCACAATTATCATTTGACCGGATGTCAAATACGGTTGCCGAATTTAAGCCATAGTAAAATAGGAAAAATTAAACTCCATTATGTTAGAGCTTCGAGTAAATCAACACCGAATCAGCACACAATTTGCGATCACGATATTGATTGCAACTGTCAACAGTACACAATGAGCAACTTTGACAGCTGTCATGCACACTGATACGGCATGAGAAATTATTTGAACATTCCATACTCCAATACGCAGAATTATCATTATTGTTGTATTTCCTGTTCTAAATAATTATGTCATGTTTCGTGTTTTAGATAGAGATAACTTTGAAACGTTAATGAAATCATAGGTTAATAGGGTTTTGTTTTTGTTTTTTTTACAAATACAATTAAACTAAATTAAAGTAATAATTGTATTAAAGTGTGAGTGTATTGCCAATTGATAACACGAGTGCTAAATCAATTTGAGAAAAAAGAAAACAAGTGTACATTAAATTAAAAAAAAAATTGGTTGCCTGTAAAGTCGGTATACGGGCGAAAGTTTTACGTGACAACGACTTTGTGTGGTAAAATAATTTTACGGAAGGGACGCGTGCCTTTCACTTTTTTATGTCTGTCTCTCTCGCTCTTAGGCGGGCTAACCATGCCCGAGTGGAAGGGACGCGTGCCTCTCACTCGCTCTCGTTGTGAGCGCATAACGTGAGCG
Source organism: Ectropis grisescens (assembly GCA_017562165.1). Taxonomy (NCBI): domain Eukaryota; kingdom Metazoa; phylum Arthropoda; class Insecta; order Lepidoptera; family Geometridae; genus Ectropis; species Ectropis grisescens. The sequence goes on along the minus strand of CM029776.1, from coordinate 3,970,987 downwards.
GAGCGTAACGCAGTTTCTTGAAGTGTCACCCGGCAAACCAATTTATAAAACGTTGTCACGTCAAAAGCTCCAATTCAAATTTTCTAATTGATTCAAATATTCGTTAAAATGCAAATAAAGCATACCCATTATGCGTCTAATATTCCTGCAACAGGTAACAAATGTGACAATAACTTTAAAACGGCAAAACCGATTTTGATGAATCATCAAAAGTTGAGAAAACTACCGACTAATTCGCCTTTCAAACAAAAAAACAAAAACGGTTCATCACAACGGTTCGAAACAATGTCGTTCATCTGTGTAATATAAATATTAAATAAATCATATATACACACACAGACCCTTACACGCACACGCGCGAACACACAAAGATAACGATCCCTCGTTATCTTTGTGTGTTAGAGAGAGAGAAAAAGAGTCATCAATAGCCGTTGTCGTTTGTCGTTGACGGTTTAAAACAAATAATGATAATAAAATCCACATTAAAATGGTAAAAAACATAAACTATACTACTGCTATTTACCTACACGATACTCCACCACCAGTAATGTTTGGAAAACACAAATATGTGCGTTATTCGTGACACCTGGCCCGCGCGTGCCCTCTCATAATTAATTTGAGTCGCCGGAGCGCGGAACTGCAAATCGACATTGTGTTTGTTCTATGTAGTGGACATATTGTTTAAATTTTGTACCTATGTTGGGAGCATAGCACTACTATCAATCCACAATTTCTACATACACCATGACGAACAATCGAACCAATGGTTACCCAATCTTGGTGTCTTCAAATTGAAAGTAAAACGGTTTTTATCGGTAGTGTTAGGGCTCTTAGCAGAGGCCGTCTGGGGAAGTACCACACTTTTGCCAGTTATTCTACCGCCAAGCAGTAATGAGCAAACATTACTGTGCTTCGGTTTGAAAGGTAATGTTTCCAAAGAAATTATAGGGCAAAGAGATATAACATCTTAGATATCTGGGTGACGAGCGCAGTGCAGTGCTAGGTAATGATTTGGAGTCTTCATGTTCCAATAGCTGCGTGTCACTGTGCTGTTGTGTCAGGCATGTTGCTTACCGCTTACCATCAGACACATGTACTGATCGTCTCGTCAATTTTTGTTAAAAAAAAAACACGCGCCATCGTAGACCGCATCGTCGTTTAACTTCAGGCGGGATGGTGGTCAAGTGTAAGCTTATAAAAGTTAAAAAAACATGCTTTTACCATTAGCATAATTCAATATTCACAGAAAACGGGCGCCTACTGACCTACTAGTAGTACTAGTAGGCCGGAACCAGGCGTGTGGTGTTTTTTTTTTAAAATTTATACGTTTACACTTGACCGCCATCTCGCCTGATGTTAAACGATGATGCGGTTTACGATGGAGCGTGTTTACCTAGAAGAAACCGATTCACTCTCGATTTGAAAACACAAAGATTGTAACTATCGGGAAAAACCCTCTCAGGCAACGTATTCCACAGCCCAGACGTTCTTATCACGAAAGAGTAAAGATTTAGAATCTAGCTCCTATTTTACTTTTATATTAAGTTATATGCTTAAAGTATTCAGTGTTAAAACATCTGGGTGTAAGGTTGGCAAAAATATCAATGAGTCAATTTAATAAAAATTTCTAATTGTTTTAAAAAGAGCTTCGCCTCCATCATCGCCTCCCTTGAATCTTACTAATATTAAAAATGTCAAAGTTTGGTAGTTTGTGTTCGGATGTTTGTAGCTCAACCATATCGTACCGTATAAACGGGCTAGGCGGATATTTGGAACACATTACGAGTAGGTTATAGTCTAAAATAACACATAGGGTTTTTTTTTATCACGGAAAAATAACGGAAGCGAATAAAACCGCTTTGCTAGTATTCAATAACTAGCTTAGTTAGTAATAACGCAGCCTGCGAAGACGGAGGTCGTGGGCTTGCACTGGACCGCCATAATGTTATGTAACATGTAATACAGCGCGCTTACCAAGAAGAAACAGACTGAATGACACAAAGATTTGGAAAAACCTACTCAAATTACCCGTTCCATAGCTTAGACGTTCTTATTACGAAAGTAGAAGTAAATCAGTTTGGATACAAAGCTCGGTTTACATTATTCCAGTCAAATGATCCAGTGACAATCCAGTCCAGTGCTATTAACGTATACATTATTTCAGTTATTTAGAAGCCGTTGAAGTGTGAACCACAGTGACGTTGATTTCAAGAAGAGCTCAGTTTCATAAATGTTTTAAAAGTGATCTTATCCGCAAAAACAACCAATACGTGTTTACTGTGTCAGCACTGGAATGGCACTGGATTGGCTCTCTACATTATTCGAGTTGCACTGGATTGGTCACACTGGATTCAAAAGTAAACTGCCAATCCAGTTACTCGTACCTACTAGACTAAAATGTTAACTGGATTCATTGCTTTCCAGCGCCGGTTAACATTTTTCCGGGAAGCAATCCAGCACTGGATTCGATCGCTAAACTGGAATAATGTAAGCCGGGAATTCAACTAAAAAACGCCAATAAGTCGTAGTAAAAGCAGAGTTAGTTATTGAAAGTTTCACCATGAATTAAGTTTAAACTTTTTCTCTCACATTATTCAAATAGAATTCATAAAAAAAACACTGCACTGGGTCGCAGAAAAGTTAAATGAACTTTGTTATGAAAGAATCAGGGTCCTGTAGAGTTATCAATTACCAATAGATTTCCCTGCATAAGTAGCCCACTAAATGTTCCCACTGCTGGGACTTCTCTCGTAAGGAGAGCGTCAAGACCATAATCCACGTTGGCCCAGTGCGGGTTGGTGGATGACACATGCCTTCGAAAGATTCTAGATATATGTCGATTTCCTCACGATGCTTTCCTTCACCGTTTTTAAGTTATTATGAAGTATATAATGAAGTTAAAAAAATTGGCAAGAGGTAGTGGTTTAATTTCATTATTTTTGTAGAGTAAGATCCCAAGGCCGCCAGACGTCACGTATTTTTAACCCCCGACCAAAAAAAGGGGTGTTATAAGTTTGACGTCGATGTCTGTCAGTCTGTGTGTGTGTCTGTCTGTGGCACCGTAGAGCTCAAACGGATGGGCCGATTTCGATGCGGTTTTTTTATTTTAAGGTTAATCTCCGTGCGGATGTTCTTAGCTATGTTTGGTTAATATCGATTCAAAATGGCCGCCTCCACAAAATGGCGGACAAAATATTTCTTCACGACCTACCTCAATATGGGTATCAAATGAAAGAGCTTGACGAGTAGAACACTATTCACTGTAACAAATTTAAAATCTAAGATGGCCGCCACCACAAAATGGCGAATTAAATATTTTTTTCATTACTACCACAATATGGGTATCAAACGAAAGCGCTTGACTAGTAGCATACTTTGCACTATGACAAATTTCAAATCCAAGATGGCCGCTCCCACAAAATGGCGAAATTATTTTTTTTTTCTAAGCTTCCTTAATATGGGTATCAAATGAAAGGGCTTGGCTAGTAGAATGTTGTACAGATATCAAATCCGAGGTAGTCGGGGGTAGTCAACATTTTTAATTTTGTTCTTGTCTGATGAACGAAATGTGTACCATTGAGTAGAGTTAGTACGTACTAAGAACACATCCTTACCCGCTAACTTGCTTAGACGGCCAATTTTGAGATATGGGGTCCAGAAGATACATAACTTACTTCACGTATTTTCCAGGCAACCGTAGGTAAAATGTACCGTAACAGTAGGTGGTTTGCGAGTTACTTCTCTTACAAGTCTCTAAAAGAGCAAAAAATGTAAAACAGTCTGGAAGGCAAGTTAGCTACATAATTCACTTCTCCTGGTTGGGCTTGGTCTCTTAGACCACAACATTTATAACTAGTGATGTATTTTTAACAAAATTCCATAATTCTACTCGTAGTAATATTCTTTTTTTTATATATATAATATTGGTGGACAATTCACACACAACACCATCTGACCCCAGACAAAGCAAAGCTTGTAATATGGCGGCCAGATAGCTGATATAATACTTATATAGTTTTTTGAATACTTACTTATTATAAGTACATAAAAACACCCATAGACAGTGCAAATATTTGAATTCATCACACAAATATTTGCACTGGGTGGGTATCGAACCCACGACCTTCGGCTTTCGCAGGCAGAGTTACTAACCATTAAGCCACGAGGTCAGTCAAAAAAATAAAAATAACAATAAAATAAATATCGGTGAACAATTCACACACAACACCATCTGACCCCAAACTAAGCAAAGCTTGTAATATGGCGGCCAGATAGCTGATTTAATACTTATATAGTTGTAAATTCATGCTTATTATACATAGAAACACTCAGACACATGTTAGTTATTTAGGTATGTAATGTAGTTCTCATCATATAATACTCCTCACGGTGAATTATTACATCTCTTTTGCATACGAATTGAGAATGATTTATTTTAGAAGTAGAACATTTTTGCACAAAGAGTAATAAATCAAAAAGAATAAACATTTTCACCGAGCGATTCATTTGAATTCTAATAACAGTGCGATTTAATTCCAGTTTAATTAAAAAGTTGAATAGAGATCTTGTTAAAATTTAAATTATCATAAAAGTTTGCAATTTTTAAACCCATTGTAATAATAACTGTAGACTAGAATTTTATATGTGCAAGTATGCTTGTAGTTATTTTTACAATTTTTATTATACATTTTACAAATTGCACATAATCTTAATCATTATTATAAAGTTAATTTGGTTAAAAACCGAATAAACGGGCATTATGAGGGCCTAATGGTAAGCAACTCTATTCAAGTTAAATCAAATTTCTAGAAATTGGTTTACATTTTTGCCTTCTATGTACGAAACGATATTGGAAAAAGACTCAGTACTTTATAAATTGTAATGGTTGTACGGGTTGTATCTTACTTCAAAGTCTAATAAAAAGATACCAACATCTTTCTCTGGTAACCATATGATTTTAAAATGAAGTACTCACATAATTTTTATATAGTACGGGGCTTAATTACAAATAATTCATTGTTTAAATACTTCAACGTTTCGGCAGCGTTACAACCGCTGTGGTCACGAGAATACATCTTCTCGTTACAACCGCTGTGGTCGCGAGGAGACATCTTCTCGTTACAACCGCTGTGGTCACGAGAATACATCTTCTCGTTACAACCGCTGTGGTCACGAGAATACATCTTCTCGTTACAACCGCTGTGGTCACGAGAAGAGTCTTCTCATGACCACAGCGGTTGTAACGCTGTCGAAACGTCGAGGTATTTAAACAATGAATTATTCGTGACTAAGCCTAAGTACTATGTAAACATTAGAAGTATTCATAGATGTAGAATTCGAGACGTTTAAAAATAAGTCGATAAAATCTCTGGGCGGAAGAAAATGAAATGTATTCTTAGAGACATTTGCTTTGAAAACCCTAATAAGTTTTCGTACTGGGAAAATAAGGTTAAAAATGTACTTACATAATTCCAGGGTCATCACCCAGCGGTTCTTCGACAAAGGACACGTGTTTCGTCCTTCGGCTCTTGGGACGGAACTCCAGCTTGTTAGCGCAGCCCTTGTTGGCCTTCGTTCGCGCCTCGAATATCACATGTGGGTGCTTCTGCTGGAACAAACGGGCACTGGTTAACGTTGAACATTATTGCCACTTTTTTACCGTGATTAAGCCATTAAAACACCAAGCGATAACGGGGCGTCGCGTTTTCCGTTTGACTCTTCATAGTAAAATAGTTTGTAAGTGTCTGAAAATAAGGTGCAAAGTCAAACGGAACAGCGCAAGCAAGGCATGATGCAATTAGTGCAGTCATCAGGAGTTGCTTGATGTTTTACGGATTTTAACAACACTTTTGTAGTGGTAGGACTCTTTCCAGAGTCTTCTTGGGAAAATACCACCACAGCTTTGCCAGTCATTTAACTTCCAACCAACAACATACATAATATATTTATGAGAGAAGGAAAAGATAATATAGGTAGAAACAGTATAATATATGTGTCTAGTGTGTATTCAAAGTGGGTCAACATCAAATTATCATCTTGGATAGAGATAAAAAGATAAAAATCGGGAAAAAAATATTCCTTTTTTAACCGACTTCAAAAAAGGAGGTTTCTCAATTCGACCGTATGTATGTTCCTTTTTTTAACCCCCGACAAAAAAAAGGGGTGTTATAAGTTTGACGTCGATGTCTGTCTGTCTTTCTGTCTGTCGGTCTGTCTGTCTGTCTGTCTGTCTGTCTGTCTGTGTGTGTGTCTGTCTGTGGCACCGTAGAGCTCAAACGGATGGGCCGATTTCGATGCGGTTTTTTTTATTTGAAAGTTAATATCCGTGCGGGTGTTCTTAGCTATGTTTGGTTAACATCGATTCAAAATGGCCGCCTCCACAAAATGGCGGACAAAATATTTCTTCACAACCTACCTCAATATGGGTATTAAATGAAAGGGCTTGACTAGTAGAATACTAAACGCTATAACAAATTTCAAATCCAAGATGGCCGCCACCACAAAATGGCGAATTATATAATATTTTTCACTACTACCTCAATATGGGTATCAAATGAAAGGGCTTGATTAGTAGAATACTTTGCACTATGACAAATTTCAAATCCAAGATGGCCGCTCCCACAAAATGGCGAATTACATTTCCTTTTTCACAATTCCCTTAATATGGGTATCAAATGAAAGGGCTTGACTAGTAGAATGTTGTACAGATAACAAATCTAAGGTAGTCGGGGGGTTATTCAAAATTTTTAATTTTGTTCTTGTTAGAGTTTTCGTCCGTTTCGTGCTTTGACATGACATATGACAACATGTGTCTAAGATTGCGTCATTGAATATCACAGATTACATACCTCTTGAATATAAAACCTTTGCTAATCTCTGAATTGGTACGACCAATTTCCGACAGGTGGCGTAGCAGGTAGCTGAAGAGGTGTTTTGTTTGAAAGCGATATTCTCAGAGATGACTTCACCGTTGGATATGTGCGGGATCTCGATGAGTACTATATATGTACCACGGGCGAAGCCGGGGCGGACATCTAGTTATTAATAATGCGAGGATACTGTCAGATTACAAACGATTTTCTGATGATTTATCACCACAATTCTATGTGCTCGGATTGTTGCAAATCGTAGAACAGGAAACCTTACAAAGTAAAGTACAAAGATTAAAGTGCTGGCTTATCGATCAAAGTTTTTATAGTTACAGCGAATTTTTAGACAGTGATGGCAAAGTTCCAATAAAAATGTAAATAAATAAATTTGACATAGGTTACAATTGCAATAAAGACATTATACTCGTATAATGCTTGACAGTTTTCTGTACAATAATTATTGTAATACAGTAAAGTAGTCGTTTCAAACGTTGAAAATGTTTACAATTTGTATGCTCTTTCTTTTGTTTTAATTTTTTATTAATTGACGTGAAAATTGTAACTTTATAAATAATATATTTGTAAAGTACTTTGACTTTTAGTCAAAGTTACTGTTATCAATATCGATAGATAGGGTTGCACTTGACTGTTGATGTAAATACGATACATATGCTGCAGTTTACTTGAACTTAGCTTGCCACACTACCGTGTACACTTAAGTTTACTTGAACTTAGCTTGCCATACTACCGTGTACACTTAAGTTTACTTGAACTTAGCTTGCCACACTACCGTGTGTTAACCCAGAAACTAAATCACTCTCAATTTGAATGCACCTATTTTCGTTGGGAAAAGCTTAGTTGGACATCATCTTCCATTGATCAGAATTCAGATTCCATTGGTCTCTAACAGCTTCGACTTCTGACATCCCTATATTTGGCCAAATGTCCACCCAAGCTAAATTTTAACCAGTACATACCTAACAAAACCTAAACTTATAACAGTTTTTAATTATACTAAGAATTATTGGAATATTTACTGCTAATTTCCAAAACAAACGCGTCACAAGTAAATCGTTAAATTAAAAGGATCCTAAAATCACAAATTAATATTCGACCTTAAGTATAACCCGGTATTATTGTAGACTTTATCGCTAATGAAATAAGACTCGAAATCGTTGGTTTTAATTAATTAGCTTGTTGAGACTTAGGCGTATTCCAGACGACCTTGCGAACTCTCCAAATTAAAGGATTTTCGTCTGTTCACCTCGGCCATGTAATCATTGGAACACTGGATTTGGAGAACGCTTGAGCGTCTTTGATCAATATTGTGAGTCTGCAATTTTTTAAAGTACAAAGCCGTCTCGGGGTAAGCTATTATTTTCTATTTCAGAGTAATTCGCTTAAATTTAAGTCTTGGTTGCGTATTTATCTTTAAATTGACTTCGATGCTGATATAAACTTCAGACAAATTGAGTTGCTTTCAGGTTTTTTGCAAGCTGCTTATTGCAACGTATTCGAAGCAGTAATCTGACCACTGATTAAACTCTACTTTTGTAGTAAAATTTAAACTCTGGAATGCGTTGCCTGAGTGCGTATTTCCTGATGGTAATAATCTGGATGTCTTCAAAACTAGGGTAAATCAGTATCTCATGGATAAACTCAATCTATGTTAGATGGCAATTCAGTTCAGTTCATTTTTTTACCTAATTAATTCCGAAGAACATCTGTTAACATCATTTATAATTAATAACAAAAAAAAACTCTACATCAAAAAACATAATTAGTAAATGATGTCGAATAACAGCCAAATCAGCTTTAAGAGGGCCGTGTCAATTAAATGTAGCTATAAAAAGGCTTTGTCATAATGAAAATCTACAATCGTTTTCAACGGAATCCGAGACCTATGGTTAAATAAACAGGCTTAATATCAATTGAGCCACGTTATTACCAAAAATCTCTCATTATTTGTTTGTGATTTGGAAACAATACCACGATCTTACACAGATCGTTTTTATTCTTTGTTTGTAAATTAATTTCCAAGCTCGGAGGATTCTGCGAAATCCCCAATTCGTTTAAAATTGGGATCACCACTGTGTCAAAAAAAAAAACATTCTAATTGGTTCGTAAGCTCGAGCTGACGGGATAGTTATATTACTGTGAAAAAATATAGAAAACGATTTTTTGTTTCATCAAATGACAAAGATGAATGAATGAAAGACGAATTATCAAACCATGGATAACACCGGGTCTTCTGAGATGTATACGACATAGGGACAGAATGCATGCCAAAGTACAGAAAACCACAAATGACGTAGTCCTTACTAAAACCTTCACTAGATATCGAAACTTCGGCAATGGGCTTCTCAAAAAGCTAAAAATTGAATATGAAAGTTCTGAAATAAAAAAAGCAGGGAATAACTCCAAAAAGTCCTGGAAGGTAATTAAGAGACTCGCAAACTTTTCCAAGCTCAAATCTTCTTCTGACGATTTAAAGTCTGATCCTAACCCTCATAATGCAGTTAACAAAATAAACAGCTTTTTTGCTAATGTAGGCAAACGCTTAGCGGACAAGATATCTGATACAGCAGGTACTGATCTGTAGCACCAACATTAAAACTCATTCACATCCCCGAACACTTTTACTACTAGAAACTGATCAAGAAGAAGTTGAAAGGATTAAAAAATGATTGTGCAACCGGTTGGGATAATATTTCGAACTCTTTCCAGAAAATGGCTAAGAATATTGTCGTCTCTCCCCTAACATAATTAATTAACCTTTGTATGTCTTCTGGAAAATTTTCGAAACCATTCAAAATTTCAATCATTCATCCAATACACAAAAGTGGTCCGAAAAATGAAGTTAACAACTACAGGCTTATCTCTATACTGCCATCCTGATCTAAAATTTTGGAAAAAATAATTAATTCCCGGCTAATTCTGTAAGAGTCTCAATTTGGTTTTATGTCTAACAAATCCACTGAACAAGCTATCTCTGGCTTGTCTGATTTTACTGTTAATAATCTAGATAAGAGGAAGAGATGCATAGCCATATTTTTAGACATAGCAAAAGCTTTTGACAGTGTGCCTTTACTGTTGTCGAAGATGGAACTCGTCGGAGTTCGAGGTACCGCTCTGAGGCTTTTTGAGGATTATCTGTCAAATAGAACTCAGCGGGTAACAATAGATAATATTACAAGTGACGATGAAATAGTAAGCTACGGGGTTCCACAAGGGAATGGGAAGGAAAAATATTAGGCCCTAGTCTATTTTTAATCTTTAGAAACGATCTCTTTCGAATTAATCCTCAACGTGGCAAAATATTTGCTTTTGCCGACGATACTGCGCTGGTGTTTGAAGGTAATACGTGGGAACAGATTCGATATTTTGCGGAACTCGGTTTTAGGGATGTTATATCTTGGCTGGACAGTAACCTTCTTACCTTAAACTGTAATAAAAGCAAATTTATGTGCTTTAGTATTCTGAAAAAATACAGCCCTCTTGAAAATTTGTTCAATATTCAAGCTCACAGGTGCCAGGACTTCCCCAGTAACACTTGTAATTGCGTGTTCATTGATCGGGTTAAAACGATCAGGTATCTTGGTGTAATTATTGATGAGCAATTGACCTGGGCACCTCAAATAGATTCAGTATCATGTCGCCTCAGAAATCTTACATGGATCTTCAAAAACCTTAGGCAAATAACATCTCTTGATCTTATTAAAACAGTATATTTCGCAATTTGCCAGCCAGTTTTGGGATACTGTATTTCTGTTTGGGGTGGTGCTTGTAAAACTAAGATAATTAAGCTAGAAAGAACACAGCGGTTGATACTATGAGTCATGACATCGAAACCCTCCATATACCCCACACATGCTCTCCTAAATCATTGTAAAATCTTATCAGTTTGGCAACTTTACATTCTCTGTTTGACATTAGCCTTTAGAAAACATGAGAAATTTTTGGAACGGCATTCGCTTCGTCCCGAACGCTCTGCCACTTACAAAGACACAATAGAAATCCAACGTTGTCATATACTACGTTCGCAATAAGACAAAGCATGGGACGTGCTGCTCATATCTACAACAAGCTGGATAAAATTATTAAGATCCATTAATTAAATTACCATAACTGTAAAACTGTCATAAAACACTGGTTGCTTCAGCAAAACTATGAGGAAACTGAGGATATTTTAAAAAAACTCATGGTAGATAGACGAATTGGTGTCAGAACTCCCCCCCGTCCCCCACACACACCACACACGCACTCACATACGCCCTCTCTCTCACTCACACACACACATGCACGCACACAAACAGATTACTTCACATGTTGTTATTGATCTATAAACAGGAAATAAGTAGCTTTGGTATTTATAAAAATATGTAGACCCTTGTTTTTTTTTTGTCATCATTGTGTTTCTGAAATGCAACAAAAACACAAATTTCTACTCTTCCGGCGGAGGGTATTGCCACGCCATCACACAGGTTAACTCCTAGCTTGGGTGACAATGCTTCTCCATCTGGACTGAAATTATTGTTTAAGACATTGATCAAATTGATAAGCAACGTTTGTTAACGAAAAAAAATTTTAATTTCATTTCATTTTTCATTTCATAGATCATTAAACTTCCGGAGAAGGGGTTGCGATGTCATTTTATCGTAAAAATCGTTCCATAAAGTGACGTCACTCGAAATTTCTATAATCTGAGAGTCATTTGAAAATTGCTTAGCCTAACATGGTTAAATTCATTGGCTTTTTATAACTACCCTCATTTTGTAGTTACATTATTTACGAGTACCTACTATATTTCCATCGTTTTTTGACAAAAATACGTTTACTTGCCTTTTATAATCTAACTGATGAACTACTTTTTTTAGTCGTCTCTGCTATATATGGTCTCCCAAAAAATAAAATATTGAGTAATAGGTAATGATTTGGACTCTTCATGTTCCAATAGCTGCGTGTCACTGTGCTGTTATGTGCCAGGCATGTTGCTTACCATCAGGCACATGTCCTGATCGTCTCGTCACTCTTTATTTAAAAAAAAAAAAAATATTGGTGGACATTTCACACATAACACCATCTGACCCCAAACTAAGCAAAGCTTGTAATATGGAAGCTAGATAGCTGACATAATACGTAAATATTTTTAAATACATACTTATTATACATAGAAGACACCCAGGCACAGTACCAATATTTGTATTCATCACACAAATATTTGCACTGGGTGGGGATCGAACCACGGCTTGGCGGGCAGATCTACTACCAACTAAGCCACTAGGCCAGCCAAAATCTCCCAATTTGGTCAAGTGAAACCCCATTCTAGTTTACAAAACCCTCTCATTCTATTACCCGTGATTTTCTCGTATGAGGCACGTAGTAACAGATAACCTGTATTAATCACAAAACAGACTCCTTTGAATCGCGGGTCAGCCGGCGCGGCCCAGTTCCGGCCCGTTCAATGGAGAATTGATGGAGTGCGCGGCCGGGCCCAGAGCTTAATGATCTAATAAAATACGACTCGCAGTGAACGTGTTCAGGGCACTAAGGTGGCTAGTGGTGGACAGCGTAAGGGAATGATCACCATCTCACTATTTTTTTAAAATTATTGTTTTTAATCTGTTAAACACTTTTTTGGCAAGGGAAACATTAATCGGTTCACATCACCGACATACTAACGCAGCGATATTTTTTTATTTTTTTTGATAAAGACTGACGAGACTATCAAGACATGTGCCTGATGGTAAGCAACATGCCTGACACATAACAGCACATAGCGTTAGATATAGCGTTGGAGCGGCGGTGGAACAGTGGGATGTGACCGTCAAACGCTTATTGGATGGCTGAAATCGCTTGTGACGCTCGTGAGTCTTGATCACAGTAACACATTAGTTTACTACTAAAAATCTAAATTATAAGTTTTCACTACTATCTGCAGTCCTTATGCCCAATTTTCTGTAGAGATTTAGCGAGCACATGACTTGGTGTCTCAAGTCTGTCTCTGTTTCAGCGTACTCTGATCACGTGACGCTCTAAATTTCTCTATGTTAAAATGATCTACGTTACGTCGCGTAAATATGTTGGTTCTGTATGTAAGGATCGAAGGTATGTCTAGTTTCTCAGATAAATTAAGCGAACCCCAGGAAGACGACTTTGCGCCGCGCTGACATGATGCGACTTAGAAAATAGCAAAATCAGACTAAAAAGCTTTATAATTAGGTTGAAAATTATCACTCCTTCGTATTTTTCTGTTCTTCCCCTTTCAAGATATTCGTTTAAAAAAAAAGAATCCTATTGACAAAGATCACGGAAAGATGGACGGAGTTTGAGTAGTTGATATATTTGATTAAAGGTCCTTGCTCATGTAAGTACTGTAAATCATAGTTTTCAAATGTTCCCCAGTCCTCCCCCTCAGTCCGTCCCACACAGAGGCGTCTGAAGTGATCGCTAATGGAGCAAGTTTGCACAAGTTTCGTATATTGATTGGCTGCTTATTGAATGTAATTCGCATTTACCTCAGCGCGACCGGCCCTGTCTCAGATTGCCTCTTGTTTGATCTCGATACTGAACTCAGTGTATTTCGCAACTTCTTCAATGTAGTAGAAATTTTGCTCCTATATACATAACTAGATGTCAGCCCCGGCGTCACCCGTGGTACATTAATAGCACACATCAGGATCCCGTACATATACAACGGTGAAAGAATGACTGAAACCGGTTCAGTTATTCCTGAGAATATCGCTTTCAAACAAAACACCTCTTCAGCTACCTGCTACGCCACCTGTCGGAAATTGGTTGTACCAACTCAGATTTAGAAAAAAAATTGATTAGTAAAGGTTTTATACTCAAGAGGTACTTATGTAATCTGTGGTATTCAATGACGCGATCTTAGACACATGCTGTCATGTGTCATGTTAAAGCACGAAACGTTCGAAAACTCTCAAAAAGGAACATTTTTCCCGATTTTGTTACATTCTTGATTCATTCTCCGCTTCTATTAATAGTAGCGTTATGTTCTATAACCTAAAGCTTTCTTCGAGAAATGGACTATCCAATGAAAGAAAAATAATCTTTCAAATCGGACCAGCTCTTCCCGAGATCCTAGCGTTCAAACAAACAAACTCTTCAGCTTTATAATATTAGTATAGATAGTATAGATATGTAGTGACTGGACTAGGAGTAAAACACTATGAAGTAGTGTGTAAAATAATTAGTTGCCTAAAATGTATTGCTAATTCTAAAGCTTACATAAAATAGAACCCCAGTTTAGTACTAAGACTAACTAATCCTCAAAATGTTTAAGTTACTAACCCCCTACGCTAAAAGTTTTAATCAAGTTTGAATGAATCACTTGCTAAACAAATGTACATTCTCACGGCATTGTATTACTAGGAATTGGATATTAGTAATTGTACCAATTTTCTTGTTATTGTCATTTATAAATAAAGACTTTGAAAAACTAAAAACTAAAAAAGTGTGTTATTTGTAGATATAAATAATTAAATTTTCATTGAAATTACAAATCCCGACTACACTTTAAAATTAAACATACTCGTACACATTCGACCAAATTTCATAATTTTTATGAAGTCTACGATGACTGCGTTCAGATAAAAGTAAGGATTTTTTGTTGATATTTCAAAAACCACCGTACCGATTTGAATCTTATACCTTTAAACGAGCAATTCTTGTAGGTATATCTATACTAATATTATAAAACTGAAGAGTTTGTTTGTTTGTTTGAACCCTAGGATCTCGGGAAGTACTAGTCCGAAATGAAAGATTATTTTTCTATTGGATAGTACATTTATCGAGGAAGGCCATAGGCTATAGAACATAAAGCTACTATCAATAGAAGCGGAGCATGAATCAAGAATGTTACAAAATCGGGAAAAAATATTCCTGTTTGATAGTTTTCATACGTTTCGTGCTTTTATATGACACATGACAACATGTGTCTAAGATTGCGTCATTGAATTTCAGTAATCTGAATATTAAAACCTTTGCTAATCACTGTTTTTTTTTTTTAATCTGAATTGGTACGACTAATTTCCGACAGGTGGTGTAGTAGGTAGCTGAAGAGGTGTTTTGTTTGAAAGCGATATTCTCAGGAATGACTGAACCAATTTCAGTCATTCTTTCACCGTTGTATACGTACGGGATTCTGATAAGTGCTATATAATGTACCACGGGCGAAGCCGGGGCGGACATCTAGTAATTATATAGAATCTGAATCTCGGAAACGGCTCAAACGATTTTCATGAAATTATGTATGCAGGGGGTTTCGGGGATGTTAAATCGATCTAGCTAGGTTTTATTTTTTAAAATATAATTTTATACGCGTTTTTGTACAATGAAAAACTCCTACAATGTCATTAGAATACGATAACTTATTTCGCCTCAGACGGAATATGCTCGCCCTCGGAGTCAACAGGCCCCGGTTCGAATCCTGATGGTTACACTCGGGTCTTTTCTCTTTGTTCTTTTTTTTTGAGAAAATCTTTTACTTGGTGCCCTTTATAAACGCATTTAAGCCGAGCAAAGCTCGGGCAACAAGGTACTAAAATGTTTATAGGACACCTGAAAAATTATCTACCAAATAAAGAAAAATAATCATCGAAATGGATTCACAATTGGCGTAGCTGTCGCGTAACATACATACAAAAAAACATGCAACCGAATTGAGAACCTCCTTCTTTTGTTAACTCGGTTAAAAACTAAATTAATTATGATAAGCGACTCAATGTAATAACGATCAAGCTTTTTATAGTTACAGCGAATTTTTAGAGAGTGATGGCAAAGTTCCCATAAAAATGTGAATAAATAAATTTGACATGGGTCAGTTCACTTGTATTAAAACCATATTATACTCGTATAATGCTTGACAGTTTTCTGTACAATAATTGTTATAATACAGCAAAGTAGTCATTTCAAACTTTGAAAATGTATACAATTTATGTATGCTCTTTCTTTTGTTTTTGTTTTTTATTAATTGACGTGTAAATTGTACATTTATGAATAAAGTACTTTGACTTTGACTTTAACTTGAATTGCCAACTAACAGACAAACTTTAGCCAGTTATTGTACCTACCGCCAAACAGTATTGTGCAAACATTGTATCACTGTTTGAAGGGAAAATTTTGCAGAAAAAATTAAGATAAAAAGATAAACAATCGTATCTCTGGGTGATGTGTACAGTACAGTGTATTGCTAGGTACCTAATGGTTTGGACTCTTGTTCGTATAGCTGCGTGACGCTGTGTTGAATGATTTTCTAACGTAACAGAATCTGAAAGAGTAGTAATTGAAATAATTTATAGCATTGACGTATTTGTTTGCTAAAACCCATCAATCATTACACAATATAATTATAACTTTGTACATTTTCAGTAAACACTAGCAGCGTTCTGCGATTTTTCCCGTTCCCGTAAACGTTTCGTGATAAATAAAAAAGAATAAATAAAGAAGCATATTTTTGATTCCGGATGCGAGAAATCATAGGTAACCAACCTTGCACAGGGATATTGAATATAGTCAAAATAATTCTAACTTAATTAATAAATGGTATTTCAAACCTTACACTTTAAAACCACGTTTGTCATGAAACCCACCCTAGTTGGCAAAACACGCATCCCAAAGGAGTAATCATTCCTCAATTCACGATAAGAAGCAGAATCCTGACCGAACCCCGATCCGACAGAATCTGTTCCGAATAAATTGAGGTGTGGGGCTTTTAGGTGTTCAAGGCGTGTGCGATAAATAAAACATATTACCAGCAGATATGAAAGAGTGCTCCTTTAGATGTACCTTTCAGCCATACAAGCGCTGATAAATTGAATTAGAACCAATCACTGTGCGCAGCTTTTAAAAGGATCTTGAGTGTGCTCAGAGTATGAGCTAGCTCTTAAGATTTCTAAGTCACTTATTGTGATAAATTAGGTGTGGCAGGGACACGTTGTTCTAAAAAGTTTGACCTGGTTTTGGATAAATAGGGCTGTACCTAGTCTGTCTGGGACAATGCCAATCACTTTTGCTGGGTTTTCAGTTGGGATTGTTTGTTGAAAAACTTGATTTGAGTTAAAATAGGTGGGACTATTTTGTAGATCTCGTCTGGGAATTCAATAACAATGAAAAAACCTAAATTGGAAGGAAGAGATGCCTCTATTTTCGTAACAAAACATTTTAACTATGTACGCTGCCTATGAGAGTTTATTTATTGCGTTTTTTTGTATCTATAAATTGAGATTGAATTACTCGTAGGTATTTTCTTCGAGTTAACCGCACTCTATCATAAGACTAGATATTGCTCGTCAGTAAAGTTTTCGCTTTCCTTGAAGGAACCTTTCTTGTCTTTTTAATAATTAAGAATAATTGTATACCTAGTCTAATTAAAATTGAATTCGAATAGGAAATGGAGTGTTGTGACGGAATTTGATTTTGTCATAATAACATTAACTAGATAGAATAAAAAAAAAGTAACGTGAAAGAGCCGAAACACGTTTTCGCAAATAATTTTTTCCATCACCGCTTGTTAGCGGTCACGCTTGTAATGCACCTTTCTACGACACCACAGCGGCGCCACCGTCGCAACATGGCGGGCTGAATGAAAAATGGCGCCAATTTACCGGGCAAACGCGGCTAAATTGGATATTTCTCACAGTCTAAACCTCCCGCGGGCTGTTCCCAATGTTTTTGCTATTCCAGCTTGGTGTAGTTTGTTTTTATTTGTGGACAGAGGCCTGTTCCGTTGAGGTGTCACTGCCATCTATACGGGGAATTGGACTGAAAGTTTTATTAATCCACCTGGACAAAATAGAGGCTTTAGCGCACGAGCTCTCATTAAATTACTAGTAACTAAGTTTGCCAAGTGGTCAAAATTCGACGTTAAGCACTATTCAATTTGATTTAATTTCAATTTGACCACCGGCTTTAAAAATGATTCCGCCCTACAGTGTAATCAGCGTCTTACCTAAAGTACTCGTTGTTGTTGTTGTTTTTGTTGGTTCGTTGTTGTTTTCGCAAAACACTAATCTTTTTTCATATATTAAGTAGCCTAAGTTACTCCCGATAACGTCAGCTGTCTATCCGAGAAATTTTTGTCAATACGATCCAGCCGGTTAAGAGATTAGCAGGAAGGAACAAACATTAAAAAAGTCCAAGAAAAAAGTGACAACGCTTCGTGGTTAATGTTCTAAAGACTCGAACGATGAGGATTGACTTTACTTTTGAGATAACGTCTAGTCTGTGTGAAGGCCTTTCCTGAGATGGGTTTTCTCTGTATGATTTTGGGGTTTTCAAATCGAGAATCAATCGGTTTCTGCTAAGTTAGCATGCTCCATCGTAGATCGCATCGTAGTGAAGAAAACTCGGTGGATTTTGTATTTCAACCTAATGCTCCAAGCACGTAGAACCCAAACATATGATTATCTATTTGAAATGTATTGAAGGAACATTGATCCAAGCCTATGATAAAAACACCAAAGTTCCTAATACGTCTAACCATAGACACGTATAGCGAATGCGCTCGTTCAATTGACTTCGCTGAGGGTGAGTGCACCAATTAGAGAAGTTCCCCGAACGCCAAACTTGCCCTAATGAGAAAACTTGGCGCGATCGCTCATGTATATTTTTACGTTATTCTATTCCTACGTAGTATTTGACGGATCGAAGAATGTTTTAGGAAGTTTTGTGCCGATATTAATAGACGACTTTTTATCTCCGCTTTGATGGAACTTTTGTATTCGTAAGATTTCTTTCACAAGAAAATATGTTGTTTTTCGAATGGCGAAATGTTGTTTCATAGCTTCAGAACTCGAACTGATCGTTTCATTGCGATTGTGTGAGACAGTCGTATCATTAACCAAACCTAACAATCTAGAGATACTAAGTAGATGGGTATTTTTTTCTAATCAGAACCCCACTTCCTGAGACAAAAAAGACGTTAACTTCTAGTCTTGAGTTAAAGTTATGTTTCAAACTAATAACTTAACTAAAATTCTGCTGTAGCAGGCATGAATTATTTTCAAGATCAAAAGCAAAAAGAACATAAGAGATCAATTAGTTGGGTATAGCTTTGGCTATTTTTAACCAAAACCATTCCAAGTTTGCCACTGCTACCTAAAGTCGGTTTGCATGTTTTACACATCTCCCTCAATTTGGGTATCATAAAATAATATGTGTATATAGTTATAAGTAAGACAACATCATCGTCAAGAAGACCAAGAGTAGGTATGAAAATGGTTGACTATTAGAATACCGCTAATAAACTATGATAAAAATCAAATCCAAGATGGCCGCCATCTTGAAACTTCGAGTATTTTTTCACAAACAATTACACAGTTTTGAAACTTAGCAAAACCATGACGACTCGGAATGTACTAGTAGATGCGTCTTTTAAACGATTATAATAAAATATAAAGAATAGAAAGTCCACACATTTCACTCTACATGTAAGAAGTTAAACTAAACTCTAAGATTAGTAACATAGTCCCTTGCAACTCTAGCCGTTTGCCTGAAGGAGTTTCGAACTCAGCGTGCTCGTCAGCCAATAACGAAGAGACGTCAAGTCAGTTTCTCATGGTAGTATTGTACTTGTGCAAATTGCACACAGGCTGTGAGAATTTTATAAAAACTTCTTTACACATAACTTCTTTACAATTAAAGGTTATCTGGAAGAGATCGCTTTTAGCGATAAGATCGCCTTTTGTGCCCATTATGTTTTTGTTATTTTATATGTTACTTATTGTCAACTTTGTTTTTGGTGCCAATAAAGTGTTTTGTATTGTATTGTATTGTACACAGAAAACTTTAGACAGGAACTTAAAATCCAAAGAGTTTACATACACTACGTATAGAGTTGGCACAGACGCTTTACACCGAAAGCACGGGTAGCATCTTTCTTGCCTTGTCGCTCTTGTGGAAGTGTCATACTTTTGTCGCGGCACATCACTCTGTTGCCATAGAAAGTATGCAATCTGCTTATGATTGACACAAAAGATCTGTGTGGAAAATTTAACTCTATACGTATTATTATATGTAAACTCTTTGTTAAAATCATATTACCCCAAAAATCAGTATATTATAACTAGAATTAGTAAGATGCTGTAATTTAATATAACAATGACCAAATTAAAGATGATTTAAATAAAATGTGTATCTTTTCAAATATTTAACAGATTAGTAATTAGCAAATTGAGATTACGGACGAAACTTGCTTGTATCAGTTTTTTTTAAACAAAGTGTGACGAGACGAGCATGACATGTGTATCTAATGGTAAGCAACATGCTTGCCACATAACAGCTCACTGACACGCCATATAATTTCCCTGGAAACATTGCCCTTCAAACCGGAAATCCGATGCCTAAGACAACAGTGGTATTTCTTAGGTAATACCACTGTTAGGCATCGGAGCGAAATTATATTTATGCATAAGCAGTTGGCAGTTGGATTCAGATGGGCTCCACTACTTACGAAACTCGCCAACTAATTAGCTAACTAACTAACACAGAAGTCGCAGGGTCCAACAAACCATAACAACGACATTCAAACTCCTATCCCATACGACAGATTGAATAAACGAATACAATTTCTTATCTTTATACATATATATATTTCTTTTGTGCGTGTGTTTGTCACTGAACTCCTCCTAAACGGCTGGACCGATTTGAATGATTTTTTCTATGCGTTTAGGTAAGGCCCTGGATGATATAGATTCACAAATCAGCCCGGCAGATGGCGCTGCAGTTGGTATCGAGCGAAGCCGAAACGGGCCGCTAACACACATTTAAATATTGTTTTACTGATTATTTTAGTGAATTCGCTACAAGTAGGTATATTATTTATTGTTATGTTGGAACATAGGCATATTTACATCTTAGAAATAGAATCATCAGCAAAAGGAAGGTACTTTCAATGAAATTTATCATCAAGAGAAACTCAAAATAATCTAAACGGTGACGAAGTTAGGTACCACGAAAAGTTTGAATCCTTGCAAGGTGCCGTATAGCTGAACGAACAGTTCTCAAACTGCAATTTTGATTTGAGGATTAGATAGAAATTATCCGACCTCACGTCGTTTCAAAGGAGTTTGCCAACTTTGAACTTAGTGTGAAGTGTGATATAATTACGACTGAACTTATATTCCGTATATATAGATTCAATGAACTTTGATAGATAAATTTCTATTCAAAAGTGGAGAGATTCAGTGGAGAAAACGTATAATTTCACAATCGTGAAGTCGTAGTTTTTTTTACTTGTTAGGTTTGCATTGATTGCCTTCTCATCTGATGTTATGATCTTATGTTAATCTGATGATGATTTACGATGGAGCGGGATTACTTAGAGAACACTGATTTAATCTTGACTTGAAAATTGGAACCATCGACTATCGGGCGGTCACGTATTTAGGACGTTCTCATTAGGATATAAATTAAAATCTATGCTAATATTATATAGCTGAAGAGTGTTTGTTTGAACGCTAGGATCGCGGAAACTACTGGACCGAATTGAAAGATTATTTTTCTATTGGATAGTCCATTTATCGACGAAGGCTATAAGATACTTAACATAACGCTACTACTATCAATAGAAGCGGCGCATGATGAAGAATGTAACAAAAAAAAAACGGGTAAAAATATTCCTTTTTGAGAGCTTTCGTACCATGCCGTGCGTGACATAAGATTGCGTCGTTATAAACCTTTGCTAATCAAATTTGTTTTAAATCTTAGTTGGTACGACCGATTTTCGACAGGTGGCGTAGCAGGTAGATGAAGAGGTTTTTTGTTTGAACGTGATATTCCCAAGAATTCATCATCATCAGCCGCAGGACATCCACTGCTGAAAATAGGCCCCCCTTAGATTTCCACAACGAACGGTCCTGCGCAACCTGCAACCAGCAGGTTTCCAGCGACCTTTGTGAGGTCATCTGTCCATCTAGTGGGAAGCCGTCCAACACTGCGTCTTCCGGTTCGTGGTCGCTACTAGAGAACCTTTCTTCCCCATCGGTTGTCAGTTCTGCGAGCGATGTGGCCTGCCTATTGCCACTTCAGCTTGCTTACTCTTTGAGCTATATCGGCCACTTTCGTTCTTTTGTGAATATCCTCATTACGGATTCTGTCGCGCAAAGAGACTCCGAGCATAGCTCTCTCCATAGCTCGCTGTGTGACTTTGAGCTTCGTTATGAGGCCACAGTGAAGGACCACGTCTCAGTTCCATAAGACATCACTGAACCCAAGAATTACTGAACCGATTTCAAAAATTCTTTCGCCATAGATATGTGAGTGCTATAGGCTTATATGTGTACCACGGACGAAACTCGGCCGGACATCTAGTTTCATGTAAAATAAATGTCACGTTGAAAGGGCATTTTCGGATGGAACAATAGCTTATTTTCTAAATTGTAGGATAGATCTAAATCTAAAAGTTAGTCATAATGATAAGTGGAAGGCAACCCTTACGGCTTAAAAACGTTCCAAATGGTCTCCCATTTGTCTTTAGCTGAGATATAGAGGTCAAGTGTAACTTTAATAAGGAAAGTAAAGTGAAAACATTTTTAAGAATTCATAAAAGCGTTAAAGATATTTCGCTGTATATTTTAACAGTTACTTAAAAAAGTCCAGGTAAGCGAATATCATATTCTGACGAATTTTGTAAATAATGAGGCGGAATATAGAATTTCGAATTTTGCCAATCAGCGCTTGGGGCTTAGGGAAAAAATTGTACAGACGCTTTTATTATAAAACGTAGCCTGAATCCCAGGGCTCTGTTTCCTTCTCTAGATTATAATTGGCCTAAGTTTGGCTCAAGAAGCTGTATAATATAAACAAATCAAATAATAGAATCTCGAATAAAAGATTTTATCCGAATGTTTCTTGAATAACAACGATGAAAATATAAATAGGCGTGTACTCGGTATTCAAAACGATTTTCATTTCAATCTCAATGTACTAGCTATGGCGTTCATTCAAGTCTTTGAGAATCATATTAAGTATTACTTTGAAAGGAATTAACCTATTTTGGTTTTGATTTTTTTGTTTGAAAGATAAGATGTTCAAGCCCACCAGTTGGAAGCGTACCCAGCATGCTGGCGGCTTTACCATGCTGATTGTCAATGTATGGTGTTATTTGGATGTACGTTACTCAATCGCGTTGTAACGTATAAACGAATTGGGTTGAAATTTGCATCACAGTTATATTATAGTCTAGTAGATCATATAAGTTACGTTTTATCCCGAAAAAAATACGGGAATAGAAACTACGCGGTTAAAACCTGGGGGCATTCATCATCATCATCATCAGCCACAAGACGCCCACTGCTGAACATAGCCCCCCTAGATTTCCACAACGAACGGTCCTGCGCAAAGTGCAACCAGCGGTTTCCAGCGACCTTTATGAGGCCATCTGTCCTTCTAGCATTAGCGGGCGAGCATTGTCATTAGCGGGGCATTGCTTTATAATAAATACGTAGTTATTACGTAGACTAGTTCATAATAAATAACTATAAATACGTAGCTTCAGTTACTGCAGAAACGTAGGAAACAACAAAACTAACATAAGCAAATACACCTGCCGCGCAATTTCTTTCACCCTTTTCCATACGTTTATCCAAAACTGCAAAAATATTCCGGATTGTATTTGGAAATGGATTATCCAAGCAAATCGTTGTCTGGGCAATAAATAAGCCACAGGTGGAGTCGAAGCAAATGCACCTCTTAAATCCACTTCCTTCTAAATTACGTCTAGTGTATCTCACTTCAGGGCCGGAGTAAGGTGATGTGAGGGGTAAGTAAAATAAAAGTGGTCAAGTGCGAGTCTGACTAGCTCATGAAGGCTTCCGTAGCAGCAAGTAACATAATATAAAAGTTTTTGTAGTTAGTTGTTACTTTAATCAGTGTTTTAATAATAGTGAGTTTATGACGTATTAAAATGAAACTACTTACTCATTCAAACCAATTTTCGTTGAAAGTTTACATGGTACATTATATTTTTTTTATAAGTTTTGTCATTCTCTTTTTTTAGAAGTTATTTACAGAAGGGACACATATTTTACCACTTTGGAAACATCTCTCGCGCTCACTATTCAGTTTAGAAAAAAAAACGGTTAAAATCCAGCAAAAGACTGTCAAGAGTAACTAGTTTTGTAGTAAATATTAACAGAGAAATTAAATATCTGGTAGATGAGAAACAAAATTTACTCACCTGAGATGGGAATATAGCTCCTAAATAACTTTATAACATAAATAAGGATACAATGCCACTAACATTATAAATGTCAATGTATGGATGTTTGTTCCTCTGCTATACAGCCATACTGGTAACAAGTCCCAAGTTCACCCTAAAATGTATTTCATTTACGAACGTGACGCTTGATCTCAGTTCACAGTCAACGAAGAAGTTTTCACTTCAATAAAAATAAAACTGATGGCGTATAAATTGAATATAGTAAACACGGCAACACGACAGGGACAGCTGACAGACAGCAGTATCTTTCTCGCTCTCACACTTTGCGTTCCAGAGTTCACTCGAAATATTTTTTTCACTTACGAACCTAACGATTAGTGTCATGAAATGAGAGATAACTAACTCTCGTCATCTACGCACTAGTTTATTAAGTATATCTAATTGGGTAATTTAATTAACTTTGAACCGTTATCCTCAATAACTAAAGCAACCATGTGATTTCGTTAATCAATTGCTAAACTACACGTATCAATTGACAACTAAATCATTCAGTGAGGTGTTTATGATATCAGTTCATAATCCATTAAAGCAAATTACATTATATCTAAATTGTAACTGACAGATGTAGACAATGTGCAAAAGCTTTTCAGCACGAAAATTAACTTGGTTGTCACACACATTTAATTAATAAACATATAACTCATGTATGAAATGGTCAGTACAAATTTAATCTGACTACAGTTTCGGCCGCGTCCGGCAGCCTTTTTCAAGGAAAGTGCGTGCGCGTGATGACTGCCCGTTTGGCACTGAAGAGGCCTTTTGAAAAATTATTTACGTCCTAAAGTTTTCTGATAGATGTCGCTTTTAGCAATAAGGGTGCCGGTTTCAAATTTCTATTTATGGAAATCCTTCAGTGTTTTTGTTGCGTACAATGTAGATTATCTATTTTATCTTATCTGTACAATTATCACAACCAGTCATATTTTCAGACCTAGCCCTTGCGTGAGTCCTTGCTCCTTCCCTGTACCTTCGAGGTCCATTCCTATATCTTTTACTGTACTTTTTCGTCGCAAACATATTGAGAACACATAAATCGAGATACTTTTAAGAAATAGTGCATCAGACTGTTGTTGCTATGTTTATTTCGCTTACGCGAAGCAGGGTAAGAAGCAAATACAGAGATATATGGTCTCTGAGAATATATTTAACGCAGCGATTCGCAGTTCTAATGGCGTTGGTGTCAGATTTATTTCTAACATACTTGGTATTGCAAATATTGAATTAGGCATTACATTCTAGTTTAGTCATCGATGTAAACCATTGGATGTGTCCTGAGCACCTTGGAATTGGTAATAAACTGCATCTGTGTGTTTAGCACATTGGTTTACACATCACCAATCTACTTGATACCTAGAATCGCTAGCGGCGAGATATGCTGTGGGTCTACTTATTGTGTTTGTTAACAACGAATAGTGAGTGATAGATAAATACGTCTGGCGTTCATCGCTTCCTGCAACCGACTAAAACGGAAAGAATGAGCTCACTTCACAACGATGATATAATTTCGTGCGGCTGAAGTTTGAGAGGGAGGTTTATATCTATGAGTTTAGTGACTCCATGATGGCGTAGTGGCTAACCGGCTGATTTCATAGTCATGATGTCGTACCTTCAAATCGCGTTTGTTTGTGATTATATTCTGAGTTAGAGATGTAAAGTGAGGGTTTATACTTGGATATCATGTTCTCAAAATGTCTAATGCCACCATAAAATTATCCACACCGTCAGATTATAATTTATCGCGTAAGATTAGAGGTAGGTATAATGTCACGACAGGTTAGGTTAGTTTGTAATCTGACGTCGTTAGATTATAATCTGACGGGTTTTGCATTTCAACGGTGACATACACATACTAGCAGTGCCGCGGTTTTACCCGTGTAGTTCTCGTTCACGTTATTTTCTTGGAATAAAAAGTAGCCTATGTGTTATTCCAGACTATAATCTGGAAGGTGACACAGACTATAACTGTGCTCCAAATTGCAACTCGATGCGTTCAACGTAATTGAGCAACAAATACCCAAAAAGTGATAATTGTATATGTCGTACGTGTTTTCTTGTAAAAAAAAAATATTTTTCTTATTTTTATGAAAACATTCACAAAAATGCAAAAAAAACACATTTCATATTGTTGCAGTCCAACTGTTGTTTTTATAAAACCTCCCAAAATGTCCAAATCGAATTGAAATATTGAGATTGTATCATAGAAGTGATCACACATAATAATTATTAAAGATCACAATCTGTTTAATTATTCTTTTTTTAGCAAGGATTAAATGACTCGTTCTATTTCATCACTGTGATGATATCTTCGTTAATCTATTGCTAATTTATTTATTTATGCTAATTTTGAATTTTGATTAATGGATGTAAATCTGGAAATAAATAAACTATTTCTATCGGTGCAACAAGGCCGCTTCGTCCATGCATCTATCTTATACCTTTAAACGACCAATTCTTGTAGGTATATACCTATATAGGTATGTATATATATAGAATCTAAATCTCGGAAACGGCTCGAACGATTTTCATGAAAATATTAATACAGGGGGGTTTCGGGGACGATAAATCGATCTAGCGAGGTTTTACTTTTTTAAAACATTTTATGCGCGTTTTTAGACAATGAAAAACTCCTACAATGTCATTAGAATACGATAACTTATTTCGCCGCTGTTCTTTAAGTCTAAATGGCTCAGACGGAATATGCTCGCCCTCGGAGTCAACAGGCCGCGGTTCGAATCCTGATGGTTACACGCGGGACTTTTTTTTTTTTTTTGAGAAAATCTTATACTTAGAGCATTTTATAAACACATTTAATTCGTATCTAAGTAGGTCTAAGTGAGGCATCACTACGTAATTCGTAACTGCCTAAATATCATTTAAATAAACTATTTTTTTACAAAAAATTAAACCGACTTCAACACCACAAATAGACACTCAAAAGCGAAAAATAATTTAATGTAGGTAATTATTATAACCTCTACTCACTCATCCATATGAAGTCGGTGTCGGTCCTGTAAACCGTTAAGAAATTCCCTTGACTGTCCTTTATCTTCATCATCAGACCACTAATGACAGTCACAACCCATCTATGTAAAAAGTTCTCATCAATACAAATTCATCGAGCCCAAACACAAGGTAACTACTATGTACCGTCGAGGAGTTCCCTCGACCGTCTTCCCGTTCCCTCATCAGATCGACTCCAGACCATCTTTAAACTATACTGCTTTAAAATGCTCAATCAAAAACTTAACTAACGCACTAGTCATCTTTACAATTTTCGAAAGTTATCCTCCATTTCTATAGGATACCATCATCAGATCCTTTTTATCCTTTCCTTATCATGGTACCACCCTTGGAATATCTCCTTTACAACAAAAAAAGAATCATCAAAATCGGTTCATAAACGACGAAGTTATCCGCGAACACAAAAAAAAAAAAAAAAAAGGAACATACATACGGTCGAATTGAGAAACATCCTTTTTTGAAGTCGGTTAAAAAACCGAGCAAACTCGGTCAACCAGGTACTAATAATTGTTATTATTCGTCATATCCGGCAGTGTGTCGCATAGTCTAAAATGGGCATACCATGTCCACTGTCGATAGACTTGATCATCTTGGTCTTCATCGATCTATGGATGTGCTCATGTAAGTATTGATTGATTAAAAAGTTGTTGGGTATGAACTGTAGTGTCGTTCACGTTGTAATTAGTTTTAGATCGTGCGAGTCCCAGACTCTTTTACGTAGTAGTCCGAAAGATGTTGCAGCCTTTGCAATTCTGGAAGAAATTTCGGTTTCAAGGCGATTGTCACTACGCACAAAGCTTCCAAGATACCGAAATGATTTAACTTCTTCTAAAGCTTTGCCACCAAGAGTAATGGGTGTCGGGTCTGGTGTTATACCACGTGCAGATTGTTTAAGCACTTGTGTTTTAGAAACGCTTATGATCAAACCAAACCGCTCACATGACTCATTCAGGTGGTTTAAAAATGTTTGCAGGCTATGTATACTGCTTGCCATTAAACACACATCGTCAGCGTAAAGAGCATCCAACACAGAAAGTTCGTGCACTGACTTCTTAGCTCTAAAACGGCTTAGATCGAACACTCCTTTGTCAGTTCTGATACTCAAGCTAATCTGGCCAGCAGTATCGCAGTTTAAGTATGCATATCTCAGTACGGTAGCAAAGTAAAGACCAAAGAGAGAAGGCGCCATAACACATCCTTGTTTAACGCCACTAGTCACTGCAAATTGGTTTGTGAAGTCGTTTTCATGTTGGACTCTAGCCATCATTCCATCATGAAATTGGCGTATTAGATTAACAAATCTATCGGGGCAGCCAATTTTCGAAAGTACAGTCCAGAGAGCAGCTCTAGGCACACGGTCAAAAGCCTTTTCCAAGTCAACAAAGCACATGTTGAGCGGCTGATGTTGCTCCAAAGATTTTCCTGTATTTGCTTGACAACGAAAATAGCATCGACAGTGCCTCTACCGGGACGAAAACCACATTGGCTCTCAGGCAAAACACGCTCAGCTATGTCTCCCAGACGACGTTTCAAAATATGGGCCAGAACTTTTCCAGCCGCACTGAGTAAAGAGATACCTCTGTATGACCCACAATCGGAAGTGTCACCTTTGCCTTTGTATAATTTGCAGATATTGGCGTCTTTCCAGTCCTGTGGAATTTCCTCATTATCCCAAATTCGCAAGATCAATTCAAATAATCGGTTTTGAACGTTAGGTCCGCCATATTTATAAAGTTCAGCCGGCAGACTATCTGATCCTGCGGATTTACCATTTTTTAATCTTTTCACTGCAGCAAAAAATTCATCAAAAGACGGAGGCTCATCTAGTTCTGAGGATAGAGGTAATATTGGAAGACTATTGATGTAGGCAAAATCCGCGCGATGGTCGGTTGGGCTTAATACTTCAGCAAAGTGTTCGGCCCATCGGTCTAGAACGTCACGGTGATCAGTTAGACGTTTGGATTTATCACGAGAGTAGATGGGGGCAATTTTCTTATGACGTGGACCAAAGATTGTTTTAAAGACTGGAAGAAGAGACCTGTTTGCTTAATATTTGCAAGGTGCTCCAACTCTAACGCCTTCATCGTCCACCAACGGTCTTTTAGTTGTCGTATCTTGACCTTCAGCTGGTGTCGAATAGGTTTTATCTGAGAATCGGTTTTGGAGACTTTCATTAAACGCCTGGACTCTGTTATGAGTGACATGATCTCGGTGTCGGAGTCGTCAAACCAGTCTTCGTGTTTCTTCTCCGGCTTACCGACTACCCTATGGGCCACATCATGAAGCGTTTGTGCAAGAGTATGCCAATGATCATTGATTGAACCCACTGCACTTGAAGGACTGGAATTAAGTTCAGCATTAAATTCTAGTTGGGTTTTTGAGGAGTTTGCTAGTTTTGCGAACGCCAGACGAGTTGGAATTTTATGTTTTGCTCGGCGAGGCGGTTTATAGCTGAGCCGGACTTTCGACCTTATTAACCGGTGGTCAGTCCAGCCTTCAGCGCCTCGCATAGCTCTGGTAATCATCACATCCTTCAAATCAGCCCTGCGCACTATGACATAATCAATCAAATGCCAGTGTTTAGAGCGTGGGTGCATCAAGAAAAAAAGACAAAATAATGGAATGATAAAAACTGTTCTCAGTGTCTTGATTAGAGGTACTTTGATTACACCACAGTGATGTTTGCATATTGTTTGACATAGAAAATAACAAAGGCGTGGTACTTTCTCAGGCGGACTTTGCAAAGAGCCCTACTACTGAAATGTTTCTGATGTCAAAGTACTCAAAAAACAAAATCAAGCCTAAATATTGTTTTGAATTTCGAAAATAACATAGTGTAACTAAGTTAGCTAAGAAAACGTCTTATTAAATCTATCTACTGGCATACATATGTATTGTGGCCCTTCTTGATCCGGGTTAGGGTTCGATCCATACCATCCCCTTTTTGTCATTGTCAGTATGAGGAATTAGCCTCATTTCGGGGGAACACGGCGACGGACTGGACTGCTGAGGTGATTTTACCGAACATGGAAAGAACAGATGCTAAATAAAAATTTACAATCTTATGGACTGTCGAATGTAAAACATTTAGCTTATACTTTTGACATCGTCAAGAGGATTTTTATGCTCGAATATTTTTTCACTTCTATAAACATACATCTAATCATAAATTATTGCCTGTATGTCCTTTATAGAATCATAAACTATGCGTTTGATCTTTTGTGAAGTTGTTGTGCCAAATTTGTTGTCTGTGTGTAGCCAAATAAGGTTTTTGAATCGGTACGAACTATTTTCGACAGATGGCAGAGCAACGCGGGTATAGTGCAGTTAATTACAAATAAATAAGCAGTTAATTATCAATTTGACAATAATTCTCGTGCAGCCTGCTAAATCCAGATGGCTACGTCAAGCAGCGTCAGTCAATCACGTGACCACAACAAATGTTGCCTATGTTGAAAGCCAAATGAATAGCTACAGAGATTTGACTCTAAGTTTGTGATAAGAACGTCTAGGCTGTAGAATGAGTTGCATGAGTGGGTTTTTCCCGATAGTTATAATCTTGGTGTCTTCAAATCGAGAGTGCATCGGTTTCTTCTAGGTAAACACGCTCCATCGTAGACCGCATCGTCGCTTAACATCAGGCGAGATGGCGGTCAAGTGTAAACCTATAAAAGTAAAAAAAGCTATTTTGCTTCAAATATATGACAATGATATCTAATAATATTGAAACTAACCATGGCAAATAATTCCCAATTAATACGGTTAAAATACTAGTACTGAGAACATTCATGATTGTTTGTCTAAATCTACATCAAAACAATGTTTGGATATATGAAGATCTCGTATGAATCATAATTTTACGCAAAGATCACACCACTTGACTGAATATTTTGAATGAAATTCCGGATTGTTCATGGCTAAATTATACTTACGTTTTATTACATATAGATAATTAACTGTGTCATTAAGAAAACATCATATATATGTCACATTTTGTAGTTATACTTTTATTGGCGAGTTTAAAAAAAATCGTAACCAATTCACGTCATAGCGAAGTTGGCTGACTACTATGTCTTTAGAGTGAATTCTAACGATGCGCTTGCGCACCGAATCTCACAAATTAACACGAAGTAACACTTCTTAAAAATTCATGAAGTACGAGTATGACTTCTTGCGTGTTTACATAAGTATATATACACACACACACACACACCCACACACAATATTTGTATTTTATATTGTTCTAGTTTAAAAAAAATAATCTTAGGACGTATATCTCTGCGATATTCTGTCATGATTGGAGCGGTGGTCAGGGGGAAAGCGAGCGTGGCAGCGATCGGTGTGTGATAAGCTCGGAGTGAGATTGGAACAGCGGTAAATTGCTTACTGGCTTTAATTGTATCACTTTGATACAGACATTCCTTTTGACAAAAAAAAGTGTGAGTTAACTTATGTCTACACAAGTGTAACTTCCCCATAGCATAGACAATAAACCTTCAACGCAAGAAATACAAATCTGAAGTTAGTGGTCAAAAAGATCTTTTGTTGACTTGAGTCAACAAAAGATCCTTGGTCTTGGTCTTGGTCCTTGGTCTTGATCCTTGGCCTCTTAGTTCGTCAACCATGAAAAATGCGTCTGAAATACAAAATGTGTGTCTATTGACAATATCTCTGATTTTACGAAGTTTAGTCAGTGAAAATATTCCAGTGTAATTTTATAACTGGCATCAAACATGGCTGGTATCAATACTGGGCGAAGGAATACATGGTAAGGAAACCAGCCTTTCTAAAAATCTCTCGACGCTGCGAGTGATTCACAAATTCATTCTGGGCTAGCGTGGTGGATGCGCTCCTTGCGAGAGAAAACCCTGGGTCCCAGCACTGAGCATGTTTATTGGGCTAGTTATGCTATGCTGTAACGCTATTTTGTGTCAAGAATACGTTTGACTAGCGTGACATGGAAGGAGCTTAGAGTTAAAAGTTCAACAGTGACTTGACTATGATGATTTGAAATAGATCAAGAAAATTATGTCCAATCCAAGTCCACTAAAATTAAGTGAAATTTCTATGCAATACCTAACAATGACCGCAAAAGACTACCAATAAATTGTACCTGATTCATGTCCAAGAAATATTCCCCCATTTACCTTGAGGTGGAAAGTGATTTTGAATAGTTTGAGATATTTCACTCGATTTATCGTTTCGGGAACAAATCTCCGGCCCCATTCAAATATTACGGGAAAGAATGGGGATATTCAATATTGGAATATAAATTGTCGTAATACGGTGGTACTTTAAGCGCTTTTATGATTCGCCCATAATTTAGGCTTTACGCACCTTTGTATAGACCAATTTAGACAAAGACATGAGTAACTGTTTAATAAGCCAGCGGCGTTATATTCTACAACATAGCTCAGAGGCGAAATTGAGAAATATTTCTATGAAAAAGATAACAAGATTAATATAATTATTTTTAATAACAACACGAAAATTACTTTTTACATGACTGCGTAAGGAGTAAAACAAGGTATTTTATCAATCGTGGTCAAGAGAACTTTTGTGCTTATGTAGTTTTGATTATTTTTACATTTTCGGAGTCAACTGTGAAAAAGTGACACCGATTCATGATTGACTTCTTAAGACCCCAATGAAAAGGTTTAATATTACTTTCGTTACATAGACTGTGCTGCCAGACTGACTTTTTGTGTTTTAAACAAGTCTAGAGTATTCAGGTTCCTGTCAAGTAAGCGTGCTTCATTGTTGGACAACGATTCACAGCACGGTCGCTTAACATCAGGAGAAATGGCAATCAAACATAAACAATCAATACTTTAAAAAATCTGTGTCAAAGCTAAGCGAATAGCGCATGTATCTCGCCTCATATGAAAACTGGGCTGGAGTAATATCAAATGTTCCATTGTATCGTCTCACGTCTACATAGAAGTATAGAGATGGTCCTATGCTCTCTAATTGGAATACAATCTGAGTACGGCACGAGCAGCGATGCAAATCAGTCGCGCCGAAGTCGACCGATCGAGTCGGATTCCGATTCGGCGACGATTTGCATTCGGTGTTCTCTTGGTTCGACGATACACGCTCTGATTGGCGCTACTCGAAGTTAGAATGCAATCTTCGGGGCAATGATAAAAGTACTTTTCAGATTAAAATCAGTGATCTTGTTTACGCTGTCTGTTTAGCAAACACTTGTAGACAAGGAAGTCTGTTTCTGCGCATTGGTGAGCCTCTTACCAGATCAATATTTGTGTGCGCAGTGAACAATTTCATTATCGTTACTGATAGTACTTAAAACAGAGAAATTTAATTAGGCACTTATCTTATTGGAGCTCTAACAGCAACCACTATAAAAATTGTGTAGAAGCATAGAACAACGTAGATGTGTTCAAACAAACAATATTACTAGAAATTACACCATGATTCGATCACAAAGTTTTTGTTCCGTTTACATTTTACATCAATATTTTCCATTTATTAAACCGATCTATCTTTAGCCGGTCATAAAATAAGAGCAAGCATCGTAAAAAACGACCTCACAAATCGTCCGCAGTCGCTGGGATCGTTTTAATCCGATAGCGTAACACAAAGAGCGCCGGCCATCAAGGGAAGAACACACTCATGCTGAAAGGCGGAATGCTAATGCAGCTTAACGTGCGTTGCAGGTTCTGTACCAACGTGCAGTAGGGCGCGGCTGTGGTTACAGCGACTAGCGAGCGATAGCGGAAGACAAAACAAGAGGCTTGACTTCATTTTGTGTTAAGAATGTCCCGAAAAACGTCCTAAAGAAGGTTTGAAAGTTAATGATGGGTGGTGTCAAATCTTAATGTCTTCAAATTAGAAGTGAATATGTTTTTTTCTAGACAAGCATGCTCCATCGGAGACCACGTCGTCGCTTGTCATCAGGCGAGGTGGCGGTCAAGTGTAAACTTATAATAGCTAAAAAGAAGGCATGTGACGCTTAAGAAATAGCCAGAAAAGAACATACTTATGCGGAAAGGCTATATCAACGTGTAGGACGTGCCTGTGGTTACAGCGGCTGGCGGGTGGTAGCGAAAAACGAAGAAAGAGGTTTGACTCCACGTTTCTGATAAGAACATCTATAATATGGCGTTACCTGACTTTTTTCCTAATGGTTGGAATGTTAGTGTTTTAAAATTTAAATTGTTAATAAAGGCTCTGCCAAGTAAAACAAAAATCTAAATAGATTAAATTCCAAATTTAGCTTTTGCTATTGTAAGCATGTCCTATCGTAAACCGTATCGTCGCTTAACATCAGGTGGTGTTAGATCATTGTACGTATATACTGTTAGTACCTGGTTGCCCGAGCTTTGCTCGGTTTTTTAAAATGATATTTAGGTAGGTACGTATTACGTAGTGATGACTTACTTAGACCTACTTAGATACGAATTAAATGCGTTTATAAAACGCTCTAAGTATAATATTTTCTCAGAAAAAAAAACAAAAAGAAAAGTCCCGAGAGTAACCATCAGGATTCGAACCGGGGCCTGTTGACTTCGAGGGCGAGCATATTCCGTCTGAGCCATTTAGACTTAAAAAACAGAGGCGAAACAAGTTATCGTATTCTAATGACATTGTAGGAGTTTTTCATTGTCTAAAAACGCGCACAAAATGATGTTTTAAAAAAATAAAACCTAGCTAGATCGATTTTTCGTTCCCGAAACCCCCTGTATAATATAATTTCATGAAAATCGTTCTAGCCGTTTCCGAGATTCAGATTCTATATATATATACCTACAAGATTATCTCGTTTAAAGGTATAAGATTATTTGAAAATAGCGTACTTCATTAGTTTAACATATAAGTACCTACTTTATTTTTGTAACTAGTTCTTCAAAGCATAAAGATGATTTAAGTTTTAATGTCAGGCATGGTAAAAGATTTTAATATGATCGCTTTCAGCCCGCTCATCGCGCTCACTACGACATTGGTTTGAAAGCAACATCGGAAAGTATCCGCTTTGGTAACGTAGCCCAGGCAAAGTTGTCTGTAAACTATCGACGTTCCGTTGTTAGTTTAGTTTCCTGTAAGGGTTATTGTTTAATTTACAATTCAAACTTGATTCATTTGGAAAATAAATTAGAACAAGTTAAATTTAAGACAGTGTAGACAATATATTACTCTATAACATTAAAATCATAAGAGTTTCTGAACTACCTATTCTGATTTTAAGCCATTACGGTAATGTATAAATAAATAAAAAATAAAAAAAAATATTGGTGGACAATTCACACACAACACTATCTGACCCCAAACTAAGCAAAGCTTGTGTGATGGCAGCCAGATAGCTGATATAATACTTATATAGTTTTAAATACAT
This sequence comes from Ectropis grisescens, assembly GCA_017562165.1. NCBI lineage: Eukaryota > Metazoa > Arthropoda > Insecta > Lepidoptera > Geometridae > Ectropis > Ectropis grisescens. Next base: position 3,935,502 of record CM029776.1, on the reverse strand, counting down.
ACTTATTATACATAGAAACACCCAGACACAGTGCAAACATTTGAATTCATCACACAAATATTTGCACTGGGTGGGGATCGAACCCACGACCCTCGGCTTCGCAGGCAGAGCTACTACCAACTAAGCCACTAGGGCAGTCCAATGTATGGTAATATACTTACTAATAGGTATTGTTATTAAAATCTTTAGCATCTTCGTCGCTGGCCTATAGCCATAGGGACTTTCAGAAACTTGAAAACGTAATGCCGATCGTATGGTTGACATTTCGAAAAATTCGAAAGAATCAGTTTTGTTATACGTAGATACATTTAAATAGTGGAATATGCAGCCCGAGTGGGTCTAATGTACACAATATGGGCGTCTTTAAATTTTGTGAGAATCACTTCTTTTAAGTACCTACGCGTGATGGTAAGCCTATCATAATGGGACGTTCTCAACATGCAAAAAAACCTGTCAAATAAAGTTCCCAATTACACCTTAGATGGCGCTTATGTTTTATTTTGTTAGAAAAATTTCACAAAACAAACAGTGGTGCCACACTTGGCAAAATTTAGAACTATCTTTGACAAGTCAATTTGCGTCTGGCAAACGCCTCATTGTAGGAGACATATGTCATCGTAAAACTAACACCGTCACTTTACAATAAAACACGTGAGATTATAATCTTACAGTAGGTTAGATTAGAATAATCTAACGACGATAGATTATAATTTGATGGTGATTACAATTTAACGATAACAGATTTACAATTTAAAAAACCAACGTTGTAGTAAAACTAAAACTAATATTGTTTTCAAGTCTTCAAACGCGTCACAGCGCAGAACGTAAACTTCCAATCGTAAAACACTTCTGCATTCAATTGTTCGCCCAATAAGTGCTCGTGAAGTTATTCTGGCAGTGTCAGTGGCGTTGGTGCAAATTAGTTTAGTTCGTTGAGCCAACCGCGAACAGTAAACGAGATCAAAGTTCGGCGGGCACAGTGCATCGCCAGTATTCTAAGACATGCTTAGACATTTGTTAGTGCATCGCGAGCTATGTACGTTTAGCTTAGTTTAAAGTACACGAGATACTTCGTTTAGTGCCCAGCTATTTTTGAGGTTAGCCTACAATTTTTATTTGGTAAAGACAAGAAAGTTAATAGAAGTTGTTTTGAACTGACCACAGTGAACAGCGATGAGGACAGAAGTTTTGAGTTACAGTTTCAGCTTCATAGGCAGTTTTTGCTAATTACACCAACATAAAAAGTAATCTGTGAACCAAGCAAGCAGAAAAGAAAGTAAACTTGTTCCATTACCTACTTTGGCATTGGATGAATGAATTTGAAATATGGAACATGGTGTAACTCTCTGTGAATTGAGTAATTACTCGTATTTATTATCAACATAAGATTTTACTATTTATTAAAAATGCGAAAGTTTTGGATATCTGTTGCTCGATCACATCGAGAGGGCTGAATATTTGGTTGAAATTTGCACTGAGGTTACTTGTATATGCTAAAAAAACGGGAACTGCCCAGGTAAAACCACAAATTTATTTATACTAGCTCGCTAGTAATATCAGTAAAATAATGTTAAAATTTACAAATTTCATAGAAGATGATGAGAGCATGTCTGGTCTATAAATGCCAATATAAAAAGTTTTATATCTGGTAGATCGCTTAACTCTAAAGCAAACATACCATTGTTTTTCTTTCATATGTTTAAATATAGAGATTCTATTTGTATATAAGTAGTTGCTACTTGTATTACCAAAATTACAAATACAGTCTCACATAGTTTACTGCTTTTGTTCCGCTACGTAAAGGGAAGTGGACGGCTAATCCGAAATGCATGCAAGAACTATTTGTGCAACTGAATAGATAGCATAGTTTTTGTAACTGTACGTGGGTCCGCTCTGAATGCTCTTCGGAACTTCTATTGAATAAACTTTTGAGCGTACTCGCTAATGAGCCAACTTGGTTGCGGTATTTTAGCCCGTTTTGTAATCACATTTATATTGTACTCGTATATAGGTACTTATTTTGTTTTATTTATTTAACGTTTTTTTAATTTACGAATAAGTTAGTATTAAACTCTGTTTTGCTTACATCAAAATACTAGGCCTAATTGTAGCCTTCTGAATTTTGATTTTGGGAAAAAATAGCGAAGCCAATAATAGTGCAATATAGCGCGTGTAATAACCACGTTAGTTTTCATATTAAAAAAGAGAAGCCAATATTTATTTTTTATTTTTTAATTTACATATACTAGTAGTGCACGGTTTTACCCGCGTTCCCATTGTTCCCGTAGTTTTAATTGACTGGCCTGGTGGCTTAGTTGGTAGTAGCTCTGCCTGCGAAGCCGAGGGTCGTGGGTTCGATCCCCCCACCCAGTGCAAATATTTGTGTGATGAATTCAAATGTTTGCACTGTGTCTGGGTGTTTCTATGTATAATAAGTATGTATTTAAACTATATAAGTATTATATCAGCTATCTGGCTGCCATCACACAAGCTTTGCTTAGTTTGGGGTCAGATGGTGTTGTGTGTGAATTGTCCACCAATATTTATTTATTTATTTATTTAATGGGATACAAAGAGTAGCCCATACGATCTCCAAACTATAATCTATCTATGTTCTAAATTTCTATAAATATATATTCTAAATTTAGACGTTTCGACGTGATTAAGCAACAAATATCTTAACATCAAAACTTTCGCATTTATAATATAAGTAGGATTATATAATCTGTCTAACTTGCATAGTGGAACTTTTATTAAATGATATACGTAGAAAATACCTGAATCATCTCATCATAGAATACTTTAATTCTATGATGAGATACTTTTTAACTCAATGTTACAAACACACACACTTTTGCCCTAATAATTATTATTGTAGTGTGATTACGATGCTTAATGTTTTTTAAACTATACTCATCATCATCAATATCAGTCGCAAGACGTCCACTGTTGAACATAAGCCTCCCATGGATTTCCACAACGTACGGTCCTGCGCAACCTGCAACCATGGTTTCCAGCGACTTTTGTGAGGTCATCTGTCAATCTAGTGTGAGGCCGTCCAACACTGCGTCTTCCGGTTCGTGGTCGCCACTCGAGAACCTTTCTTCCCCATCAGTTGTCAGTTCTGCGAGCAATGTGGCCTGCCCATTGCCACTTCAGCTTGCTAACTCTTTACACTCATCAAGTTTCTACACATTTCAATTCAATTCTGCCGTCTTGATTCTACCTGATATGAGTTTCATCACGTATGATTACATTAACACCCATGGATACACCCCAAAACCATAACAGATAGATAGGCATCGACAATATGAAATGTCCAAATAATTAGGCTTGCGTCCAGGGATTATTATGTAATTAACAGGAAGAGGCCGGGGGATGTCGCAGGGGAGGAGAGGGTGTCCTACACGCTTCAGTACAAGATAATCAACATGTATTACACGGTCGTTAACGTATCTGTGTGGTAGGTACTCGTATATCGAAAGACGATGAAACACGCGTTGCTATGTGAAATTTTGAAGAGATTTTCAAAAGACCATCGAAACCAATTAAATAAGCAATTTTTTATGTTATCTTTGTAGTAGACTTTATGCGGAATCCGCTTGGGAAAGTACCACGCCTTTACCAGTTATTCTACCGCCAAGCAGTAATGTGTGAACATCATCGTGTTTCGGTTTGAAGTGTAATGTTTCCAGGAGAAATTACGGGAGAGGAGAGATTAAAGCATCTTAAATCTCTGGGTGACGAGCGCAGTTCAGTGCTAAATAATTATTTAGACTTTCTTGTTCCAATGTTCCAATAGCTGCGTGACACTGTGCGTTACCATCAGACACGCCATCATCCCGTCACTCTATAATTTAAAAAAAAAAATGGCAGTCATAGGAACTGCCGATAGAAGTGAAAACTTAAAAACTCAGACTAGTTACTTTGGAAACTACGCAGATGAAACCGGAGGGCGTGGCCATGAACATATCTATGGCCATGGTCATGACCATGGGCATGGCCATCTAGAATTGCTCACGCATTTCTAGATAGCCATTGGGAAATGCTCTCGCGTTCTATATGGCCAAAGGCTCCTGACACATTTCTAGATGGCCAATGGCCATGGTCCTGAGTTTCCCCGACACTAGCGTGACACTAAAATTCAATTCACAGGCCACGAAAAATCTGTATGTGCCGCGTCAAAAGAAGTTTTTTTACTTCAAAAATAGCTTAAAAATTGGAGCTAATAAGAAAATTGGCGTAAAATATTTATATTAAGTTTCTTGTAGTACTTCCTCCGTAACCACTCTTAGTGATGGGACGGATAACTGATGCCGAGTATAGATACCGAAGCGTTATTAATTCGAACACCAATTTACATCGTAACAAGTTAACATAATCGATTACACAATATATTCGTAACGATTAATTGTTATCGATATCGTCTAACCAACAGTGTTATAGGGTGATGATCCACGTTACCTAAATTTCGTTTTATAAGTTCGAAAAAACGAGTAGCGATGTAATTTTTGATTTAGACAGCTGTCAAACAAGTTTTAATCTCTACTTCCTTACCAATATTATAAACGCAAATGGAACTTTGTTTGTCTGCTTGTTAAGCTTTCACGATTAAACTACTGAATCGGTTACATTGCCATACGATATCAATGAATAATAAATTTAGTAATAGGGGAAATAAAATCTATGCAAGTTGAAGAGTTAAAAATTGGAGTTAATGAGAGAAAACGAAACACTTAACACTTTTGTGTGTTTTTTATATCTATTACTTCATTCTTTGTTATAACCTTATAACCCATATTTGTCGAAAACTTCATGTTATTTTGTACATTTCAAATCCATAGCCTTGATATTCTTCACGTATGAGAAAACTTCGAGTTTCAGGGATATTAAGTGTTGCTTATGTATAGCTTTAAGCGATAATGTTGTTTTTATCTCGCTATCGAGCATTGCCCAGCGGTTTTGACTCGTGTTGTTTTCGTTATTTTCCCGGTATAAAAAGTCTGTGTATTATTCCAGACTACCTCTATAATCAAATTGTGTTCCAAATTTCAACCGGATCCGTTCAAACATAAAGACGTGATTGAGCAACAAACATCCAAAATATGTATAATATTAGTAGGATTAAGTGGACCCATAATACTAGATTTGATTTCAACAGCGTTCCAAAGACCGTACTGTTTAATCGCCTGATTAGCTTAATCAGGCGATCAGCGTTACAGATAGCAAAAGAGTCGTAATAACTGAGTTATATGATCCCGGTGGATATGTGTCCGAGTTAATCGGCGCGTTACATAATTCGAAGTTAACAAGTGTGCTCGTCAATAAACCGAAACTCGATTACATGGACCACTCCGACAAGTCAGGGTCGACATTTTTGCAATACAGTAACTAATCTTTTACAACAGTCTAGCCCATATAACTAAATCGACTTTAACTTTGCTATTGCTGTCTCTATTATTTCAAGCGAAAAGAAAAGAGACAAGCAATATCAAGGGTAAGACAGTTTAAGTTAGGCGGTACTGTTTTTGCGGAAAAGTTGCTAGCTAATAAGTTTTTGTCGGATGCATTTCGAAGAGTGAGCACTTGCTCTGCATGAATTCAATTCAAAAATTGTGGTCGACTTGTCTATAAAAAAGAAGTGTGCCACTCGGAGACTGCCGCGGTAAAGCTATTGCATGTTGCATGCATTTAATTTATCAACATAAGCAATAGAGATGTTAACAATTTTTCAGAATTGCTTTTATTTTGAAGAGTGACATTTGTTTACCATAAAAATATCACGGGAAATCCGTTAAGTTGGCAACACTGCTAAGAGCATTATTCTGTAAAGCTAATACAAATAAGATTCAAAGTCGAATGACCGAGTGGGGAGGACGGCGTTACGGTCTTCCATCCCTCTTTCTTGTGAACATAAGAAAGAGATGCACGATCACTAAAATTCGGTCCCCAGGCCCGCGATAAAAGCTATGCAATAGCATAAAAATAATTTGTTCATTGCATTGCAGACTATTATTTGTAAATCGTGCATTTATGAATCAAATACCTAGACTTTGACTTCGAGAAACACGTTACTGCCATTACTACATACGTAGGGCTTGAATCGCTAGTTTAATATCAAATTAGCATGTAGTATCGATAGGGAATGGATTAATGACTATATCGATTGTGTTACACACGGATTTCGATTAATTTCGTGCGCGTCGTGCTCACAGCCTCCATTACAAGGTGCCTGATTGAATTTTAATGAATGCGGAAAATGTTGATTAATTTACTGATCGGTGATTTTAATGCAAATTGATTCCTATATCTCTTTTTCACTTTCTCTGAAAACTTTATGCTACTTATTTAAACCAACAGCGCCCCGCTGATTTACCCGTGCAGTAGCTGTTATTTTCTTGAGATAAAATGTAGGTTATGTGTTCTTCCAGACTATGACTGGCCTCGTGGCTCAGTGGGTAGTAACTCTGCCTGCGAAGCCGAGGGTCGTGGGTTCGATTCCCACCCAGTGCCAATATTTGTGTGATGAATTCAAATGTTTGCACTGTGTCTGGGTGTTTATATTTATAATAAGTATGTATTTAAACTATATATGTATTATATCACCTATCTGGCCGCCATAGTACAAGCTTTGCTTAGTTTGGGGTCAGATGGTGTTGTGTGAGAAATGTCCACCAATATTTATTTATTTAATCTGTGTTCTAAATTTCAGTCCGACCCGTTTATACGTTACGATATAATTGAGCAACAAACATCCAAACATTGACATTTGTAAGTAGGATGTACTATCAGTGGCCGCGTACTACTCGTTTCCGTTATTCTTCCAGGATAAAAGTGACATATGTGTTCTTCCAGACTATAATTTGACTGTGTTCCAAATTTCAGTTCGACCGTTCATACGTTATAATGTGTTTGAGCAACAAACATCCAAATATCCAAACAATAAAACATTGACATTTATAATATTAGTAGGATTAAGAGGATGACAAAGTTAGGCTGTTTGCTGGTCGACCACGTCGTAACGTTTCAACGGATCGGATTGAAATTTGGAACACATAAGTGTAGATTGGAATAACACAGGTTACTTTATCACGAGAAAATAATGGGAACGGGGAACTACGGGTGAAACAGTTGCTAGTTGCGTTATGAAGCTAAGGATTGGGCTAAATGGCGAGCAAGAGGTCAATGTCTAACAATAGACTAGGATAATGATGATACAGTACGTTGGGCACGGTTTTAACTGATGATAAAAACATTATAATAGTTGACCCAAACAAACTGGCCTCTTCTTCTAGAGTAGAGGTTCCCAAACTTTTTTTCTCGTGGACCACTTTCAAAATTTTACTATATTCGGTGAACCCCCTGCTGCTACATTTCTACTGTATTCACAAAACTTCAAAAATATCACACTAATTTGGGGGTGTTAAGAAGAAAAGAAAAGTAATACATTTTCTTGTGTCCTATTTTTTTTAATAATACTTGTGGTTAGTTGAGGTTAAACAGAACTATAAACATTTATTATTACAATCAAATTAACTCTTAAATGAAAATAAATCATCCCTAGTATAGTCATACTTTTAGTGAGATGGATGTACTTGATGAATTTTCTTCCACTGACAGATTTTTTTTGTGCACCCTCACTTTACAATTTGTGAACCCCTGTTTTCTTTACAAGTCAACGTGGACCCCTATGTGGTCTCCTATGGACCCCTGGGGGTCCACCTGGACCACTTTGGGAACCTATGTTCTAGAGGCATGCAATATTACTGGCAACACAGTTTCCATTGGTCTGAATTTATACAATGATAATAATAGTCAGCTGATAAAGTCTTCTTCTATAATCTATAAAGCTACAGCGTCTGATTTCAATTTATTTTTATTGGCAGCCAAACAGCATTAACATCTCGCCATTAGACATAGAATTACATCAATTTTATTTCAGTTTTTTTGCAAACTATTTGCGTAGCGGAAATTCCGTATAATCCGTCTGGATAGAGCTCCAAAGCGCTGACGAGCCAATATCTCACGGCAAAATGCCGAATATCTATCGCTTTGATTAAAACGACGGTCCTACCCGCCCGTGAATTTATTTGATAGGTAATTTACCAGCCGTGTTTTACCTTTATTTATGGGAGACTGCATTGACTGCTGGCAACACTGATTGGACATGCGATAGCATTCGGTTAGCCGAAAATATGATAGGTCTAGTTTTTGGTATGATCAGAGTTGCTAGTATGATCTATTATACCTATATGATACTAAAGGTATAGTAGTTTTTCCATACAGTCTGCCTGTGAAGCCGTGGGTCGGTGGTCGTGGTTTGATCCCCACCCAGACATCAAGATTATAACTATCAGGGAAAACCCACTCAGGTAGCTCATTCCACAGCCTAGACATTTTTATCACAAAAATAGCGTCAAACCTCTTTGTTCTTGTCGTTGGAACATCAACCATGAAACGATGTCGGTTTCTACCAGCAGACGGGGCTACCTCCAATATACGGGCTACTTTTCATTGCGAAAAAGTCACTAAAATGAGAGCTGCATGGATAAAACCACGAGAGGTGGCGAGATTCAGATAATTGGTCATAATAACTGTGTCGTGAAAATATTTTGGCTCGAGGAGAAACCATCTGAAGTCCACTGCTGTTGGATTCGTATAAAAAAGTTGTTAATAACCTTGATGGCTTCAAATAATCCCAATATAAAAAAGCTTTCAACCTTCTTACGTTCAGCTTTTCACTCAATTTAGATTGCAGAAGTGTAATAAATTTAACAATCGTCAATCAGTCATGGGTAAATCCCTTCCGGAATAAAGCCCATTAAGGCGCGTCTACACGTACCAAATCTTCGCATAATAAATCAAGTGACGAGTGTGTAAATCTAGTGGGCAAATATTTGTGTCCAGGGCCGTTTCGGGGACGCCGGACGGTCCTCAGTCCCAATTCTATGCGGACGCGGCCCTTAATGTTCCCGAGGCATTTTGGGCTTTAATTCTTTTGAAGATTTATTGGGGATTCCCAAAACAGGGTTGTTTTGGGAATTACGGAATTACACACCCACCTTGAGGTTTGCACCTACTGGAATTGGATTTGTTGATTGTTGATGTCATATTCTCATATACGTGTTACAACTTTTTTTAATTGTATAAGTCGAGAACGCCACGTTTTTGGGGCCATAATTTATTCCCATATAATTTATTATTATTATAATTTACACTTGATATTATATTAATTACACTTCGGAGAGTGTGCAACTGATCTGCATGATCTAATACCTCCTTGCCTTTTTTTCTATCGTAATTCTCGTAACTCAAAGAAGCGGCACCGTTTCATGGTGGATATTCCAAAGAAACGGACGAAAAGGTTTGACTCTACGTTTGTGATAAAAACATCTAGGCTGTGGAATGAGTTGCCTGAGTGGGTTTTCCCCGATAGTTATAATCTTGGTGTCTTCAAATCGAGAGTGAATCGGTTTTTTTCTAGGTAAACACGCTCCATCGTAGACCGCATCGTCGCTTAACATCAGGCGAGATGGCGGTCAAGTGTAAAGCTATAAAAGTAAAAAAAATAATAATTAGTAAATCGACAATTCGTTTAAACTTGAAAAGTATGATTGAAGTTTTGTCGTAAAGTAGTTCTACTTTCCGGAACGGCTTCTTCCGTAGATCAGGTTATCTGGAAGGAGGTTGCCTCTACCCAGCTATGAGACAGTGTTTTGTTAACGGTAGTTGATATTTGAATCTGAACTTTTGGTACAATATAATGGTACTTTAATTCATTTCAATAATTTGTTAATTGCTTTCGACAAACCCAAATTTTGTTTTCAACATTTGCAACGTTTGTAACATCAAAGGAGCACAATGAGATAAATTGAGCTCAAGAAAGATTTTCTAAAACTGAGGTAATGGTTAAGTACATTTTAAGAGTAAGCAACTTTTTTTTACGATAATAGGTTTCCACTTAACTGCCTGATTTTAAGTGACGATATAAATAATAATAAATAAATAAATATTGGTAGACAATTCACACACAACACCATCTGACCCCAAACTAAGCAAATATAGTCTATGAAGAATCGAGCTTACTAAAACGATAGCGGTTCACTCTTAATTTGATAGCACTAAGCTATTATTATCCGTTGACAAAAACTGACTCACCATAAAGGCTTGTTCGCATTAGGCTAGTATTTAGCCTAGTGGCGAGTAATTTAGCAACTAAACGTGTATGAACAGTGAAAATTTAGTCGAGTAGTTTAGGAAGTGATTTAGTCGAGTCAATCCATTTTGTTCTATTTTCAACGGGCGAGTAGCACCCACCACCACGCGTTCGTTGGAAGCGGAGCGCTCATTGGCTCGCCGACTAAACAGGTTCGAACTTGTCCAATAAGTCTGGAGAGAAAAATAACTTCAAACAATTTTCCATATACGAAATTGTCTGTGGAATTACTTATTTTATTGATCACACAAATTTCCTTATTCACCTCTTCTAAAATAGCCATTACGATTCGATAAGATTAGCTTATTCATTCATTTATTTTATTGCGTTGTAGGATCTTCATGTCGCGAAATGCTACTCACTTGTGAACTGTACTAAAGCACGTTGCGAACGATTTTTGAATAGTAGCGAGTATTTTAGCTACTAAATTACTCTCTACTGGACTGATTTGCTAGCCTAATTCGAACAAGCCTAAGACCCAGAAAACGTATTGTAAGCATTGACGTTCTAATTACGAAAGCAGAGTCAAAATTTTCGTTCGAGTCTTTATTTTACTGTAATTTTTAACTAGATTGCTGACAAGTATCATTACCTAAGCTAAAACCGTAATAAAATAAAACCCTCTTTCCCAGCAACAAGTAATTAGTTGTCAAGAAAAACAAAAGCCCAACACGTAGTATTGTGTTAGGAACCCAACCCACTACCTACACTACCTGCAAGGCTAGAATTTACACAAGTTTACCGAACTTCGTCGTAAATATTTGTGTAAAGATTCAGGGGATTAGGACACGCGGTGTTTCACAAAACTCGGCATAAAATATCTAGGGCTATATTTTCTTTTCCCGTTATTTCAACTTAACAAGGATGAAACTATGAATACTCAAGTAAATATCAATTCCGAGAAGACCAAAAATTTCACCAGATCCACCACAAAATGGCGTATTAAATTTTTTATTTCATTGCTACCAGAATATTGGTATCGAACGAAAGGGCTTGAAGAATACTTTGCACTAGGACAAATTTCAAATCCAATATGGCCGTATCAAATGAAAGGGCTTGACTAGTAGAATGTTGTACAGATAACAAATCCGAGGTAGTCGGAGGTTAATCAAAATTTTTAATTTTGTTCTTGTATAGATGTTTTGTTTTGCTATTTAGCCTTGGGGATTTCTGTTTAACTAATATTTCGCGACTATTCGCGTAAATCATTTGAAAAAGGTTTTTTTTCTAATGAACTACCATTTTCAGGATAAAAAGTAGGCAGCATTATAGACATCTTGACGTACAGTAACTTGGAACTGCTCGGGGTGAGTTGTTTGAGGTTTAATTCACGTTATAATGTGTTTCATTGAAATGTTGTTTGATATATAAATGTTTCAAATGATATAAAGTAACTTTGAACCTAATTTAAGCGTGACATATATTAGACTGATCAGTTCAGTTATTACAGCGTGATTTACAAACATCTAAACATTTAAACTTACACATTTACGACGTTAATAGGATTTCACTTGCGCCTGTATTATTTATAGATATTTGTAGACATAAATCTTTAAACCGATTACATGTCTTTTTTTTTCATTTCTACATCACAACATCATAGTAGTAAAGTATCGTCCACAGAAATGTGAAAACATTCGAGGAGAATCGTCTCAATCAAAATCGTAAAAAAATAATCCTGGCCCACTTACTGTTACCGATGGTTTTGAGGCTGAATTCTATGAATATATATAAATAAATTTTATTGCAAAACACTACCTATTACTATGGTATTATAAAAGTTTGGTATCATTTGTTTGTTCTAATGAAAGTACAATGTGTTGGTGTCCTTATAATAATTTAATTTACACAAAAAAAACAACTTCATTATAAAATTACATTTAAATACTAGGCTGAATTTCATATTTTTTTTTCGAAATCAATCAAACACAGTGCGTTTAATGAAACAGCGAGTTATTACGAACACGTTAACGAAGTTAGCAAATTTAAGATTTTTGTTGATATTTTTAAATTTGCTACATTAACTTCACATACATTTTGCTACAGCCCTCTAATCTACCAAATGTGATCTACCAAACAAAAAACAAAGAATCATCCAAAATCGATTCACAATTAATTGGCAACATACATACAAAAAAAAATACAACCAAATTAAAAGCCTACTTTTTTTAAGGAAGCTACATATATAATAATTGAGCAAATAAAGTAAATACATATTTTCCTTATTGTTTCTATGGAGGATATTTGAAACTAAGCTCGACAACATTGAGGGTAAGGAAAACGGTGAGGACGACTATGCAATGACTACTGTGGCTATTGTTTTTTCGATAATGTCTTACCAAAGGTCCCGTTTACATAAATTTCACATAAAAACTATGTAACAGCTATTTATTTACCATAACATAATAAGTATGTATTAACAATTATATAAGTGTTATATCAGCTATCTGGCCACCATATTACAAGCTTTGCTTAGTTTGGGGTCTGATGGTGTTGTGTGTGAGTTGTCCACCAATATTTATTTATTTATTTGTAACAAAGACTTGATCAAATCGAATGTTAATAAATAAAGATTATTAATAAAGGGAAACACATTAATAATAAAGGCTAGGTGAATGATAAAGGCTAATGTAGAGTGCGTTGCTTTAGTTGCTTTTTCCCAAGGGTCAAAATGTTGTCTTCAAGACGAGAGTGAATTGTTTACTTCTAGGTAAGCGCGCTAAAATGCATCATCACTTAACATCAGGCGAAATAGCAGCCAAGTGCAAACGCATTTTAGATTACAAAATAAAATATACAGTCAAACACAGAACCTCCCCTTTTTTAAGTTGGTTAACAAAAACAAAACCCAAACAACAAAAGGATTGGTCAAACACATTTAGTGCATTTGAGAATCTAAAGAATCCAAAGCTTTTCAGCGAATGCGGCACCAAAAATTTTGTTCCCTTCCTCTGTGCAGATGTATAATCTAGCAATAATATCTGCGAGGAAACAAATAAAATTCCACCGTAATTTCTATGGGTATCTCTATAAGTTTAGCACAGATAAATATACATATGAGTTGTTGTCCGCTTCAAGTTTTACTAAATAATTTCATAAAAATTGGAGATCGAAGAAGTCCCAATGCACTAAGTAACGAAAACATACTGTACGAGGTATGGTTCTTTGAAAAAACATTTAAAATTGGTATATTGTTTAGTTCACATACCCTTTGAGGTTAAGCATGGTTACGAGTTCTAATTAGTTTCATATGCACTGACCATAAGTTTTCTGAAATTAACCTTACAGCATGTTAAAAGCGGCATCCCCAAATTCTGCAAGTCTATCGTATTTGCGTATCGGCCACTAACAAATCCGCTGACCTAAAACTGATGCAGTGAGTGATCGCCGCTATTATCTAGACCGGTCATGCGTCAGCAGTCAACATTGCTGTCGGCTTGCGTCTGACAACTATCACTGTAATGTCATTAATGGATGGGCCATTTCGTAATACAAAATCTGTATCTGTAGAAAAAAACTGTAAGAGGCTTTAAGGCAGTTTTACACAGGGTCAGTAACTGTCGCCAGTGCTGGCGCCGAAAACTGACTTGTGTTATTTAGACGCAGTTAGTATTTCGTCAGTAGTCGAGGATATTTCTTTCGGTGTACATACGTTTGTTAAGTCAGTGCGGATAAATGTATTCTCGAAAACAGCATAAAATAAAACTAAATAATTTGTTGAGAAAATTTACGTTTGTCATGATGCAATAAGTAACTAATATGTTAGGAGAAGAAAAATCCAAACAGAAAAGAATTTGGGTGAGAAAATGTATAGATGATAATGATAGATCGATAGGGCCCTTTAAATTCAATAATCGTGCAATATTCTGTAATGATGTTGCACGCATTTCTTTATTTATATAATTTTGTGATTTATTATCACACAGGCATTCATTATCGCGGTATAGTTGAATAAGCTTCAAGTTTTCCGTGTCGTTCAGTTTTTGCGTCATTTTGTGATGAAATGCAGCGTGGTCCCCCGTACTATACAGTGGCAGTGGCAGCGACTGACCTCGATAATTCACACGGCGTCAGTTGCGCTGGCGCGGGTGGCGGGGGAAGCGGACTGACGCCAAAAATATGAAGCGGGAATATTGAAGCCAGTGCTGACACGACAGTACTGTACTGACTTGAAATCGATTTATACGATGGCAGTGCCAGGTCAGCACTGACGCGACAGTCGACTGACGACAGTTACTGACCCTGTATAAAACTGCCTTTACGTACATTTCATTCTGAGTTATTATGGTCTTTATAGAAAAGGTGGTGGGCGATGTGCTATCGCACTTATACATATAATTATAACGGCTAAGGGCGTAAGTTTGTGTGTGGGCGTAAACGTTTGTTCACATAAATCACTGTAACAGCTGAGCACGTTTCAATGAAATAAAATTAGTAGTTTGAATTTTGCATACCTTAATACATAGCCCACTTTTGATTCTGTTAAAGGTAGCTACTTAATGATGTTGTAGCAAATAAACGTCTCTTACGTTTATCACTTTCTTTAAACCTAAGCTATAAACGTTGTAAGTTCATTACTTTGCATTAAGAGCTATGTAAAGGAGTATTTTTAACAGTATAGATGATAAGCCAAGACGAAAACTGAAGAAGATAACCCTTTCCATAAATAACAGGCACGAAACCGTGATATTATGCATTCCGTAGAATCAGGAAGTATCTTAATTCTATGGGAGATCATTTTCACATCTTAGTCACACATCAATTTAATATCTCTTATAGGAATGCTTTTTTGTAGGCATACCTATGTACTTATTTGAGCTAATTCCGTAATTTAAAAGTCAAAGTTCTTCATTCATACATGTACAATTTACATGACACTTAATTTAAAAAACAAAAGAAAAAGCTTACAAATATACATTATTTCATTAAACAATTTTAAATATTTTACTGTACAATAATAATTGATTCTCTAGTTTAATAAATGAAAAATATCCCTCAGTAAACTCAGTGTGCATTAATTATTTTTGTATAATACGGTGACGGCACGAGAAAAAACACATCTACTTTAAGTCAATCAACAGGCCTACTCTTTTCAGAATAGTACCAAATAGAACAATAGAAAACAGAAGAGGGAAGATGTTGGGACATCTGATACGACACGACAACTTCATTAGAACAATAATGGAAGGTAAATTAGAAGGGAGGAGGAAGAGAGGTAGACCTAGGAGAAGTTACATGAACCAAGTGAAGGAGAGGATAAATGTAGTGTCGTATCAGGAAGTCAAGGAGAAGGCGGAGTGTAGATGTACATGGAAGGAACTCCACCGACAAGAGCGTCGCTCTTAAATTATGAATGAATGAGAGTTATTTCAACATCAATAATCCCAACCACTGCACTGTGCCTGTCACCCATAGCTATAAAATGATTTACGTCTAAAATTACCTAGAAACATTACTACTTGAACCGAACTACAGTAATGTCAGTGCATTTCTATTTGAACGAAGAATAGCTGATAAAGTAGTGGTAGGACTCCGCAGGTAGCCTAGGTAGGCAGCTAGGTAGAAGAGTCCGCATGGGGAACTGCCACACCTTAGCCAGTTATTCTACCGCCGAGCACTAATGTGCAAACATTACTGTGTTCCGGTTTGATTTGGACTCTTCATGTTCCAATAGCTGCATGTCACTGCGGTGTTATGTGGTAGGCATGTTGCTTAACAACAGGCACATGTCCTGCTCGTCTCGTCACTCTTTATTTAAAAAAAAGGTTTAATCTCTGCAAAGTACCCGAACGCTGTAAAATTCATAATATCTTCAAAATTCAGTTACATTTAACATATAAGTTCAATCCAACGGTACAAAACCACTTTATTACTTTTGGTTCCAGCTCAGCAAAGGGTAATTGAATTTCAATTAATAAATGAATGGTCCACGTTCTATCAAATGCCAATATATTAAACTCATGCATAATCATGTGGATACCACAATGCCTCATCAGGGCAGAAATATGACACGATGAGTTGTGATCGTGTGTGTGGAATTTGACTACGTTAAATGTGAACTTTTTTTAGTACCTATAAAGTGCCGAGACGAGCAGGTCATGTGCATGATGGTAAGCAACAAGCTTGTTTATAACAGTACAGTGACACGCAGCTATTAAAACATGAAGACTCCAAATCATTACCTAACACTGCATTGAGCTAGTCACCCAGAGAAATAAGGTGTTTGATCTCTATGCCTACGTCATAACTACATGTATATATAATTTAACTGGAAACATTGCCCTTCGAACCGGAACACGATGATGTTTTCACCATACTGCTTGACAGTATAATAACTACCAGACTTGTGGTATTTCCCCGCGAACTCTGCGAATAGTTCTTCTTACCCCTACAAAAACAAATGAAATGTATGTATTTCTTCTAAATACTCACTCGTACTGTTATGAAGCAAACGTAACGGATTCTTCTTTATAACATATTTATGTTTATACCTATACCTGAACTAGCTATGTATCTTGATTTTACTCACATATATCTAACAAACACCATGTTTTGTTTTAAGGTAAAAGTTCGAGCTGGGCCCGCGACACGAGACCGCGACAGGAGACCGCGACTGGAGAACGCGACAAGCGACCGCGACAGGAGACCGAGACACGTGTCGCGAGACATTTGTCGCGGTCTCGGCGCGAACTGACGCACACACAATTCCATAGAGTCAAGTGCCTGTCGCAGTCCCAGCATGAACTTGTACCTTTATAAAGGAACACAAATGTAACACAGTTAAATCTGAATCCTGCCATCGATAAGGTTCGATATTGATATTGTGTGATCGATATTGTGGATCACAAGATGCGAGTCGATTACATTGCAAGATCATCGCAATAACATTTCTTGGTACGGGGTCTGCGGTCGAGCCTGACTATTCTATAAATTAAATTACAGATCCATGGATCTTGCTCTCAATTAATGTGCCGGCCAACTGTTACTGTCGTCTGTCTGTTGTAGACTAACAGACTGTATTATATGTATTGGTAGAAACGTGTACTTTGATTATATCTTCTGAAGCTAAATTTAAACTAGTTTGTTAGCGCCACTCGTGTGGCATTGATAGATTATATTGCTATCCCTTTCCCACCACACCTAATCCTCGGAATACGACCACTTCCGATCGTATGTCTTCGGAATGAGTGCACTGCGCCCGCGATCGAGGTCAAGGGCAAGGCAGTCTGCATTCGAACGTCCTCTGCATCGGATGTGAGACTACCGCATATATCTAACTTTGTGCTCAGAAGTTAGCGCGTTCGCGACACCACATATTTATCTCGCGATCAGCTGCCCCTAGCAGCACCGCCGTGTGCGATATCTTCCGCGCACCATCCCGCTATCGAAGGCCGCCGAACTACCATCAGCCTGAACACGGACACCGAAGAACTGCAGCTATACTCGTTCTCGGAGATACCTACGTCGGGTTAGTGGTCGTTCTATTCCGCAACCCATCCCGCTAGTGAAGGCGCGATTCACCATAAAGCTTGGTGGCCGCGCTAACATAGTTCTTAAGGCGCTGAATATCGCCAACTGCCACTTTTTAAACACACATTTAACAACATGTATATGGTTTGAGACTTTTAGTAAAATATATGTTATTCTTGAACATATTTATTAGGTAACCTGTGATATCAAAACAAGATTTGGAAAAAATTGTGATATCAAATCTCTATAAGAAAAAATCCTAAACTTACCTCTAAAATGAGTTTTAGATGTAAATATCTGTGTCATTAATAAACATACATTATTCAAATTTTATAGGTAAACGTATCATTTTTTACTAACGGGGATAGCAGATTTTGTATTTTGGATTATGAAGTTTAATTCGTATTAATTAATTGTCTTTTGAAAAGCTAACTCGACCGAGCCGGTCCTTGTCTTGCTTCTCGCTCACTACTATGAAGTCCAGCAGAAAGCGCTGATGCGCCTTGCTAAAAGGACCTGTGTCGCGTTGTTTGCGAATTTTACATCACATTCTGAGCGCTGTGAATACTGTTCAATTATAAAAGAATTCAGTTTGTTAACACTGAAGCTAACAGCTTAACGAACAACTGAAGACCATCATATTTACATACATAGTATAATTTCGGAGAGTGTGAGCTGATCTATGTGACCTTTTACCAACTTGACCTTAGTTCTATCGGAATGCACGTATTCTTTCGGACTCTAAAAAGCGACATTGTTAACATGAAACGAACAAGGAGATTTTACTCCACGGTTTCTTCTAGGTAACCACGATTCGCCGTAGACCGCAGCGTCGCTTAATATCAGACAACATGACGGTCAAGAGTAAATTGCTCAATTACGACGTAGTACTAAACAGAATTTTGGAAATTTGTGTTTTAAATAGTGTAGTGATAGGTCTCTTAGCAGAGTCCGCCTAGGGAAGTACCACACCTTTGCCAGTTATTCTACTCCAAGCAGTTATGTGAAAACATTACTGTGTTTCAGTTTGAAGGGCAATGTTTCCAGAGAAATTACAGGGCTTAGAGATATAACATCTTAGATCTCTGGGTGATGAGCGCAGTGCAGTGCTAGGTAATGTTTTGAACTCTTATTGTTCCACTAGCTGCGTGTCACTGTGCTGTTATGTGGCAGGCATGTTGTTTACCATCAGGTACATGTCCTGGTTATCTCGTCACACTTTATTTAAAAAAAATATGTTGTGGTTTAGTATACGTAGTACACATAAGTAAAACATACGAGTACATTCGCATCCATAAAAAGCTTTAAGTTTCATAGTAACTAGTTTTTTCTAAATTCTACGTGAACGAAGTTGCAGTTACGAGTCGTTATTATTTTTAAAAGCAAAGTATCATTACTTAAAAGTTCATAAGTTACCACCTAGAATGCACTGGTGACAGTCGATATATCGCGACTGTCACATGTCGCCACGCCCGATGTCGAATGCTCGCCGAATGCGGTCTCGATTGAACGATCCGTTTGCCCAACCAGAAATGTTAGCGGAAGCGTTGCAAGTATCCATGAGCTTGATGTATAGTGGTATTTGCGTGCCTATCTGCTCTGTTCAAACGCGTGATTTACAGTCCTGGATTTGTACGCTGGCAAGTGATTTCGATAAACGCGAGTGGAATCATTGCTGATGTTATTCGTTGTTCTAAAACGTGTTCTTTTGATACAAATTTTACTATAGTGTATTGATGAACGTTTAATTAGAACACTAAAAATATCATCATCATCATCAGCCGCAAGACGTCCAGTGCTGATCATAGGCCCCTAGGTTTCCACAACGACCGGTCCTGCGCAACCTGCAACCAGCGGTTTCCAGCGACCTTTGTGAGGTCATCTGTCCATCTAGTGGGAGGCCGTCCAACACTGCGTCTTCCAGTTCGTGGTCGCCACTCGAGAACCTTTCTTTCCCATCGGTTGTCAGTTCTGCGAGCGATGTGGCCTGCCCATTGCCACTTCAGCTTGCTTACTCTTTGAGCTATGTCGGCCACTTTCGTTCTTATGCGAAAATACTACTAAATTACTAAAAATATATATGTAACTAACTACCAGCACTGGTTTGTCCCGCCTGATTATTGCTCACACTATTTTTTTTACGCTTAAAAGCTTATTAGAGATATGTTATTTCAGACTATAATCTAACAGTTTTCCCAAATTTTAACTCAATCTGTTCAGGCCTTCCAACGTGACTGAGCAAACAAACATTGACAAACATCCAAATTGTCACATTAATAATGATATAATCTCTCATATACGTATTACATCAGCTATCTGGCCGGCATAGTACGAGCTTTGCTTAGTTTGAGGTCAGATGGTGTTGTGCATGCGAATTGTCCACCAGTATGTATTTATTTGGTAATATTTTAAGTGTGGAAATAAGGATTTTTGAATGTCTGGATGTTCGTTGCTCAATTTCGTTAGAACGGCTAAACTGATCGGGTTAAAGTTTGGAATATAGTTAGAATATAGTCTGGGATAACATATATAGATTATATTTTATCGCGTGAACAGATCGGAAACGGAAAATAAGCGGCTAAATCCGCGGAGACCTATTAATTTATAATATCAGTAGAATATACTCTCCACATATCTCAACAGTCACCCCGGGCTCGCTACTCCCTTGTTTTGTTAGAAATATATACAACTAAATTGCCAGTTAACAAGCTCCAGCTGTTACAAGCACCACATCTCTATCTCCGGCCCCTGACACAAGGTACAGCGTCTGTGTTGCCATTTGAAAAATGCGAACCACCGCCCGTGAGATCCACTATTTATTGGGGCATACTTCAAGTAAATGAGGCTCTTAGCGTTGTTCTGTTACTAGTGAGCTAGTAGCTAGTGATGTGTCTGAGAATATACACGTATGGGGTCAGCTAGTGATGAGAAAATATAGTTTTTATAGGTTACAGTGACGAGACGAGCAGGACATGTGCCTAATGGTAAACAACATGCCCGCCACATAAAAGCACAGTGACACGCAGCTATTGGAATACGAAGAGTCCAAATCATTACTTAGCACTGCACTGCACTCGTCACCCAGCGATCAAAGATTATTATTCCTAAACCCTGTAATTTCTGGAAACATTGCCATTCAAACCGGAACATGTGTGCACATTAATGCTTGGCGATAAAATAACTGGCAAAGGTGTGGTATTTCCCCAAGTGGACTCTGTCAAGAGTGGTAGGGACCACTACATAATACAATATATGCTGTTTATGAGATGTTTTGAGTTTTAAAATAAGTACCTAAATTATCTGTCTAAACTGACTGTAATATAAAATTAAACTAAGGCCATCGACAAAATTTCATAATTTCTATGATAACAGATAAAGGTAAGCACATTTTTGTTTTTTCTTGTTATTTCAAAAACCTCCCCACCGATTTCAATAACATTTACCTATTTGGGATTCCTCTGAGGTTTTTTTTTAAATCAGTTTTTTTTGGAGTTTTATGTCAAGTAACAGGGAAGTCTCCACCAAACAAACAGGGCGGCAACCCACCCTACGATTGTGACTTACATGTTCTACCCGCTCGGCACCTCGGCTTTTAGCTATACTAAGAGGTAATAATAAATATTAGTTCATTGTTTTTTTTTAAATAAAAAAATCAACTTCAACTCTTTGTTAATGAGGCACTTTTTATGAAAATTATATAGAATTTGTATGTATTTATTCTTACACTTTAATTTATATTTTTATATGACGACTGAGATTCTGATTTTATTTATTTTGACATTTTAATCTTAATTTTGTGTGACAATTGAATACTATTTTTGTTATTATTATTGGATTTTAATAAAAAGATTATGTATTCTATTAACTTTGTTTTATTTCTGACTTTCTTAACTTTTAACTTTCTAAGTATACACGACTACATAATTATTACAACTTGTACACTTGTCAAAGTCCATAACATCATCCTGCTGAAGCACAAGACGTTGGCGTAATTGTACTCATCAAACATATCACACTAACATAACACAACGGGATAGAAGCCAGAAATTAATACATGATGAATCAGATGACATATATGATACAACCGATTAAAAGTTAAAAAATGAAAAAAGAAGAAGAAGACTTTATCAGCTGACTATTATTATCATTGTATAAATTCAGACCAATGGAAACTGCGTTGCCAGACATATTGCATGCCTCTAGAAGAAGAGGCCAGTTTGTATGGGTCAATTATTTAAATGTTTTTTTTCATCTTATCTTACCTGCAAACAGCAATAAAGATTTTTGTATTTGTATTTGTATTAATTACAGGAGGTCTAGGTGAATCAGTAATGGACGAATAGAAAAAAAATGCTAACCATAGACAAAACTAGATATGACAAGTAATAGACAACTTTGCAGTTTATGGCACAACATGCACCATTAAGAATATCGATCAAGAATATCGATTAAGATTATACAATTTACCTATAATTACAACAATTTTCTTTTTGGATTTTTATGGATTTCATTTCTTCATTGTATATTTATGAGTATAATGGCCTGATATAAATGAATTTTAATATTTTAATTTAATTTAATTTATCACTTTTTAAAATTAACAGTCACTGCTGACGTCTCGCGCGTGCTTAAAAAAAGGACGCTGGATGCGACTGAAACTTAAGCCGAACTGGACAGATTAAGACTTTACGAACCCATGAACAAATTTAAAATGTATAATAACCACGTTAGCTTTCATACTAGGTATACTCGTAACACATAATATTAAAGTTAAAATTCTTACAAATTATTCTAAAACATACAATATACACAAATATACACAGAATCAAGAGGTCTTATTGTTCCGGTCTAACCACGACGGTTGTATCAGTTAAGCCTAGCCCTCAGATTAAAATATAATTATAGTCATGTACGTCTTAATAGGAGTCTGTGCGGTAATGTATATCTCTTAATTGCCAAAATGTAGCCATATTTGAGCTTACCCCAATGGAGAGATAGCGCTGTTGACTTTTGGTCATTGGTCTAAAATATAAGTCCTAGCGAATAACCTTACAGTTGACTATTTATGAAAACTAGTGATTGCCATGTGGTCATGTGGTCTAAATTTATCCATAAACCAATCTTAATTTATTTTCAACTAGCTGTACCTGCCACGCTTCGCTGTGGCACATTGTGATGCAAAAATTAGATAAAAACAATCCTTGATGCGGATTATATATCACTGTGAAATTTCAGCTCGATTGGTGCAGAACTTTTTTGAGTTTTTGAAGGGTACACAAACCAACATAACATAGAGATTTAACAATAAATAAAAAGTTTTAGTTATTCGTGTTTCAAATGATATAAATAGTGTGTAGATACATAGATAGAATAACTCTTATTGTACTTCATTTAAAAAGAAACAAAAGCTACTTAAAACTAACAAAATAAAGTAGCAATTGGTGACCTTATCATTGATAGCAATATATTCCACGCAACCATAGAATGGATTGAGAGATTTGAGAATAAGGTGAAGGGAAAGTACAAAAAAAGGGGTTAATAGGTACTTCTACAATTGAACACTGTTTACTATTTGCTTACTGTTTTTTGTGTACTGTTTTTATCGATTTAATGTCTCTTTTTTGAATCTTTCTGTGTATAAACTATTTGCAATAAATATTTCATAATCTTTCGTCCACGCAATTTTTATACAAAATTTTTTTTTCACGCAATAATTTGTAGATAAATTATTTACCAGCAGCACCTTGGTTTTCCCCGCTTGATTCCCGTTGTCGTTATTTTTCCGCAAGAAAAAGTAGTTTTTAAGCTATTGCATAGCTTTTATCGCGGGCCTGGGGACCGAATTTTAGTGATCGTGCATCTCTTTCTTATGTTCACAAGAAAGAGGGATGGAAGACCGTAACGCCGTCCTCCCCACTCGGTCATTCGACTTTGAATCTTATTTGTATAAGCTTTACAGACTAAATGCTCTTAGCAGTGTTGCCAGCTTAACGGATTTCCCGTGATATTTTTTATGGTAAACAAATGTCACTCTTCAAAATAAAAGCAATTCTGAAAAATTGTTAACATCCCTATTGCTTATGTTGACAAAAATGCATGCAACATGCAATAGCTTTACCGTGGCAGTCTCCGAGTGCATATAGATAATATTAGAGATATAATATTAGATTTTACCTGGTCTTATAGTCATGACATACTTAAAGTAATGTCAGTAAAACTCAAGTTTTGTATGTTTGTATCTGAATAATGAAACTCATGCTTTGACAAATAGGAAATAAGAATGATTTTTTATTAATTACATAACTAACGAGTTATATTTTAGAATTACACCGCTATATTCTTATAACTTACATCACAATATCTGAATGCTAATCCTGCGCTCTATTTCGCACAGCAAACAGTCGAGCTCTGTCAATACTATTTATATTTTGCTTTTATTTTATACAATATCTCTGTGATTTTTATTGAACATTTATTTACCAGGATTTCCAGCATTTCAATTGAACGGGATTCCTGTGAAATGTACCTAGAATGCCAGGAAAACGGTAACAAACAGTAAAAGTGCTTACTAGAATTCTGCTATTAATATACACAGAGGAATAAATAGAATAGTTTGTAATTTCAATGCTAGAATCATGGACGTATAAAAAAAGTCGGACGTAGTCTCGCTAAAACAAAAACTGTGTCCATCGAATCGGCCACATAATATGCACGTGCGCGCTGTCACATACAGACTGACACGCACACATCAGTGGGTCATTCTACTTATGTATAAGTGTGCGTGTCAGCCTATCAGTGACAACCTGACAACGCACACGTGCAAATGTGGTCGACTCTAGTGACACAGTGTTTGATTTAGCAATATTACGCCCGACCTTTTTATACGTCCATGAATGGAATGGATGTTTTCAAGTCGAGGATAAATCAGTTTCTTCTTGGTAGCATCATCTAGATTTTTAATTCAGATAAAATTACACATTAACGTACGGATTCACGCCACAATTATATAGCTAATAAGTATTTTGAGACCACAGACCACAGCTCAAAAACAGCAGAGCTAGCAATGAGTAAACAATGTAACTTAACACTGATACAATAAATATAGAGACTTTATTCCTTAACCTGAGTATATCGGCGTATAATCGTGATTGTGCAAACCTCACATTTTTGGCGGTTACCCTCGCCCTGGTCCGGGCCGACGAGAGTTATGGGTTACTTCATAAAAGGGCGCAAACATGGCAATAATTTGTAGAGCCGATCGGGCCGGGGCTGCTACTGGACGCGCTTGGCCAGGTTATAAAGACGGTCTCACATTATAAACGCGAAACTAAGTTTTAGTGCTAATGTTATGCTTTCACGCTAAAACTACTTAACCAATCATCAGGCAACTAAGTACACATATTTTTGGAGACATTAGAAATAAATAGGGCCACTTTTCTCACGATAAAATAACGCGACTATGTACTACAAAGGTGAAACTGCGGGGCACTGCTAGTACAGCCGTATTTTATTTGAATCTTATACCCTTTAAACGGCACGAACGAATTTCATGAAATTATATATGCGGGAGATTTCCGGGACGATAAATCGATCTAGGTTTTATTCTTGAAAAACGTCATTTTAAACGCGTTTGTAGACAATGATAAACTGTTACATTAACATTAGAATGCGACGGTAAATTTTGCAACATTGCGCGACAATATGGAAGGTCGGGAATTTGGGCGGTCACGAAGTAGTAGATCAGAGTTCAAATCCAGACGTCTTCTTTTTTTTTTCAAGTTCCTTCTTTTTTTTTAGCAATTTAATTGCCGAGCCCTTTATCTGTAGATTTTTATCTAAGTGTACTCAGTGCTTAAACCGAGCTAAGCTCGGTCACCCAGGTACTGTATTTTTTTAAACATGACATGATGAAATTGTACAATCACTAGTGTATCAAGTATATGTGCGAACATCATCGTGATGCTGTTTGAAATGCAATATTTCTAGAAAACAAGACATAAAGATAAATTATCTTATATTAGAACAGATAGCGATAGAAATGGTGTCACTATTTTCTATTCTTTGCCCAGCTGTAGTAAAACCGAAAATTGATTGTGGTTGGATCTATACATGGAAAATTACGTATCGATTGAAATATTGTTTGTTTTGTTATTCATTTTCAATGTTCTATAAAATTGTTCAAACAGCACTGCATTATATTCGTGTGTATTAGGAGCTGCGTAAACGAAATAGTAAACCGATGAAGGGTGCCCAAAATACAGGCTTTGCCTAGTTTGGGGCTCGCTGTACTTCAAATTATCAGTGTAACTTAATATTGTTATGTAATGCAATTTGTTAATGTAACTGAGCTATTTTTGGGAACAATAAATATATTATTATTCACGTATATCTTTATTTCCTTAAGTCTAAGTTTTTACAATATTTATATAAAATAACATAAAAATATTATAAAAACCTAAACCTAGTTTGCCGCCAGCAGCGGGGCAGGGCCCAAGCTACCGGTGGTTAGGGCTGCAGACTGAGGAACCTCCTAACGATGCGCGCCGTGTCGAGGATGACCGCCTTCTGCATCTGACCCTTAATCCAACCGTCTAGCGAAAGTCTCTTGAGATGTTGGTCGAGACTTTTCGCTACAAGGCCGTTTGCCGACACAACTATTGGGACTATGATCGTCGAATCAACATCCCACATGGCGGTAACCTCATGAGCCAAGTCAAGGTACTTGCTAAGCTTGTCCTTCTCAGCTTTCACGAGGTTCTCGTCATGTGGTATGGTGATATCGACGATCACAGCCGACGCTGAGACCGGTCTACCAGCACGATATCAGGCTTATTGGCAACAATAGTCCTGTCCGTGATGATAGAGCGGTCCCAGTAAACAACGCACGACCATTCTCGAGAACTGGCAGAGGTGCGTACTTATAGTACGGCACCTCGGACTCGACAAGGCCGTGTCGAAGAGCAAGTTGCTGATGGATGATCCTGGCTACTAGGTTATGTCTGTGCAAGTACTCGCCGTTAGCAAGATGCGAACAACCGGAAATAACATGACGAAGAGATTCGCCTGGACGGCGGCATGCCCGACAAATGTCGACCGTACCGTCCTTCATTATGTATTTCCGGTAATTGTTCGTCTTGATAACTTCGTCAGCAATTGCACAGGCAAAACCCTCGGTTTCTCCGAAGAGGTCCCCGAAGCGTAGCCAGTTCACCGACGCGAGCAAATTCACATCGGGGCCCGTCAGGGCCCGATAGAACCGCCCCGTGCAGCTCCTTGCTCTTCCATACTTCCTTGCGATCATCAGTGCTGAGCACCGATGGTTTGCGCCAGTTCTCGTTTGCCATTGAAAGAGGCGTGAAGCTTCTGTCAACTGCCACAACATCACGATGCATCCCGGACTCACTGTTGCGGAAATAATCCCTAAGACTGCATACCTCGCGGTTGTGAAGGTTCTTGGCATTTAAAAGCCTCGACCTCCACACTTCCGCGGGATATACAACCTCATAACAGATGAGCGCGGGTGTAGCATTCGGTGTGTTGTGAGCAGTTGACGGACCTTTCTGTCCAGGGCGTCGAGCTCAGTCTGAGTCCATCTCAGTATGCCAAAGGAGAATATCAGCAGAGGCATTACCCAACCGTTGAAGGCTCGCACCTTGTTACCGCCTGACAGAAGACTTTTGAGTACTTTTGTCAGCCGGCACAAGAAGCGCTCCTTCACCGATTTCTTAATGTCATCTGCTGATATACCCAAAGACTGTGACATACCGAGATATTTGTAGGTCTCGTCTTCGGAGAGAGATCTGAGAGTTATAGTCTCGGAAAGTTGTAAATTCTCTGAATTTACTACTTTCCCTCGCTGTACATGCATGACCGCACATTTGTCTACACCGAACTCCATCTTGATGGCGTTACTAAAAACCTCCGTGGTTTTAATAGCTCCAACAAGTCTTGGCGTTTCGGTGCAAAAGTTTGAGGTCGTCCATGTACAACAAATGAGATATAACCTCACCTCCTCTACGAAGACGATAACCTAACTCTGAATCCTTCAGCAGAGTGCTGAGAGGATTCAGACTTAAACAGAACCATAGGGACTTAGACTGTCACCCTGAAAATGCCTCTTTCAATCCTAATCAAGTCCTCCGAAACAAAAGAGCTGTCTACGCTACCTGGTTGACGAAGGACTGTGACCCACTGTCCCATGCATTTGCTTAGAAAAGATTTTAGAGTTGGATTTATTTTGTACAACTCTAAAACCCTTTCTAGCCATGAATGGGGCACCGCATCATAGGCCTTCTTATAGTCAATCCAAGCAGCGGAGAGGGCTCCTTTGTTTCGTTTGACTTGTTGGCAAATGGTCGTGTCAATGAGGAGCAGCTCCTTAGTACCACGGGACCCAATCTTACATCCATTCTGAGAGGAGGCCAAAACGTTATTCGCGACAATATGCGCATTTATTTTGCTCTCAGAATGGATGTAAGCAGCTTGTAGATGGTAGGTAAGCACGTAATGGGTCTGTAGTTCTTCGGTTCCGTGGTACTACCAGACTTATGGAGCAGGAAGGTGACTCCGGTGGTCAAGAAACTGGGAAGAGAACCCGTCTCCAGGGCTTCTTGGAATTGTGTTGCCAAACGTTCATGTGAGCACCGAAACCACTTTATCCAGAAGTTGTGCAATCCGTCCGGTCCAGGACTTTTCCAGTTCTGAGCCGTCCGGATAGCACAACTAACGTCTATGGAGTCGATTGTAATAGACTCCATGGGTTCGATAACCTCACATGCACGTTCGATAACACGCATCCAAGCTCCCTCCGTGTGCTCGACAGGCACCGACCAGATGCTGCGCCAGAAACTTTTCATAGCGCTGACATCCGGTAGCTGCGTGTCGTTCACACGTGGACTCGTAGTTCCTCCCAGCTTCGGTACACCTTCCTTTGATCGCTCTGGAAGTCGCCATTTTGCCGATATCGATTCACACGCTCTCTGTAGCGGCGAATACGGTTTGCCCACGCATAAACTTTCTGCTTCAGATAGTCAATACGTTCCGTAACATTGGCAAGATAGTGCTGAGGACTGATACCAGTCCCAGCGAATGCCTGTGTTACGAAACGCATGACTCGGGGACGACTGTTCCCCTGTCTGAAGCAGATTAGCTTTTGCAATAAGAACCCTGAATTTGCTGATACGCCGTTCTATTCGCACTTGCCATGCGGGTGCATCTCCGGCGGTTCGCGTTGTACGGTCAGTGTCTGGGAACTTGACACGTGCAACGCGACACACCGCGATAACACCACAGTACAGAATAGAATGGGTATCAGTCAAATCCTTGCTAGTTCCCAGGTAGGGCACTAGCAAAGTATTCAGGGCTCCCATCAAAGCCAAATTACGTCTATGTGTGGGCAAACGTGGTAAGCGCGGCCTAGAGTTGGGTGTGGATCTATACCGCAAGATTGCGTCTTCCAGAGTGCTCCTCAGTTGCCCTCTTACCTGATCAGATACATAACTACTCGCCGAGTCTTCCTCCTCGATGTCGGAGTCGACCTGGGCCGCAAGTGTCGCCACTGACGTCGGCACTGAGGCCAGTGTCAGGGTCGACGACGCGGCGGGCGGATCCCGAGTCGAGGCAGAAACTGGGCGAGTACGTTGTTCCTCCAGGCGTAACCGATCAAGTGCCGAGCCATCCAGCAGATTGCAGCGCCAGATGGCTCTTACTTGATCAGAGAGTCGTTGAGCGGATACGGCGACGGTCGGTTCGAGGGCCTGAAACAGAAGCAGCATCCTGGCACAGTACGCGGTCAGGTGGGTTCCTCCCTCTGTAGCCCTGTAATAGGCGCGCATGCAGTTCTCATTCATTTGTTGAGTCCATCGCATGCGACGCACTACACCACCGGTAGCGAGGGCCGGGCGCGAGGCAGATTGCCTCACAGGGCCCAAGCGTGCCGGCAGCGGCGGATGGCCACGACGTCCTGATCTTGTGGGCGGTGGAATCCGCGTCGTGTCCTCGTCGCTCGTCGAGGCGCTCGTGTCGGGGGGAGTCACAAACACTTCATCCTCCGACGATGAACTCGACGGCGACGGGACACGAACTGGTGACAAACGTGCGTTTGGTGGGTCCGCTCCATGTCTTCCTCTCGACCGTGTTATCATTATTGAGCTATATATTATTATTATTATTATCTGCATGTGACGAGAGCAGTGGAGCACTAGTTCTTGTTGTCTTCAAATCGAGCGTGATTCGGTTTCTTCGAGGTTTCGTCTTCACGCTTCTTTGTAGACGGCATCGTCACTCAATATCAGCGAGATGACAGTCAAGTGTAAACCTAAGAAAGTTACAAAAAATATTAGACTACAGGCCCGTGAACAAAATTTATGGGTCATATGATACAGCAGGAGACCTATGTAGGATGATAGAAGGGTATAAAATAATAGGATTCAGCAATTTGTCGGCATTTGAAAGCTGTCCAACTGAAAGCAAATTGAAGAGGGGGCTTGCGACCATCGCTTTTTCCTTCTTGTTGCATGATTTTTATACGGCATTGCGGAATAATGGATTAGAGCAGGTATTGAAACTAATAACATATAACAAAATAACATATAACCCATAAATTTTGTTCACGGACCTGTGCTCTATATCTGTATCTTCATGTACCTGACATGCTATGACGTGCGTGACACTGTTGTTTTGACCGGAGCACAGGACCGGAGGGTCTACCACCTAACTAGAAATTTGATATTACTCTCTCTTTTCTATCTGCTTGAAATGATAGAGACCTCAATAGTAAAACGAAAGCCGATTTAGTTAGGCGGTAAAAGGACAGGCATGTTGTTTATACTCAGACATAAATATCCCGCTCGTTGTCATTCTATAATATAAAAATAAAAGCCCATGTTACACAAACAATAATTTAATATTTGTGGTAAAGTAGTTCAATATTTTAAAATACTTGAAAGAAGTCCACAATACCCCAGTGTGTGTAAGCTTTAAATAACACATGTACTTGTTATTTATTGCGTTATGATTGGACGAGCGTGTTTCGTAAAATTTAGTGGCACGTTAGATTATTTCCCATTATGTTTGCGTGATAAAAAACGAAATGTTCCGTGGTTTTTCGTGAAACAAAACATTTGCAACTACACCGTAACCCGTGCACGTAAACCGCGTCTGTTTTACGAGCTTTAATTATTTAATTAAAAGAACAGTTACGAACAGATCAACGTGAGTGGCATATTTACTTTATGACTTGTTTAACTTTTGAACTGGGAGTCAAATTTGGTGCGACGTTCTGCTTTAAAACGAGCTTGTTACTGGGTTGGCTCAACAGTTACTCCATTTTTTTTGTTTGTTTAATCGAATAGCTGATCAATTGCTGTAAAATAAGGGTAATTAAAAAAAAGTAGTGTTGCGTTACTATAGAAATAAAACATTAATTTTTTCTTAAATTAGTGCTGTTTAGCGACTAAAAATCACTAAGTTTTCACTTCTATTGACAGTCCTTATGGCTACTAATTTCTTTAATCGGACTGAAACAAAACAAGTTAGTTTTGTAATACAAAAGTGTTGTCAGCCAGCCTTGGACTTAACCTTTTTTTCGAGAAAATAAGGAAATAAAATGCATAAACACGGCTCAATATTCTGGGTGCGTTTATATAACATCTGGTCTGAGAAGCCCGGGCCTCATTTCCCCGATAAATTCCCCAAGTGGGCGCGGGTTGGATTAATGCGTGGCGCGCTCTTACTAAACACCGTCCGGGTCGGATGATACATCGCTACAATTGGCTACCTTTCGCATAATGCGGACTCTAGAATTGTTGTTTTCCACAAAACTATTCTAAATATTTATCTACTTATACTTTAATACCAAATCATAAGATTTGGTTAATAGTAGACAGAGCTTCCTGCGATAGTTTGTCAGCCAGTAGCCATAGGCAACTTTATAAAAAAAGGAAAATTGAAGACAGTATAGAAAACAGGGCAACAAATTTACTTATTACATGCTATTATTGACCACAGCGTAAAAAAAACACTAGTGTTTTACCCACATGGATAATTCCCGTTCCTATAAATACATGTCCCAGAATAATAGTTTATGTGCTTTTATATACTATTAATTATATATATTCCAAAATTTCACCTGTCCAACGCAATCTACCCTCATTTTGTCTTCAAAACTCACAGGGTTACCAACACGACACACAATGCCAACCGTATCACCAGGTAATAAAACAATGATTTATATCGTGGTTAAGCCCCGTACAATAAAAACATTATGAGTTCAAAGAATATTTGCAAAATCATAACAGACTGGACTGTAAAAAACAATGATTTACGAAGTCCAACAGAAACAGTTCGCGTAATAAAATCAACAAAAACCGAAGACAAACAACTGAACTTGGCCCCAGTTTAAACGCCGAAAGTTTTGCAGTAAAATTTTATCTTCATCTCTAGGCAATTTACGGTGCGGTCATAAATACGGGACTGGGACGTAAATAACGTAATTTTGACGTGAATATTTACGCCGGGGTCAATGTTGCCGCGATCTAATGGCGCGCGTGAACGATGAACAGCTGGTGCTGAGGTATTTGGAGTTTTCTTAAAGGGGTGCAGATATTTATTGCTGTTGAGGAATAAACAGACGCCAATGAAGTCTCATTGTTTTGATATGTTGTCTATTTAATGTGTCAACGGCATAAAAAATAAAAATAAAACTTTTATTTGATAGAGAGTGAAGAAAGTTAAGATTCTTTATAGTGGACAAAGAAAAGTAAAAATAAATAAATATTTCATTACGTTTAGTGTAAAAGTATGTGTGCATATACGTATGTATACACGTAAGAAGGTATACTATAGAAGTATAGGGATACTTAGTTCATTAATTAAAAAAAAAGTAAGTATTACTAGCGCGAACTCGCAACTAAAGCTTATTTTGCCCTAGCGCCCTAGCCCAATGTTGTCTAGCCAGTAGAGACAACTCGAGGCCAACTGCAATAAGTCCTTTTAAAAATCGCGCAAGAAACTACATTGTGTTGAATTTGGCTGCCAGTGTGCGCGCAGGTCGTTAAAAGTCATATTTTTTTCCAAGAGCATAAATAAAGCTAACCTCCAAAAATACGGGTTCATCTTATACCTTTAAACGAGTAATTCTTGTAGGTGTATATATATATATATATATATATTATATAGAATCAGAATCTTGGAAACGGCTCGAACAATTTTCATGAAATTATGAATGGGTCGGGGACGATATTTTTTACGGGGATTTTATTAAAATTAGTAGGATAGGAGACTTTCCTTTACATTAAAATATATTGCGTGTATAACGCAAAGATCATCAGTAACGATATATTTTATCATGTGTATATGATGAAGTAATTACGCAATAAAGCTTACATTTTATTTTTATTGAGCGTCCTACATTTTATTTGTATTAAGTCACTAGATGCCCACCCCGGCTTCGCCCGCGGTACATATATAGCACTCAGCGGGATCCCGGACATATCCAACGTGAAAGAATGACTGAAATCGGTTCAGTCATTCCTGAGAACATCGCTTTCAAATAAAACACCTCTTCAGCTACCTGCTACGCCACCTGTCGGAAATTGGTCATACCAACTCAGATTTAGAAACAAATTTGATTAGTAAAGGTTTATACGAAATCGTACGAAAATTCACACAAAGGAATATTTTCCCCCGATTTTGTTACTTTCTTGATCCATGCTCCGCTTCTATTGATAGTAGCTTTATGTTCTATAGCCTATAGTCTTCCTCGATAAATGGACTATCCAATAGAAAAATAATCATTCAATTCGGATCAGTAGTATTCGAGATCCTAGCGTTTAAACAAACAAACAAACTCTTCAGCTTTATAATATTAGTATAGATAGACTTCCATCTCGTCTGATGTTAAGCGACAAAGCGGCTACAATTAATTTTCAAATTAACTTCACTAATTGATATCTCTCATCATCAAAGAATGATTAAAATTAAAATTTCAATTATGCACCGCAACTCCTACAACTTATTAAAGCCGCAAAGAGTTTCTCAAACTTTTTCAATCAAAGGAATATTTTTATCAAGCACGCGCGTCGGGCCCTCGTCGGCACTATCTCCCGCTATAAATCTTATAGCTGCCAGCGCCCCTTAAAAAACGGAAATAAGCGATACCGCGACGCAATTACTTCTCGGACAAAACTTATTGCCTCAAATGGGAAAAGTATCCTTTGGGCCAAATGAATTCTGACATTTGCGGATAAAAATTATTCTATAGACGGTTTTGTGTAACCTGAAGTAATGTTTGATTATACTTGATTTAAACTACTACCAATTGAGGCTGGAAGAGTTTTGAAGTTATTATATTTTGGCGCGTTAGGGAAAATGATGAGTGATTTTTTTTTGTTTTGGGCGCGAAAAACGATACATAATATAACATGTAAGTGTATAATGGCATACATTTTTACAAGTAATGACAAACTTTAGAAAAACAAAGAAACTTAATAGTCGAAGGCACGATTTGATTCGTAGCTTTATTATTTTCTCAAATAATATTTTTTGTAATTCACTCGTGAACTTTTTTGAAAAGAATTTTGCTGATTTTGATGTAAGATTACTATGTCTAAGATTGCAATTCTTCGAGGCATAAAGTAACCCCCGTTGTATTCCTAACTTTAAACTTTCTGCGTTCCGAATTTCAACCTAAAGCGTTTCACTTTGACACGGTTGAGCAAACCTTCACATTTATAATATCCGCAGGATTCATGCATTTCCATGATAGCGAAACCACAATATAAACTTATCTCAAACAACCTAAACAAAATTACTGGCCGCAAAATTCTTGAATAAATTAATGAAGAACGTTAATATTCAAATTTGGAACCGCGTAACGTGTCGCCCCACCTGTCTCGGGCCACGTGAGCGGTCGGAAGTTGGCGCGATTACCGCAAACTCGTGATTAGCGCCCTCTGGCGGGTCGCGGTCGCGGCGGAAACTTGGTCAGTCGGATGCGAACGTAACGTGCTTTCGAAATTGTTTGATACTTTACAACTTTATGTTTTACTGGTAGCGCCCCGCGTTTCACCCGCGTGGTTCACGATCTCGTTACATTCCCGGCATGAAAAGTTCCATGTATGTTATTCCAGACTTTTACTCATGTATCTATGTACCTACCTAATATCACCTAGACACCTTCAGTACTTTTTGCGTGCAACAATTTTTTTAAAATATAAATAGTGACATGACGAGCAGGACCTGTGTCTGCATGTCTGCCACATAACAACACAGTGACACGCAGCTATTGGAACATGGAGAGCCCAAATCATTACCTAGCACTGCACTGCGCTCGTCACCCAGATATCTAAAACCTGTAATTTATCTGGAAACATTACTCTTCAAACCGGAACACAGTAATGTTTTCACATTACTGCTTGGCGGTAGTATAACTGGCAAATGTGTGGTACTTCCCCAGGTGGTCTCTGCTACCACTACAAAAATACAACTATCTTCAGGACGACGACGGACTGCAATTTTATCACTATTCTCGTGTCCACGGTCGTTTTCACGGGACCATCACGTCGGGAAGTAAATAACAAGATCGCGATTTAGTTTTATGCAATGTTTTCAGAGTAAAATCAAAACATTTAAGTAAAAAATCTCCACATGGAACAAGAGTTCGCAAATAAGTTTATTGGATTTTGAAGAAATATAGATTACTACTCTACTCGCATGATTTTTGTACGGGGTTGCGGAATAATGGATTAGGAGAGGAATGAATTATGAATTAGAAAACTATTTAATTAACACGACTGCTCGATACACCAACGCTTGAGTCTCGATTTAGAAGTATGTAGATTGGCGAAACGATATAATAAAATATGTACGTATAAACAAACCGCTCAAAAACAACATGATGTCGTGAAAGCGCCGGTAGCATCATCTAATACCAAAGTCAACAAATCCCCTTATCTTGGCCGTAATTCGTAAAACCGAGTTAAACACCCACCTTTGTACATTACATGTAAACGCACCGGTGTTTACCGTAACTCTAATCCGATCCGGCGGAATCGCGCCGCCATTTAATCCGACTCGGAAATTAGATTCGGAATAGAGACGAATGTTTGATTTGAATTAAGGTACTTGCATGCCATGTTACCAATGACTCGACGGTTCAAAGTGTATGTTGGTAATAATTGCATATTATGCAATGTAATATTTTCTTCATGTTGTATTATAAACGCTGGATATTTGCATGTTTGGATGTTTTTTTGCTCAATAACGTCGGAACGTCGGACTTTAAATTTGGAACACAATTAAATTACCTACCTATAATGATAAAAAAATATTTTTACAAGGTATTTAGTTAGATATTTACCTAACTACTGTGTTTACTTGTTTCTCGAAACCGGATAATTGATTTTCTAGCTAAGCTAAACAGCCATAAAATAGGAACCTTTTATGGTTGTAACTTTAAACAAACCCAATGAATTAAAGCTCAAAAAAATTAAGTTCATCGACTTTTTTATGCTTAACTACTAAACTATTTAATTAAATTTCTGTTAGACTTGTCTAAAAGCATATTCTTCGAAACAAGACGTTAAATATATAATATTAAAAGTCATATTTTATTTGAATCGTTAAGACCGAGTAGACAATTAATTTTAATGTTGAGTCAGCACGTCATTTGAGCACACACAGAGTGTAAAGACCTTAATTGACACGTGAGGCTCGGGAGCGTCACGTACAGTTTTGTGATAATATCGTGTGATTTTGTCACTTGCTACAGGGTCACGACCTTTTCCTACTTTCAAGGGCTTTCTGCAAATCTATAGATCGGAAAAACTGACTCACATTATGGGACCGGAAGTTTATAACACTCTTCCTAAAATAGTTAAATTAGCACCGAGTTCGGGTAGCTTCAAAAACCGATTAAAAAGCTGGCTTATCGATCAAACTTTTTATAGTTACAGCGAGTTTTTATATAGTGATGGCAAACTCACAATAAAGTTGTATAAAATTGACATTGTTCATTACAATTGTAATAAGTACATATATTTTAATTTTTGACACTTATTTGTACGATACCTTTATCGTACAATATAAAGTTCAATTTAAACTTTAAAAAATGTATACTCTTTGTATACTCTTATTTTGTTTTTTTATAAAATTGACGTGTAAATTGTACATTTATCAATAAAGAACTTTGACTTTGACTTTGACTTTGACTATACTAATATTATCAAGCTGACTGAACAGTTTGTTTGTTTGAACGCTAGGATCTTGGGAACTACTGATCCAAATTGAAAGATCATTTTTTTTGTTGGATAGTCAATTTATCAAGGAAGGCTACAGGCTATATAATATTTCGCTACTATCAATAGGAGCGGAGCATTAATAAAAAATGTTAAGAGAAAAAAACACTTTTTTTGAAAGCTTTCGCACGCGCACGCACTGACGTGTGCCGAAGTTCATGACAGCATGTGGCTATCATTGAAGGTTGCGTCATTATAACCTAAGCTTACCAAATTTGTTCTAAGACTGAGTTGGTACGTCCAAATTTCGATAGGTGGCGTAGCAACGCGCGAACGGATCAGCTAGTTATCTAATAAAACTTTTGACTGGGAAAATTGTTTTATTAAGAAAGAAAAAAGGATTTGGCCGTGTAGTATATAGATTGCAGGCCCGTGAACAAAATTTATGGGTCAAATGAAACACCCGGAGACCTATGTAGGAGGATAGAAGGGTATTAAATAATAAAATTCAGCAAATTCCAACTGAGTGCAGTTGAAGGGGGGGGGGGGTTCTGAACTTCGATAATTTTTCCTTGTCGCATGATTTTTGTATGGTATTGCGAAATAATGGATTAAAAGAAGTATTAAAACTGCATGAAACCAATGCAGCTCTCCTGGTGGTTTATTTGACCCATAAATTTTGTTCACGGGCCTGTAGTCTATTATAATAGGTATTTCTTTATGGAAGATTACACTACTGCACGATGAAACTCAACTCGCACCTTTTACGGGGATTTACTTCCAAAACCTAATGTTTGTTTCATTTTGTGGTTGCGATATAAACTGCCCCAAAACTGTTAGCTCTGGTTTTAGCTTCATGCTAGTACCGTGCACGAAGCTAACTGAAATCTGTAGCCCTGGCACGGCAGCCTATAACTTGTAGCGGTCGACTCATTACCCGAAGTGCTGGCTTGACGTACTATCTATTCTGCGGCTGACTCATCCACAGCTTTTTGTTTCCAAACCAATTTGTTTAATGCCTGAAACGGAGCGATTGGTTTCAACGCGAACGTTGAAGGTTTTAGAGCATTTCGTGGTATCAACGGACTGAAATACAGAAGAGGGTTATTGTATCTCTCAGTAGCAATTTATGTTTAGGCGGGAATTTGTGTTAACGACGTTGTGCGGCTTCTTGAGAAAAGAAAAGACAATCGTTGTAACGTCTAAATTCTTGTTGATTTAAGATTTAGATTTCCATTTTTGTTGTATTCGTGAGATCACGTGTTTATTGCGTAGCAGATAAACATACCTGCGCACTTACACTACACTGACACTAGGACGCCACACTAACACTTAATGTTACAACAAACACTTGAGGCCTAACAAACACTTGATGCCACACGAACACTTGGTACCGCACTTGAATAGGTTTAATAAATTGTGTAATTGGCATTGCAAGTATCATTCAAACACTTGAATACATCATAGTACGCGTTAAATGTATGTCATCATTTAAATAATAAATTGGTGGAAATTTCACACAAAACACCATCTAACCCCACACTAAGCAAAACTTGTACTATGAGAAGCCAAATAGTAAAATATATGAATAAACAAATAAAACCATGAAAAAATAAGTACCAATTTGAAGAAGATAAAACCAACTAGAAAATCTTCGTTTTATAAAACTTATATTTTTGTTGGTTGTACCTACCTAGGTAAGCACGCTAAGAAACCACGTTCATTGTGGACATTAACGTCGCATAACATCAGGCGAGATGACGTTAAAATGCAGCGCTTATCCTTTAAAATTAATGATTAGACTGTAAAGCTCTTGACGCATGACCATTGCAATTACAAAGTATTTGAAAAAGAGACCATACTTTTACAACCCCACGCGCACCCGAAAACCGCAAATTCCCCACCGTTTTCCTAACACGTGCCCCGAACCCAAAGGAACCAATCCCTACGAACTTGTGTGTCCCACACGCCCAAATTAATTCCAAAATGGCTGTAAGGTGCCAAATAAAAGATACAGCCGTACCTCGTTAATCCAAGTCCTCAGAGACTACACGTCGAAACAGGTTCTCCGTAAAAAAATAAAACAAAATATGTAAAAAACAAGGTGAAACTCTGGGATGAAACTGGGTAAATTTGCAAAAATTGGTGCGGGACCTAGGGACTTGTGACGTTGCTGCTACGGGCCGAAGTTTGGCGCTTGTTATAATGCAGTTCTCATGCTTTGATCTCATCCCCGTGTTATTACGGCATAATGAAGTTACTCGGAAGCTGTCAGATTGCAGTGGGACTTGGGATAGACTCATTTATAATCATTTGGCTAAAATAAAAATATATTAAATGCTCGGTGTAAGTTGGAAGGTTCAAGTAATTTCATGGATAAACAATGGGACATGTAAAATAAATAGTCTATCGTTGTTACAAACGCGAAAGTTTCGATGCTTAGTTGTTTGTGGTCAATCACGTCAGAACGACTGAAACGATCGGCGGATCTACCGCCTAACTAAAACTGTCTTAGCTTTGATATTGCTCTCTCTCTCTCTCTCTCTCTTTTCTCTTTTCTTTTCGCTTGAAATGATAAAGACAGCAATAGAAAACCATAGCAGATTTAGTTAGGCGCTAGAAGGGCTGGTCGAAATTTTTAAGAAAGAAAGATTATAGTCTGAAATAGCACACTTTTTGCGGGAAGATTGCGAAAACGGGAACTACTCGAGTAAAACCACGGAGCACTGCTAGTTTTACATAACTGTATAAGTAAATATAAATTACCAGCCAAAATCTAGACAAAGGTTTATTATTACAAAAGAAGTAGTAACTCATGATCACCAATATTTTTTTGTAGTGACTCCGGCCCCGTGATTTCATCCGCGTAATTAACGTTCGTGTCATTTTATCGTAATAAAAAAGCAACATTTCTGCTGTTCCAGACAACAATTTAATCAAAATTTCAAACTGATCTGATTAGTAGCTTCAACAAGATTTTACAAGAATCATCCAAACTAAGAATAGTTAAACTATTTTTACAAGATTTCATTCAATTTAATCTCTAAACTGATCTCCAAGCCCGACCATTTTGGTATAATATAAATAAATCACAAGTCTTGGAGACAGATCACAGCACAATCAATACCGAAAGCTGCGGACCTTGAACCCCGATCTTAAGGAATTACACAGGGTCCCTGATTTATAGACCTCACCTCACCTTACTTTCCGTTTCTATCCACACAGAAACGTAGGAACAAGTTTCGGGAATAATGGCTTTGAGTGAGATTCAATCAACGGTTAAAATGTAAAAGTTGTTCAAGGAATAAAGGGGTTTATAAGTTCTCTCTCTAATTCTTCGCAGTTTTGATGTATTATTATAACGTAATATATATATATAAATTTGACTGTTATTTCTATATTATTAAAATATATAGTCGCATCTGGCATTTTTTGGGAGATCAAAATAAAATATAAAAAAACAATACGTCAGTATTGTTTTTTTATATTATTAGATGACGGGGTGAGCAGGACATGTGCCAGATGGAGGGATTTAGAGACCACACGATTCAGTTTACACAGTTTAGTTCACCCTCCGGCTCTTGCATCTACTAGTAATATACATAAAGAGTGCAGAACATTGCCTACCACTGCAATGCAATCATCACTCAGAGATATAGGATCATTTATCTATATTTCCTGTAATTTCTTAAATTATGAAGATTTATTTATTTATTTATTCAATGAGCACACAAAACAGAATGGAATAAACACAAACTATAACATAAGAGTATACTGTCTACATATGTGGGCCTAGAAACAACATTTGTTTAAAAACAGTGGTTTGATAATAATAATATTAAATTAGAGATGAACTTAAAACTAAAAAACTAACATGGAACATTATAACACAACATATAAGTACATAAACATTGTGACACAACTAACTGGCCAAATTTTAAATTTATGAGAAAGAAAACTTTGCAAAACACAATAAAGGTTCCATTAATATAAAATGTATGAACAAATAATGTAAAACAACTCATAATAGTATTTACAGCAAGCACAACAGGGTTATTCTTTTAGATTAAAGTGTAAAATTTCTTTGATTTTCCTCTGAAATTGGAATAACTAACTGTAAGTGAAAAATATCAATGTCCCTATTGGAGACAAGGACTTCGTTGTATTCGCGACTCATTCTGACTATGGGATTATAATAAGATGTATTATTGGTAATTAGATTATACAAATCTAATACTATATATACTTAAGATCAAGAAAGCTCATAGATTTGCATAAACCCATAAAATTACCGATGTGTGCGTCGTAAACAGCGCTTTTTTTTCGGAATGGGTACTGAAAAGCAGGTATAAAATTGGTGAACTAAAAATCAGGGAGATGTAGCCGTAACTTATCGAAAGATACCGCAGACTTTGATGTCTCTACTTTTTTGATGATGGATTTGCTTCCGCAACTTTACGACTTTGCTTTTGTAGACGACTAGAATCTTTATTGATTTTCGTTTTATCCAGATAACGTCAAAGTGACTAGGACTTTAAACCTACGGGTTTAAAGTCGTTAATAAATTAATACGTTAAGCAAAAACTTTGTACCCCTTTTGACGAAAATTGTGTGGACGGAGGAGTATGAAATTACCTAAGAACAAATGTTAGCAAACATTTGTTAAAATTAAAATAAAAACCGATTTTATATCTCATTCGTAATATTGGAATAATTATATTTTTTTATTGGTGTATTATCTTACTAAAATTACTCAGCATAAGTTAAATTTATGCATAAAAAGTGTTTCTAACAGTTTCGGTTACATTAAGAAACTTTAGTGGAAATTAAGTAAAAATTGTATTTTGAAATTTTAACCATTTATTATAGTGTTTAGAAAAATTTGTTGACCTTTTTTCACACAGTAACATCTAACCCAAAAATGATTGGTTGTATCGGAAAATTAATACGTCACAATAAATACCAAAACCTAATATGCTTAATGAAATCCTAACAAAACAAACATTCCAATTACAACACTCCCCATACTTCCACAAAACAATTAATTTGTCCTCTCGTCTGAAAATTAAAATCTTTCCATGAAACTCATTGTACGAAATGCCAAATTAATTAATCTGTTTATCCATTGAAACTCGCCTAAGCCCTTATTGCTTCAACCCTTCATAAATTAAATCGCTATTTCTAATGCCCAAAGTATTTTTCCCTCCCGAAAATATGAGGTCGTTTCAAATATCCAATTTGTAGAAAATATCTTTTATAAAATTGCGTCCTCCAATAAAGGATTACCATTAGGCGGAGATCAGTTACATAACAATGGTTTCTAAATGGATGAGATGGTTAAGTACATTTCAGTAATCTTTTTGAAATATCAGACTGATTATTAAGCAATTTTAAACATAGAAAACTGTTGTAGAATCTATAATAACAATAAGAATATTTTAGCGAATCTACATGACGCGATCGTTAACTGTGTGTTTTCTCTGACTCATTGTTTTAAATCGGACTATTGTTAGAAATCTGCGACTTCAAATGTTTAGATATACATCATGGATGGGTGTCTTATAGCAGAGAAGTGACTGTGTGTACACACTGTAGACCAATAAAGAATTGAGTGTGTGTAGAAAACACCCATTTTTGGTTACGTGGTCTATTTTGTAACTATTTTTGATATGATTATACTGGAACAGTTCGTAAGATGGTATTCACCATATTTATAACCCTGTTTAAACAAGAATGGCACGTATTCAAAATTTATTTAATTCAGGTGACAAAACCCATATACAATTAATAACATACAACAATTATCAATTTCAATAGCAATGTAATCAAATAAATCAAATAAATTAGCAGCAATAATTAAATATAATAAATGTTTGGATCACTCCTGCTCATGACACCTCTCTTCGAAGCAACAACAAACCTCTATCATGCCACCGTCCTCCCTAAAAACGGGATTGTTTTAAACATGCGTTGTACCTAGGTACTCCTGATCAAATGTGTTTTTCGGAAGTTGGTTTTAATTTCTCCAAGATAGATTAATTCAGACAATTAGAATCGTTCTAATCCCTCTTTACCTAACATCATAATTTTTCTATTCTGTGTAATTGATTGTAAAAATCACGGGCCCATCTTTTATGTTGGAAATGTAACATCGCAAAATCTCACAATTTAAAAGAACAACAAAGTATCTTTCTTCGACCTGTAAAAGCAAAATGAAAAACTATAGAATAACAAGAACAAAATTAAAAATTTTGATTTACCCCCGACTATATCGGATTGTAATTTGTACAACATTCAACTATTCAAGCCTTTTCATTTGACACCCATATTGAGGGATTTGTGAAAAAATATTTGTGTATCCGTCTGTCAGTGTGTGTCGCAGACAGACAGACATTGACATAAAACTTATAACACCGAGTAGTGAGTAAATTATTACAACAAGTAATATTAATAATGAATAAACAACAATATTACCATCTTCGACCTGTAAGAATCATTCGAAATGTAGAAAAACTAGTGGATTCAAATCATTCAATTCTCATCAAATTTTTAAATTCGCTCATGTGAAACAAAGGCCGTCTATAAATAGCACTATCCGATTTAAAACAAAAGCAAAAATTACCATAGGTAACTCAAGCTGAAATACAGTAAACCCTTCTTAATCAATCTCCTTAGAATCGAGACACGGTCCCGTCAGTGATTCCGTTATCAAAGCGCTCGAATCAGGCGCTGAAACAATGGTCGAACAATGCCTTATCTCAACAAAGAAAGCCTCGTTACTTGAGAAAGGATAGCTGTACCAGCTTACATTGGTCTTTGAAACTTCATCAGCCTTCCCCTATGACGGCTGGTTGGGACGGACTCGGGCCGGGGGGCTATACAAAAGTGGTTTAGATTCAGCTGCCTTTTTATTTTGAAGTGAAAACTAAGTTATGTTGAAAATTTTTTGGTATGAGTAAAGCGAGAAGCGAGAAAGATGACTGTGTTAAATGGTTTTTAGATGAGTGAAATAGATATAACATTTACGTCACGAACATGTCTAAAGCAGTATATATGTAGCAATACCAACAGATGACGTATTGTGAGACATTAGTGCTATTTATGTAATACTAAAGTTATAAGTTGTCGGTCCTATCAACATTCCTTATGACTAATGCTTTTTTTTTCGTTGAGTTACTTGCTAAATTAAAAAGTGTTCAATGTATATTCCAACTGTTTTATTCCATAACCCTACTATCTTGAAATTTTCTAACAGCGCCTCTGGATTGTGGAGTAGAAAGAGGTAGACAGGCTGATGTTGAAAATGGTTGCCGGGTATCTGGATCTAGATAATTGATAGAAAGAAAATTAAAAAAAAAACATTTAAAGACAGAAAAAACGTTTAGAGAGGGTTGTGATTTTTTTTTTAATGTTTATATCACCATTACTACGAGCAGTTGTACCAATAAAATAAAAACTATCTTTTCAGCATCAATGAAAGCTTGCACAGGACGTAATCACGATGCAAATTTTTTATTTATTTACCTCGACGTTTCAGCAGCGTTGCAGCGACCGTGGTGAAATTGACCGTTGCAGCGTATTGACGCTGTAACGCCGCCAAAACGTCGAGGTAATTAAATATGTCGGTCGAGTGACCGACGCATTGCAGTGCGGTGCACTGAGTTGATCCTTTCAGATTCGAATATCTGAATGACACTGCAGTGTTCTAAGTTTAAGTTTTAAGTTTGCAGTGCAAATATCCTACAGTAAAATACCATTGAATTTTTCAACATAGTCGTCCAAAACCTACCAAAATTGCAATTCTTGTCACTAATGATTAATTTTAAATAAA
Organism: Ectropis grisescens; assembly: GCA_017562165.1. Taxonomy (NCBI): domain Eukaryota; kingdom Metazoa; phylum Arthropoda; class Insecta; order Lepidoptera; family Geometridae; genus Ectropis; species Ectropis grisescens. Next base: position 3,890,750 of record CM029776.1, on the reverse strand, counting down.
TTACAATAGAATAACATAAACAATTATATTATTAGTTGAAGCAGTTAATTAAATATAGTTAACAATAAAGTACTTGTAATGGATAAAATACTAGTAATAAAATGTAACGTAGTTGTAATTAAGCGAAAGACACTTCTAATAAAGAGAGGATCCTGAAATTAGTGCTTACAATTTCTAATTTACTACTCTTCACTCCCTTGAAGTAATCCCGAGTGAGTGTTTTGCACTACTTAATCAACAGTGTTTCATTGTATTTAGTTGATTCTTGCAATGGATTAAAATGTAGACAGACAACAAATTACGTCGTCAAGATACAGTAAGCAACTTTTAGTTTAGTTTTGTTGATATTTCAAAAACTACTTTACCGATTTCGATAAAATTTAAATAACTTTACTTCTGAAGTACTTTACACAACATTTTTTATTAAAATCGAATAACAACTAGCAGAACTATACAAAAAATATACAACCGACATGAAAACCTCTTTCTTCTTTGAGGTCGGTTAAAAATTTAAGTGCAAAATATTTTGCCCAATGCAAAACTCAACAAGAACGCTTTCCATTTCTTCAAGGTATTTTTCTTTCAATATTTCTCATGGAAAGGGAAATTGGAAATCTACTCAAAAAACCGAAACCCTTATTTCCCCATACACACTGCCAAAGTCAAATAGCTTCGGTGGATCGATAGATCGTCGTTTATTAGTCAGCTAGACAAAATATTAATGTATTTTTAGAAAAAGTCTATCTTGGAATATATATTTTCTTTAAAATGTTCACAAGGTGTATTGAAGGATTTCTTTGGTGTAATTAAGTACATTGATTAATTTAGTTGGCTTGGCAAAGGCTTCGCTTATTATATCAAATTTGCTATTTAATTAATATTGAGAGTATTTTAAGATGTGCTAATTTCAGCTTGAGAATGAGGTACATATTATCATAAGTTTTACCGCCGTGTGCCAATATTTTTGGCTCGAGCAACCGCGAGGCATAAACTGTAATATTTTGGTTTTTGTAACACATTTTTGTTTTCATTTAGGGGGAATTCAAGTGATAAAAAAATAAAAAAGTTTATGACGCCAACTAAGCTCAAATAATGAAGAATTGTGCTAAGCTATAACAAATACTAATATTATAAAGCTGAAGAGTTTGTTTGTTTGTTTGAACGCTAGGATCTCCGGAAGTACTCCGAGTCCTGCGTAAGTCCGAATTGAAAGATTATTTTTCCATTCGATAGTCCATTTATCAAGGAAGGCTATAATATATAGAACATAACGATAGTAGCGTAGTTAACAGAAGCGGAGCATGAATCAAGAATGTAACAAAATCGTGAAAAAATGATCCTTTTTTAGAGTTTTCGTACGTTTCGTGCTTTGACATGACACATGACAGCATGTGTCTAAGATTACGTTATTGAATATAAACCTTTGCCACAGATTACATACCTCACCTTTGCTCACATATTAAACACCTCCGATGTAAGAACCGATTTCAGTCATTCTTTCACCGTTGTATATGTACAGGTGTATATATACAACGGAGTCAACCTGATGAGTGCTATATAATGTACCACGGGCAAAGCCGGGGCGGACATCTAGTAATATCATAAAATAGAGTAACTTTCACTACTCTGTTTGTCTATCTGTTACGCTTTTATATCTAAACTACTAGCATCATGTAGGTACTACATACTATCGTCTGTTATATAACGTTCCATAACCCAACTTTCTCTTTCAGATGGAAAGGTATGCGTAAATGTATTTCCTCCACAGAACACAGAAAAAAAGAAAACAAAAGTGTTAGTGAGGTATTCAAAATTTGTAATATTTTACTCTAGAATCATGTTTCGTGAAAATAAATAATACATTCTAGCCACTATAGGCTTCAATTCCGTTGTCAACGAGTACAGTCAAATTGCTAAATGCAACGACCATGGTTTCAAACAAAATCAATAATTCCCGAACTACACGAAGCCAGTTTTTCAAGCTAGGATAGCAAGCTAGTGTTAGCTAGCTAAAACTTCTAACGAATTCCTAGCTTCGTGTAGAGAACGCTACGCAACGCTAGTTTTGTCTACACGAAGCTAAAAGTACTGGCTAGCTTACTAACACTAGCTTGCTCGCCTAGCTTGAGAAACCAGCCTCGTGTATCTCAGGCATAAAGAATAAAATTATTATGCAACATCCCATAGCAAAAGTAATGGTTGCGAAACACAAAGGCAAATCAGTTTGATAATAACTCGAAAGTGAAAGATAACAATACGATAACAGACAACAACAGTGGTTGCTGAAACGCACGCATAAATTAGCAAAGTTTCGTTCAACAACACGCAGTAATGGAGTTTCAATGTTCCAAAACATACAAGCGCTTGATAAATCACAAACAGTCATTGTGAATTTTCGGGAAAGCCGAAAGTTATAATTGTAATCATATTATTAGAATCAGAATTAATATAAACGTAGGGAAGCTCGTAAGCTCTGTGCTTGTTGCTCTCTGACAGGTTAAATTTGATAATTGAGTGGGTTTGTCTCATTGTTAGACAATTATCTATACATTTATTATTATTGCAGTGTATGTTTGTAATACTAAATTAAAAATAAGGTATTTCATAAATACAAATGAAAGTAAATACTTATTCACATAAAAACATTTCTTTTATTGGCTGTCTTTTGTTTTTGTCTTTGAAACGACTGGATCGATTTTGTTTTCAACTTTCACTGGCACATAGACAATGGTACAAGGAGTACCTGAAACTACTTGTAGTTTAGAAAAAAAATGGCATTAGTTTAGTAGCCATAGTTTAGGTTAGCCACCACCGGGTTTCACCACGAAGCGCAGCAAGTTTATGAACTGATTGAAAAAAAAAATTGTACGCTGATTTAAACTTACTAAAATATTGTCTAAATCCAAATGCGATACAATTAGTTCATGTGAAATAAATCAATAATAATAAAGTTGTAACGTAAATAATAAAGTTATAACGTAAATAATAAAGTTATAACGTAACTTTCATTAAATCCTATTTTCTTTACAAATAAGGTAATTTTCGGCCTCACTCCATTTCATCCAAACTTTTATTTTTCTTTTATGAAATCAAAATTAGCCAGTACCAATTTTGCCAAGTCGCATGTTATTTTACGCGGGAAAACGAACTCATTTTATTTCTTCTTTGGCTAAGCACATTCTCATATTGTGCCAATGCCAAAGAATCGCGTAATTGTGATACCACAGCGTGACTGTGAAGACTGTGTGACGCCATAAGCGTGACGTCACACAGCGAAGATTATATGCAATAAAGTGAGGATAATGTTTGTGCGATTTTTAAGATGAAAGGAAAGTCGGAGACGCTTTTACGAGTAATATATTGTACAAATGTCGATATTATTTGGAGAGCTTAGTAAATAGATATTAGTGGTGGAAGAAATTAATATTTGTAGCGGTTATTTTAGGAGTGTGGTTTTATGGAAATAAATCGTCCCAGTATTGAGAAGATGAACATGAAATAAAACTCAGTTAGTTTGTGAAGATAGTTCAAATTTAATAAATAGGGAATTTACATAATGGCTGGCTATTTATTTCATATTGGCTGGCTGGGAGAAATTAACATGGATATTGCATATTGTACGTGACCACCGATGTACTCGATGATGTGCGGAGCCCGGGAGCTCCGGACTGTTCGACGGTCACGTAGTTAGCTGTAGGACTGGATTGGAGGACAAAGTCAATTTCTTGTTTTCAGGTGTTTACTTGAAGCTTGCTGGCAGGTTACTACATAACAATTTTCGTTTCGTTCTATATTTATACTAAATCCGCGAAAGATGAACCAGGGCTCTGATTGGCGGGCCAATGGCAGCGCGAGAATAAACTATTGGCATCCCGCTCTGTGCGTCCCTCTCGCACACATAGAGGTACTGCGCTGCCTTACCTGAATGAGAGCCCCGGCCCACTTTTGATTTAATTTTACTCTAAAATACGGACAAACAAACTTAATTAACAAAGTTAAAACTCATATCTTATAACTATATCTTCATTCCATAGCGCCGTCCTGCACATTCCTCCCGCCGTGCGACCCTGTCGCAGCTTCCGTAGGTGCTGGCACGGCGCTCTCGATCGGCAGGATCACCAGCTTCCGCACCGGTCGCCGCAGCACGCCGCCTCTTGTTTGAAGGTCGACGGTTCGCACGACGTTGTCAGGCCCGGGGTATGTAGCGATGACTCTGCCCCGGATCCAGGTGTTACGGGGCAGGTTTGCGTCGACGATGAGTACCAAGTCATTGATGTTGACTGGTGGTCCTCGTCCATGTGGCTCTCTCCGATGTTGTAACTCGGGCAGGCACTCGCGGACCCATCTCGTCCAGAATAGGTCGGCGAGTCGTTGCGCGGCGCGCCAGCTGTGTCTTGATATCGCGTCCTTTTCGTTGAACTCGCCGGGCGTAGGGACGCGCGCCGGACCCCCGAGTAGGAAGTGATTCGGGGTCAGGGCGTCTGGATCGTCTGGACTGACCGACACGTGGGTCAATGGCCGGCTGTTGACAGTGTACTCGGCTTCTAAGAGGAGAGTCGTGAGTACCTCTTCGACCGGGCTTCGCTCATGAAGTGTGGCTGTTAGTGCGGTCTTGACTGAGCGCACCATTCTCTCCATGCACCCCCATAAATGGGGCTCCAGGAGGCAAGAATCTCCAGGAGATGGTCCTCTTCGCCGCTTCCGTGGCCGTCGCGTCGTCAATCGCCTTTCTGAGTTCTCGATCGGCACCCCTCAGGTTCGTTCCGTTGTCCGACCATATCTCGCTCGGACAGCCGCGGCGAGCGATCATTCTTCGCAGGGCTATGATCGCCGAATCTGTGCTGAGCGACGCTGCCATCTCTAGGTGTACCGCCCTCGTAGTGAGACAAGTGAAAATAGCGACGTAACGCTTCTGGCGCGTGCGTCCTACTGTCACGTTCAGTGGGCCGAAGTAGTCCACGCCAGTGAAGGTGAACGGTCGCTTATGGTGGGCTAAGCGACACGGCGGTAGGTCACCCGTTCTCGGATGCGGCGGCTGGCGGGTCTTCATACGGCAGACGAAGCATTGTTTCACGACGGTGCGTATCACGGGGCGCAGGCGCAGAATCCAGTACTGTTGTCGACACTCGTTCAATGTGGCCTCGATACCGGAGTGATGAATCTGTTTATGGATGTGTTTTATCCATAACTTCACGGTAGGATGATCGCCGTCCAATATTAGAGGCCTCTTCACTGTATCGGACGCCTCGACTGCGTAATGCGGCTTCTTAGTCGTAGCGCGCCGTCGATGTATTCTATGCTCAATTGACGAAGTCGACTATCTTTCTTGATACTATGTTCTTTCTTGATGTTTTCTATCTCTTCTGTAAACGATTCGTGTTGTGAAGAGCGCATAAGTAACTCCTCAGCTGTTCGTAAAAGCTCGGCTGTCATTGGGTGAAATTTTCTATCTTCTATCTCTTTCTCTCTCTTATGTGTTTCGGCGATGTGTTATTTTTCTTTTGACTTTTCACCCATTCTGGGTCATTTTCATTATTTTTCTTCGTCTTTTTTGTAGTGTACGCTGTGCGTTTTGACTTTACACAGCTGTATAAACTGTAGGACTCGGGCTGTCGCGTGTCGAAGTCGTTCCCAGTTGGAGAATCGCGAAGTTACAGGAAGTCCCTCAGATAGACATAACTTGCGTTTTTCGTATGTTGTTATGTTGTTAGTTCTCTCTTCGCCCGTATCGGCTGGCGCTGCGATCGGTTGTTTGTATCCTGTTATTGACTTTGGGGCGCGTTCGGCGTAGCCCTTTTCGATGAGAGCTTCCATCTGTTCTGTGTACTTCTGCTTCAAACATGGGTTGCGGTCGAGCTTCTGTTCTATGCCGTGTAGTCGTTTCAAGGCGTTTTCATAGTTGTTAGGTAAAACGACGTCTTCTTTCTGCCAGAGTAGCGAAGTTTGGTATCTTCCTTCTTCTGTGTGGACTGTATTTTCTGTTAAGATACGTAGGGCTTGCTCTTCTGGATCTGTCTTCGGCTTCTTCGGCGCTAAGCAGAGCGCGTCCATGTTGAAGTAGTCTCTCATCATCTTCTCTGTATTTTCCTCTTGCTGTTTGACATCGATGTTTTCCGTCATATGCGATATGAAATGTACTGTATGGCCGAGGGTGCGTGTGTGGCCCCCGTGTAGTACCCAACCCAGTGACGTGAGTGATGCCACCGGTTGGTCTCTGCGGCCTCTTCTTGTTCGCGTTGCCACCAGGATATGCCAGTTATCTTGACCGATGAGCACGCGCGGCTTGGCTTCATCGTAGGCGAGGAGGCTGCTGATGTCTCGCAGGTGTTGACAATTTTCTATAAGTTTTCTCGGAACTTCTTGCGTAGACACTCGCAGATTGTTGACTGTTCTCGCTTGTATGCGTTGTTCTCTATGATTCGGCCCTCGTACGATGAAGTCGACTCTTCTTGATGATGTTTCTGTTGTTTTCAAACTGTTGATGGCTTCGATGCGCAGCGGGTCTATAGGTCCCGTCGCGCCGATCTTCTCGCATATACTGTTGTCGATGAGTGTCACCGTCGAGCCGTCGTCTAGAAGGGCGTAGGTATCGACGGTCGCTGTTGGCCCTTTGACCTGGATCGGGATGATTTTCAAGAAGGACTGTTTGTTAGTCCCGGTCCAGGCGGAGTTGATGACCTCTGTCTGTTGTTTCTCGCTGACCTCTTCTGTTTTCTTTGTTCTTCCGACGTGAAGGAGCTTGTTATGTGTATATTTACAGCCGTCGACACCGCAGGTTCTCGGTCGGCAGCTGTGCGTTTTGTTTCTGAAGCGTAGACAACGGAAACATAGACGTTTCTCTTTGGCGATGTCCCATCTCTCGTTCCCGTCGGCTGTCTTGAACTTCTCGCATTCTGTAGTGAGGTGACTCGAACTATCGCAGACGGCACACTTCGACGACTGTTGTTTCTCGAAGACTGAGTGCACGTTCTGTGCTCTTCTATGTTGCTGAGTGGGCTGTGATTGGGGACCCACCGACTCGGGCTGTGCATATGGACCGCACAGCTCAGCTTCTCTCTTCAAAAACTTCTCGAACTTGATTAAGTCTGGATCTTGTTTGAGTTGTAGCGCTGCGAAGTCGTAGTATCTGTAGCGCAGCGTCGGCGTGAGCTTCTCGACCATGATCTTGGTGACTTCTGGGTTGTAGAGATAGTGTATGCAGTTCAGAGCTCGAAGTGTAGACACGGCGTTCGTGACTTTGCTTGAGAAAATGCAAATGTCACGTGGCGACTCGGTGAGGCGAGACAGAGACTTAAGATTGTCTATCTCTGTCGTGGCGATGACTTCAGGTCTTCCGAATCTGGACTGCAGCACCTTCATGACTTCTGTTGACTCGGCGTTACTGATAAGCAGCCCTTCTACTGCTTCCTTCGCTCTTCCTTTTAAGTTTCTTCTTAATCTGTTCAGGTTCTCGATGTTGGTGAAGGTGTCCATTGTCTCGAAGAAGGCGGCTCGGAATGATAACCACTCTTGATGGTGACCGCTGAAGAATGGTAGCTCGACGTACTTGGGTTGACGCGCAGCTTTGACGGCCTGTGTGATAGCCGACGCAAGCTGTGAGATGTCGGACTGGACGCCGGCTCCCGCCGGTGTTGAAAGTACTTGCGGTTGTTCAGGCTTCTGATCTTCGAGGTCTAGCTTCTCTGTCGTCGGCGGCGGCTTCTCGGTCTGGTTCAACCAAGTATCGACGCGCTCGTCGGCTTCTGTCTTCGAATACACGGAGATGTCGTCGTCGGAGTCTTCCGCCTCTAGGGCGGCTAGGCGGGCCTCGGCCAGCTTGACTTGCTGGCGAGCGAGCTCTTCCTTGGCTCGTGCTATTCTCGCGGCTCTCGGTTTGACCGCGTGCTCGGTGACGCGTGCTGGGTGACGCGGTTGACGGGCGGGGCACGTCGCGCGGCTCTGCACGACGTGTCTCTGCCTCGGCTTCTATGACTATAGGCTCGGCGTTGCTGACCGTCGCACTGGCGCCTCGCTCGGCAGATGGCAAGGCGCCCTGTAGGGGCGTTGATGTAGTAGCAGGCTTCTGTGCTGTTGCTGAAGATGTAGCTGCGCGCGCGGTGCTGAGTGTGTCGCTCGATGAAGTGTGGAAAGGGTCCAGGTTCTCGGAATGATCACCCGGCCCTTTCCCGTAGATCTTGTGATCGGCATGGCGAGCGCTGCGCAGTAACTTGACGTCCTCAGATCCGGCTCGAAGGACCACGATGTACGTGACCACCGATGTACTCGATGATGTGCGGAGCCCGGGAGCTCCGGACTGTTCGACGGTCACGTAGTTAGCTGTAGGACTGGATTGGAGGACAAAGTCAATTTCTTGTTTTCAGGTGTTTACTTGAAGCTTGCTGGCAGGTTACTACATAACAATTTTCGTTTCGTTCTATATTTATACTAAATCCGCGAAAGATGAACCAGGGCTCTGATTGGCGGGCCAATGGCAGCGCGAGAATAAACTATTGGCATCCCGCTCTGTGCGTCCCTCTCGCACACATAGAGGTACTGCGCTGCCTTACCTGAATGAGAGCCCCGGCCCACTTTTGATTTAATTTTACTCTAAAATACGGACAAACAAACTTAATTAACAAAGTTAAAACTCATATCTTATAACTATATCTTCATTCCATAGCGCCGTCCTGCACACATATAAATATGAAACAATGACTAAAACGATAATTCAAAGACCATCATGATGTTCTAGTTATGTAACTTGATTTCGAATCGAAGAACTGACTTCAATTTTTTATGTCCTTGTGAGATTTGTATTCAATTATTAGCTTATTTCTGAACCTAATTTAATTTTTTAACTGACTTCTTGATTGGACTTTTTGTATTTTTTTGTATGTTACGTGTTCATTCAACCAATTAACAAACGATATTTTTTTATTGTTTGATACCTTCAGAAGCGGCCTATTATATATTTTATCTTCTTATCTATAGTATTTTAAAATATGTTATCAAGTATTGGTTTATGCTTCCATCAATTGATTTAGATTTACCTTGTAGAGAAAACAAAAAAAAATATAAAATCAACCTACTTAAATTTTGTATTAACAAAATAAATACACTTTCCACAAACTGGATTATCCGTTTTGCAGATAAAAACAATTATGAAAAAACACTATTAAAGCTTTTTATCTGAAAACCCTTTTATATTCCTATTAAACTCCGAAATTGCACGCCAATCATTTACAGCGGTGCGTGATCAAAAGAAAAATATGAACCCTCAGCAGGTCGCGATAACACGCCGTGACGTATCACGTAACACGTGCTCCCGTCACGGAACGGACGAATTTGTCACGCCCGGGACAATCTAAAACGAGAGAACAAAAGAACACTGTTTTGATGGAAATGTAGGAAACGTTGTAATAAAATGTGAACTTTTTATACAGGGAGTTGCAAATTCATACAACATTGTGAAGTGGCTGTTGAAATAAAGCGGCCAAAAACGAGTCTAACTCTCACAGTGAGGGAACCGTACAATTTTTTTTTTTTTGTAAAAATATCAATAAATCATGTAAATTCTAATCAAAATTATTATTTCAATATGCTCAACGTTTTTAATGTTTACAAAGTGGGTTGAAATCGCAAAATTTTAAAAACTATATACAAATGTCTGTCCTCAGAAAGTCTTTACTTCCTACCAAACTTTTGGCTAGCGCATAAAACTCAAGGTTCTATTCTAAACTCCACAGTATGTGTAATTTTATAGCATATAGATATATAGATATTGTATCATGCGTTGAGTTACGGCTGGTCTAGTTGGGAGAACGGCGCTTGCCGATCCGGAGACCCCGGGTTCAAACCCCACACGCACCACTGTCTTTTCGAAGTCATGTGCGTAATGCCGCTAACTTAAAACGGTGAAGGAAAACATCGTAAGGAAATCGACATGTACGTAGAATCTTTCGAAGTCATGTGTTATCCACCAATCCGCACTGGGCCAGCGTGGTGGATTATGGCCTTGCGAGAGAAGGCCAGAGTCATAGCAGTGGGAAGATTTAGTGGGCTGTTGATGATGTATCATGCGTTCTCTGCCAAACCGTTATAAAGCCAAAGAAGCGAAAAGAAAGCTCCGAACTCCAGCAGTGGGAATATTTAATGGACTGTTTTTGGTTAATATTTACAGAAGTAATATACTATACTTATAATATAAAATTCGGTAGTGAGCTAATTAAAGTTACCATAATTATCATCATCAGACTCAGTTTGATCCAATGCTTTATATAGACTTTTATTATGGTACGTCAGCCATAAATTTACCGTTACCAATCACCGACTGAATCCTTACTATTTTGTTCGTATGCAATAGAGGAGACTGTAAATCAGGTTACTAATGTAACAATATATAGTATATATCGTTATTCCATCGAGTCTCCGACCGCTACTCTAGGATTGCTGATTTGCGGTCCCCATAATGGAACACGTCAATTTCAACGGCTATCAGTTCCGTGGGAGCCCATTGACTGTCACTTTGGTTTGGCTTTGTACTAATTGTGATTAGTAACTATTTCTAGTCTTAGTTCTCTGGAGGTTTCATATACGACTGCAATCCCCCTAGAAATCTGGATAAATAAAATAGTGGTTCTCATAGGTCGTTTCGAAACATCCTGTTTTTTCCTTGTTATTTTGGTGTCATGCATATGTTGGTTTCATAAAACCTGTACTGTCTACGGAAAATTAGACTAACACAGAAAACACAATTTAATAATAATATTTATGAATACATTATTGTGAAATAAGCATAGCCAGCCGTTGCAAGTTTAGTCATAACAACTATAATAATAAATATTGGTGCACAATTTACACACAACACCATCTGACCCCTAACTAAACAACGCTTGTAATATGGCGGCCAGATGGCTGATATTTATAATACTTATATAGTTCGAAATACGTACTTATTATACATAGAAACACCCAGATACAGTGCAAACATTTGAATTCATCACACAAATATTTGCACTGGGTGGGAATCGAACCCACTACCCACGGCGTCGCAGGCAGAGTTATTACTCATTAAGCCATGAGGCCAGTCACGAAAAGCTTGAGAAAATTCTACACATGATGCAAGCGTTTCTGTATAATCATCGTCATCATAATTGGACCATAGTCGCCTGCTGTTTACATAGGTCTCTCCCATAATAGGTACGTCATTTATCCCGTTCCTCTATTTTACGCTTCCAATCACCTCAAACTTAACTAAAAGTATTTTTTTCGTAAATTGACACTTCGTCTGGGTACTAAGCGTCTTACACTACGTTTACCGATTTGCGGTCTTTACTCTGGAGCCCACCAGATTGGGATACACCCAATGTTATAAGATTGTGAGGTAAGGTAACTTTAATTGTCTCAATGATGTAAGTTGGAGAAGCTTTTTTGGCTTTATCGTAGGTAAGCGTAAGTGCTTTTTTGTAGATTGTCGAGACAAGCAAAAGTCTTAGCGTAAGCAACACGCCTGCCATAACAACAAACTGCTACATTCATAAATGCACAACTGCATGAAACTATTTGCAGTGTACGGTTCAGTACCATACTTCTAAGAGCTCGTAAAGTTTTGCGTCGACTACACCATCCCTAATAACATTTCCGATAACTCAAATACGCTCTTTCGCATACCCGCTTTTCTCATCGTCCTGAGTATAACTTTAGTAATAATCAACTTAGTAGCAGCAGGTGCTCCTATAGCTTGTTCACAATGCAGCCAGCTCAGCATAATCTAACGCAGCATTAATAACTACCTGGGGCAGAGTTGCCAGCTCGCGTTCCGAGTGTGGACGCGGGAACTTTGTCGTGCTCATTCGAGAGTTCAATACAAGTCATAACAGGCGAGCGTTTTGACACTCCGGAGTTTAAAAAAACTCGCTGAAGTAACTAAACCAATGACATTGCGTTATTTTCAAAGAAGTTTAATAGCATAAGCTCTCCGTTTTCTGTTCCTACCGCTAAGTCTTCTCTCGAAATGAGGAATTCAAGGCCATAATCCACCATGCTGGCCAAGTGTGGGTTATCAGAGGACACATGACTTCCAAAGATATCTTGATACACATTTTATTGGAAGTAACAAAACGAGCAGGATGTGCCTGATAGTAAGCAACATACCTGCCTATTTCAACACAGTGACACGCAACATGAAGCATGAAGAGTCCAAATCGTTACCTAGCACCGCAATGTGCTCGTCAGCCGGAAATATAATGTGTTTCATCTCTTAGCCCAATAATTTATCTGGAAACATTGCCCTTCAAACTGGAACACGGTAGTATTTGCACATCACTACTTCTTACCAAAATAACTGACAGAGTTGCTGTACTTCTCTAGGAGGACTCTGCAAAGAGTTCTACCACTAGATACAAAGATTATAATATTAAAATATCGAAAGATTCTTGGAACATACCGGTATCCTCACGATGTTTCCTTTCATCGCTAAAGCCAGTAGTGATGACACACATTCCTATATTTCTGCACTTTGTTAAATACTCTGCGGGTCAGATGGGATTTCAACCTACGACCTGACTACGTGAATTTCACGATCATCACGAATTTCATAATAATATGTTTTTTTTAATTATGAAACTTCCAAAAAATTTGCTTACAAACCAACGTATCTTAAAAGAAATAGGAACATCGAATAATGTGATTATTTGCATTTGCAAAAGTATGTAGGCTCAGAGAAAGAATATAATTTTTAGGAAAAGAAATATAATTTCTTGAAATTTAATAGAATTTTTGATTTTGCTACTGACTTAGTCAATCTATAAATGTATATAAAATGAACGTTTGTATGTATGTCATTTATAAAATCGTAAAATATGTATGCATTTGGTCATATCGTGATCATTTAGCTAAGCATGAACCAAAAAGAGTTTCTGAATTGGTAAAGTCAATTTTCAAGAGGTGGCGTTGCAATGCGCGAAAGAGCTAATATTTACTAAATAAAATGATGCTCCTACGAGTACATTCTAGTAATCATACAAACATAAACATTTTTTTTGAAAAGCAAAGTTTTTTCTTTGAATTGTACCACACATAGCTTTTCCATTCGACTAGTGCCTACAAACGTGGACATGGATTCGATCTGAATGTTTTAAGCCGGTTCTGTTAGTTCCTCGGTCGTGTTGACTCCTTCATACTAATTACCTACTACCTTTACTAATTAAATTTAGATTTATAAATGTCAGTTCACGTAATTTTGCATGCAATTTTTGTGAAGAATCCTATGTACATTCTCATCATCATCATCAGCCACAAGACGTCCACTGCTGAACATAGGCCTCCCCCCTAGATTTCCACAACGAACGGTCCTGCGCAACCTGCAACCAGCGGTTTCCAGCGACCTTTGTGAGGTCATCTGTCCATCTAGTGGGAGGCCGTCCAACACTGCGTCTCCATGTTCGTGGTCGCCACTCAAGAACCTTTTTTCCCCATCGGTTGTCAGTTCTGCGAGCGATGTGGCCTGCCCATTGCCACTTCAGCTTGCTTACTCTTTGAGCTATGTCGGCCACTTTCGTTCTTTTGCGAATATCCTCATTACGGATTCTGTCGCGCAAAGAGACTCCGAGCATAGCTCTCTCCATAGCTCGCTGTGTGACTTTGATTGTGATTGTGTACATTCTCAATATATATAAATTACGCGTCACGTTGTTTGTCCGCGATGGACTTCTAAACTACTTAACCAATTTTAATAAAATTTGCACACCGTGTTCAGTTTGATCCAACTTGAAAGATAGTATAGTTTTTATTTCGATTAATAGTTTTTATATGGCAATATTCGAGCGAAGCCGGAACGGGGCGCTAGTATAATATATTATATATCCATACATTGACATTCTACTAATATTATATATGTCAATGTATGGATGTTTTGATATATTTTGCTCAACCACGTCGTAACGTATGAATGAGTTGGGCTGAAATTTGAAACACAGTTTGATTATAGTCTGGAGGAACACATAAGCTACTTTCTATTCCGGGAAAATAATGGAAACGTGAACTACGCGGGTAAACCCTCGGGGTGCTACTAGTGCATAATATTAGTAGGATAGGATACTCAATCACGTAGTAACGTAGAAACGGATCGGGCTGAAATTTGAAACATAGAATATAGTCTAAAAAAACACAAAGCCTACTTTTATCCCGAAAAAAATAAAGAAATCGGGAATAGGGATGTTAACAACTTTTCGGGACTGCTTTTATTTTGAAGATTGAGCCTTGTTTACCTTAAAAAATAACATTTTCTTTCAAAATATTAGTATTTTCGATGAGTAAATATATTTATTAGACTAATTTTGAAATCCGCTAAAACACTAACGACTGACATGACGTCACTAGTCGCAAAACATTGATCTCGATTCATGACTGTATTATGTCCAGTCCAGTTTATGTGTTTTCTTATCATTATTTGAATACAAACAATCAAAATCTTCGTCGCTAAGATCGCAAACTATAATAAAAATGCAGAAAAGTAAACAGATTAATCAGTTTCGACAGTTTGTTTTGCGACAAGTGACGTTATTGATTCATATTGGTGTTTCCAGTCACGTGACAACATATTAAAAATATGGCATTTAAAATCATTTATAATAAATTTATAACGTAATATTAAATTATAATAATGTGATTTTCGATATTCTATTAATGCAAACTATCATAAAATTAACATTAAACATTAATGTGTGATTAGTGTTAACATCCCTATTAGGTGGGCAAAACCACAAGGCGCTGCTAGTCGATTGATATAGCTTTAAGGTAAAATTTCGGCCATTTGGCGAGCGCCAGTATTCTTAGATTCACAAACAAATATCAAAGTCCCGTAATAACGTAGACTAAAGTAATTTCGCAAATAATATTCTGGGATTAACGCGCTCGCCCGTGACGATCCTCTTACCGTAATCCTTCTGTGGACAAAACTCTCATAGTCCATATTAGTCATGGCCATTAGGACTCGGGATTAGAACCTGGAGGTTTGTAAGCACTACAATGTTTTCAAATATGACATTTTTATTTTTCATAATTTTATAGATTTCGAATTGAGTGTTTTCAGCGACCGCGAATGCGCAAACGTAGTGTGGGACGCCCTGAGACTAGACAGACTGACAATGTACAAAAGACGGCTGTGGCGATTGGAAACTTATAGACCGAGGATATGGGATTATGGGAGAGGCGTATATCCCCCAGTGGGCGCACAGAGGCTGATGATGATGATGTTTAAGCGTAAGCAGCTTAATGCTACCACAAAACAAGACAGAAGACACAAGTTTTACGGAAAACGTCGTGAGGCAATCGCCTATGGCTTGAAACATTCAAGGGAAAACATATGTTCACGCCAAAAACAACCCCTAGCGACACCTAGTTTATTTCTAGTGTACTTCAACGAAATTTCTTTTATTATGTAGCACAGCAAATATCGCGTCATCGTCAGCCAATGACATCACAGCTACATGACGTGATATATTTTTTAACCAATAAAATTGTTCCTCTCTCACCCTTTCCACGATCTTTGTATTAGACACGTATTCAATAAAATTCTAGCAATCAATTCACACACAAGCTGGTTTTTATTTTTTTTCCAAAATTATTTAAAACTTATAATCCACAAGATATATAAAAGCGCATAAAACACATCTATCAAGTAGGTGCATGTATCATCTGACAAAGCATTTGAGTGCCTGGTAGCCTTCATTATTTAGTTATTTATTATGTCATCATCAGCCGCAAGACGTCCACTGCTGAACATAGGCCTCCCCCCTTAGATTTCCACAACGAACGGTCCTGCGCAACCTGCAACCAGCGGTTTCCAGCGACCTTTGTGAGGTCATCTGTCCGTCTAGTGGGAGGCCGTCCAACACTGCGTCTTCCGGTTCGTGGTCGCCACTCGAGAACCTTTCTTCCCCATCGGTTGTCAGCTCTGCGAGCGATGTGGCCTGCCCATTGCCACTTCAGCTTGCATACTCTTTGAGCTATGTCGGCCACTTTCGTATATTCGTATATCATATATTATGTATTTTATTTTAAAGGCTGACGACGGGACGAACAAAAAAAGCGGATTATGGTAAACTGTACTAAATAGCACAGTGTCACGTGAACATTAAGAGTCTCCTTCTGTACTCGTCACTAAAATGTAATTTAATTTAATTATTTAATAAAATTTACTTTTTCCTGTACATTGCCCTCCGAAAAGGAACACGGAAACCATGCCTCAAGCTCCATTGCATTGGGAACAAAAAAATAGACAGCTTATGCTAATCTACCTCCATATTGTGTCCTCATCCAACTGTGCTTCTACCTACTTAGCCGCATCAAAACAAATTTATAGCTCCATGAAAATATGTAATTGAAGCATTTCGCCGCTATTTCATCTCGAGGCTGCAATCTAAAGCTCGCGCAAATAGCGTTTCATTTCGTCAAATGACGTCGAATGACGTGTATTTCGGTAGAACCATTGACGTCTCCGAGTCACGCGCTGAACTCCAAATGTTTGTATAGGTCTCAGTTCTCACAATTGAGCAAATGGCGTGACAATTTGAAAATAGGTTTGTCTAAAGAAATTTGTTTTAGAACATATCCTCATTGTAATAAGTTAAAATATTGAATACATTTGTGTTTGTATTTTCATTTAGATATTGAAGTGCTAACGAAATTAAAGTTTTTACATAAGTCTCAACTGTTACGTTGAAATTAAATAGTATGTTACTTGTTAGTGTTATTGTAGTTATCCTGCTTGTATAATATTATAAATGCAAGAGTTTTGATGTTTTCTCAATCTCCTCAAACGGTTGAATGTTACAATTTGACAAAGCTAGAATGCTATCGTTGTGTAAGATAATACCTAAACTACATTATGCCGCGTAAAAATGATGTTAAAATTATCTACAAATAAACATTTAATACAACAAAGCGAAGAATGAACTCTTTGACTACTATGATATCTAACTGTTGTTTTTATTGGAATTCTACTCGTATTACTAAACAAGACTCGGTAACAAATGCAAGAAGTTTATACAAATACTAACTGTGCTCTATGGCGTATCCACGTCCAAACAGTTTACAATGATAATTTTATCTAACTATATTTTAAGTGTCAACCAGATCTATTCAGGCGTTACGTGATTGAGCAACAAACATCCTAACTTTCACACTTGACGAAATACTTGTAGGAAGTGTCATTATCAAAAGTAACTTATTACACTTATCCTGGCAACCACTCAAAAGTTACTTTAATCAGACGATGTGCTAAAGCAATTGTTCCCACAATTGCAATTAGCTAAGACTCTGTCCCCTTCACAAGATCATCTTATCTTCATCTCTCCAATAACTCATCAGAGCAAGATACGAGTGTGTGACTGTTAGTCCGTCCCGCTGTCACGCCGTCCACTCGTCTCCGACGAGATAATCCTAGCCCTTCACGTGACAAGGCATCGTGTCACGAGACTGGCTCTACTGTCACGCTTTACACTCACAGTGAGCCTTGTAAATTAGACAGGTCTTAAGGCGTTATGTATTATGCCGACCTTTTCAAGCACCTTTGACCTATTATGGATGTTCTGAACGTTGGATTTTGATCCTAATTTCTTTATGAAATAAATTACAATTTGGCACAGAAACAGAACATTGGACAGGGCAACAAAATAAACATCATATAAGATGACGAGTATAATCATCTTGACTCTTAATGGTGAAATAATTGCATGGTGTTGTATTGTTAGAAACATCTATGTTGCTTTTCATCCAGAGTCACTTATTGCTTATTTGAATTTACGTGGATAATGTAAATTCCACCCTAACAAACAACTGCCACATGACTTGTGTCGTAAAAAAAATGTTTTAAATACACAACTAGCTAAATTCAAACAAAAAAATGTCCAAATGTCCAAAAATGTTTTTCTAAAAAAATGTCCAAATAAACGTCGATCAGTCCAATTGACTTTGACAAAACCTCGGTTTGACCAGTAGTTTGTTGTAGCAACGTCAGTCGTCTAGCGTTTCCAGGCATCCGGATATAGCAGGACATAGTTGGGCTTTTTGATTGCGTGTCCAGCCCAAATAAACAGTGTCCAGTTTGTCAGGCTATTGTTAGGCTATTCACTTTTCGCAAACAAGCGAGCGCCAAACATAGCCCAGTGCAGTTGAGGCGCCTGTCGGTCGCTCTTACGGTTCGCAGTAAGTAGTGTTCATACCTTTTTATTGTATCTATAATAATTATTAATACTGACACAAAATATCAATAATGTTTGGCGTCCGGCATTTTTATCCAAATGTGACTGGGTGACAGACCCAGTCTGGCTATTAAGTTTGACGACCTGGCAACCCTGTAGGTACCAGATGATTGCCATCGTAACTTTTTTGAACATTCTTTCATGTAATTTTTTCGTGTCATCCTTGTCAATCTTTTGTTACATTGAACGCTCAGTTTTGCGGCATTACATTTCGAAGCGCGTCTAGCACATACCTACACTTTTATTTAATTGGATAACGGGACACTCATGTATATACGGTCGGTCAATCCGACTCGAGTTTCGGCCGCGTCCGGCGGCCTTTTTCAAGGCGAGTGCACACGCGCGGTGGCTGCCCGTTTGGCATACCTACATTGCGCATAACACGATATTCGTTAATTTTTAAACGCGTCTTTCAATGTGCGCTTGCAGATATACGATTGACTACAAACGCGCATCTGAATGTAAATTTTTCACAAGTTTTACTAGTGGTAGAACTTTTTTATAGAGTCCTGAGAAGATACCACACATTTGCCATTTATTCAACCGTCCAACAGTAATATTCAAACATTATTAAATTGTGTCCTGATTCGAAGAGAATGTTTTATAGTGAAATAAAAAAAGCTTAGATTTAAAAAAATTGGTTGCCTGTAAAGTCGGTATACGGGCGAAAGTTTTACGTGACAACGACTTTGAGTGGTAAAATAATTTTACGGAAGGGACGCGTGCCTTTCACTTTTTATGTCTGTCTCTCTCGCTCTTAGGCGGGCTAACCATGCCCGAGTGGAAGGCGCTCTCGTTGTGAGCGCATAACGTGAGCGGAGCATAACGCAGTTTCTTGAAGTGTCACCCGGCAAACCAATTTATAAGACGTTGTCACGTCAAAAGCACAGAGGTAAATTATCCTAAATCTGTAGTGCTGGGAATTATATGGATTCTTCGTATTCAACAGCTGTGTGGCATTGTGTTGTTTTGGGCATATATACATTACATCAGATTAAGGTCTTGCTTGTACCCTTTCTCTAAAAAAAGGGTTCGGAATTACCTATTATAGTTAAAGAAATAATGCTTTAGCTTTTTTAGATAGTTTGTATCAAACTTTTGTACATCAAAAAACATACATCAAAATTAAGAATCTCCTCCTCTTTTGAAGTTGGTTAATAATCAGAACCGAAAATTTGGCCATCAGTGAAAATTGTGTGAAATCCGGTCTCAGTTTTCGCAGTAGCTACATTTGAACACCCTCGCTCGTAACAATGATTAACTACCCAGGTAGTAATTCTGCGCGTTAATTTATGACTTTTAAACGGTGAATAAATACTCAATGCGCGTTCGAGCCCATAATGGCGGTTAATAAAACGCCCCGAATATCAGGAGTTAAGCTTGTTAAATTCTGTAATAACCCTGTAAGGTTTAGAGCCTACTTAAATATGTAATTTGATAAGCATAGATTATAAGTTCCGTCACTTTTGGAGTTCAGAATTTGCAATCAGTTAACTAAGCTAGTAGATTTACCTATAAGGATAAATATAAGGGTACACCATTTGCGAGGTAATCTGTACCTACTTTACTACTGGTGAGTTTTGGATAGTAAGAGCTATAGTTTTATAATAAGCATCGATATACACAACTGGATGTGCCCTACCAAACTTCAGATTTTTTGGTACAATCAATTTAACAAAATCAAATCTGCCTAACTCTATATTGCGCTTGTCGCCATGAAAAAATGATTTATCCGTTGTAGTTTTTTAGAAAATACATCTCTGTAAACTGTAAAACAATAAAAAAATTGCATTACTGCTTAGCTTTAAAATAACTAACTATGTAGCAAGAAGTTTCCACAGGCAAATTCTACTATGATACGGTACTATACCTAATCATAGAATTACCATTACATGGCTAAGAAATTAAGTTCAATTTAAAATGTTTTTGTAGCACAGCTCAGATAGTTCCTATTGCATACCGGCCTGAAAACTGGCGCCACAAGCGTAGTTCCAAAGCTATAACAACAAATAATAAAATATTAATCTTATCACCCCTAACCTTCGAAGACTTATCCTCGCACTCTCCATAAACATTTCTATTCTCACCTTAATAAACATTAAGTGACAATTACCGATACAAATTAACATTTACCAAGCGAGTGATAGTAAGGCGGCGCACACAATAACGGGTCCTCGATTAATCTCCCTTTCCCCCTGGGAGTTACTGGTCCCCCTCACCCCAGTCTCATTGTTCCCGGACAGGTCATGGGTGCCAGATAAGAGTGCCATTGTTTGTGCTGGAGCCCCGTCGATGTCTTTAGATTAATGTGTACTTGCCCTTATAAATATTCGGTTAGAATTACAAATTGGGAAGTTGCGAGGGAAATTTTAAATAGGTTCCGGATTTATCTTTAGTTTGGAATTCAAGTTGTAATGAACATTTTGTTGTTAGATCCTGACTGTTCTATTGCTATCTATGTTGTAAAAGACAATATTGATTTCATAATCGTGGTCGTAGGTTAAAATCTCATGAGCACTTTTCTGTTCTACTCAAGAAGAGATATAGAAATTTGAATTGCATATGTTCTTGAAGATGTAGAAGTCATTACTGGCTTAAACAGAGAAGGAAATTATCGAGAGACAACCCGTTCCAAGAAAGATATTGTCTGCGGACCTCTGTTTTCTACCAGTCCGCACATGGCCAGCGTTTTTTTTTTAAATGAAGAGTGACGAAACGAGCAGGACATGTGCCTGATGGTAAGCAACATGCCTGCCACATAACAGCACCGTGACACGCAGCTATTGGATCATGAAGAGTCCAAATCATTACCTAGCGCTGCACTGCGCTCGTCATCCAGAGATCTAAGATGTTATATCTCTAAGCCCTGTAATTTCTCTGGAAACATTAAAAGCGTGAGGAATTATGGCAATGACTTTCTCCCGAATCCCAGTAGTGGAACTTAAAGTGAGTGGTTGCAAGTGTGTTTAGTAAAATGTTGATTTTACTTTTATGGGAAATACATGTTTTGAGTAGCCCATTATACCCAGCTCATAATATTTAATTTGTTGGGGACCCTATTATACTAAATATGGTATCATACATGACGTTGAAGTAAATTTTATATTAATTATTTGTTTCGTTTGCAACCCATTGTCATTAACATGTTTATTGTATCAATACACTATAATGGGGAACATGTTTTTTCTTTCTTGCACTAAATTTTTCATCATTGAAATAATATACATATTAAAATTGCGTTTAGGAGAAAACATGCGCCGTACATACAATTATTTGAAAATGGGAAAATATATAGACATAAAATTTCATCGATTCCCGCATATATGACAAAAACGTTTCGTAATATCTAAAACATGAGTTTCTTTACATTTTAGCTTCGCACCGCATCTAAAAACACTTTTATGTTTAAATATATAACCTTCCAACTAAATTAAAACTCGATCTCGTAAATTATAAACACCGCAAAATGATTTTTTCCTAGTAAAAAGTTATTTTTTACAATTTAACCACCCTAATTGTTACGTAATAAGCCTAATTTGAACGTGGCGAGAAGCCTTTGCGGAGGAAAAGTATTGTCCTCGTTTTTTTTGGTATTTTTTGTGATAGAATGTAATTTTTTGTGATGAATTTTAAAGGTTCGGATTTTGACCTTTTTGCTGGCGTCCATTTTTTGCGCTGTCTACAGAGAAGCCTTAATGAATTTAGAAGTTTAGAGAAGGGGCAAGGATCAAGATCGTGGCGTTAAATGTACCCAGCAGGAAGAACACTTGAGTTTTATTAAAAAGTCCGATTGGAGCACAAATTTGTTTTTGTTTTTGAAGTAAAAAACTCTTTTATCGCACACACAGGTTTTTCGTGGGCTGTGAGGTCAAGCGTCGTTCGGGAATGAAGGACATAGGTATTAGGGTGAACATGGCCGTCTATGGCCATGCTTGGAAGTCTAATCTTATTTAGGCGACAATGCTTTGAAGATTTATTCCGGACTAGCAGTGCTCTCCGCTTTCACCCGCGTAGTTTCCAAAATGAGATATTGTATAATAAATATGTATTTAAAAATATACCTATCTTATACCTTTAAACGACCAATTCTTGTAGGTATATATTTATATAGAATCTGAATCTCGGAAACGACTCGAACGATTTTCATTTTATGTATACGGACGTATACAGGGGGTTTCGGGGTCGATAAATCGATCTACTTCAACTTAAATACTCTAGATAGGTTTTATTTTTTTTAAACATCATTTTATGCGCGTTTTTATACAATGAAAAACTCCTACAATGCCATTAGAATACGATAACTTTTTTCGCCACTGTTCTTTAAGTCTAAATGGCTCAGACGGACATGCTCGCCCTCGGAGTCAACAGGCCCCGGTTCGAATCCTGATGGTTACACTCGGGACTTTTCTTTTTGTTTCTGAGAAAATCTTATACTTAGAGCCTTTTATAAACGCATTTAATTCGTATCTAAGTAGGTCTAAGTAAGTCATAACTACGTAATTCGTACCTGCCTAAATATCATTTTAAAAAACCGAGCAATGCTCGGTACTAAGTATTATATCAGCTATCTGGCTTCCATAGTACAAGCTTTGCTTAGTTTGGGGTCAGATGGTGTTGTGTGTGAAATTTCCACCAATATTTATTTATTAATTGAATTCTGAGTTCTGAGAATTAGTTTTCACTTCTATCGGCAGACCCTATAACTGCTATTTTTTAAACTGTTGTCTTTGATTGGTTTGCACTCGATTATTATCATTTCGTCAATAAACCCGACGCTTGTCATAAACCGAACACTGACAGTTCGGAGTAGACAAATGAAAAACAGCGTATCTCCGAAATAGCGTAAAACGGGGTAGTGTAAGTCGGAGTATTGCTGTATTCCGATTTTAAGAGCAATGTATCCGAAAAAATTACAGAGTGTAGAAATAAATCATCTAATATTTCTGGGTGACAAGCGCAGCGCGGCGTTAGGTAGTTACGACTCTTCATATTCCTATAGCAGCGTGAGAGTGTGCCGTTATGGGTCGGTGTATTGCTTACTATCAGGCACATGATCTGCTCGTCCCATCACTCTATATAAAAAAGATAAAAGAAGAAAGACGTCTAGTTAGTCTAGTCACTCGGAGATTAGGTATTTTGAAAAGAAATTGCTTATTCAAACATAGGCCACCCATTAGTAGCGATAAATCTGTTTTTATAAAGCTTACTTTGCGAGGGTAGATACAGGAGTATAATTTAACCCCACTTCGCTCTTAATTAGCCGTGGCCGCATAAAATGTTTAATGTGGAAGACATTAAACCATAATTATGGGGCACAAACAGAAGCTACCCGGGAAAGTGTGGAATTTGCGCTAATATCGAGTTTTATGACTGAAGTTTGAATCTCTGAAATCTTTGGAAGTATGAATATTAACCTGTTTTCACTGAAGTTTAGATAAGTACAAGCAAATGTTGTTAGAACAAGGCAGAGTACACCCAAAGCGATGTTGAACATTAAAGGGTGACCACTTCTTGAAACTCAGCTTGTAAACTTTTTTATGTTTATACAATTTAGAGCGAAGAGACGAGCAGGACATGAGCCTGATAGTAAGCAACATGCCTGCCAAATAACAGCACAGTGAGACAGCTAGTTACTTGGTTTACGGACGATAGTTTAAGGTCACAACGTCATAACAAAATATTAATAGATGCGGCGCTAGCGTACAATGAGCGTAACGGGACATAACGAGACATTTTTTCGTTTTTCTTTTTCGCAGCCGACGTGCATTCATCTTGAAGGCACAATTACTAGCATAGTTTAATTTAATCACGCAAAGTCTAATACAAGCCTTGTTTACACGGCTGGGACTGCTAGTAATGTCTCAAGTTAATGATTAGCGTGATCTCATGATAATTACCATCGACTGGTTAACTAGGTAGTGTAATTTCAATATAAATTTAGATTATTTAAAAAATTCTATTCAATTTCAATTCCCGATATGAATTTGCAATTCTAAACTGTCGGGGATTACTTGACGTTACATTCAAAATTCAACACGATAACGTGAAACCTAAATAGCTTGTTTAGTTAATTTAGCATTATTTAATTAACATAGCAATTAGTGGCGACGGGGCTGCCGCGGTCGAAACTATGGAATTAGAGGATTCGACACTAATACAGTTTAAAGTGATGTTAGTGTATCAGTGTGGAATGTAATACAAAATATGTGGCTCCCGTCGTAAACTTTTGACACATTTAAATTAATTAACGGGTGACCCATTTCTTTGTAACTTTATTAGGAATTTATACGGGATACGTTAGTTTTGCATGGCCTTTAAAATGAAATTGTGCTGCGTTACACTATATTTAATTGGATAACGGGACACTCACGTATATACGGTCGGTCAATCCGACTCAAGTTATGTACGTATATACGTGAGTGTCCCGTTATCCAATTAAATATGTGTAACAACCACGTTAATTTTATTACACTATATTATTTGAAGTTTCTTATTGGAACCACAATATTGGCGAATACATTACCTTCACTTTAAGGACCTTTTATTTTAAAATGCTTCGTTTTGTGTTGAGGTATACTGTGAAGTATGTTTTATGTACCTATGCTTACAAGTTGCTTTTTTGGTGTAAGTATAATAAAGGTATTTAGTAACAAAGATTAGGTTTAGAAAGTTCAAATTTCTGCAGTGTCTTAGCAGTGTCTGTCGATCGGAATGGAACTCAGATGAAGAATGAGAACAAATGGAAAGGTGTTACAAGTTACTTCCGACTATCTCTATACTACTTTAGTTAGTGTTCTTAGATACACATAATATATTATTCAATACTTGGCTATAATCTTGAAAGGAGCTACTCAATACCCATTATAATGAATTAGCATAATGCCATGTAAATGCATCTAATAATGATATGTAAGTGTAATTAATTCAGCGTCAATTAACAACATGTGATATCGCAGTGATGTTCACACAGCTGTTACATTAAATGGTAATGATTTTGTGGTTTTGTTGTTACTAGCTATTCATATGGATTCGCTCGAGTAGAGGCCAATTGAAGCCAATTGTTTCCATTTAAAAAAAAAAACTTAGTTTACTAGTTTAGACTTAAAAAAGTAATAGTTTTTTGAGTCCCATAAATCTTCAGCTAATTGTTGGGATACAGTCTTAAAATCCTGAAGGCCTAGTATCATAGGAATACCTAGCTAGTAATAAGGTAAATGAAAATCAAACTACATACAAAATGAAACGTTGAAAATGATTTCTCCAGTAGATGTTTGTACGAGAATATAAATTCTACGGAATAAGTTCAAAAACATCAGAACAGACGTCCTTATTAATTATTCAACCATCTGCCCGTTCAGGAACTTAGGTCAGGATTACCGTAAAGCAGACAGCTCCGTACCAGACAGGCCGACATGTAATCCTTGGATTGACGTAGACTGTAGACACTGACTTCAACTTTATTGTAATAAATTCTTGTAGAATAAAACGGTTTTAAGTACGGCTAAAGTAAAATTATCTAGATTGAGTTGCCAAGACGAATATTATTAGAAATTGGTTATTATTAATAATGCATTATGAAATCCACTGTCGATAATAAGTCAATTAGTTATTATTAATAGTAAATTAGGCATAAAAATAATAAATGTGTTATAATTTATAATAATACTTACTAAAGTGTACTAGTTGTAACTAAAAATAAGTAATTGTTAAAATTAGTTTTCTAATGAACTGGACCAATAGCAATTATAATTTTAAAAGGCCGCTGATCCAGGGAACTATATTCCGCCTAAATAATAAATGACAAAATTTAAGATTTTCACGGCTGTTTTGTGTTTGTTTTTACTATTTAACTCCCTTTGTAATTTTTTCAGTAGGTAGATCATTTTTAGGGCTAGGTAGTATAGACTGTAACGAAGAACATTTACCAACGTCTGAATTCAGTAAAAATATAACAAGGTAAGCATGCGACACTGACCGACAGGTCACCCCCGTAGAAGGGGTGTATGACGAAGGTCTCGTTCCCGATGTGGATGACCCCCGAGACGCCGTTGCAGGTGTGGAAAGCAGCGGAGGCCCCAGGGTAGTCCTTCACTGTGCCGTGATAGTAGCAATGCTCGATCTCCTGGGGACAATTAGGCCAGTTAGCATTCACTTGGATTTAATAAGAGCTGTGAAAAACCAGATTGCTTTTCATTCGATGTGAGAAATGATTTTGGCTTTTGTAGGTTTACATCTGATCGCCATCTTGCTTGAAGTGATAATACTGTCTGCGGTGGAACGAGCTTAACTAGAAGAAACCGATTCTAACATGATTTGAAGAAAAAAATATTTGTTTACTTAGTTTAAATTTGATCTGAAGTGTAAAACAGCCTCCCTACAAATTATTGGTGCATGGAAATAATGTTTGATAAATAATGCTTGAATTTTTAGAAACAACGAGGAGTAGTTTTGGAGATTCCGCGATTTTCGCACAGGATTTAATCGCGATTTAAATTATTATTTAGTGATACATAGATAGATAACTCTTTTTGTACATACCAAAAGCAAAAAAAAACTTATGTAGACAATAACAACAACAGCTACAATCGTCTTATCGCTAAAATCAATCTTTTCCGGGCAATCTTATACTTGACGATATAATTACTTCGACGTTTTGGCAACGTTGTCATCACAACGCTGCAACGAGCGCGGCGCAGCGCTAGGCAACGATATAAAGCATCATGCTCAAATAAATAAATAAATATTGGTGAACATTTCCCACACAACACCATCTGACCTCAAACTAAGCAAAGCTTGTACTATGGAAGGCAGATAGCTGATATAATACTTACATAATTTTAAATACTTGCTTATTATACATAGAACACAAGGCACAGTACAAATATTTGAATTCATCACACAAACATTTGCACTGGGTGGGGATCGAACCCACAACCCACGGCTTCGCTAGCAGACCTACTACCAACTAAGCCACCAGGCCAGCCAATAGCGGCTGCGTCATTTTGGACAAAGTATATTGCTTACTCAATCAGATAAAAACCCCCGACCACCAAAACTAATGATTTGCTAAAAAACCGCAAATCCCCGAAATTTCCTCAACGCCATCAATTCAGGAAACTTTCGTGTCATTTCAATAAATAACATGGAAATAAAATCGGGATTATCTCACCGCAGCGTCTATACCTCAGTACATATCCACTCGTGAGGGGAAGCTCCAATAAAATATTTCGCCGAAGCAATTTCGTGCTTTGTGAAATATTCTAATTTGTCATTCAGGAGTATCGGCCTCAGGCTGGAGCGAAAGAAGCGACGTACGTGAGGGGCCTTCTAAACGGCGGGTGTTGTTTTTTAATGTTAGTAATGTAGTCTTCTCGATCAACGAAGCAATAAACTTTATTCTGGCGTAATCCAAATCGATAGTGTACTAGAGGCTAAAATGTAAATACCGTTGCGGCACGGCACAGATAGAAGAGAAAAAAAATTGGCAGTCACAGGCACTTGATAGTGCCGGACAGCCGATGAAAATGAAAACATACTAATATCATACATTACGATACCTAGGTATATTCTACTGTATTTAATTTTAACGTTACTTAAGTATAATATGTATTTCGACAAATATTCCGATATACTATATATTAATTAGATTTACAAACCTAATGTGAGTTTGTTTTTGGCTGTATTTGTAATTTTGTAAGATCTTTGTTATCCATTAACTAGCAAATAAAGAATTGAATTGAAATAGAAAGAGTTTTTTTTAATATTTGTTGCTTAATCACGTCGGAACAGCTTAACAGAACGGTTTGAAATTTGGAACACAGTTAGATTTCAGTCTTGAATAACACATAAGCTAATATATTTATATCTCGAGAAAATAACGTCCTAGGGAACTACGCAGGTAAAACCGCGGGGCGCTGCTACTAACTTATAATGTGTTATTTAAAAGCACTTATGTACACAAGCACAAGCAGGACATGTGCCTGATGGTAAGCAACATGCCTGCCACATAACAGCACAGCTATTGGAACATGCAGAGTCTAAATCATTACCTAGCACTGCACTCGTCGCCCAGAGATCTAAGATGTTACATCTCTAAGCGCTGTAATTTCACTGGAAACATTGCCCTTCAAACCGGAACACAGTAACGTTTGCACATTACTGCTCAGCGGTAGAATAACTGACAAAGGTATGGTACTTCCCCCAGGCGGACTCTGCCAAGAGTATTACCACTACTAAAATATATTATAATTATATTATAACAAATATGTGTTACGTGCGTCAGTGATGCGATCTTACAAAATATCACTCATCTAGAAGCTTCTAACATCCCGCTGATCTGCCATCGTTCTGACGCTACACCGGCCAACATTAGCATGGTGGCAACAAAAATCTACACGATTTTATGCAATTCAGTACATAGACAGGTAACAATAGTCTGAAACAACACGTCAGCTACTTTTTATCTCGAAATATTAAACAGATCTTTTTTTTTTTTTTTTTTTATTTAAATTATCCACTCCACAGACTCCGGGGTCCGTGATCTTTGTCATTATAATAATCTTTTTTTTTTTACACATTTCTTGGATAAGGAGAAGAGGAAAATAGAAGGGATTTGGGTACATTTAAAATCCAATTCTAGTGCTCGTCTGTAGAGCCGATCACTACCAGTTGGGATTCCGCTAGTAATCGACTCGACATCGAGTGTTTGCCTAATTGCCTTTTGCCATTTGCCTAAGCTGCCTCCTCCCGGCCCAGAGCCTCCACAACGGCCGCATTTCTGTCCCTGATGGCCATCTGTAGGTTGAAATCGCGGATGGTCTTCGATGATGCAGCCCACGCTCGCCGCACGAACCGACCGATGGCGTCGTCGGTGTCGTCAGCGTAGTATGTGAAGGTCCCCGTGTGCCGTGAGATTGCAACTACCGCATGGGGCACGCTCTCGTGCAGCTTCATGTTTGCCTTGGTTTTGATTACGATTACCGACTCGTATGTTAGTCCCTGAGCTTCATGGATGGTAAGGATGCGTGACCCGGTGCCTGACCCATAACCCTGGTTTGTCAGGGTCTCCTTCTCCTCTTGAGTGTGAACTAAGAAGAGGTGTTTGGTTGGGTGTTGGGTATTTGCGCTCCCTTATATCTTCTCTGCTCTAGGGACTTTATACGGGACGCTGAGGAGTACATACCGAGTATATTTCCCTCAGTGCATATGCGACGTCCATTGGGTTTCGATGTGTGCAGAGCAACTCCTGGCTGATCTTTGTTACCAGGTTCGGGCGATGATACCTCATTTCGAAGAGATTTTCCCTGTCGATATAAGGCAACTGATTGACGTCTCCAATGAGGACAATTTCGCCAACACCAGACAGCCTTGAAGCCATCACAATGGCTCCAAAATGGTTCATGAGAGCTTCGTCCACCATGAGGCGGCTGAAACTTTCTCTACCGAAACCATTTACTAGAGCAGAAGCCATGGTTCGCACTCTGGTTTTGACCAGGTTTCCGATTCGGTGCGATAGCTTTTCTCTTAGATCTTTTGCTGCCTCAGTTGTTGTAGTAATGATGGCGTCCTTGTCCACGTCGAAGTGTCTAATCACCCATGTTGTTTTCCCACATCCTGGAACTCCGTTGACACACTGTATTCTCGGTACCTCCCAATTTTCCCAATCTGCTTTGACGTTTCCGTTCCCTTCGATGGTCTTGGCCATCTCTAGGATCTTATCGTCCAGCATAATCTTGGTGCATCGGGCAGTAACTACAATTGGGTCGTTTGGTGGTGTCGCATAAACAGGCACTCCCGCGCGCTCTGTCTCTCTCTCGTTCAGTGTCACGAAGCCATTTTCAGCACTGTAAGCTGCCATATACTGTCCTGTCATGGTTCCCTTGATGACCCGGGATGTGACATTATTGTAAATGGCTGCTTCGGCCTCCTCGAGTTTCGCCTTTAAAAGGCTTTCACTTCCTAGCCTATAGGACTGCATGATGTTTTCGCAGGTCTTGAGGTTGACTTGTCGTGTCGCGCTCAGTGTGGCTATGAATTCGATGAAGGCGTTACGTGCATGGCTCCGCGGCTCCAAAGCCGTGACATAGCGGGGCGGTTCAACCTGTCCCATGTCGGCTCTCGTTCGGGCTGTTTGTTGCTGTGAAGCTGCTTTGGGGTCTTTGACGTCGAGGGGTGATGAATGGGATGTGATTCGGAGTACGCTCCTTGCCGCTGCGTTGAAAGCAGTCACGAACGCCGTGTTGGTGCCTCGGCTGCCAGTTAGATTGGCGGAGGCTTTTTCCGCGGCTGCCCTCTGCTGTACTCTTTCGGAGCCGGTTTGGATGGTCGAACTAGGAACAGGATGTCCCCAGCTGTCAGTTGCATTTGTTTGGTCGTGCGAAGGGGTTCTGAGGAAGCTCAGATTTTCCCCCCTGTCTTCGTATACGACAACCTCATGATGTTTAGAGGCCTCAATGCAACCCAGCCGGTCTGCGACTCTCGCTCTTGAATATTCGATTGCCATCGCATCCACGCTTATCACCCGGGGTGTTTCACCTGCATTTCTGCTCAGATGTGCGAGCAGCGCACTTGCCTGTGTGAAAGGCGTCCGACCTTCCGAGTACTCTATTAGTGCAATCGTTTTGTTCTTCGATCGCACCAACCGAAATCGGTGGCCGTCTAACTCGCACACCGGCATGGCGTCGTAGGTTTTCCGCTTTAATATTAAACAGATCAGGAACTATATGAGTGGAATCACCAAATGTACCTAACTAGTCTATACTAATGTTATAAAGCTGAAGATTTTGTTTGAACGCATGAATCTCGAGAACTGTTAGTCTGAATTGAAAGATATTTTTAGGATTGTCCATTCATCGAGGAATGTCATTGGCTATATAACATTACGCTACTACCAATAGGAGCAGAGCATTAATGAAAAGTATAACTAACGAAAAAATTTTACAAAAACGGAAAAAATATTTCTTTTTGAGAGCTTTCGTTGCGCGCGCTGACATGTCCCCGAAGTCCGTGACAATCTATATCTAAATCTTTTAATGTTGAGTCATTACAACCTAAGCTTACCTTTGTTCTATATCTGAGTTGGTAAGACCAATTTTCGATAGGTGGCGTAGCGACTAGCGTAGGGTTCAGCGAGTATAAAATAAAAATAAAAAATCGACTCGGAACAATGTTGAATCGCTACATCCCTAGCCCCCATTCTGAAAGCTTCTCGCAATTAGGACGTGTACTTTTTCCTGCGGTGAATAGACGCAGAGCCACAGAGACGCCGAAGATTCGGGAAAGGGTTTTCTTTCATTCATACTGAATGGGACACGTTAAAAGATGCCATTATATTACCTGGTATAAATAAACCCGTATGTGATTAAATTAGAATCGATGTTATATAAATAGCAATAAGTGGTTTTCGGTAAATGAACACAATATATTATTTGTCATATTCAAATAAACTGATGAATCAAGGTTAATTTTGGTAAATAAATAAATATTGGTGGATAATTCACACATAAACACTATTTGACCCCAAACTAAGCAAAGCTTGTAAGATGGCAGCGAGATAGCTGATATAATACTTATATATGGTTCTAAATACATGATTATTATACAAAGAAACACCCAGATACAGTACAAATATTTGAATTCATCAGACAAATATTTGCACTGGGTGGGAGTCGAACCCCCGACTCTCGGCTTAGCAGGCAGAGTACTACTACCCACTAAGCCACGAGGCCTGTCAACCAGTAGTGGTAGGACTATTTGCAGAGTCCGTCTGGGGAAATCCTACGGAGTACTATAGCGATATTCTACTAGCGGTCTCCCCCGGCTTCGTCCGTGGCACATATATAGTCTAGGACACTCAAGGATTACGTACATATCCAACGGTTCAAAAGAATAAACACTTCAGCTTTATAATATTAGTATTGATTTTAATATTACTGTGTACCTGTGCCTATTTGAAGGACAATGTTTCCAGAGAAATTACAAGGATAAGAGATACATTATACGTATCTAAGTGACGAGCCCACTGTAAGCGAAAAGCTGCATGGCACTGTCCTGTTATGAACAGGCTTGTTGGTTACCATGAAGCACAACCCCGACATTTTTTTTAAAGCTTGACTCGTCTCGTTGTAATAGACTGCAGGCCCGTGAACAAAATTTATGGGTCATGTGATACAGCAGGAGACCTATGTAGGATGATAGAAGGGTATAAAGTAATAAGATTGAGCACTATGCCGTCACTTGTAAGCTGTCCAACTGAGTGCTATTGAAGAGGGGGGGTTCTAAACCTCGATCATTTTTCCTTGCCGCTTGATTTTTGTACGGCGTTGCGGAATAATAGATTAGAAGAGGTATTGAAACAAAAAAAAAATATAAATTTTAAAATTCCAATGGTTAGTTTGTGAAAAAAAAATCATGATTTTCCGACGATTTACAGAGTAAGTTTGGTCATTTGATTGTGTTCGGCTTTGGTTCCGTACAGTTTCAATACCTCTTCTAATACATTATTTCGCAATGCCGTACAAAAATCATGCGACAAGGAGAAATGATCGAGGTTTAGAACCCCCCCTCTTCAGCAGCACTCTGTTGGACAGCTTACAAGTGACGGCATAGTGCTCAATCTTATTACTTTATACCCTTCTATCATCCTACATAGGTCTCCTGCTGTATCAGATGACCCATACATTTTGTTCACGGGCCTGCAGTCTATAAACACTGTGAATGTGTTTTGTCGAGATTTAGGTACGTTCGCATTCGACTTACAATAGTAGCCGTCTTAGTCCAAGAAGATTCCAGAGCCGCCAGACGTCACATATTTTCTGACGAACGAAATGTGGACCATTGAATAGTGTTACTACGAGTATGTAGGTACTAAGAACGTATGCGTACCCGCTAGATTGCTTAGACGGCCGATTTTGAGATATCAGGTCATGAAGGTACGTAAAAAATTACTTACGTTACGTAAACTATCCTTACTGATTTTCACGTATGTTATAAGCAATAACGTTCAAAATAAGTCGTCAATACTCCCAGACACATTCCGTGTGCCGTTCTTATTTTGAAGTCGGTTAGAAATGAATATGAGAAACTATTTAACGACGGTAAATATTTCGTAATGGAATTAAATATTTCGTATAATTACGTGAATAATAGAATTTTTTTTTTCTTATTCTTTACAAGTTTATTTAGTGAGTTCGATTCTCACCCAAGACTGTTTATTTTTTAACATATTTGTCATAAATAAGAATGTTTGTTTGCAATCTGAGTTTTTTTTATCATAAACATATATTTATAATTACAAAAGTATCAGCTAAATGATGCCCATAATAAAATGTTTGATTAGGTTAGGGTTTAGTATTGTTGTTTGTGGAATATATTGTGGTACAATAATATAAATATTTAAGTTTTAAAAGAAATAACCTAGCATGTATATGACTAAATACCAGCAGTGTCCTACGGTTTCACCCGGGCTAGATAAAAATATAAAAAATGACTTCGTGTTATTCCAAATTTTTACCTATTTATATACTATACTATTTTTGTCATCATTTTAGCAGTTGAATTAATAATATTAGTAAGATAAAGTCCTACTCCATTCCATAAAATGCTTTTTTTAATGCGAAATTTTTAATTTTTATTGCTCAATAAGTCAAAATCTAGTCAACGTCATTTGATTCATTTATTTCAGGAAAATACGTCTAAACGGATTGGTTGAAATTTAAAACACAGATTGTAATCTACAATTATACACAGGCTACTTATTATTCCGAAAAAAAACGGGACCAGAAACGTCATAAGAATAATCGCGGAATGCAGAGCGTTAAGAAACACACAACCATTTACAAAACCAATCAGCACATATCATTCTCAGAAGCATAGCGATGCAGACCGCTCCAATAAAGATACCAGTACAAAATATATGCAAACACGTTAACACTGTAAGCATGACACAAGCGAAACCAGCGTATTACGCCGTCGGAACGTAATCCCTCCACTGCGTACAAGCTAATTCCTGAGCACAAATTGCGAAAGCACAAAAAGCACTCATCCAGTCGCACTTTTGCTCTGTCACCCCGCTCCCATGATGAATTAGCGGCTGCCGCCAAAATTGTTCAGACATAAATTACGCGCCAAGAATTTTTTGGTTATTGTGTGAGACATCGATTAATTTTGTTTTGAAGCAAGGAGTTCGGCCTTTTTAGTCAAGGAGTGAAAAATGTTTTTGTAAACAAAATAATTAGGCATTGTTTCAAGTTTTCATGGTTACTTAATACACTAGGAAAATATGGGACAATTATTTTTTGTTACATCAAATTACTAGCAGTGCCTGGTTTTACCCGAGTAGTTTTTGTTTCCGGAATTTTTCAGCAACATATAGGTTACTGTGTTCTACATTTCTACGCAAGTCAAAATTGAACGACAAACATTCTAAATTTCACGTAATAATCTCTTCATTATATATTTTAGAAAAATCAACTTCCTTCTTAGTCCATCCCTACTAATTATTATAACAAAGTTATGCAATGTAATGTTTGTCGCTGAATTATGTTGAACAACTGAACGAATCAAGATTAATTTTAGAACACAGACTATAGTCTAGAATTACACTCACACTACTTTTTAAAACAAGTACATAGTACGGAAACGTGAACTATGCGAATAAAATTTTGAGGTGGTGTTAGTTTGTAATATGGGTAATGTAATGTATAGGTTTAACATTTTTTTTTAGTCAACATATATTTTACACTATCTATACATTTTCTTAAAATATAACTGACGGTAAAACTCTTTGCTCTTCATATTGAAAGTGGTGACATTAGCTGAGTGAACTTTTCAGAAAACCTTTGTTCTTCTCAGGTACAGCACCCCCTCTTGTAAGGTAATGTAGGGATTATTTCTCGGCATGATTGATACCCTCTGTGGGGACCCAAGGAACAGAAGAAAGGCATTACAGTATTTCTCAAATTTTTAGAATAGACAGCGTTTTACAAACAACTCTATAGAGTAAGGAGATCTTTTCATTTGATCTTCTAAATTACACAACTTTATTGTCTTCAAAAAATAAAATGCCCGTTTTGATTTGCAATTTATTTTATAATGTTATGTAACGCGTCATAAATTGTATGTACTTTTGGAAAACACTCTTTTATTCTTTATTGTTTCCTTCTCGGTTACTACCTTTCTCAAAAGCAAAACGAACTTTTTTTCGTAAACTAAAATAACATTAGAATACTCGCATATTTTAAGGTGAAGATGCGCACTAAACCTTAGACATAAGACATAATAAAAACATATTTCACTCTTAATTAAAAAAACTCTGGTTAGTGGCAAAGTGGCTAGACCGTCTGATTCACAATCATGCCGTCGTAGCTTCGAATCCCGCCTGCACTTCTGAGTGTTTTCCCAAGTGCAGATATACAAGTTTGTTTTCTCTTACGGTGAAGAAAAACATGGTGAGAAAACCGACATGCTTCAAAAATCTTTCGAGTGTATGCGTCATCGCACTAGACTAGCATATACCTAGCCTTGATTCTCTCCAATCGAAAAAAAGTCCCAAGCCGTAGCTGTGATTTCGTTGGCTACTTATCGACAGGTCAAGTGAGTTATTTAGTAACTACATTAATCCACTAAGCTATATATAAGTCATTGATACTAATATCAGGACACCTATTGTTTTGTGTGATGAATATGTCTATTTATTTTGTGTATCTTAAAGTATGTCAAACAACACAACTTTTTTCTAAGTAATCTGCATTCCATATTACAAACTTTGCTTAAATTACGTCTAGTGTTGTGTGAAAATTGACCACCTTCTATATAAACTCCTTACGAGGAGATTTCTCATTCTTTAAACAAGAATATAATGTTGTCTTTTTCAGCAAACTTATAATACATTTTCATGAAATATAGCGATGTAACACGATTAGATCGCCTATTTGTTACGTGCTAGGCTTCAGTGTTATTACATTTTTACTGGACCGGCGACCTGCAAAATGAATAGTCGTTTTATGAGCTCATTTATCATGCCTGAAAGTTGTGTGCGACTGGGCTTACGGACACAAACTATGAAATTCTATACCAAACGTAACTGGTAAAAAACCCAAATGGCACACAACCACTGTTGTATGTAAACCGAATAAAGCGGGAAGGACAATTCACTTTACAGAAATTTAAATAAAAAAACAACTTTGAAATTATTTTGTCAGCTTACATACAACATTTTATGGTCATATATTATTGCTAATAGTCTAAAATACCAGAGCCGCCAGACATCACGTATATTCTGATGAACAAAATGTGAACGATTGAGTAGAGTTAGTACGTACTAAGAACACAGGCTTACCCGCTAACTTACTTAGACGGCCAATTTTGATGATATGGGGTCCAGAAGATACATTACTTATTTTACGTATTTTCTAATTACTGATTTTCACGTAAATTATAGGCAATATCTTCTAAAAATAAGGCTCCAATATTCCCAGACACTTTCCGTCGGCCGTTTTGCTTAACAGACGCTTTAAAACTATACACTCATTGTTACGCTTAATTTCAATACCAAAATTTTATTTCAAACTGTTTGCCTTTGTTTTTGCATTAAAATATTGTATATACATACATTCAAACACTTGTGAGTATATTCATGTAACACCCAATTTGTCTTTAAAAGGATCACTGGCATGTTACAGAGACGTAACACCTATTTCGGATTTCCAAAATCCATTAAAAGAGAATCCGGGATCCGGGATACACCTAAAGTCGTTCCTTATAAAAATCCTTGTAGGAAATAAGGATCCTTATAGGATGAAGGATCAAGGAGAGAGGAGCAAATGGGGTTTCATTAGATATTTTACAGCTGTGCTCAAAATATAAATTATAACTACTAATTAATAACTGATTTCCAAGCAGTAATACTACTTATAATAATAAATATGGAAATTTGGACGTTGGAAAGTATGGATGTTAAGATGTTGACATTCTTTCTTTTGATATGACGGAAGAACTGAAAGTATCAAGTTGGGATTTGAAACACAAATCTATTTTAACCTGGTACAAGACTCTACATGTAATCTTGAAAAAAAAAACAGAGCTTCTAATTAAATACATACACATTTCTTAGTTTTTACGCGGGAGATGTCGCGGGGAAATGGACATTTTTTAAATATATTTTCATACGAGACAAGATAAGACTTATCATGTCTTGTTTTGTCTTACGACAAGACGAATGAGTTAATTGAAATTTTTATTTTTCAGCGATTTTCAGGGTTTATTTGGTCATTTGATTGTGTACGGTATCGCTTCCATACAGTTTCAATACCTCTTCTAATCCACTCCGCAAAGCCGTATAATAATCATGCTACAAGGGGGAAAAGATCGAGGATTGCAATCCCCTCTCTTCCATGGTCGATATTAGCTAGACAAAACCCACCTATTACCACAAAGATCGGTCTCTAAAACGTCCTTATGTGCCACAAAATATCCCTTATGTGCCCAAAATGTCCCTTATGTGCCACAAAATTTCCCTTATGTGCCACATATAGTACTTGAAGTAAAAAAGGACCAAGATCAGGGGCATCAGGGGCACTGAAGGCACCGGGGGGCATCAAACATTCGCTCAGCCGTGGCAAATTAAACAAGGTGGCAGGCGAATTCAATCTAATCTAAACTTCCGTCAATCCAATTTGAATTTCCTTGCTCCCGGCCGCCCCGCCATTGGTCCCACGACAGGGCTGTAATCAGGACGCTGATGTATTGTATTATATTCCGAACACATTTTGCAGGGTTTGCCGTACTAACTACTATTTATTCTTTGAGTTTACGATATTTTTGTGAAACAGATTTAAGATTTCGAGTATCTGATTTTTAAATTAGGAGTTGATTAAGTTCATCTTTTCTTATAGGATCCAGACAGCTGCTATATTAGTTATTTTAAAACTGTCAATACATACTTTTGATATAAACTACCTAAATAAATATAAATGTAAGTACATTCATCACAGAGCTATAACGTGTTTTGGGTGTGATTGAACCCACGTCCTTGTTGGTAGTAAGGCTTTGCTGCAGACTTACCGTTAAATGAACCAATATTTTACAGTTTAATTAGTAAACTAGATATGCTAATAGTTTTTTTTTTGAATAAAGAATGACGAGACGAGCATGACATGTGCCTGATGGTAAGCAACATGCCTGCCACATAACAGCACAGTGACATGAATAGTCCAAATCATTACCTAGCACTGCACTGCGCTCGTCACCCAGAGATCTAAGATGTTATATCTCTAAGCCCTGTAATTTCTCTGAAAACATTGCCCTTCAAACCGGAATGCACATTACTGCTTAGCGGTAGAATAACCGGCAAAGGTAAATAAAGTAATAATACCGAAATATCCCATGACATGGTTCGTGCCCCACTAAAACTTCCATAAAAATAACAACTTCCCAAACATAATACTTTGAAATAAATTGATCGTGTCTGGATATCATACGAGTCGATGGAACAATAGTTCAAGCCAATTGGAATAACGCAATATGTGTTCCAATTCTGAAAAAAAAAAACAGCTTTGACATATCGATATCAAAAAGACCTCGCTCTCTGAATACTATTTCCAATTGTTTTCTATCTAGATTTTTAGTCTGTTCAATGTTATTTTGCTAGTTGTTTTCCTTTTTTAAAGTTAATTTAGAGTGAATAGCCCCCGAGGGCGCGTCTCGTCTTATTTATGTCTTAATTAGGTATTTCGGAGAAAATTGATTGTTTAATATTTAAGTGATACTGTCTAGTAATTACGTTACAATAATGTAGGTTATTGGGAAGGTTTCTTTCTAGGAGA
Source organism: Ectropis grisescens (assembly GCA_017562165.1). Taxonomy (NCBI): domain Eukaryota; kingdom Metazoa; phylum Arthropoda; class Insecta; order Lepidoptera; family Geometridae; genus Ectropis; species Ectropis grisescens. The sequence continues at coordinate 3,851,686 of CM029776.1, read as the reverse complement.
AATATTCGTTTATGGTGAATATTTTTCGCATAAACTTATTTGTATTTAGGAATTTAGGTAATAACAGAACGAAAGATTGATTATCAAACATGACTTTACGAAAAATGGAATTTCTGAAGTTTGAAAAAGAGACCTCATTTCAATCATTTACTAAAATTTTAAGAAAATTGAGGAATGAGTAGCCTGAGACACATTATAAAATAGCATAAAAAAAGTGAAAAATACCTAATATAAATATTAGGGAATAGTGAAAAACTTAGCTTCTTCATTTTATTTTAGTAAAATTTATTTGTTTTCGTATTAGCTAAAAAGAACGAAAACGACATAAAACAGTTTTTTTTTCTATTCTGTTTTTCCTTAATTCTTTCGTTCTGTTTTCTTTCGGAATCTTTAAATTGGTCTCTAAAAGCTTTATGTGCATTCAACGACATTTTTCTAACAATAAATTATCTGCATAGACCATTTATGCAGGGAGATAAGGGTGCTACCTGTTCAAGGGTATTTATAGAGACAGTACTTGAACTAGCAAGAAAATATTCATCCACACGACCATAATAATATACAGTATTCAATAAGTTTAACTAAGTACGAGTAGCTATAAAAAAGAAATGTAGTAAATATGAATTTACGTCACTGGGAAAGTGTTAACATTTTTTGGAAATTTCAATCTTTAGATATTTGGATGTTTTGATGTTTGTTGCTCAATCACGTCGTAACGTATGAACGGATCGGGCTAAACTTTGGAACGATGCTAGAATATTGTCTGGAATAACACATAGGCTACTTTTTATACCGGGAAAATAACGGGAACGGAAACGACGCGGGTAAAACCATGGAGCACAGCTAGTTTCATATAATTATTCTTAAAAGCCGCAGTGGCTTAGTGTCTATGTGGTGCGATCTACAATCGAGAAGTCTTAGATTCGTATACTGATTCGATACCGCCTGCTCCTTGGAGTATTTTTCCAATGGCTGATTTACTGCACCACCAATAGCTATCGCACATCGTGAGGAAACCGGCATGTTCCTAGGACCTTTTGAGTTCATACGTCATCTACTAGCACATACTGAGCCAGCGTGGTGGCCCTTAACTTTCTGCTCGTGTGAGAAGGCTCCGAGTCCTAGTAGTGGGAACTTTTAGTGGGCTGCATAGCAAAGGACACATGAAATATGGGTAAATATGAAATACAGCTGGACCTGAAATATATTTATAAGCCGTTCTTTCGTTGACTAAAACGATTCGTCAAAACGCAAACTCTTGACAGTTATTTTTTATAAATGAGGTTTACTTTAATTTCCAAAAGGATTGGGTTCCTCGATACTGTTCCGTACTAGACCAAGTCATGGAAGTCTATAGGGAGGTGGTCATGTCGATACATTTTTACGATCGTCTGACAGCCCGTTATCGGTCGACGTTTGCATACGGCGAGCTTAAACGAGTTTCTGAACCGTTTCGCATCTATTGCTCTGCTAGGGTTGACAAATTTTGATGGAACGGGCAAGAAAATAAATCTAATCTTATTTATTTTGAATTTGGATGTTTGTTACTCAATTATGTCAGAACGTCTAACGTCTGTTATAAATTTCAACTCATATTCGCGTTCGTATTGAGTTGAAATTTAGAACTCAGTTAGAATATTGTCAGGAATAGCAAATAGGCTACTTTACCGCGGTAAAATCGGGAACTAAGCGAGAGACGTGAGACGTTTATAGTCGATTAAAAAAAAAGAGTTAGAAACAATGTTATGCTTGTTTTATTTATTTGAGATGTAAGTATCTAATATAAATCCTAATACCGAAAGTGACACAAGACTTCAAAAACAACTATAAATCAAGCTATTTTCTTTAAAAATATTTAGCAGACTTTTCTGAAATCCTAGTATAAAGTACCTATCGCTCAACACTGGTTAAATAGACAAAAAAATATAAAAGAAAAAGAAATCACTACCAGCTTTTTCTTGCACCTGACAGGTGATGTGAAATCTTGACGGATGGCAACCCTGGCGGGTCGCTAATGCGCCCGTGAGCGGGAAACGGAAATCGATCGTTCGTCGCGGGAAAGCACCGATAGATTTTATCGATATTTTTGTTTGACAGCTTTTTTATGATGGACTGAGCTACGATAGAATTTTATCGATAGCTATTGTTGTTAACTGTTGTGAAAAAGTTTCAACTTAAATACTCGCAGCTCGAAAAAGTGATATCGTTTCATGGTTGGCATTGTAAAGAGTCGAATGTGTCCACTTTTTTGATAAGAAAATCTAGACTGTGGAATGCGTTGCTTGGGGGGTATTTCCAGTGGTTACAGTCTTGGTTGCGTCATAAATAAATAAAATATATAAATCAATAAATATTGGTGGACAATTCACACACAACACCATCTGACCCCAAACTAAGCAAAGCTTGTGTGATGGCAGCCAGATAGCTGATACAATACTTATATAGTTTTAAATACATACTTATTATACATAGAAACACCCAGACACAGTGCAAACATTTGAATTCATCACACAAATATTTGCACTGGGTGGGGATCGAACCCACGACCCTCGGCTTCGCAGGCAGAGCTACTACCAACTAAGCCACTAGGGCAGTCAAAACGACAGTGAAACGTTTTCTTCTAGGTAAGCACTTTTCTGCGTAGACCGCATCATCGCTTATCATCGGGCGTACCAGGCATTTTATGACATACCAATGATTGTACCAATGATTGGGATCGGCGGTGGGCATTAAATGGATTTAGTTTAAGTGCGTAAAATAATTTAATTTAAAAATGCCTTTCTTCTTATCCAATCTCTTTTCCTCCAGCCTATCTTGACTCTAGACAAGCGTAGCTCGGCTGCCTATTCCCCGTTCAGGATAGAGATGAGAAAAGTTTAATTAAACCGGGCAATAAGTCGCACACCTAATTGCAACCGGCTGCAATGTATCGCGTTTGAATCGCACAGAATTGGTTCAGTATTGTAACTGATAGAATCTCTTTGTTTATTTTGTACTGGCTCACTATGTACACATTTCCAAACATCGACTTTGGCGGGCAAATCAAATAATTTTATTTTGTGTTTAGTGGTCGATTTTTATACACAACCTGTACTTACTTCATTCAGTTGAAAAATAATAAATTATATAGACTAAATAAACACAAGTAAATAAATTAAATAAACAAATATTGGTGGACAATACATCCCACACAACACCAATAACACGTATTTTATACGTAATTTTACATTATATGCAATTTGTACCTATCTGTCCTTCCTCAAAGTATTTACTTTATAAATATTGACTTTGGACAGTATATATAGTTTTCAAAAAATAACAGACCCGATCCAATATTTGAGAAAAATCCTTATGCAACTGGACACGGAACTGAAAACAACAATAAAATGATAACTAGTTACAAAAACTGTTATCACATCACTTTATGGTTACATTATTACATTTAGCTAAGTTTGTTTGAAGGTGCTTATTTATTACTGAACCGATTTCAAGAATGATCTACGGCTAAACCGGGACAAACAGCTAGTCGAACAACATTTGCGCATTTTACTAATATCTTTATAATACTCGTGTAGATTTCAATTTTTCATGTCTCTTACGTCATGTTAATTCTCGATCATATTTTGAGATATTGCGCTATCTCTGAATCTCTATTTAGACTCGTAGAGCAAACGAATAAAACGTTTATTTGCCCACCCTCGTATATAACAAAACTTGCTAGGGAGCCTTTGATTACGGCAGTAACGAGACATAGATATACACACACACAGCCTATAATATGAAGAATTTTATGTAGGGTAAGAGTGACGTAAATTATCTTTATAATTACAGCTCAATGTTAGGAATCTTTTAAAATCTATAATAATAAAGTCTTCATAATAATAATAAAGACAGAAACACGCCTTTTCGAGTTTCATGATATAATTCGGAAAATGTGCAAAGATTGTACGTACATAGTTCAATTCCCCCTTTTAAAAAATTAAGATCCAATGGCTCGACAGACTCCATGTTTAGTCAAGTTTAGTGTACGTACCGAAACGTATTTCCAAGATTCATAACGAGCTCTTGGAATACACATTAATCATACACTGTGCCAATGCATATCTTTGGATTGCATTGTCTTGGAAAACTCTGCCTGAGCTTATGCTTGCAGATTGGTACGTCCAATCTGGATGTACTCTGAATGTGAATAGAATATCTTTATTTGCCTTATAACTACATATGTTATATACCAGGTACGTCAAAATTTACAATGATCAAAATTATAAAGAATAAGAAAAATATAAATGTGTTATGAAAATGTCAGTAAAATATAGAGTGAACTGTTTTTTTCTAGACGTCTTACTTACGTCCTAGCCCGCTATCCTACTAATACTAAAAATTAAAATCAATGTTTAGATATATGTATATTTATTTCTACCAATATCTATTTATTTCACTCATTCATCATTCACGTCATAACGTCTGAATAGATCTGGTTGAAATTCGAAACATATTTACATTATAGATAAGTAATATACAATAGTTATTTGTTATACAAGAGTGCAAAGTTGATTTTTAACCGCGTGCTCAATTTTGATGACCGAGCAAGCGAAGGATTCTAAAATTAGAATCCTGAGCGTAGCAAAGGAATCAAAAGAGCACAAGGTGAAAAATTTTTGCACTCGAGTGCAACACGTAACTTTTCATTCCACCTCAGCGAGGAAATGACTAAATGCAAATTTTTAAATGTTTTCGCGCTAATAAATTAAAAAAAAGTAAGTACACCTAGGAGGTTCAGAGTCTGGGTTATTATCATATTAAAAAAAATATGATGCATTCGGCACCAAGGAGCTAGAAATAAATAGGTTGAATTATGTTTTGAATTCAAAACCTCAGTACACACGATATTCTAAATTCAAATTTACTTTAACCTCTAGAGGGTAAAAAACGACTTTTGCGCCCTGATATCGAGGAAAAAAAGTACTCTTTTCGAGCTGGTGGGATGAAAAGGCTATTTTCCCCGAAAAATTTACTGGAAACTATTCTGAAAAAATTAACAAAGTCTTCGGCAATTGCCATTTTCTAAACGCTACGACTACGACTACATTTAAAAAAACATGATCTAAAATAAAATCTAGTACTTTAGAGGTATATGTATATTTCTAGTAGCACAGACTTTATATATCGTATTGACTGAACTTCAAAACATGACTGCTTTTTAGGGTTCCGTAGCCAAATGGCAAAATGCGAGACCCTTATAGATTCGTCATGTCTGTCTGTCTGTCCGTCCGTATGTCACAGCCACTTTTCTCCAAAACTATAATAGCTATGCTATTGAAACTTGGTAAGCAGATGTAATCTGTGAACCGCATGAAGATTTTGACCAAAAAATAAAAAAATAAAAAAAATTTAGGGGTGTGTCCCACACATAGAACTGAAACTCAAAATTTTTTTTTTATCAATACCTTTCGTGTGGGTTATCTATAGTTAGGGCCATCAGAATGATATTGAGGTTATTAACATATTTTTTTTCTAAACTGAATAGTTTGCGCGAGTGCCTCTTCCAAAGTGGTAAAAAGTGTGTCCCCCCTGTAACTTCTAAAGTAAGAGAATGACAAAAATAAAAAAAGTATATGATGTACGTTAGGTACTATGTAAACTATCAACGAAAATTGGTTTGAATAATATCTAATAAGTAGTTTATTTTAATACGTCATAAATTGACTATTGTTAAAACACTGATTAAAGTAACAACGAAGTACAAGAACTTTTGTATTATGTTACTTGCTGCTACGGAAGCCTCCATGGGCGAGCCTGACTCACACTTGACCACTTTTATTGTTTTTTATGGAAGTTTTAAACAAACATTTAGAATGCTACAGTGAAAGACTTCTTAAAGAAGAACAAACCTCTCTCAAGAAAGACGACTGAAATAACTAATGAATTCATCAGTTAGATGAGCCAAAAAGATTTTACCTACACGTATTTTTTCTTTTGTTTCACAAACAAAAATATTTGTTCCATATTTTTCCATTATCTACCTGACCTAACTAATTACTACTAATTATAATGGTATATTGTTGACCCTGTCACCATCACAATGAGGTAGTATTATATTACTAAATACAGGGGTAATACTACCTTTCAATAATGTCCTCCGAACACCCACTACTCATCAAGCTTTCCTTTCAAGATAAACAACCGAAGATAGTTAGAAAATAACAAAGCTACTTATTATTACTTTACCTAGTACCTAGTTATTGCCTAGTATGACGTATTTGGTCTTTGTATTTCATCATTCACATCAACCGAACTCAAATGTTTGCACTGTGTCTGGGTGTTTCTATTTATAATAGGTATTTAAAACTATACATGTATTATATCAGCTATCTGGCCGCCACAGTACAAGCTTTGCTTAGTTTGGGGTCAGATGGTATTATATGTGAACTGTACCCCAAAATTATTCTATTATTATGTATCATATTAATATTATACAAATGTGATTTGACATTTGTTTATTAATCACGTCGCAATGAACGGATCACTTTGAAATTTGGAACATGGATAGTTCAAGCACAGTAACTGTATTTACTGTGATTCAAGGTCCGTAATAGCACATAGACTACTTTTCATTGTGAGAAAATACCAGGAACGGGAGCTTCGCGAGTTAAGCCGCGGCTAGAAGGCACTATAAGGAGAAGAAAAGCATTTTTAAATGAAAGGTAGTTGCCCTTTACTGCCTACCAAATTTAAGACTAGCATAAGTTTTTCTAATCTGAATTCAATAAGTCATACACGCGCATTCGCAGAACATAACTAAAATGGGAGGAGCACCAGACAAAGTTTATAATTGTATGGAAAAAATTTCAAATATTATAACCTAGCATTTTTTTTTATTGGTGAACATTTCACTCGTCACACGTTCAACCTAAAGCTTGCACTATGAGAGCCAATTTAAATAATATATAATACTTTTATAAAGCTGTAAATACATGATTTTTAAACATAAAAACATCCCGACAACAAATATTTGTACTCATCACACAAATATTTTGAAATCGAGGTTTACGTTTAAGCAACAAACTCAAACAATTATTCCAACTCTATCTGTGTAAGTAAAATGCAAAAAATTTAAAAGTACGTGAGACCACACAAGAGTGTTATTATTTTTTAAGTGTCATCTTTAACTTGGATAAAAGAGGGTTTCTTAAATCATTTAATTCGTATAACGTAATTAAGGATGGTCCCGATTTAGAGATACGCCTCGATATAAAAGTCACAGATCAATAATTAATGAAGTTATCGAACCAAGCGTCTTAAGACATTGGATCTTAATCCGATTGTATTCTGAATCTGAAGTACGTAGAACCTTCGAAAATCCAATTAAAATCTTTCCAGCAGTTTAATTGTGTTGCTGATGAATGGCCTAAGTTTCAGGTATCAATACTTAAGTTGTGAAGTGTCTTAAGTTTACTCGAACGCGTGTCAATCATGTCTTTAGCAGATTATAAATGACAATAATTTTGGAATATTTCGAGATATTCAATCGAATTAATTAAATAAAATTTTGAAATTTGTCTTTCATACTAAACTTGCAGTATTTATGTCAAATGCCATTGCATTTGGGTGACAATAACGACGACCATCTACACAATTATGTTATCAAAAATTAGATGTGTACAAAATAAGTAAGTACAAGGCTACACGGTATAATAATAAGAGAGCTCAAATTTCAATTATTAAAGTCATTAATCCCCTAAATTATTATTTTTGTTCATTTGATTATTGCTAAAACAACGGCGTTTTACAAATTCTTTCTCTCTCTCTTTCTCTTATCTGACAAACTACCCCAGTTATTGTATCAAGCAGTAATGTGCACACAATATTGTTTTCCTGTACGAAGGCTATATTTTCATAGAAATTACTGGGCTAAGAGATACATCATTTTATATGTCTGGGTGATGAGCGTAGTTCAGTGCTTTGGGCTCTTCATGTTCGAATAGCTGCATGGTCCTTAACTATTATGATAAATCTATCATTTCTGTTGTTGCCTACCATCACATGTCTTGCAAGTCTCTTCCATTTATATGATGAAAAAATTAAAATTTGATTTCACAGAACAAAGTCACAAACCGTAAACAAAACAACGCATCGATAGTCGATACCAGTCGATTTCAAAGTAAAATTGATCTTAGGAAATTTAATCCGTCCAAAACTGTTCAGAGAGCTCTTCAACGTCTAATCCTCCAAGTTTGTTTTACGGTTATAATATTTGGATTAACTAGGAAACGAAATTCGTGTAATTTAAGTTAGGGATTAATCCGGAACAGGCAAAGGGCCTTTTGTGTTCCGCTTGTCACGTAAGCCCAGAGCCTCAGTAGCCTTACGAAATATTGACTCATACGGGAAAAAAAACTTACACTAGTAAATAATTCAATTTCAATGAACTACGTGATTATACTAATATAGATTTTTTTTTAACTTTTATAGGTTTACACTTGACCGCCATCTCGCCTGATGTTAAGCGACGATGCGGTCTACGATGGAGCGTGTTTACCTAGAAGAAACCAATTCACTCTCGATTTAAAGACACCAAGATTATAACTATCGGAAAAAACCCACTCAGGCAACTCATTCCACAGCCTAGACGTTCTTATCACAAACGTAGAGTCAAACCTCTTCGTCCGTGTCTTTGGAATATCCGCCATGAAACGGTGCCGTTTTTTCGAGTTACGAGAAGTACAATAGAAAAAAGGGCAATAAGAGGGCATAGAGATAAACGATCTTCTATATCAGGATGATGAGCGCAGTGCAGTGATGGGTAATGATTTAGATGACGAGGACTCTTCATGTACCAATAGCTGCGTGACACTGTGTTGTTATGGACAGATGTGTTGCTTGCCATTACGCACATGGTCAGCACGCCCTGCCACTCTATAGTATAAAAAAGTTAGCTTTGCTCAGACTCGGCTTCTTTTTTTTTTAAGGATACGATGCCAAAACCACTTGCGTTGGCTAAGCGCTGATAGGAGGACGACATCGCGTCTACTAAAGATGTTTAACTTGGTACATGCTGGCTCCTGACGTTGTTACATCACAGTAAAGTCAACAACCATTTCTACATTTAAACACTTATTACTTACAAGTTCAGGCAAGATTCGAAGGCAGGACCTCGGGCTTGTACAATTAGAGGTTTTCATCACTACCGCACACAGCTTTGTATGCCACCAATAATTTTGTTCGTTGTTAGTTTTCCAAGAAAGATGTCGTTCTAAAATGGATGATCAACGTGCTAGATTATAGTTTCGCCATTTTCTTTATTAGAGAAAGCCCCAAAAGTGTCAGAAGTAGGAATTCAAAGTAGACTGTCTATGAATAGAAAGATATACGAGGTAGTTTATTTATTATGGTAGATATTGTTGAAAGAGGATTTAATCTGTGAAAGGATTCGTGCAAAAACTGGACTGTTTATTCAGATCTTTGTCTCTGAAAGTGTCTAAAATCGTATAGCTTACATCCCAAGTGGACGGCCAGCTTTATACTCGTCGATATGACCAGGTAAGGGTCATCCGGTCACATACCTCCAGGCGAATGTTACCTGTATTCAGGGTAAAAATAACCCTTGTATGTATTCAACTCGCATTGTTTTTATTTCATTCACTCAAAGTGCTTTTATGCCTTCAGGCTCAGAACTTGTATTGCAATGGGGTCCCTTTGATATTCCACATAAAATGACAACAAGTGCCCATTTGATGGAAAAAAATAAACGCTGCCCATGGGTACCTGCAATGCTGGGGGTCTGGGGTTTGTATACATAATTATATTTAAGAGTTATTTTTATACTTAGAGGCTTAAGTATGACGTCTCGTAAGAAAGGGCACAGGCAGGATCTACTGAAAATCCCCTATGCTTGAGCTGTTTGTAGGAGCATCAAGCTGTGGAGCACGTATTCATACGGAGTAAGGCCACAGAAAGCATAACATTAAAATCAAGACTCTTTGAAGAAACTCCAAATCAAGAATGCAAAGAGACATCTGACGAAATGGGAATGAAACTGGTATACCAAGTAAACCCAAACCAAAGCTGTCTGCTACTTTAAGGATTGGTGTATGGGTGAGATGGCCCAAGGAAAGTGCACAATACACCCCTAGCGGAGCTTCAGAACAAGCCTGACAGACTTCAGAACAAGCAATGGTGGTTGATTAAAATTAGATAAGGTTTAAAACGTTTGCCCAGACCTATTTACTTTTTGTGTTAAGGTTTCCAGGTTGTAGTAGTGTGGATATACTGTTTCTGGAAAAATATTCCACAGTTTTGCCAATCGTCTTATGAAAAAGCTTTGAAAGTATTTAGTACGAAAACTTAACATTTACCACGTTTTTTTTTTATTATTACACGATAGATGGAATAGCTTTCTTATTTTTAACATTCATAGACACGATAGATGTACATTTTTTATTAAAGTGAATTACATGCTGTTTTTAATGTATATGTTTTTTACGTAAACTTAAATTCATTTGATTGTAAGTACTTAATCTGTTCGTGGAAATATTGGCAAAAAAAGTGTAGAGAAATAAGCCGTACTGTGAGTTAAAGTTAGCTGATATTGATGTTATAACTAAGATAGAGTTATCATAATTAACAAAAGAATGTCATCAGATCTCGGTTCTTGGAATTGGTTTCTTCTAGGTAAGCACACTCTATCGTAGACCGCATCTTCGCTTAATATCAGGAAAAGTGTAGTCAAGTTCTCGCCTATCATTTAAAAAAATACTCATAATAATGATTACACGTGGAAATATTAATTAACAACATTTTGCGCATTAGGACTCTGAACCTTCCCTTGACAACAAAAATCACGGTCGTATGAAACAAACTATTGGATGTTAAACTTTTCGCAAAACCAGCGCTGTATAAGGAGCTCATGGCTTATGGACTATCTTCTAGAGTTTGCTGTTGGAAACAATTTGTCCTCCACTTAATCTCCAACTTGGAGCTGTCTTCGTTTCTGTGCTATCTGAAACTTTGTATATAAATCGTAGACGACAGCGGAAGGAGTCAAAGTTACATACACACATTATTTTTGCTGAAGAAACGACACGCAAGTTAATGATCCGAAGTCTCGTAAAAATAAAGGTTGTAATTTACAAAGTAATAATAAATTACTAGTACAATAAGAAATTGACTCCACATTCGCAATAATAAAATCCTAACTGTGAAATAAGGTGCCTGGTTAAGCATTTCTCAATGTACGGAAATACATATTCTGGATATTTTCAAGTCTAGATGAATCTGCTTTTAAAGTAATAACTCTCCGTCATAGACCGCATCGTCACCATCATCGGACAAGATGGCGGTTGAATGCAAACGAATCATTGATAAAAATATTTGTGTAATAATCTGACTAATTTTAGTATTAAAATTAACGTGGTTGTTACACATATTTAATTGGATAACGGGACACTCACGTATATACTAATTTGTTTTCCGTTTATTAGTCAAGACACAATACTTTCGTTAAATATAGCTCAATCCAATAAAAAAAAACTATTTGTTATACACCAGGTCCTAACAGTGGAAACAGTGGTGGGCCAGTTGATTTCTGAGTTTAAATATAATTTACTAACGTTATATATGCGAATTCTACCTATTTTCTTTATTTAATACATTTCTTAATTTAATATCAATCAATAAAACATTAAAAGTTTTAATAAGCATAAAAATAAACCGAGGAATAATGATGATTGTATTTGGCGAAAATAAATTAGCGCGCAATAAGTGCTGAAAATTAATGATCCAAACTTGTGTTTATTTATTCACCACACCAATGGTTTGATATTTAGTTTATGAGTATTTTTAAATAAATAGAACTATTTTAAAATATATATTTTTTTAATAATTATGTAGGTTCAAATAAACAGTATTAGTGACACAACATCAATACATCATGGAAATCATCTTCATCATCATGGAATCATCATACACGAATATATTTTAATTTACAGTTAATATATTGGGTTCTTACCGTTCGAATGTCGCTTTCTGCTCCGTTGGCGAGGTATTGCGTTTGCTTTAAATTAGGTGCTAGCAGTTGCCTGAAACAAACAAAATTATTATATTTTAATTTCTAAAATAGTAAATTATTCATGTTCATAGATTTAAAAAATCAACCATGGTTTCGAGTGATTCAAAATGGAAAGTTCAGAAAGCCAATAGAACCTTGCAAAGCAAGTTATCATTCTGTTTTTTTTTTCAAAATACCGTTCTATTACTATTTTCTTCAACATAAAAAGTAATTTTAATAAAATACTAGTACCTATAATTAATCTTTGCAATTCAATTCCCAAAAAAAAGCTTCGTACATTACAAAAAAGTGAATGCATTAAATTTTACTAGTCCAGCTAATAATATTATAACTGCAAAAGTTTGGATGTTTGTTGCTCAATCACGTCGAAACATTTCATTGGTTTCAAATTTGTAACACACATAGATTGTGTCTGGAGTAGCATCATAATCTACTTTATATTACGGGAAAATAACAGAAGGGGTAGTGCACGGGTAAAACCACTGGGCGATGAAAGTTGTTTAATAAATATTTCAGATGCATTTCTAGTGGATCTATGTGAGTAGTGATGTGGTTCAAGTGACGTCAGACCGCAGCTGTACTCGAGTTCTAAGCAACACATCCGTAGCAATTCATATTATGCTACGTTTGCGTTACGTCACCACCATGTGCTACGAGCTTTTATGTGAGTCGTGAGCTAGCGAGCTCCAGTTTAGCTACGTTGAAGTCATTAGCATTATTTCTCTTGTCAGCTTCGCGTAGTTTCGCGACTGTCGTATTACCATCTGATACTAAATTACTCCTGTTTATAAATGTAGTTCTAATTTTTTGCTGTAGTGGAAGTCTGGAGTAGTCGTGTAGACTCTACTGTCTACAATTTAGCTACGCCACGTCCTGGTAAGTATACTGTTTTCATTTGGCAAAAATTTGATACTTGTACACATATGTCGTCATCAAATTGAAAACGCCGACAAATCGTCTTATGTCGTGATATTACGTGTGATATTATAAAGTAATCTAGCTCGTAGGTTTATTATCTCACACTTGTGTTTTCAACTCGTAGGCAATTCATTTTTGTTTAATTTGTAGGCTTATCTTGATTTCGTGTTTTGTGTCTTTGTTTTTTTTTTATAAGTAGCTCCTATATAAAACAGAACGTCGTTATACGTAACAGAAAAACGCGAAATGATATTAAATCACGGCTCTGCGTTTCGAGAATTACTTTTGCCGAGGATCGTATTCTTCGAGTTTTGGGATTGCTTTAATTTGCTTGCAAACACTTTCTGTTATAATTTGTTAGAGGGAAGCGAAAGTTGAACGCTTCGCGCCGCAATTCTGGTCGTTTATAACCCGGCTCGCTCGAACGTGGCTCGCATTTTATTTGTCAATTTTTTTCTTGTTTTCGTCACGCTACTTTCTCGCTGTTTCAATGTCATTTTCGAAATTATGCGTGAAAAATATAGATTTGATTTGTTTTTCAAGATTTGAGGGAAAAAAATGGCGCATTAACGTACGCGTCGTCCGGTTTTTCTTCAATTTAGATTATATATTATATTTATACTTGACATTGGCGAAATTGTGAGCCTAAACCACAACAAAAACCGTAAACCAAGAGTTGAAGTTGAAGTTTGTTTTTAAACATGCGAAAATGAGTATTTACAGTAAGATCTTAAATGTTTACATTGAGAACTCCATAATCAACCTTACGGCCTGCAAATATTAGGTTGTCTATGACTGTATAAATAAATCAGCATTGTTGGTTTCGATAAATAATTATATGTAAACTCTTTGATTGTTGGGCATTCTTGTTTTTCGTGGAGGCACGGAATTACTTACACATTTTTTTAAATTTAAATAACCGAACGAGCAAAATATGTGCCAGATGGTAAGCAACACGCCTGTTTACAACAGCACAGGGTTACGTAACTATTAGAACTTGAAGAGTCCAAATCACTGCGCGGCGCTCGTCACTCGAAGATGGAAGATGATTTTTGTCTACGCCCTGTAATTTCTCTGAAAACATTGCCCTTCAAATTGGAATCGAGTAATGTTACTGCTAGGCGGTAGGATAGCTAATAAAGTTGTGGTTCTTCCCCAGGCAGACTCTGCAAGAAGTCCTACCATTAAGAAGAACTACTATATTCAGGGTCACGGTGGTATATACTGACTAAGGCCCTAAGGGTTTCTCTTGGATTAAAAAATACGCAAAGATTTAGACGGGATTTCAAACCTATGATGTCATGTTTGTGAAACGGGCGTTTTTACTTCTACACCACCACAGCTTTTTCAACGTTTTAAATAAGGAATATCTGCTAACGATTGTGGCCTTAAATGAACTCTACTGCCTATTGAACTTTTAACAAAGAGAATATCTCCTAATAATTGTGGCGTCAAATGAACTATTTATTTATTGAGCAACTCTGTGTTGAGCGCACGTTATGCATTTTTAGAGTTGAGAAAAAGCAATTAAACTTGCGACACAGTTATCGTTACCGCAACGAAGTGAACATTTTTATATACGTGCGTGTAAAAACAATTGAATTCGTGATACTTTAAAAGTGAGGTGTTGATAAGTCTCTATAGGTAAGTATCTATAAATATTGTGTTCTAACAACGTACACAGTTACGTCCACACCTGCAGAGTTATCGCTCCAGTTATTTTTTCGAGCTGAAAAGTAAGCTATGTGTTATTCCAGACTAAAATCTTCAGACTAAAGTGTTCTAAATGTATGGTTGTTCCGTTCAAGCATTCCGACGTGATTGAGCAACAAAGATCCAAACATCAAAGCATGCAACTTTTGATTTTTTTAAATTAGTAGCATGTACGTTTAGAGTATCCAAGTTTTCACTTTTCTAGACCCTTCGTTTATACTATCCAAGTTTTCACTCTCCTAGACCCTTCTAGAGTGTCATTGTATTTTTTTTATTATTTTGGTCATAGACATAATAGATATTTTCCGATACTCACATGGACGTGAAAACAATAGCGTCCAATAATCGCATTTGACAGGCGACCCCGGGGGTCATTAATAGCTTTAAGCGTCCTCTCGTGACGCAAGCAGGAATAAATTGACAGCAAAAACGAAACAAAATGTACCATACGCCGTTGGTGTTTAAGTTCAAAATTGTACGGAAACGCCGGCTTTTAATCTATCAGACATTTTAGACGTCAAAACCATCAATAGAGTCCGCGCTGCTACTTTATTAAAGCCTCATACTTATATATATTTATCTCAGACTACCTAAGAGAGTGTTTCAAACATTTAGCTAATGCATTAAGTTAGTGCGGGAGTATCCAAACAGAGTGAAAATGAAACCTGCACTTACTTTAATGAATTAAATACTAATTAGAATGAAAGGGATAAATTTACAATAAAAATAAACATTATCACGTTTCCTTATTATTCATTTTAGGTTTAAGTGATTCAAATATATGCTAAATGTATGTGTTTTCATAATGGTATGTCTGTGTGTGTGTGACGATGTAAATAATATGTGTTTGTAAAAGAAAAAAATAGTGATTTAATAGCTGCTTTTAGTATTTTCTTTTGGTGTATTTTGTTTTATACAATTAAGCGAAATTAAGATTTAATCTACATTGTTGTCTTGACTCTTACCTCCTTATGAGGAAATATCCCAAGAGTCAGAAGTTTGGTCAAAAACTCAGCTATTTATCCTTTATGTTAAAAATAAAATATGTATTTAATAAATAATTGCCACCATAAAACAAAAGCCTGTGATTTCCGGGTGAAGCCTACTTTTTACCAGAAAAAATCTCTTTTCTCAATATCCCAATAAAATAATACCCTACCGTTACATCGTTACATTTACGATACCGCAAACCGCCGATTCATAGACATCAAAGGTAAAGCTCACCTTTTCCGAAAATAAAAAAATCCTCTATGTTTTCCTCACAGGTTATGAATTCAAATTCACAGTAGGTGAGTACAGCCACCCGCAACGTTGTGTGTTCATCATTTCGATTTTCGATAGGTATTTTTTATATGAGGGTGAATCGGTTTCTTCTAGGTAAACACGCTCCATCGTAGACCGCATCGTCGCTTAACATCAGGCGATGGCGGTCAAGTGGGTATAGGTTTACCTATTAAAGTAAAAAAAGTTTTTAAATGAGATATTTAATTTTAAACTAAATATATAGCTGGGACATATTATCATGAACACATCATATTAGACTAAGTTACATTTTTTATAAGTACAAAAAACGCAGAAATAAGAATATTCGACTGTTATGATTACGAAAAATTTTGAGTAGCCCTTGGCCACTTAGATTTGAAATTTGTCCTCGTATTCTAATAGTAGTAGTAAAAGCCCTTTTATTGGATACTCATATTGAGAAATTGTGAAAAATATTATCCGCTATTTTATAGTGGTTTCCATCTGTAACGTTCTTTTGCGAAAATTTCACAAAAAAACACTCATTTCTATAAATACGATACAAAGATACACTTTATTGAACATACCATAGAAAAACAGTTTACATTTTCTACTATTTTAAAGGTAGTCCGACAGTCGACTCATTTACATATCAATCAAATTAAAAAATAGGTACATTTTTTTTGTTAATAATTGAGCTGATTGTACCGGTATCCACGTGAAACAGTAAAGTCACGCAGTGCGATAAAACATAAACATTTTGTTCTGGGTGCCGCATGGACTGCCGTAAACAATATTTCGGCACCATATTTCTCTCGCGAAACGAATATTTACGACTTGGTCATTGTATCCGCGATACAATCGCTAAGGGCTACCTAGCGGTCTAGGTCACAGACATTATTTATATTTCTGTCAGAAAAAAACAAAAGCTTTATTTATTTCATTAAAAGTAGTAAATGTCCGTGGGTTCGTCCATGTAAAATTTGGAAATGGTTTATTTATTAACGTAGAAATTAATTCCTTAGTAAAATAGTGAAAGTAAACAATCCGAAAATTTCCATGATTTTTTCGGAATTTAAACAGCTTATGATCTATTCCCAACTAAGACCTCTTTACACACCAAATTTCAGTGACAAAAATGCAGATAAGAATATTAGATAAGAAAACTCATAATGAAAAGCCACAATACAATGGAAAAATTACAGAAGAGGCTTATAACTATTACACAAGCATGACATTTTAATTGGCGGCCTTATTGCTTAGAGCAATCTCTTCCAGGCAACTGTGCATGATCTAAACTATCAATATTTCACATTTATATTATTAGAAGGGATATTTGAAAATTTCCAACAGAAATTCAAAGAAAAATTCATTGACTGTGTATTTGATAATATGTGATTGTCAAGTAGTCGAAATTTCATAGAGTAAACATAATATATTGTCTATTGGAACACAGACTTTGACAATAAATAAAAGATAATTTTTGAATAAGTGTTATTATGTATACATGAAAGGGTGTGTAATGTGTTTTCTATTGATTCAATGTATTTTTAGTTTGCATTCTACACTACTTTTCGACGTAAACTAAAAGTGTGCAACATTTCATAGTCCTTCGTACGCGCAATTTTCGTTCGTAGTTTCCTGCTGGGATATTCGAATTCATTATTATGCTGTTATAATTATATCTCGTGGAGCGACGCGCGTCTTAATTGTGAAAAATACGCTAAGTATGTGTTGCGCGGTAACAAATAGGTACCTACGCCCGCGTCTCGGGCTCTCGGGCGATACTTAGCGTCACGCACAGACACATAGCGTGTTTGACACTACAAATTATTCGTGAACATACATTATAATCCAGTTTGCAATTGGCCAGTATAGTAGATCTAGGACTAGACTCTCTTATCGAGAGAGAGAAAAACCCAAATCCTAGAAGTGGGAACGAACAAATAGATGCTTGTGTTTTGTTATACATTGAACAAAAATAAAGTTAAATAATCTATGGGAAAAAACAAAGTAAAGAAGCTAATAATTATGATATACGCGTATAGCTCTCCGAAAAAAAAAAACTTCCAATCCGCCATTTCCGTTTTGACTTAGCAAATCTTTCCGAATTTATGCCAAACGCAAACAGTTCCAGTTAGGGTGGTTTTTTAAAAGTTATGACGTCATTTCCTCACCCACTGTTCGGGGGGAAATGGCGCCTGAATCTATAAATAAAATGTGTCAGCTGCGACGATAATAATTTATTCGGATCAGATTATAAATATATTCTAAAATGTCGTGAGAATAGTTGCAAAAGTGTAAAATTTCACTTGATTTAATAAGACTTGGGTGTTATATGTTTCATGGTGGATATTCCAAAGACAGGGACAAAGAGGTTTGACTCTACGTTTGTGATAAGAACGTCTAGGCTGTGGAATGAGTTGCTTGAGTGGGTTTTTCCCGATAGTTATAATTTTAGTGTCTTCAAATCGAGAGTGAATCGGTTTCTTCTAGGTCAAGGGTCAGCAACAGGCGGACCGCGGTCCGTATCCGGACCGCGAAGGGTCGAACCTCGGACCGCCAATAAAAAATATTGTATTGTAAGCCCAGTAAATGTAGATAAGGTACACTGTACCTTCATGAATTTAAATAATATTTTTTTGCCACATAGAATCTATCTTAGTAAATAAATTATTTTCTATTAATTATTTTCCACAAAGCGGCTCAGAGAAATTCTACACTTTTAAATACACGCTCGTCTTCGCCACTACACGCTGGCTCGCTGTCCGTGGACACAAACGTGGAATGTGGTCCCCGCCCAAGATAACTCCTCGAAGAGCATCTCCGTACAGTAACTACTAGAGAACGCAGACCGAGAAGAGAGGTAGAAATGCGTATTCGCGGAGTGGCTTTCTTCATGGACAGCAACAACGAATCATTGGGAATAAGCTTTTGCCTCACCTGGGAACGGAAACGAGCCCGTTTGTCACCTGGATTGTCTTGCCTGCTCAATAGCAGTACCGCAAAAGTCACAATGAAGAGGAAGCCTACGACGTAATGTGTGCGAGGTAGACGGCCACCGATTTCGGTGCGACGGCGCGATCGGAAAACAAAACGATTGCATTAATAGAGTACTTGAAACGTCGAACGCCTTGCACTTACGCAAGAGCGCTGCTCGCACATCTGAGCAGAAGTGCTGGTAAACATCATGAGGTTGTCATATACGAATATAGGGGAAAAATCTGAACTTCCTCAGACCCCTTTGCACTATCAAACAAATGTAACTGACATATGGGGATACCTGTTCCTAGTTCGACCATCCAAACCGGCTCCGAAAGAGCCCAGCTGAGGACAACCGCGGCCAACCAACGACGGAGCCACGAAGTCACGCAGTTTATGCCTTCTTCGAATTTATAGCCCCACTGACAGCGACAAGACAAGTCAATCTCAAGATCTGCGAAAACATCATGCAGCCATATAAGTTAGGAAGTGAAAACCTCTTAAAGGCGAAACTCGAGGAGACTGAAGCAGTCGTTTACAATAATGTCACTTCCGGGTCATGTCAAGGCCGTCACGGGGTCGGGTCAAGAGAAAAGGGAAGAGTGCAGAAAATGGCTTTGTGACACTGAGCAAAAAAGAGACGTAGCGCATGGGAAGACCTGTTTATGCGACACCTCCAAACGACCCAATTGTAGTTACTGCCCGATGCACTAAGATTATGCTGGACGATAAAATCCTAGCGATGGCCAAGACCATCGAAGAGAACGCAAACGTCAAATCTGATTAAGAAAACTGGGAGATACCGAGAATACAGTCGGTCAACGGAGTTCCAGGATGTGGAAAGACAACATGTGTGTTTAGAAACTTCGACGTGGATAAGGACACCATCAAACAACTGAGGCACCAAAAGATCTAAGAGAAAAGCTATCGCACCGTGTCGGAAACCTTATCAAAACCAGAATGCGAACCATGGCTTCTGCTCTGGTAAATGGTTTCGGAACGCCTTCAGTTTCAGTTGTTTTATGGTGGACGAAGCTCTCATGAACCATTTTGAGTCATTGTGGCTGACACATTGCCAAATTGTTCAATTTGTCAAAGGCTTCACTTCAAATGGAAATACTTGATATTCAAGAAGATGTCTCTTTGCAAATGTATAAAACTGAAGAATTTGGGGCCAAACATCTCAGAAAAATATAAAAACGCAAAAACTAGCTATCAATTTGGCTACTATGTTTGGTTCGACTTACGGGTCATCTTTCTAAATATTTTTTTTAACTAATAATTTTCGAGATTAACCGCCTATAAGTAGCACTTAATTATTACCAAGTTATGGCTGGTCTAATCGGGAGAACGGCGACTGCAGATCCGGAGACCCTGGGTTTAAAACCACGCGCACCACTGTCTTTTCGAAGTTATGTTAACATCGTGCGGAAACCGACATGTACCTAGAATCTTTCGAAGTCATGTGTCATCTACCAATCCGCATTGGGCCAGCGTGGTGGATTATGGTCTTGACCCTCTTCTTGCGAGGGAAGGCCTGACCCAGAGGTTCAGCAGTAGGAACATTTAGTGGTCTGTTTACGCAATTATTACCACTAGTTTTTTTCTGGACCTCGTTAAAATTTCTGCACTTCATCCGGACCCCGTCTAAAACTACTTGCCGACCCCTGTTCTAGGTAAACACGCTCCATCGTAGACCGCATCGTCGCTTAACATCAGGCGAGATGGCGGTCACGTGTAAACCTATTAAAATAAATAAAAAATATCATCTTTAACTTTCTAGCCATAAAATAAGGTCACGATTTTATGCTCATTTCCATAATCTCTATATACATACTAGTAGTCGCCAAGTGGTTGAAATGCAACGATAAAGCAACATCAATTTACTCTATACTGGCTGAACCCTGCGGCACCTATCGAAAATTGATCGTACTATATCAGATTAAGAACAAATGTGGTTAGTTTAGGTCATAATGCTGCAATGTTAAAAGATAAACACATGTTATCACAGACTTCGGCGCAAGTCATCCCGTGGTACGAAAGCAAAAACAAGGAATATTTTTTCTCGTTTTTAGTACATTTTTCATTCATGTTCCGCTCCTATTTATAGTAGCGTTATGTTATATAGCAGTCTGTAAGCCTTTCTCGATAAATGGACTATCTAACAGAAAAATAATCTTTCAAGTCGGACCAGAGGTTCCCGAGATAGGATTTCTCTGCGTTCAAACAAACAAACTCTTCAGCTTTATAATATTAGTATAGACATCATCACAGACCAGAAAGATTATACCTACTAAATCAGGTGTTTAATCTGTGTACTAAATCTATACCACAGACTTTAACAGTAAACGAATAACATCGCCGGAAAATTGCTAGCTTATCGGTTTTTTTATCGGATACACTTCGGAGAGTGTGCGACTGATTTATACGATCTAATACCACCTTGCCCATTTTTCTATCGGAATGCTCGTAGCTCGAAAAAGCGACATCGTTTCATGGTTGATGTTCCAAAGACACGAACGAAGAGATTTGACTCTACTTTTGTGATAAGAACGTCTAGGCTGTGGAATACGTTGCCTGAGAGGGTTTTTCCCGATAGTTGCAATCTTTGTGTCTTCAAATCGAGAGTGAATCGGTTTCTTCTAGGTAAACACGCTTCATCGTAGACCGCATCATCGTTTAACATCAGGCGAGATGGCGGTCAAGTGTAAGCCTATAAAAGGTAAAAAAAAAAACAAAAAAAAAACAAAAGAGTATCCATGCATGTGTGTCAAACCAACGATAGTGTTGATAATAAATTAATTGATTTATATTTTATGCATATTCTTTAATTATAGTATTTCAGGATCATAAAAAATAAAAAATATAAATATTCGAAATTGCATACTTTTCCGTCAGCATATTTTTTGTAAAAAGAGTACAAATATTTAGCTTCACGTATTAATATAAAAAAAAAGAGACGACATAGTTCGTTTTAGTTGGCAGAAGTAGTAAAGAGTTGTGGAAATTGAGATTTAATGTGCGTTTAAATTGAGACTGCGTGACAATTAACAATCAACATTTAGTAGAAATCTTATCTATACAGCGCTGCGCCCACTCGAATTACGCAATATTATAATTTGTCATATAAATTTAACAACCACAACAACAACAGCTCATGACAAAGCCCCAGGTAGCATGTCTCTCTCCAATGCCTCTCTCCTACGAGCAATTTTAAACTAACATAGTTGGCCACACGTGTTTATAATATCAGCTTTCTGGGTGTTTGCTAATAACCGCAGTAGGGAATTTATGTTCGGGAGCTGGGAAAACTTTTTGGGAGTTTCGTTTGAGATTACAAACTAAAGCCTTTACCATTACTCTTATCCATTTTGACGTGGCGCTACTGTCTAATTACTATATAATATTAATTTAGTTCAAAATTAGTAGCAATTTTCTTTTATAATATTGTATATTGTGGCTTGTTTTAAGCTGTCGTGGTTTTGCGCTAAACTAGTATCAATTACTTAATTAATAAATTTGACTGGCCTCGTGGCCGTGGGTCGTGGGTTCGATTCCCACCCAGTGCAAATATTTGTGTGATGAATACAAATGTTTGCACTGTGTCTGATGGGTGTTTCTATTTATAATAAGTATGTATTTAAAACTATATAAGCATTATATCAGCTATCTGGCCGCCATAGTACAAGTTTTGCTTAGTTTGGGGTCAGATGGTGTTGTGTGTGAATTGTCCACCGCCAATATACTATATATATAATTACTGGAGTTACGTCACGGTTACACTGAATACTGTTAATGAAACTGTATCGAAATATTGGGGTCTCTCTAATACTGTGACGAGAATTTAATATGTGCCTTTATATATATGTTGTAAATGTATGCCCTTGAAACAGAGGTTTCAGAATGGACAAACATGCCATCAGAGTTTAAGCGTGTTTGATAAAATGTATCATGGGACCACCTTCGAATTATTATTTACCAAACGTAAATGAATCACGAATATGGATTCACAGCATTGGCGGAAGTATCACGTAACATACATACATGCAAAAAAACATACAGCAGAATTGAAAACTTCATTGTTGAACTGTGTACAAACTAGTTGGTAGGTTACAATATATTCAGTACTCACAACAGTCTGCCCTCTGCGAGCATACAATAATTAAAGTTAAATAACATTTCTTACATAAGATTACAAATCGTTCAAACTACTAAAACTAAAAAAAAAACACCACCTATATTCTAATCCTTTTTTAATAATTATTTACAGTAGACGACACTAGTCGTTCAGATATTCTATTAGTTTATAATTTTAAAGTAGCCATGTTTTAGCCTAGTTTTAAAATGATTACCAACCAGAGTTTTAATATCAGTAGGTAATTTATTTTATTTATCTTTAAGGTTATCATTTATTATATTTATATTTATTATATTATATATCTTAATATATATAAATCTCCTGTCACGATGTTTGTCCGCGATGGACTCCTAAGCTACTTAGCCGATTTTAATCAAATTTGGACACCGTGTGTAGATTGATCCAACTTAAAAGATAGGGTAGTTTTATTTCGATTAATAGGATTTATGTGACAATATTCGAGCGAAGCTGGAACGGGCCGCTAGTTACATTGATAGATTTATAGATTTATGGACTATTATGATACATGCTATTATTTGTTTGTGGGAATTAACATTTATTAGTAGTAGTTAGTACTTTAATAATCTCAATGTTTTAGGAGAAAATATATACATAAACGATGGACATAACCACAACCAGAACTGGTAAATAAAGTCTTAAGCATTCCAATAAAAGGACCCAGATCTTGAAGGCATTATATTAATATTCAAAAGCCGCAGAACGCTTCGGAGGGCACAAAAATCTCTCCTTCGAATCCTCCAGCCACACATCTCATCAGGAAAAGGCTCTTCCTACTCTCATTTACAAGGAGGCATACAGATTAGTAGTAAGGAAAACTAGATTAGCAATGTAAGTAACCAAGTTTCTTTATTTATTTTCCTTTGTATTGATTAATACAATAACATATTGATTCTTATACTATATATCCTTCTCTTTTAATTAATAGTTATTTGTTATACAAGAGTGCAAAGTTGATTTTCAACCACGTGCTCAATTTTGTTGACCGAGCAAGCGCAGGATCCTAAAATTGAATCACTCGCTGCGCTCGTGATTCAAAATTAGAATCCTGAGCGTAGCAAGGGAATCAAAAGAGCACAAGGTGAAAAATCTTTGCACTCGAGTGCAACACGTAATTTTTCATTCCACCTCAGCGAGGAAATGACTAAACGCAAATTTTTAAATGTTTTCGCGCTAAGCAAATTAAAAAAAAATGTAAGTATACCAAGGAGGTTCCGAGTCTGAGTTTTTAACGTATAAAAAAAATGTATGATGCATTCGGGACCAAGGAGGTAGAAATAAATAGGTTGAATTATGTTTTGAATTCAAAACGTCAGTACACACGATGTTCTAAATTCAAATTTACTTTAACCTCTAGAGGGTATAAACGACTTTTGCGCCCTGATATCGAGG
Source organism: Ectropis grisescens (assembly GCA_017562165.1). NCBI lineage: Eukaryota > Metazoa > Arthropoda > Insecta > Lepidoptera > Geometridae > Ectropis > Ectropis grisescens. Next base: position 3,827,216 of record CM029776.1, on the reverse strand, counting down.
AGCAAAAGTACTCTTTCCGAGCTGGTGGGATGAAAATAGTTATTTGTTATACAAGAGTGCAAAGTTGATTTTTAACCGCGTGCTCAATTTTGATGACCGAGCAAGCGAATGATTCTAAAATTGAATCACGAGCGCAGCGAGTGATTCAAAATTAGAATCCTGAGCGTAGCAAGGGAATCAAAAGAGCACAAGGTGAAAAATCTTTGCACTCGAGTGCAACACGTAACTTTTCATTCCACCTCAGCGAGGAAATTACTAAATGCTAATTTTTAAATGTTTTCGCGCTAAGCAAATAAAAAAAAAAGTAAGTACAGCAAGGAGGTTCCGAGTCTGAGTTTTTAAGATATTAAAAAAAAAATGTATGATGCATTCGGCACCAAGGAGGTAGAAATAAATAGATTGAATTATGTTTTGAATTCAAAACCTCAGTACACACGATGTTCTAAATTCAAATTTACTTTAACCTCTAGAGGGTAAAAACGACTTTTGCGCCCTGATATCGAGGAGCAAAAGTACTCTTTCCGAGCTGGTGGGATGAAAAGGTTTTTTTTTTGTCATTTTTGAGGTTCAGATTCGTTAATATATCAGATATCTGTGGCTTCCGTAGTAAAGGTTTTGCTTGGTTTTAGGTTTGATATCATTATCTAGAAAATACTGGTCGATATAATGTAATTAATTATTTATTTTTATCATCTAAAAACTGTCCCAAAATATATAATCCACTATGAGAAAAATTGGTGTTGCATGTTTTACGTCGCAGTGTATTTGCGTATCTGTATCTATCTTAATAATAAAATAGTTAAAAAATCTACAAAACACGCTTTTACAGAAAACCCAACTAAAACGAATTGCATTGTTATTGCTTCTTAATTAGTGTGCGCAGTTTTATATCAATCCGTTGTTTAAAAGTGGTGAAAATCAAGTTCAAATATTCCTTTACATACCTATATTCATGGATACGAGATACATACCAAGTTGATAAAAGGGTGTTAAAAAGTGTATCTATCAGTCGCAGTTGCACTCGTGTATTATACAAAAGTATCCTATAATAAAACTCCAATGTATCAACTATTACGAGTACGAACCGTTATACTTCAAGTTTAAATGCTTTCAAACTCATCATTGCTACATACAAATTTTACACGACATCTTAAGAAGCTGACTAAACTCCCAGCCCGTGTGTGTCATAAGTTGAAACGCGTCTAAGCCTGCCCTCATTAAAAGCCGTGTATTTGAGCTGGCAATGGCTTGATTATCATATTAAGCGCGGCTGTGGGTACATTAACATGGATCCCGGGGTCTCACCTGCAAGCACTTAGATCCCACTGGGATCTTAAGTGTAGATTTGTAAGAGTGTAGGACACGCGTCGGAAACGTGAGTCAGTTGAGATAATCGGACGAGTCCATTGCACGTGATTTTTGAGGCTGTATAATTTACAACATCGTATGACCTAGTGACTAAGTTGTGCAGTTATGTTTATGGAAATAAATAAACTAATTTGAAAAATTGGCAGTCATAGGAGCTGCCGATAGAAGTACAAATACTAATACAAAAATCTTTATTGCTGTTTGCAGATAAGATAAGGTGATACAAAACATTTTAATGGTTGACCCAAACTAGCAAACCTCTTCTTCTAGAGGCAACACAGTTTCCTTTGGTCTGAATTTATACAATGATAATAATAGTCTAATAATAGTTTTTTCATGTTTAGCTTTTAATCGGTTGTATCATATTATATGTCATCTGATTCATCGTCTATTAATTTCTGGCTTCTATCCAGTTGTGTTCCGGTTTGAAGGGCAATGTTTCCAGAGAAATTACAGGGCTTAGAGATATAAGATCTTAGATCTCTGGGTAACGAGCGCAGTGTAGAGCTAGGTAATGATTTGGACTCTTCGTGTTCCAATAGCTGCGTGTCACTGTGCTGTTATGTGTCAGGCATGTTGCTTACCATCAGGCACATGTCCTGATCGTCTCGTCACTCCTAATTTAAAAAAAAAAAAAAAAAAAAAGTGTGCTATGCAAGTGTGATATGTTTAGAGAGGACTATCACGCCAACGTCTTGTGCTTTAGCAGGATGCTGTTATGGAAGTGAAGAAGTGAAAACTTATAACTCAGAATTAGATAGCTTAAGTTTACTATGGAAACTACGCGGATGAAACCGGAAGGCGTGGCCATGAGCACGGCCATGGAAATGCTGACTCATATCTAGATGACCATGGCCAAGGTTCCAAGTTTACCTGAACATTTCTTATCATTCCCGAGCGTGAAGCTAGAATTAAATTCACAGCCCACGAAAAATCTGCCTGTGGCGCGTCAAAAGAAGGTTCACTATTATATTCATATATTCACTTCAAAAAACGTACGTTTTTTCAACTTCTTGGTTCATACATTTTAGTACTTGGTTCATACCTAGTAGTAAGTAAGTTTAGATTATTTTTCATTTAGAAATTGCGATTCGTGAGGTTGTTAGTTCAATACCTGCCTGAAAATCTGAGTATTTCTTTTCATAGTGCAGGGTATTTTCTGTGTTTGTATAATAAGTATGCATTTAAAAATAAATAGGTATTATATCAGCTATCTGGCTTCCATAGTACAAGCTTTGCTTAGTTTGGGGCCAGATGGTGTTGTGTGGGAAATGTCCACCAATAATTATTTATTTACAAGTTCGTCATCATCACTGGCTTCAAAAATTGAGACAAATATAGTTCATGTCCGGAAATGCTCGAAGAATCTTTTGAGCTCATGGATCACTCACCAACCCACTCTAGGCCAGCGCAGCAGATTATGATCTTGACTCTCTCCTTACGAAAGAAAGCTCCGAGTCTCAGCAGTGGGAGCATTTAGTAAGTTATTCATATGAGTGTTACCCTGTTTTTATATTTGTTTTTTGTACTGATTTATAACATAATACATACGCAAGTTTGGATGTTTGTTGCTCAATCACGTCGCAATGGCTGAACTGAATGGATTGAAATTTAGAACGTAGTAAAATTTTTATTCTGAATGCTATGTGGGTGTGGTATTGATTCATAGGTGCTTAAATGTGATATTTCTATTAGTTTGTGCTACAATTTGTTGTTTTCTAACTGGCTGGCCTGGTGGCTTAGTTGGTAGTAGGTCTGTCTGCAAAGCCGTGGGTCGTGGGTTCGATCCCCACCCAGTGCAAATGTTTGTGTGATGAATTCAAATATTTGTACTGTGCCTGGGTGTTTTCTATGTATAATAAGTATGTATTTAAAAATATATAAGTATTATATCAGCTATCTGGCTTCCATATTACAAGCTTTGCTTAGTTTGGGGTCAGATGGTGTTGTGTGTGAAATGTCCACCAATATTTATTTATATCTATCTATGTATGTATTATTTAGATTTTAACAGACGACTTTTAGCGTTCGACTGGAGAACAGATGGATGGAGAACAGTCAGAACAGAGAATCTTGAACAGACAGTATCAAGAAACGCCGTCGGCAAGCGGTTAGTGAAAGCAAAACAATAAATCTAAACAGCACCTTTTTGAAGCGCTCAACCTCGCTCCGAGCGTTTGCTCAAAACGTGTTTTGCTTTCCCCTTAATCTTTGATATTTTAACGTAGAATCTACAAATTCTCTATTCTACTAAATAAATAAATATTGTTGGATATTCTATACACAAAGCTTGCTAGCCCCAATCTAGTGTAGTGTAGTGGTCTCTTAGCAGAGTCCGCCTGGGTAAGTACCACACCTTTGCCAGTTATTCTACCCTCAAGCAGTAATGTGCAAATATTACTGTGTTCGGGTTTGAAGGGCAATGTTACCAGAGAAATTACAGGGCTTAGAGATATAATATCTTAGATCTCTGGGCGACGAGCGCAGTGCAGTAGTGCTAGGTAATTATTTGGACTCTTCATGTTCCAATAGCTGCGTGTCACTGTGCTGTTATGTGGCTGGCATTTTGTTTACCATCAGGCACATGTCCAGCTCGTCTTGTAACTCTAAATTAAAAAAAAAGAAACATCTAAGCAAAGCTTGTGTTAAGAAAACCTGATAGCGGACATCACTTATGTAATTATACATACAAATAGATGTCCGCCCCGACTTCGCCCGTGGTACATTATATACCACTTATCGGGATCCCGTACATATCCAACGATGAAAAAATTACTGAAATCGGTTCAGTCATTCCTGAGAATATCGCTTTTAAACAAAAAAACCGCTTTAGCTACCTGCTACGCCACCTGTCGGAAATTGGTCGTACTAACTCAATCGTAATTCGTTCATAGATCGTATCTCAATCGTAATCGGTCGTACCAATTAGAAAAGGTTTATATTCAATGACGCCATCTTAATCACATGACACATGCTGTCATGGTGTAATGTCAATGTACGAAAACTCTCAAAAAAGAATATTTTTTCCCGTTTTTGTTACATTCTTGATTCATGTTTTTCTTCTATTGATAGTAGCGTTATGTTCTATAGCCTATATCCTTCCTCGATAAATGGACTATCCAATAGAAAAAGAATCTTTCAATTCGGACCAGTACTTCCCGAGATCCTAGCGTTCAAACAAACAAACAAACTCTTCAGCTTTATAATATCTACTAGATGCCCGCCCCGGCTTCGCCCGTGGTATATTATATAGCACTCATCGGGATCCCGTACATATCCAACGGTGAAAGAATGACTGAAATCGGTTCACTCATTCCTGAGAATATCGATTTCAAACAAAAAACCTCTTCAGCAACATGCTACGCCACCTGTCGGAAATTGGTCGTACCAACACAGATTTAGAAAAAAAATTAGCAAAGGTTTATATTCAATGCACAGATTACTGAAATTCAATGACGCAATCTTTGACACATGCTGTCATGTGTCATGTCAAAGCACGAAACGTACAAAAGCTCTCAAAAGGGAATATTTTTTTCCCGATTTTGTTACATTCTTGTTTCATGCTCCGCTTCAATTAATAGTAGAGTTATTTTCTATAGCCTAAAGCCTTCCTCGATAAATGGACTATCCAATAGAAAAAGAATCTTTCAATTCGGACCAGTACTTCCCGAGATCCTAGCGTTCAAGCAAACAAACAAACAAACAAACAAACAAACTCTTCAGCTTTATAATATTAGTATAGATTAGTATAGATATAAATACTTGTGAAACATACTCGTAGATACATCTCAACCCAAAACGGATATTTATTCATTATAATGATCATCATCAGTCGCAAGACATCCACACATCTTAGTTCCATAATCTATCGCTGGCTGGATATTTATTGTAATCACACAAGTATTTGAAGCTAGGAACTATAACTAGATCGGGAAATACGCGTGTAAAACCACAGGACGTCACTGGTAATTTACTTAATATCAAACACCAACAGCTAAAAAAAATGTTTGATTATCTAAATAAATGTTCAAAATACATATAAAACTGATTAAAACATCAAGTCCACACGTAAGTAAACAGACAAAATTTTGTATCTCCTCGTTTAAATAATAGTGCGATGTTCCTTTTGCTCAAGATTTGAAGGTGCAGGAAGACAAATGTTTTCCGTAAATGGAAGCAGGCGGGCAGGCACTAATGCCTCTTCTCTCATAATCTTGGATTTATAACCTTACTCGAGGTTTCGTTCCGTTGTTGTTGTATTCGAAGGAAATAAACAGCGTATGTTGCACTCTCAGATAGTATATTCGCTGAAATTGTTTTTGTATGGTTTTTTGGCTTTATTACCCCTAAGAAACAGTAAACTAAATTTACGAAAAGATTAAGCCTGTCCTCAATATTACCGTTCTACTAATCTGCTACTAATGGTGGATGTTTATTGCTCAATCACGTCTTAACGTCTAAGCGGATCGTGTTGAAATTTGGAACGTGAATAGATAACAGTCATGAAAAACACACATGCTATTTACCTTGGAAGAACAACGGGAACAGAGACTGCACGAGTAAAACCGCTGGGTGCTGCTAGTGTTAGTATAAGCATTTCCATTTAGCCTATATTTTAGTACCTAGTGGCTTTGATCTGTTTATGAATAATTCAGATGTGCTAAGGGTAAGACGTTAGTTAGGTATCAGTAGTTCTCATGGTAATTTAGTTTTAAATAAATACGTAACCGGGTAACTCACGTTTGGTATAGTCAGTCCAGTCCGGCTCAAGTTTCGATCGCGTCCGGCGATCTTTTACAAAGAGAGTGTGCGCGCGTGTGATCGCAGCTCGTTTAGCACTGAGTCTGAAACTTGAGTCGGACTGGACTGACTATATCAAACGTGAGTTACCCGTGTGTTTATTTAAAATGTGTATTAACCACGTTAGTTTTCATACCATAATTTAGTTTTGTTATAAATATTCTGCCCGTTTAAATAGAAGTAATGTAATTAATGGGAAGCTTTGTTTAGTTGGCTGCTTTAAAATGTAGAAAAAACCGAAGCAATCAGTCTGAAATTATAAAATTCCTGATTTAGCACAAAAGCTACTTTTTGTCAGCGGAAAATTTTGGAAATGGGATATGAAAAGATACGCTATAATTACCTTTGTGCTATTGTTCATACGAGGTCTAGGTACTCTCTGAGTAATGTAAATTAGTGTGGTATGTATATTTCAGTAATGGTTTTATGTCCCGTTTCGAGTTATTTCTGTTGTTGTTGGCTCTTGCACCTTTTACGATTACTCCACCAGAGGTTAACTGCCATAGGAACATTTACAAAAAAAATTGGCTAAAAATAACTCAGAATTTGCTAGCTCGCTTTGAAAACTACGCAGGTGAAAGCGAAGAGAACTAGCCTTGATCATGGCCCGAGTCCCGTTGATTTCTTATCATTCTCGTTTGGTCCCGAGTTTACGTTTATTTCTTATCATTCCTGAACGTGACGCTAGAACTCAATTCACAGCCCACGAAAAAACTATTTATGGCGCGCCACAAGAACTTTACATTTCAAAAGGTCGTTTTTTTAGAAAAAACAAAACAGTCTTATTTGATATTACACTCGTTACCTTGAGATTTGAAATAGATGACAGATATGAGGGGGTAAATAACCCCCTCAATTTCGTCTCCATAACATACTGGGAAAAAGCTACAAAATAGTATTCAACACACAAACACATGACTTTATTTGATATTACTAACATTATTAACAAAATACTTTACAAGCAAACAACTATGAATTCATGCCGAGAAAGAACAAATTACAGCAATAAAGGAAGCCCAATTTTAATTCGATCAGCCTTTATAAACCCTCTCTCTCGGATACATTAAAACCACATGTAAGATACACATACTCTCCGATACCTAACCACACACACACACGCGAACAGAAAGCAATTACTTCGCGTAGAAGAAATATTACTTTTATAAACCTACGTTTTTTATATCCCACTTGAAGTTCTCATGACAAATACCTCTTCCTAAGGGCGGATCTCAAGATGCTCCCATACAAATTACTCCAAATCCGTATCTTGTACGTAAAACTGCCTACTTAAGCACCCTTTAAAAATCCTTCACCCTTTCTAGAAGTCATAAAATAGGCATAAAAAGTTTATTTGATTCCAACATTTCTTTCGAACTCGGATTTGTCGCTAATTCAGGAATGATGTAGGTAACTGTCTTATTGATTCTTAAATATGTTTGTTTTACGTAGAATATATAAACAATAGGCATGTCGACTCATTTTTGGTTTAATATGTCATCAAAAGGCTACTTATATATAACAACATAGGTGAAAGAATTACTTTGTTATCTTAAAAACTTCCCGTGATATGGCGATTTCAAAATCACAATTTTGGACTCTCCTAACAACGCTTCATACAAATCACTACAGAAACTTACGTCACACTGTCGTATTTTCTATGCGTCGCGCGTAAAGCTTGTATGGTAGCTATATTAAATATTGCGCTTAGGAAACTGGTTTCATAACAAAATTAGCTTGAAATTGAATGGGTTATCTAATAGTAAATACATTTACTAATCATTTCGTACTATTAAAATGGACTTGCCTATCCAGCTTTGAATGATCATAATGTAAGTCAAACTAAAAAATAGCAAAATTGAAATTGATACATATTTTATTCTATTTAAATACTGTCATTATATCAAATAATTTAATATAATTGCACGACCATGGCAGGATCTGTCGTCAAGCCTATTGTGTGAATATAATGCTGTAATAGTAGGACTTTATGTAGAGTCTATCAACCTGGGAAAGTACCTAACTTTTTCTAGGTAACAAGAGTTATGAGAACAATAAAGAATTATCATTAATACATTGAACATTTTTGTACTAATTTATCTTTTCTCGACAATGTTTTATTTGTAAAGCTCGTAAAAGCCTTAGAGTTGTACTACACTTATTAGAATAACGGCGGTAAGAAATAACATTTTTCTAATACTAGGCAACTTATTTAATCATGATGTCTGAAAGGTACTTAGTGAGTTCTGAACAATATTCGGTACTGGGTATAACTCTAGTGAAGTACCTATATATACCGGTATATCAACTCGTTCACAATCGGTTGACGTCAAAGTACCCGTTGTCATAGAGATGTCCTTTGGGATCCGTTGAGACGTGAATGTAGCCCGAGGTGAGGTCACATCTGTGTTGCCAACGCTACCTCACAGAAAAACTATTTTTCTAAGCCGTAGATGAAAGAGTAAATGTGGAAACAGAAAATTGTCAATAAGTTTTTTTTAAGATCATGAAATTTTATCAACAGTAAGTTAGATGCAGCTTCTTAGATATTTTTGGAAATAGATGAAAAGGAATTTTGTTTTATTTGAATTATCCTACAGTGGTTGGCCTCACTCTACTGCCTTCAAAACATTGTGCTAGTACAATCAATCTAACCATACCAACTATACCTGTACATACGGTTATTGTGCTAAACGGGTACTATATAATATATCGTACGACAACTAGCGCAAAGTGCTTCAAATAGAACCGTAACTTTGAAGAATGCCACCGGTTGAGAATATCAAGGATCGGTCCATCAATGTTTTACTGCCCTAGCGAAAAGGATCTGGTACCTTCCTTCTTTTAACTAAAAACTACACTTTTTATATCTGAGTTCGTTTTACATACTATTGGCATGATGTCTGGGTCATAACGTCATAAAATTAGACACCCTCTCCCCGCCCCTTGTCCACAATGTCACACTTTATCGACCCCTTCCCTCCCACCTTGACATGTGATGTAATTAATAGATGGGCATTAGTTTAATTTTCAAAGTAAACTAAATTACATTTAAATACCTCTAAATTACGTGCCATACTTAAAACACAAGTTAAACAATCGTAGATAGACACTCACAGCCCTAACACTGGCAATAGTGGGTCACATCACTAGAAGACTAGTGGGCCGAATAGAACATTGATATTGCTCCTTACAGAGTCGCCGAGCCGCGCCCACTCGAACGTTGCTCGCTCTTGTCACGCAACATTGCTTGTTGTTAGGTGACAACACGGGGTGTTGACTGAATAAGTGCACTTCAAACATTTCTCCTATTATGTAACAGACTAACTGCAACCGCCGGTATTACCCGTGGCTTGCAAAACTATTGAATCTTTTATTAAAGTGAAAAAACTTCTTTTGACGCACATACAATTTTATCGCGGTTGTGAATGAAGCTCGTCACGCTTGGAAATGAAAGAAATGTTCGGGATCTCAGGATCAGGGAACTCAGGATCTAACGCATTTCTAGATGACCATGTTTAAAAGACGAATCTCAATAGTCATGCTAAGGTTCATGGAACAGTTTCATGTTACCTTATCTAGAGGCCCATGCTTGGATGGCTCATGTAGAAGACCATACTTTGAAGATTTATTCCAGAGTAGCTGCGCCCTGCGGTTTCATCCGCGTAGTTTTCGAAGTGTGAAAACCAAATTCTGAGTTATAAGTTTTCACCTCTATCGTCAGCCCCTATGATTTCCAATTCGTTCCTAAAAACCTGTTCTCATTGTACGCAACCTATAACCTACTTATCTTTCCATATAATAAAGTCTAATCCATCTGTATTTGATGTTAGGGCAGATTTTTTAGTAGAGACTATTTTTCGTAAAGGTCTTCATAGTTTAAGGACAAACCTTACATTACCAAATTATAATATCTTAGATCTCTGGGTTAACGAGTGCAGTGCAGTGCTAGGTAATGATTTGGAGTCGACATGTTCCAATAGCTGCGTGTCACTGTGTTGTTATGTGCCAGGCATGTTGTTTATCATCATGCACATGTCCAGCTCATCTCGTCACTCTATAATATAAACAAAAGTGGTCAAGTGCGAGTCGGACTCGTCCACGAACGCTTATCCACAATTAGATTTCTAACTAAGTGTGTGCAATAGAACCAGATAAGTGAATAAACACTAACGATACAATAAAATACTAAGAATAAACACTCAATCAAATACCAAAAATAGATAGACTTTAGAATAAAGTTTGGAATATTTTAAGTCTTAAAATAAAAATTGAAAACCAATCGGCTAACCGTTTTATGACGCGGTGCATGCACGGCTCATTAGCGGTAGGACGAGCACGCTACTAGCTAAGTGGTGTAGAGTATGAGAAGTAGCGGAATCAATTTAAAACAAATTGTATTTTTAAATTCCCCTACACAGGAATACATGAAATATAACCACAAAATAATAATATGAAACATATTTACAAAATCAAAGGAGCTCATTCGAGGGATTAGATTTATTTATTCGTTAAACTCGTGCTAACTTCATTTGGGAAGAACAACTTAACTACATATAGGTATAGCCAATCTCCATTGGCGCAACCTGTTTAAGACATATTACAATGAAATTTACTTACAACAATCAATATTAGTAAATTGTTCATTTAAAATTACTGACATCATTAAAAATCATCCAATGACGTAGGACTTAAAAACTCATACCAACTTGCACGAATATCATTTGACTTGGTGAAAAGTTTGCTAGGAAGAAACACAGGATTTTCCAAATATTTAGATTATAAAGTGACAAGAGTATCAAAACAAACCTGCCCATTATAGTCAAGTGCCAAGCAGTTATTTGAAGATAAAGAGTCCAAATCCTTTTTCTAAATACAGAGTGACAGTTCCTCAAACATTTTTTTAAATGCCGATTTAGGTCCACGATATCATTGTGGGTCACCCAGACCGTTGCAAAAGTTGTGGGATCCAATCAGTAGTTGGATTGACATAGAGTTGTCCTAGGACTGATGTCAATGCAATGTGTTGCTCAATCACATTAAAACATCTAAACTATCGTTGGATCGAGAAGTTTGGAACACAGTTAGATTACAGTCTTTAATATCACATAGGCTTCTTTTAATTGCAGGAATATAACGCTATTTCCGTAATATTTATGCATATTTCCGTCATATTTCCCGAACTACGCGGGTAAAACCGCGGAGTTAATATGATGTACGATAGAGCGATTCAAACCGCTCCAGCTTATGCCTTGGACAACACAAAACAGTACATTCGATGCGATTGCGGCCGCTGCGTCATCACTAGCGATTGGTTCCCGTTACGTCATCAATCGGCTTGTGGACCGTGTGACGTCATTAGATAGCTTCGATGATTATCTGATCAGACGGGAAATTAAAAACCAGTACTCATCGCAGAGATCCGTGAACTCGAAATAAAATCTGATTGTGTGGGAGATAATAATAATACAGTGCTTTAACATCCATAAATTTACACAATTAACCTTAGAACTAAAGAAAAACGACAATAAATTAAAAAAGCAAAGGGTGACCTTATCGCTTGAAGCGTTTGCATCCAGGCAACTTATGAATGGAATAATAGTTGTAGAAATCGTGTACTGTAGATAATTTGAAAATACAATTTACTAGGAAAAGAATTAGAATTGCACTAGTAAATGTTCTTTTTAGCATTTAGTGACGAGATAATAATTTTTCTGGGAACATTTCCCTTCAAACTGGAGCAACTAAGTAACTGGAAACGTAGTGATACTTCCCCAGGTGAACTCAGCAAAAACTTTTAACTTGTACTCCTCTATAATCGTAGAAGTATTCATGAGACTACAGCGGTTTTAACGCCGCCGAAACGTTGGTGTAATTTAATAACAAATAAATCGTGATATGTACTGTTGTGAAAATTAGGCGCTATTTATTTATTTATTTCGATATCTATTCACATAAAATATACAAATTCTTTTTTTACAAATAAAATAATGAGGTAGATGTATAAGAAGATAGGCACATTCGGTACATACCCAAACTGAGCGAAAACAGGAATTTCAGTTTCAGAAAAAGAACGCCTCGATGGAACAATCTGTGTTTGAATTTTAGAATTTCGTATGCACTTTTCCGCGTGAACGTCGAGTTCGTTAAAGTTTAAATCTATTTTTTTTTTAATTATGAACGTTGGCTGTGTGTGTCCATGTGGAAAATATGTAACAAAAGCGAATAGCTGTAGAATGATTTACTCGTATCCGCTCAATTGGTTGGACGTCATAAAATTATTATTATTTATTTTAAAAAAAAATTGCGATTTTTTATTTGGAAGTATTTTTTTTAAATACTTCCAAGGTGTGACCATATAATAGGACAGTTTATATGACATTATTTTTTAATTTTGAGTTCTTTGAGAGTGTAACCACAATTACGATAAATTTTGGGATTTTTTGAATCCCTTGGGGGGCGTAAAACCTATCAAGCAAATTGCATGTTTGGAATTTTTGTGAGTTAAAGCTAATTCTATAACCCACTAAACAGTTCACATTGCGAAAGGATAAAACCACATAAACCATTATATTTGAACAGTTGTATCCCCAGAAACCTAAGTTTATCTTTAATTCGTTCAAGCACATTGTATTTTCGCCCCAACTCCGTTCGCATTCTGTCGCAGGCGACAGTTCTGATGAATAATATAACACGTTGCGTTCTGGAGCGGCCATTATTAAACTCAAAATTGCACGAGTTATGAGGACGTCTGCGGCAAATCCGCGGGTATTGTACGGTTGTTGTGATGCAGTTTTATTCCGGGTTTTCGGTCTTTGGGATTTGCAAATGTATGTTGATTGTGTTGTTCTGAATATGCTGCACACATGAGTTTTTATGTATACGAAATGAGCTTATACTTATGTATAATAAATGTATATACATAATACATTTATAGTACCTACTTCTGAGTAGTCTCTCAACTGTGGTTGTACGAAATTTGTCTAAATCACTACTTTAAAAGTGAAGCAACACATTACAAGAAAACGATATATTATTAACGACGTGTTCCAAGAAAGAGATAACTTTCGAGAACATGTGTTATCTACTAACCCTAAGAGAGATAATGTTGACATTATCTTTGTAAAAGACAGCTTTGAGTCCCAGATTTGGGAATATGTAGTCTAAATAATATATACTAGCCTATTTTTGGCACTCATAAGGAAAAAATATCACATTGAGCGGAAAAATCTAGTAAAATATTTTAAAGGGGAATAATTTTTATTGCAAAAATAACCGCTATATATCAAAAAGTACCACGTTACGAGTAACTCGGAACCGTTAATAAACTTCCCGCCGCGCCGCGACAGGCGAGGACCGATAACCGGATCGAAATGAATTACGGTTAACTCGCTAATATTTGATTTAGCTCCTGTACATAGATGTCGCGATACCAGTTATTGCGACGCCTGATGTTAATTTACTGCGGTGTGTGATTTATTTGAGTATTTTAGTGAGGTTCAGAGTGTTTTTTGAACCTTTATTGAAATATTATAAAATAAAGTAGTTAAAGTTAGTAAAACACACAATTATTATTTCATGTGCGAACGTGATACAGTTTAAGAATTAACTTGCCTCATAGTGTTGGGCGTAAATTTTTTTAATGTTATTCGGTAAATATGTAAATCAAACAGAATTGAAATATTGATTCTAAAATTACCATTTAACTTCTGAATCTTTCTATATCGTGAAGTAAATAAAACCTTCTATATGGGAAATTAATCATGTGTTGCCTGAGTGGAGTTTCCCAATGTTTACAATTATTTTTGCAATAATTGTTTGCTATTTCAAATATATTGCAGCCAATGTAAATTACAACTAAAGTTAGTTTTTCACTTTAAATTTTTTTAGCCAAAAATATTGATAAAATAAATTGGTTATAAATAAATAATTATGATTATGATTAAAATAATGATTGCAATATTAAAACTCTTTGCAGAGTATTATTCCTGGGGAAAAACTACAATTTTGCTTTCTTTTTTGTTTTGTTTCAGCAATCTGTGACTTTTGCTACCGCCAGACAGTAATGTGTAAAAAATAAAAAAAATCGGTTTCATCGAGAATGTTTCCAGTAAAATTTAAGGGCAAATCAATTAATCAAACTATATATCTGGTTTGTCACAAGCACAACGCATTGCTCGGCTGTGATCTAGACTCTTCGTGTTCTAATAACTACGTGGTAATCGTTATGGGCAAATTTTACACTGATTACTACCAGACAATTATCTTGTTTGCTTTGTCACTTGACGTTATAAAAAAATATTAAGAAAAGAAATGGTGATTAAACATCAAATAAACAAAGGATTTAGAATCCAAACTCATATGAGATACGACAGCTTCAGCACATCGAAGGTACTAGTTACCCCGATGTAGTAATTCCCGAAGCTCGTGTTATGTCGCGCACAGTTCCGGATTTACATAACAAGCTACGCACCCGGGCCTACTCGCAAATCTCGAATGTGGCCCTACATTAATTAGTCGCCTGTTTGGTTTCTCTAGCACGCCCGCGACTTGTGACAAACGATCGAAATGTTAACCCGAACTTGGAATCACACAAGTAAAATTTAATTGAGACGGTTCTTTAGAATTAAACTTTGAAGTTAATGTTATTAGATTTATTACTTGAGATGGCGGTCAAGTGTAAACCTATAAAAGTTAAAAAAAATGACTTATAGGTCATTTTTATAAATTAAGATAATGATGGTGATGGTAAACCCATGATAAAAATCTCTATTTATAAAAACGTTATGTTGTTTTGTGTACGCTTCAAGAACTCAAAAAGTTCTGCATCGAAATTTTAGAATAATATCCGCATCAAGGCAATCCGTGATGCGGATTATATATTTATTATTCTTCATTATTAATCACACATCACATCACAATGTGCCACAGCGAAGCGTGGCAGAGTACAATTAAAAGAATAACGGTATGAACAAGAAACGCACTTGATGGTCTCCCCCCGTGATTACTACGGTGGTCTCCTCATAACAGAATGCAAATTGTCACGCATCTATTTAAAAATGAAGAGCTCAAATCGTTCTGGCATTGCACCGATGTTCATGAGATCATGTCGTGTCTTGTAATTGTTCTGGCAACATTTGTTTGTAAACCTTTCAAGAATAAGTTTAAGTATCTAAGATCTCTAAAGATTAAGTAAGCAGCACACTAAATGTTTCCACAACTGGGTCTCAGAACCTACTCTAGCAAAGAGAACTAGCCCATTGCAGGTTGGTGGATGACGCATGAACATGTCGGTTTCCTCAGTGTATTGTGTATCCTTCAACTTTTTTCAAGTGCGACGTGGACTTCAATAATGAAACTACAATACTTGTTTAGAAAACAATTTATACTATTATTTATACTATTAATATAAGTATAATGTGTATACACTATACAGATACACTCGTATTTAACTCATTAGGGAAAGCTAAAGAGAATGCCAAGCTTAAAATTTTGCAACATAAACTATTAATACAATGTCTATAATATAAGTAGTAAAGATGGCATAGGCTTTGTTATTCATTGTGTTGTTAATAAAATAAACTTCTTGCACAAAAAATCGTTATCTATGTTTTGAGCAAACATAATGCGTTCTCCATTAGCCATGTTAAATTAGATCGGAATCGATTCAGTGGTTTTACAAACGAACTGTACACAAAGGATATTTGCAATGTATTCATTTGTGCTTCGTGTTCTGGGCTGCGGTTAATGGTCGAAATAATGTAGCCGTATCACAAACCATTTGGCTGGTCTGTAGTGTTTTGGTTCTCTATTGGAAAATTTAATTAGCTGCTACAATATGCTATTCTAACATCAAAGCGAAAGTTGTTCTTGTGAGGGTTTTACTTTTTCTTAAACGTGAAATATTTTTGACAAATGACAAAATGTTTATTTATTAATTTGCTTGCTCTTTCTCTCTTTGTCTACTAATATCCTACTTGTATAATATTACTTGTATAATATTTTCACTTATGTTGTGTATACGAAGCACACTCTTTTTTTTTAATATCGGGGAGACTCAAAATATTTTAGAAAAATAAACATTTTTCAAAATTATTAGAAAACTTAGTGACACACAATAATTATGATAACCAAGTTTATAACTATTGCTCTGAACATACGCTATAATAATTTTGTTTCGTAATTCAAATATAAGATCGAAATAAAGCATACCACATTAACATACATAAACTGCGTAGTTTATAAAATTATTGCGAATGAACCTAAGAATGCTTATCTATTTCTTTTAAGTAGGTGTAGTTTTTTCCAAGTTCCTTTTTACGTAGCTCAGGATTAAAAACGGCGATTATATCTAAACCAACTGAAAATCTAAAATCAAATCTACTCGTCTACGTAACGATATAGAACTGAATAGTTAGTGAGTGTTTGAAAGCACTATTCTCAGGAACTAAGTGAATTTAAATATTTATTTTGCATCTCATAGTTCAATCACGAGAATAGCTGGAAATTAAACGCACGAGTAAAGCCGTACACCACAGCCATAAAACACAAAAATAAACATTAAAAGCGTTTTGAGATAGATTTGAGAGAAAAAGCGCCATGAGATTTTTATAACAAAGATATACTAAGTGATATCTGATAAGTCAACCTTTTAAAAGGTCCACCTTTGTCCCCAAAATATCAACGAAAATCACTTCAATTGTCAAATTAGCGCTTATCCGAATTTCGAATTCATTTTTTCGCGACAGCTTTACAGATATCGGTACCGAGGCCCGGCATTGAATAATGGAAGATTGAAGGTATTTCGATCGATCCATACATTCATAATTCAAATTCTCCATCGCCCGCCGCATCGAGGGGATTTGAGAAACGATGTAAAAACGTTGGGAAGATTTTTGTTTTCCGAATTAGCTAAGTGATATACATTTATCAATTATTTATCGTGACCCAATTCTGGTTGAAATGCGGCCTTTTTGGTTTTTAGCCGTAGTATTGAGTTCGAATGAGATTCAAAAATAGTAAATAGGTACAACAAAATAAATTAATTCATAAATACTGGTGGATATTTCTCACACAAATTTACACTATCTAGCCATAAATTAAGTAAGCTTTGTACTATGAAAGAAATAAAATTTTACAATATTTTGTAGTAAATATTTGTACTACTAGAAAAATGTTCAAACCGCTGGTTTTGTGTGAAAATATATTCTAGTATTGGACAAATTATAGGATACGACTGATTCTTATTGCCGATTCCAGGGTTGATCCGACAACAAAGATTATTCATAAACGACGGATATTTTCAACATAGTTTAGGCGTTTTCTGCAGCTTGTTTGTTAACAAGACGGCATTTGTATATTTATTCTACATAAATATATATCCTTACAGTAGGAGAGCCGACTAAAAAGAAACAAATAATTTGTCATTTGGATTATTAAAAATATTGTACACGTATTTATGCTTTTTTTTTTTACGAAAAATGACGAAGATATCTCAGTGCTTACGTACAATTTATACGAAAAAATGACGTCATAGCCGTCATTCTGGAAGTTTGATGATTTATATAGGTAGTATTTGTCGATTTTTTATTATTATTTAAGAAAACATAAATACGTAATATAAGTCCCAATTATTTCCAAAAATCTATCTGATAGACTAACATTACAATGGTATATTTTTGGATGGTATATAAGGACTAAGTCGTCATTTCAATTCTGGTAGAAAAATACATTTTTCGAAAATAGCAACTGAAGCTATTTCAGAATTGGTTTTCGTTGTGATCAGTGCACGTGATCGTTCACTCGTCAAACATCGTTACAATAATCCGTACCTGATTCGAGGGCCCCGTTGATTTCGCACCTCATCGCATTTTGTCACGCGAAAATTGTACATTATTTATTATCGTGATGCCCTAACGCAGAGGTCGAAATGTGGTGCCGATTGGAAGGTTAACCCTTAGGGCTTATTGAATTGGATGGCATTACTAACTAATATAAGAAAGGTAATACGCGACGGATATCTAACGACGCGACGGCAAAGGTTAGTCACTATCGGCTATATTGGCATTTTACTTTTTGAATGTTTTTTTTATTTATTACCATATTTAAACTTTATAACAATATTATTTTTGTTTTAGGTTTTTCACTATAAGTAAAAGTATATTAATTTAAAAGTGCCGCTGACTTAAACGCTGGGATAATCATTGTGAGGAAACCGACATGAATCTAGAATCTTTCGAGGTCATGCGTCAACCACCAATCCGTACTGGGCCAGGTTGGTGGATGGCTTGAATTTCTTCTCGCGAGAGAAAGCCCTGAATACCAGCAGTGGTAATATTTAGTGGTCTGTTTTGCGCTGCTTATGCGTATTTATGTAATGGAGAATAAGTACATAGATAATAATAGAGAATATTATTTTCTAATCGGCTTAATTATTTTGATGCCTTGGCAGTTCAAATTTTGGCTTGATATTTTGTAAAAAAATATTTTTCGTAATAATTATCATTTTACATATTATAGAAAATAATAATATTATCTATACTTACCTTTACACATCCTTTTATCACACTTCCTTTTTCAGTAGTTATCAATTTGAGATACGAGTATTTTTATTAAATCAATCATAATAGCAGTAAACGTTATTACTGTTATACAATTGTTGTAACATTATGACGTCATCAACTATGCCATACCAATCGTGGTAGGTTCATAGTCACGTGATTTTTTAAAAATATTTTCTTAATCTATTTTTATTTTAGGAAAAAAATAAAATAAATTGGGAAAACAATTTTTTAATTATAATAGGTTCGCACTTGACCACCATCTCGCCTGATGTTAAGCGATGATGCGATCTACGATGGAGAGTGCTTACCTAGACGAAACCGATTCACTCTCGATTTGAAGACACCAAGAACCAATTCAGGCAACGCATTCCACAACCTAGACGTTCTTATCAAAAATGTGGAGTCAAATCTCTTCGTTCGCGTTTTTGTGACATCAACCTTGAAACGATGTGTTGAATTGAAGCAAAACTAAACGGGCAAGACATTGTGAAAAATTTAGCAGTTGACCTGGTCAGCTAATTTGTTGATAGTTATCAACAATCATGAAACAATTTCAGTAAGTCCAACAATCCCGTCAAAACTAAAATTAAATCAGTCTCAAATGGTCTCGCATTATCTTTTATTATACATCTATTACAACCGCGTGATAAAGCCTGAATACAGATTTATTCACCATAAACTCATAAACACAAACTAACCTTTGTTCATACGAACCCATAATTTCCAGGGTATTATCTTCATTACAATTATATTACCATTATATTACAGTTATATTACCTCTGCGACAATAACGAACTCGAAGTGTTAACTTTAATCCGTCGAAAACTATTTTACGATTATAATTCCTTTTAACAGGTCACGAATTCGGCTGTAATATAACTTGTAGCGAGTTGCCGCAAGTTGGCGCCCACGTAAATAGTGTCAGATACCCTTCAAAGTAAAATAATTAGGCAAGTTGAGTTTGGCGTGTCGTGTTGATGCTGTGGTGCTAGCTGTAACAAGTTAATTTATGTTGAGACTGTGTAAACGTTTGAGAAACGCAGTGCGTTAACTATCTCAAATACAGTATCAAGAGAAACTACAAGCAGTACGACTCATTTAAAATTGCAGTAAATGCAAATAATACAGAGAACTGTGACAAATAATAAATGCCTGTTAATATTGAATTGATTATTTATTTATTAAAAGTATTGTCAACAGCAACATTATTGGAAACATATTTACCACTATAAACAGTTTCTAATTATTAACAAAATAAAATCAAGACATGCGTTAAACATCAGCTCCGAGCCACGCTCCCAAATTCCTAACATTTTCATGAACGCGACTTGGGAGCGCGCTTCCCGCGTTTCTCCCCGCACACCCCGCACTATTGCGCCGTTTAGACGTCTTTGTCGAGCGACTGTATAATTTATTTGACTGTGGTTTCAAGTACGGTGTAGATAGGGAGAAGGTAGGTACTGTGAGTAATTCCTAAATGTTGAGAATGCAGTGCGTTAACCGTCACAAGTAAGGTGTTGATAGGGAGTAATGATAGAAGGCAGGGCTACTGTAAGTAGCTCCATCGCTTGATGTTTGTCTTCAAGGACTAAAGCAATTCTATTCGTTGCTGTCATCAGCTTCTTTAAGTCATAACAAATAATATGTATACACAACATATATATTGTGTATTTATGTATATATGTTATACACATTGGTTTATAGTTCATAGGTACATACATCGGAAATGGTGGTCATATGCAAACCATTATCATAAAAAACAATTTTGGGTTTGATTTTCTGTTCATTTTAAAATTTAATGTGAATTATGCTAAATACTATTACCATTGAAACACCATAGAGTAATTCTAAGTGTAGTGTACAATTAGTAATAAACAGTAATATGTTTGGCTGGCCATTAAATTAACATTATTACAAAAATATTATTTATTTTAAAGTATTTACCAAAATAAACAGATATCTATTACACGAAGGGCCACATCGGTGATCCGACAATTGTGAAAGCCGCAAAAACATGACTATCCTCCAAAGTGGCCGGTATTACAGCCGACTATGCCGTGCCAAGCCCGCGGCCACAGGTGCGTGGGCGTCTAAACCAATGACCCACGAAATCAGACCCAACCTCAGGATTAAATTCTGTGCCGGTCGATAGCCCGTGGCACAAGCTATAAGAATATTGGGATTACGATTGCGTCAAAAATGTAGCATTCTAATTAGTCCGTCAGTTAGATTATAAAATCTCTTTTAAATAAAAAAACAGTAATGTGAAAATATTACTGTGTTCCGGTTTGAAGGGCAATGTTTCCAGAGAAATTACAGGGCTTAGAGATATAACATCTTATAACATCTCTGGGTGATGAGCGCAGTGCAGTGCTAGGTAATGATTTGGACTCTTCATGTTCCAATAGCTCCGTATCACTGTCCTGTTATATGCACGTTGCTTATCATCAGGCACATGTCCTGCTCATCTCGTCACTTTATACTATAAAAAAATATACACTAGATGTGCGCTTGTAACTTGCACCAACAAGGAACTTAGCTGCGGTAGTAACGGAATTACAGACTCAGCGCCGATGTTTAGTCGCTCTCATTCAACAAATGCTTGACATTTTGGAGGAGTGTGTCAGATTATTCTCCTCAATCCCTTGTTATTGTTATAGGTACAGTAAAAAACATAGTATTGATATGATATAAAGTCAAAGTTATATATCTGCTGTGTAGAGCTCAAATTTTAAGGAAAAATAATAATACTTGTTCGCGCCGTCGTTGTCGTCTCAAACGAACATTCGAAATTCGCGCCTTCTACGCAGTTCATTCGTTCATTTAAATTCTAAACCGAGTTCATTCATTATTTCATTCGTAATTCCTTTCATTTCGTTCTTCCGATCCAACGCGCACGTCACGCTTGCTCAAAATTAATACAAATATTGTAAAAAACCTATAGAAATATTGGAAAATATACGTCATAAACAAGAAAAACTGAATTTCATTGTTCCGGATGGAACAATACTGTTTTTTGATGTACTATCAATGTTTCATGGTTTTAGTCGCATTGTTTCCGTTCCCGTAGTTTTCACACAATGAAAAGGTTATAATGTATTCTTGACTAAAATAACCTAACTGTGTGATATATTTTCAAATTGAACCGCATAGGTATTCCACCGTGATTGAGCAACAAACACTCAAAACGTAAGTTCTACGATGTTTGTTGTACAACAAGCTTTAATTGTAAACTTTAAGATTACTTAGAAATGTCTTCTTTCTTTTAGAAAAAATCTTTGCGTCCGATACTTTGTCCAATCCACGGAACTACCAAATATACTTATAAATAACTAAAAACTGTTAAACTTAAAGTTGCGGTCTGTTTGGACTGAATGTTATATTGTACTAAAACCGTAATGAACAAATCTTAAAGTGACCTTTTCCCATAATGTCTGATTTTTGAAATGCACTTAACTATTACTTTTACTCCTTAAAATGCTCTGATATTAAAGAATAAATTTCGCAAAACCATAAATAACGTCGAGTTTATTTTGCATTTAGCATCACTGATGTGACATTAAATTTTCAATAACTCATTTTGAATAATGATGTGCGCTACGTCATTGCAAAATATCAATTTTATTTAAGTGTAATCTTGTATTGAAAAGCTGTTATTTTTATACTGTATCTGTTAACAATACACATAAATTTAGCTTGCAAAAAAAGAAACCAGCCATAGAGCGAGTTCCTTGAAAATCTTCTCTTAGTGTTAGTATTTTTTTACGGATTATACGTTTACACTTGACCGCCATCTTGCCTGATGTTAAGCAACAATGCGGTATACGAAGCGGGCTTATCTAAAAAAACGATTCTTTACTCTCGATTTGAAGATACCAAGATTATATCTAACCGTCGCGCAAAACTCACTCAGACATCGCATAGTAGTCTATTTAAATTAAACACTACATCCGCCGCATCCCATATATTTAAAAAATAGGTTACGCCAGTCAAAATACTACAAATTTTGGAAGTCAAATAAACTCAAAGAAACAGAGATGAGCTTATGTCAGCGAAAAAAAATTGTTTTTCAAAAACACTAGACGAGTGAGAGATTTGAAGTTTAGGAAGAAAAATTGTCTGGTTCTACTCAACATACCACATCACATCACTTATCTACTTAATCACTAATAATATGTGTTATGTTCGCATTTTAATACAAGTAAGATGACAAAACCGCTCATGAATGAGACTTATACTCGTAGTAATGATGGTTCTTTTTCACAAAACAAGTAAAAATATAATAGCCGTGTGCTAAAACGCATTCGTTATAAGCAAAACTTAACCGTATTAATAAAAAATATGCAAAAAAGACATCTACATCAATGGCACAGCCTGTATGACAATATCCCAAGAAAATAATTCTCCCGAAAATAGCGGGAAAGCACCTCGCTTCCCGGCCGGTGATAACATTCCGTGTCGTGTTTTATTTATTATTTCCTCGTAACCGAGTAGGGCAAATCCACTTGAGTTTCAGCTGTTATATATATTTTTTTGGGGCAACACCCAGGAAGGGAATAACTCTTGCTCGGGCACAGATGAATTACGTCGTATACTGAACCGACGGTTTTAAGCCGCGGGGGTAACGAGGGGTAACTCGGGGTTACACAGGGGTAACACGGGGGTAACGGGGTACGGCCCAAGTATATGAGAAAAACTTGAATATGTAATTTATTACGTTCCCGTACTTTTGTCGAAAGCTCCGCGTCTTTAATTTAGGTAATTTTTTGCGACCTTTATTTTTTGATTTCGCGAAACAGTTTATGTAGAGTGATCATAAGGAAATTGTAAGTAGACGAATATGTACTTACTGTGTACCAAATAAATGGGCTAATAAAGCATTTCACACACAACCCCATCTGACCCCAAACTACCCAAACCTTGTACTATGGAAGCCAACACATTATATAATTTTAAAATACATACTTATTATACATAGAAAAGACCCATACACAGTACAAATTTAATATTTGAAATCACACAAATATTTACATTGGGTGGGGATCGAACCCACGACTCACGACACGAATGAATGTGTACTTTGTATTATACCTATCTGGAAAAATTAGTACCTAGTATTTTTTGTCATTAGTATTATCCTGTTCATGTGTTCCAACTACTTAGAATGAATTTGAATTTTTAATTAGGAAAGTAATTTGTTTTTTTGTTAAAATATACAATCACCAGCAGCCTAAAGAGAATAAAAATACCTAAAAGAGAACATAATTAATGACATTTCTAATTTCACATCTTCAAAGACTGCGTGACGTCTAAAAGTTAACCTAATCACAAATTACTTACTACGACTAATTCGTCCAAATTCTAGTTTCATTAAGGTACTGTAAAACAGAGAAACTCATTACCGACGTTCATTATTTTAACAAAATCTTTATAAAGCAAGATTCGCAAAAACATCTTCACACGTAAATCCCGTAGCATTACCCTGGGAATAAAAGCGTGTTTTCGTTGAATAAATTCTTGCGCTCTAAGCAAAATATAATCTTCGCCTTGTTAAAGATAAGGGGTGGCATTAATTTGAATTCATCTCATTATGGCCGGCCACTTGATCCGAATATATTACGGGTGCTGACAGCCAGAAATGCTTTATTGTGCTTCACTTTTTGCCAGCGATTTTGGCTGTGTCACTGCGAAGGCCTAGCAGAGACGGATTATCATTAAGCAGTGTGCTTACAATTGCTAAAGGGCCTCGTATCCAAATGGGGCCCCAGGAATTCGGCGACACTTCATAATTAATCTCTTAATATATAACAAATTGAATTTGTTTCCTACAGCTACTACACCTCCAGTGGAGAGGTTGTACACAATACTATAATACAGATACTGTTTATTATAATAGATATTACGAAGAAGAAGGGAAACTGCTCTATAACCTGAATTGTTTTAGCAGAATTCCATGTTGTTTTATTGAATTTTATAACAGTAAATTAACATTGGTTTTTTATCAATGCATTTCGGAGAGTGTGCATCTGATTTGTATGATTTAATTCCACCTTGTCCTTGATTCTATCGATCTGCTCCTAGTTAAAAAATGAGACACCGTTTCATTGTAGACGTTCCAAAAACACAAATCTGTCTTCATTCTTGTAACATTTTGATAAACATGCCTAGGCTATGGATTGCGTGCCGAGTGAGTTTTCCTGATGGTTGCAATCTGGATGTTTTGTTGAGAGTGCATCGTTTTCTTCTAAATAATTGCGCTCTACCGTAGACCATATTGTCATTTATGCCATGTTATTATGGCAAAATGGCGGTAAATTGTGAACCTTTTATAGTTAGAAAAACACAAGAAATATTTTACGAAGTAATTATACAACGAAATGGCCCCGAGATTTGTGTTACTCGGGGCCCCACGCCGCTAATCCAGTCCTGTCTGGGTTTCGAAGGGAGGACCAACTAGCTTCGTCATTGTATGCTGAGACGTGGTTCGGTACACTATTATATTGATGAGAAGGTTTTTACCATTTTCTTGATACAAACCCATTTAAGTTTTGGGTCCATTAAGGTATCAATAATATTCAATAAATAAATAGTGATCGACGTTCTGTACACAACACTAACTAGTCATAAACTTAGTAAAGCTTGTGTTATGGGAACCACTAGCTGATATTACACTTATTTAATTGTAATTACATACTTATTATACATAGAAACACCCACTAATACCCACTACTACTAATGTAATTTCTGTATAAATTAATATTTTTCTTTCAATTTCACACAAGAGAAACTTCTAGATTCGATTGCATTTTAAGGTTGTTTGTAGTCTCTTTTGGCCTTACAAAACAAGGCTACAAAACCCCTACACATCATGATGTCCTTCTTCTGCTAATCAAAGATATATATTATGTACAAAAAAAATTGTAATGACAAAGGTCACGGACCCCGGAGTCTGTGGAGTGGCTAAAATTACTAAAAAAGCACCTACACTGATACCTATGTATTACTAATTACGGAATAATATTATTACCTCTCAGTGACCAGAGCAGTGCGGTGCTAAGTTTTGATTTGGACTTTTCATTCTTATAGCAGCGTGCGCACTGTGTTGTTTCGGGCAGACGTGTTGCTTACCATTAGGCAAATGTCCTACTCGTCCCGTCACTCTATAGTACCGTAAACAAACTTTTAAACTGATTATAAAAAAACCGTTTCATATCATAATTTTGTTACCCTGTTTTGTTTTTTATTTGCCAGTAAAATACTATCCATAAATTAAGTCCAACGGCACCAAACCCATTGACATATAGCAAAGCTTCAAAGTCAGCGTTGGAAAATGAATCTTCCCTTTTTCCGAACAAAGGTATTACCGGTGTCTGATTGAGCGCAATCGAAGCATGCATTAACAAGAGATTTCATTTAGCTCTGGAATTCAGTCAATGGTTGTCAGCTTAGTGTAAAGCTATTCAGTTTCACAGATAACTGGATTTATAGATGAACTGGAAAAATGGACAGATATAACAATACTGCCGTACTTCATTTGTTTTGAATTCTAATGAGATGCTACCAAAGAGTTTACATATACTACGTATATACTACGTATAGAGTAAAATTTTCCGCAGGTTTCTTTGTGTCAATTATAAGCAGATGACGTGCATACTTTTTATGGCAACAGAGTGAAGTGCCGCGACAAAAGTATGACACTTCCACAAGAGCGACAGGAAAGAAAGATTCTAAATTTATTAAAAATTAATTTCGATGTAAAGCGTTTGTGCCAACTCTATACGTAGTATATGTAAACTCTTTGGATGTTACAAATACTGTAAAAGTCAAAATTTGGATGGCATATTCACATCGGAAAGGCTGAGTTGGTTGGATTGAAAGGAGCAAAGATTGCAGGCTGAAATAGCACAAAGACTACTTTTTATCAAACCAAATCAAATTATCTTTATTGCTAAATATATTTATATATTTTTATATATTATAATTATTGCTATAATAGCTATAATTGGAATATAGGTATTGGTTACAGATCTAAAATAATAAATTTAAGCCATATCTGAACCCATAAGGCGTGCAACATTACACATAAATACAAATAAAACGCCAATTAAATTAAATTATCGCGAGGAAATGATGGAATCTGAGAGTCTACAGCCTAACTAAAACTGTCTTAGGTTTGATATTGCTCTCTCTTTTATTTTCGCATGAAATTATAGAGACAGCAGTAGCAATGTGAAAGTAGATTCTAAAAGATCTCTTGATAGATGATTCTAAAAGAGATCGTCCCTGTCCTTTACCAGGCAGGAAAACTAGGTTTGCGAAAAAAAAATACGATTGCATTGTTCCATTGTTCTATAATAAAATTGACATAGAATTTAAAATTAAAAGAAAATCGAATAACGAAATTAAAAAGATTCTGAGATCATGGTTGGCCAGATTCGATTATGATAATATTGAATGCTTACTTGTAGATATAGATATAACATAATATGACTAACTTAAAAAAATAGTATACATGGCATAACCCCGAATAACAATAAGTGTTTTGTAAAAATTTGTATTGATATCAAATAGAATGTACTTTTATTATTTCTTTACTTCAATCCTATATATATGAATGTGTGTAAAAAATTGTCACAGTTGTTAATGTTAATTTGTGTTTTTTTTTTATAGTGTCATAAATGTTAAGGGAGAAGCCATCGGTTCCGAAACACCATACTAGTATTACATACTAGTTCGGAACTGATGGGTTTCAATTGATCTTGTTAAATGTATTTGTTTCAATAAAGTATTTTGTATTTGTATTTGTATTAGATTTAGTTGGGCGGTAGACCCGCTGGAAGCACATGGGTAAAACTGCAGGGCGCTAATAGTTAGAATATAATTGTTTCTGAAAGATATCCAGTGCCCAAAATAAATAGTAGCTATTATTAAATCACCCTAAAATTGCAATCACCAGTTTCCAATATATTATATTGTTAGGAGACATAGAAAGGAAAAACACCCACAAGTATAAAAGGCAGCGACTAGCCATGCCTCGCTCATTTTTGCCGCCTACCGTCGGACAGGATACATGTCCGTGTTCTGCCTTTCTGTGTCATTTTTCTGTTGTTCGATTTCTATTTTAGTTTTTTATGATTTTGTGATTTATTAAATTGTAGTTCAACTGTCTAATTTGTTTCTTTTAGTCAAATTCTGGTCAGATACCCAAGATCAGAATTGGGATTCTACCTCAACTGCCCACTGTCTTTTATATTTGTTCGAAGCTTAAATAAAAGTAAGGTTAGAATCGAAACAGAAAAATGACAGATTGAGAATGTTGTCTCAGTAGCTACGGCAATCTCGATGGAAGGTACGGAGAACCGGAACGTATCCCTGATGCCACTTTGGAAGTGATCTTATTTAGGCTTTCAGTGTCGGACGAGCGACACCAACACCACGACGCGGTAGAGCCTACGAGAGGCGTCGCTGCGGCAGAGCCTACGAGAGGCGTCGCTGCGGCAGAGCCTACGAGAGGCGTCGCTGCGGCAGAGCCTACGAGAGGCGTCGCTGCGGCGGAGCCTACGAGAGGCGTCGCTGCGACAGAGCCTACGAGAGTCGCTGCGTCCTACGCTCGCTGCGACAGAGCCTACGAGAGGCGTCGCTGCGGCAGAGCCTACGAGAGGCGTCGCTGCGGCGGAGCCTACGAGAGGCGTCGCTGCGACAGAGCCTACGAGAGGCGTCGCTGCGGCAGAGCCTACGAGAGGCGTCGCTGCGGCGGAGCCCTACGAGAGTCGCTGCGGCAGAGCCTACGAGAGGCGTCGCTGCGGCAGAGCCTACGAGAGGCGTCGCTGCGGCAGAGCCTACGAGAGGCGTCGCTGCGGCGGAGCCTACGAGAGGCGTCGCTGCGACAGAGCCTACGAGAGGCGTCGCTGCGACAGAGCCTACGAGAGGCGTCGCTGCGGCAGAGCCTACGAGAGGCGTCGCTGCGGCAGAGCCTACGAGAGGCGTCGCTGCGGCAGAGCCTACGAGAGGCGTCGCTGCGGCAGAGCCTACGAGAGGCGTCGCTGCGGCAGAGCCCACGAGAGGCGTCGCTGCGGCAGAGCCTACGGGAGGCGTCGCTGCGGCAGAGCCTAAGAGAGGCGTCGCTGCGGCGGAGCCTACGAGAGGCTTCCCTGCGCCAGGGCCTCCTCCCCTGGCAATGCCTATGCGGGGCTAGCGCGCTCAGCGCTGTGGCCTAGCCTATGTTGTGATGAGTGCTGGAGCCGGCCAGGCAGGCCGTGCCAGCGCAGGTTCAGCAGGCCGCAGCACCACTACGCGGCGAGGTTTCGAGCCTTGCCCCCGCAGATGTTACGAAGTGTCTCATCGACGCGCTTAAAGCCGTAACCTCGGTGAGATCTACCCATTACTATGTTTCTTGTTTTGATACAAATTTAAGACTTCAGTGTCTAGTGTGATTAAGTGAGTCTCGCGCGATCGCAAAACCGATGGGACTACAAAAAGCGCCCTGCTCGTGTGGGATTATCCGTAAAAGGTGAATTACTCTCTAGCTTACGTGAATCGACTAGTCTCAACCGCACTTGGTCAAATTTGAACTTAAAACACTTTGTTCAGCAGATTTTGACGTCGCTAATTTTCTTTTTGAAGTCTTATGTAATAAATTGGATAGATACTCCACATAAGCGGAATGTATTCGAAAATTATTGCTAAAATTAGGCATTGTAAAAGGTTTAATCAATGAACTACTGTATGCAATCATTGTGAAAGATTCCGAGCGATTGCTAAGAACGCAAAACTATGTAATTTCGTAAACTATTATTGTGGAGCATTTAAAGATCTATGCTAAATCAGATTTCTCTAGTGCCAGAGCTTCAAATAATCAGGCTCTCACTGCTAGAGCGAATGTTTCATTATTCTATGGTTGCAAGCGTGCGTGTGAAGATAACGATGCGTGTCTTCACTGTTATAATTTTAAACAGCCTGGATGTGAGGGTAGATTCTGACAAACGCGTAAGATTTGAAAGGAATGGTCATGAATAACAATCGTGCCCAAAATACTACTCGTAATGGTAAAACGACTAAAATTACACATATCTCCGAAACTATTTTGTTAAAATACTTCTGTCGCGAACGCGACAGCCTCGATAGTTCACTGCAAGACCTAGTCACTGCGGTTGTTCATGATGTACCTACCTACAGATTTCTTAATCGACAGCGCAACGGCTGTGGTAACGGGTCTAGTATTTAGTTATTTTCGTACGGTTGACTGTAATGTTTTGTGTCATAAAAATACGGGTACCATTGAACTCTTAAGCACAAAAGAAGCGGCACACGCTCCTCGACGATGGCGATGTAAAATCAGATGACGTCTCCTGATTGAGATCAGTCGCAACGTGAGCAACAAATGGAGCGCATGTGTGCTAATAATTCCACGAAATTCGATTTGAGCTGTTACAATGCCATTTTGTGTGTGCACAAGGTGCAGATATAGTTCAAAGACCAAGAAAAAGTTTCGTGGCATCACTTTTCATATCTGCAATTACACAAAATCTAATTATTTCAATTAAAATAATATTTTCTTTTGCAGACCATTTGTCATTCGTAAAAAGAGACCGACATACATGACGTGAAAGAGTGGGACACGGCCAGCGGTATATTGATTGCAGTGATAACGGGTAAAACACTCATTCTTTTTCACGCCAGTGTCTACTATGTCTTTCTATCTTCAAAAAAATATTTAAACAAACGTGTAACTGTGGTATGTATAGCTGTCTCATTCCCATCTACTGCCAATTAGCTATGATTAGTCTTTGTCATTCATTAAAACGTATCTCACGGTGCAAGTGTAGTTGTGTTCACTTTGTGTATTTGTGTGAAATATTCTCCGTATTGTTATTTTCATATGAGAACGTGCCTCATCTTCCTTTCCTTATTTTTGTCAATGGCCGGTACACAAATTTTATTATTGATAGCGTTGAAATGTTTTCCGATAATTATGTGACTCGAAATGAAGCCGATTTGTATGTCATTTCGGAAATCACTAGTGCTTATTGACACAGATGTGTACAATGGGGAAGGTATCGCATGCATCCGGACAAACTAAATCCAGCTATCATCGTACGTGGCTTTAATGATCGTCTAATTAGTTCGTATGCCAGGAATGCGCACCTTTTGCCGGGTGTTTTGGCGGAGTAAAAACACATAAACTTCCAAAATACCAATAACTTTACTGTCACTGTTCGTAAATGTAAACAAGAATTCGGCCCAGATCGAGGCAGTAAAAAAAATATATTTGCGAAGGTAGATGTCATTATCACACATTACCACACATAAGATGAGGGTAGGTCGATTATTTTCGTCGATGACACAAACAAAACTTGCATTCATGTTAATTAAAGCCGAAGCCTGTTCCTATTACCAGAAGCCAGATCACAAGAGGTAAGGTTGTCAAATAATGAGTTAAATGTGGTAAAATCGAAAGTTTGTTGTACACGGATGTGCCCATTGATTTTGACTGTGAAACGTTGGAAGTACAGTGAGTAAGTTGTTAGTAGTCAGTTCTGAACTTACGAATACAGGTGACAGTGACAGTCTGTATGGATGTATTAAACAGGGCGGGTATTCACTGTTCTCTCCAAAGTTGTAGTTAATACGTCACCAGAAGGAGACTTTTACTAATGATTGACGAGTTATCCGAGTATTTATTTTAGAGTACCGACATACATACCGCAATTACTGATACTATGACAATTAAACTGAAAACTGCTTTCCGTAACGTCTATAGCATGCAGAAACCCTAATCGTATGTGGTATGATTATGGATAAATATCCTAATATGACTACACAAGACTTATTCTTTTAGTTAAGGAGAAAGATTGACCGAATATCGCGTCAATTATCGTAACTTTTCTGGCAACAAAACTTGTGTATCTTTGTTGAAGCATAAATCAGGGTCAGGTGTAGCCGAGCTTTGATAATGTCTTGAGCCTTGACTGAATCTCTTAAACCAAAAAAATACAATTAAAACAGGTACGCGATTTGTCGGTTAAGCCAGTTGTTTCCGTTGCTATATCGCTAGTTTCGTTCAAAAGACCGCGTAAATTGCAGCCTCTACTCTAAAGGGAGTAGACTTTAACTGGGGCTTGCACCAACAAGCCGTTCGACTCGGTATTATTGAATGTCTAACGAGAGAATAAATGCTGGGAAAATAAAATTCCTCATTACCTACCAAAGTTCATATAGATGAGTTTTGTTGGTGACGGAGTGGTTCTATTGCAAGAACATGACCATGAACTGGTCGTTGCTAACTTTTCGAAGCTGACTCAGTTTATAGGCAGTAAGTTTGCAGATATACGTTTTACCATGGTGACCTATTGCAACGCATTAAAACTTACGTTAAAAAAAGGGACTTTCTGCACAGGGTGGTCAGATGGTGAGCATACTTCTAAGGGTTTTAAATTTGGGCTGGAATGTCTGAAATGCAAAGGTATTTTTTTAGAACATGCCGATTATCTTAGTCAAAACCCTGTGAATGTGTGTGCAGTTCAAACTCGGTTCAATTCAAGTAACGTGAAAAAATCTAATTGGCCTTCAATATTACGAAGCAAAAAAAAACCATACATCAGTCTGGTTTCAATTTGTTGGTGGGAATAGATGCTATTCCACATCTAAAGCTTAGTGTGAAATGTAGCACATATTGGTTCGAGCTCGTACAGGGAGGCATTGTATTGGTTGAGCAGGATTATTCCTGAAAAGTTCAGACAAAATCAATAAAAACAAGACATGTCGATGAAATCAAATGAAATGAATCAAAATTTTGACTGCCCTAGTGGCTTAGTTGGTAGTAGCTCTGCCTGCGAAGCCGAGGGTCGTGGGTTCGATCCCCACCCAGTGCAAAAATTTGTGTGATGAATTCAAATGTTTGCACTGTGTCTGGGTGTTTCTATGTATAATAAGTATGTATTTAGAACTATATAAGTATTATATCAGCTATCTGGCTGCCATCACACAAGCTTTGCTTAGTTTGGGGTCAGATGGTGTTGTGTGTGAATTGTCCACCAATATTTATTTATTTATTTATTTTTCAATATTTAAATAAGGACCGAGCCGGGGCCTTTACAGGCCTTTGAACTAATTTATTTTGTTTTTTTTTGTCAGGAATAAGGCGCAGACAACTGGCAAGCTGGATTCCAGCGTGCGTGGCCCGTATCGCGTAATAAAGGCGTTGCCACGAGGGCGATACGAGTTGCAACTCTCGGGTGGCTCCTGCTGGGGTCGACACAAGCAGCAGTGGAGTTCATCCCATGGTGTGGGAAGTGGACTCCTGAAGTTTGTGCTGCCAATTATGGTGGAGAGTTGTGGGGCCATGGCGATTTGTTGCGCTGCTCCTTGTTGGCACCATGGTACTTCTTAACAGGGTACCATGGTGGGGCTGTAAGAAGGTGACCTTCTCAGCATTGTGTCGACATCGTAGTACCACAAAGTGGTGGAGGTACGGTGGGACTGAGATTGGATTCACGAGAGAACCTTTCACAGTATCACGAAGCTAGCGTCTCAGATAGCTTCTTGCTTCGTGTCCAGTACAGTTTATCGGAAGTAGTGTCTATGTATCCGATACCTTGTATGTGGTCCATACGCATGTTTGAGTTGTTCGGAAGTCTACATGCGTGTGTTAAACGTGATGTCTATTCATTTATCTCTTCTGTCCATTGTGGTTTAATGCATATACGGGAATGACTGCAGCATGCCTTTATGTGTATTTCACCGTTTCAGTTGTCATTTTAATTTCAAAGAATTGATTTTGGTTATTTCTTAACTTTAAAGAAAAGTATTCTTAATGAATTTTGATAGCAACATTTGTTTGCTTAGCTTCATGCTGTCTTATCCTTGGTCTTGCATGTAAAATTATACTTTTTTTCATGCTATGCGGTGAGACTGACACTGAGACAGACGAGGCATCAACTTCGGCTGGTGCGCCACTGCCAAGTGCCGGTGACCCGCCGCCAGCCTCTCACCTGCCTGTGGGCGACGAGCCCCGTGCGTGAGCTGCACCGAGCCGCCGTCGCCAGCCGGCTCGGCAGCTGAATGAGTACATTCCATGTCATCGCTTGACTCTAACTCAAACAATTAGAGGAGCCCGAGGACGGCCTCCTGTCAGGAGAGGCCGTGTTAGGAGACATAGAAAGGAAAAACACCCACAAGTATAAAAGGCAGCGACTAGCCATGCCTCGCTCATTTTTGCCGCCTACCGTCGGACAGGATACATGTCCGTGTTCTGCCTTTCTGTGTCATTTTTCTGTTGTTCGATTTCTATTTTAGTTTTTTATGATTTTGTGATTTATTAAATTGTAGTTCAACTGTCTAATTTGTTTCTTTTAGTCAAATTCTGGTCAGATACCCAAGAATATATAATTTACTGATGGTGCTAGTTCATAAGTTTTTCATTGTAATTTTTTTTGGTCCACCACACTCAAGAGTTTTCTATCGTTCTATCTATTTCTCTATCTGTCTATCTTTAACATGTGTTATTATAATCTCAAAGTATATTTTCTTATAATCTTACGTCGTTGCCTTGTAAACTAACGCTTTTTCAATTGTACGGTTACAAAAATAATTCACAGAGCATCGTTGGAAAGTTTATAATATAAATATTATAAAAGCTGTAGAGACTTATATTCCATTTAATTTCTGTTGCTATGACACAACTGGCCAAAGTATTCACATTTAATGTGTAGGTAAATTCCTAAAATTAACTCGTGGAGTGAAAGACCACTCAAGCCATCATAATGTTTTTATTGTCGGAGACATCGATATAAACCACTAGATGTGCCCTCCCAAACTTAAGACGCACGGAACTATGTTATCGTTGGGAAGAGTGCGCTCACTCTTTTCATTTAAGTCGTTTGTAGGAAGCGGCGAACGCCCGACGTTTATACCTATCACTATGTGTTGTCAACAAACATAATAAGTAAAACCGCAACATACCACGCCGTTAGTGATTGTAGGGGTCAAGCAGATTGTTAATCGTAAACCACTCAAGCTACACACAGAGACGCTGTTTGTTAACAATTTTAAGGTGCTCAGGGCACATCTTTTGATTTATATCGATGGTCGGAGACGCATGCACTAGAGCTGGACCTTGACAACTGATGGTAGTTTCGAACGGACTGAGCCTATATGGCTCACTATGATTTGCCTCATTTTTCTCGCGCGGAATGTGATTAGGAAGTTAGAAACCGGGTGGTTTCTAATTACCTAATTTTCCAAATATCAAGAAACATCGCGCATAAGTATTTTCTTAGCTGAATTCCATCAAGTTACGAGGAAGCCATTATAACTACGCGTGCAAAAGTTTTTCCCTTACAAAAGTGCTTCAATTCATCCACTTTCAGATTGACGACCGCTTTCACATTTAAAACACAGAGTTCATAATAAATTATGACTCCGAATCGGCAAAGCCACGTCAACAAAACTTGCTTTTGATCTGTTAATGAGCACAAGCCAAAGTTGTTTTATGAGCTCTCAAAACCAACATCGAGCGAGAACTGGATTTAAATCGGAGAGGTTATTTCAGATTCTATTAAACCGGTCCATTCTACTCCAGTTTACCTTTTAAACAAAACAAAGTGGAGGGAAATTCAGCGAGAAACAAGCGAGTCCCGGCGGCCATGTTGTGACGTCATCCCATCGGCTCCCGGGATTGGCGCGATTGAAAAACAATACAGCTCAATAAGCGTACGCAAGCATTCCGTGTAAATAGTGTTTAATGCTGTGAGAGAAGAACTCTTTAAGACTTTAGTTAATTTACGAAACAAACTACTACTATTACTATTGAGGTAGCTCCGTACTCGTAGGTACTATCAGTCTTCATGATTTAGTTGGTTGTTGTAGTAAGTCTGCCCACATAAGTGATTGTGAGTTCGATTCCCATCCATGACAAATATTTGTCAGATAGTGATGAATAGCAACGGTTGTTACTAACAGCGCCCCGAGGTTTTGGCCGCGTAACTCCCGTTCCCGTTGTTCTAATTTTTTTTTTTTCGGGTTAAAAAGTAGCCTTTTGGGTTATTTCAGACGATAATCTATATTCCAAATTTCAGCCAGATCCGTTCAGTAGTTTTTACATGAATGCATCCATACCGTAGGACGATATTTCAATATTTCTATTTACATATTTTAATTTCTTAGCTAATTTCTAAAGGTATAATGAATAAAGATATTATTAGCTACCTGGCTCCCTTAATACAAGGTTTACTAAGTTTGAGGCTAGTTAGTGTCGTGTGCGAAAAGTCCACCAAAATTATTTTTATGCACATACCGTCTCAGTAAGGAATGTCTCAGAAACGCGTATTATGCACCGTAGATGTCAATTTTTACGTTTGTATAGATTCAAAAGCGCGTAAAACGCGTCACAAACGCGCGGGTAAGCGCGTTCGAAGCTCGTTTGAAGCGCGTACAAAGGGGGCGGAGTAAGGGTATAGGAGGTACGTTATTGTACAACTGATACACACAGCGCAGCTATAGCGCTGTGTCACGGGCGGTTCATGATCGCTCCATGTGCTTAGCTAACAAGGTTTCGTTCGAATCTCGTTTGAAGCGCGTATACGTGCGTCATCTGCGCGTTTACAATACGCCGTCTGCTAAAGGCCTATCATCTTTATTCTATCTAGTGTAAAGATTCCCAGATTACATTTTGTTTTCATTAATAGAAAACTTCTATCAAAAAACTATTGACTCATAGATACATTTATTAAGTTATACCTATGTACATTTTTACATTCATTTAACAAGTCGTATGACTCGGGCTAAACAGGCCCGGTATTCGCGCTAAACTTGAATATTACGCTGAGGAATGCAATATCGCGTACCGAAGGAAACAACTAGATATCTAACAAGAATAAAGGTAGTAAGTACTCTAATTTTAATAGGGTAGTGACGTTTATAACGACAACTAAGTACATGCTTTATTAAAAGCGGGTAGGTATGTAAAATGTTTTTTAAACAAACTAAAGTAAAACGAAAACCATACTAAGCATCTCACTAACACATGTGTGCTTACTCTGTGTTTGGAAGTTTCTATAATAAGTACATAAAATGTGTTTACAATAATATAAGTATTATGTCAAATAAAAAGAAAATAGTATTAAGCTTCTAGCTTCAAAATAAGGAAACATCAATACAAACTTACATCCCTTTTTGTCAATCTCTGATTTACATATTCGCGATTTAAAGTATTTTATTTCTTTTCTCGGGTTCTAAACTATTTCTGTAACAAATTTTATCGAAGTCGGTTAAGTAGTTTAGGCGTGAAAGCGTAACAGACTGACAGACACAGCTACTTTCGTATTTACTATATTAAATTAAGTAATAAATAAAAGTAGGAAAGAAGGGGTTTATAGGGTTCCGTAGCCAAATGGAAAAATACGGGACACTTTTAGATTCGCCATGTCTGTCTGTCTGTCCGTCCGTATGTCACAGCCACTTTTCTCAGAAACTATTAGAGCTATATACTATTGAAACTTGGTAAGTAGATATAATCTGTGAACCGTATCAAGATTTTGATACAAAAAATAGAAAAAAAAACAAAAAAATTTAGGGGTGTCCCATACTTAGAACTTAAACTCAAATTTTCTTTTTTTGATCAAACCCATACGTGTGTATTATCTATGGATAGGTCATAAAAATGATATTGAGGTTTCAAACATTTTTTTTTCTAAACTGAATAGTTTGCGCGAGGGACTCTTCCAAAGTGATAAAAAGTGCCCCCCCTGTAACTTCTAAAATAAGAGAATGTCAAAAATAAAAAAGTGTATGATGTACATCACCATGTAACTATCAACGAAAATTGGTTTGAATGAGAGCTAGTAAGTAGTTTTATTTTAATACGTCATAAATTGACTATTGTTAAAACACTGATTAAAGTAACAACGAACTACAAAAACCTTTATGTTATGTTACTTGCTGCTACAGAAGCCTTCATGGGCGAGTCCGACTCGCACTTGTCCACTTTTATTATATTCTGACATTTGTGACGTCTTAGTTCTTAGTGGTCGGGAGATTAGCGTTGGATCTGGACGAGGAGTGACGATGCCAAGAAAATTATGTATGCCCAACTGTGTGTTATAATAGGTTTGGAATGACAATTAAATATCACATACAGCGATTCAAATATGTATATTACTAAAGCATTGCTGATTGTTAATTAAATCTAAACTCAGAATATCATGTGAAAATTAATTTTAGTTACGTACAATTCCATGGAACATTAGGTAAAATAATCAAACTAAACTTCACATTCAGTGCGAAGGCATTTAGCTTACAATTATAAAGCCCGTAAATTTATTCCAGACTAACAACTTTTAATAGCATGTGAACGAAACAGAACTTCGCTCAACTGAAACAAAACAAACCCACACTCGAAAGGTAAAACAATTTATTCTGTATTGCAAAATAGAATACACGCTTTGACCCGAAAGGCTCGGCGTGGGCCGTGAAAACAAATCGATGGTTACGAAACTTCAAAACACTTCCTGGGCAGACCATAAATGAAATATAAAAGAACATGAGTAGCAATCATACCTCAGAAACTCAGATAAGGAACGGGACAAACGTATACACAGTACCCCACGTGAAAGAAAGAGAGCCTCTGAAAATTCGCCCAAATACGGCAATATTACGATTGCCGAAATCATTCGTTTGGGATTTTGTTCGCGTTTTTTATAAGCTTTCTGTAATATGAGTGGGAAGAGGTTTGATAAGTGTTCCTTTCATCTTCGTGATTTATTATTATTTCCGACGATTTTTGGTGTATCACTGACAGTGACGAAGTTGTCTTCCCATCATTACCGCTCACTATGAATAGATTTATGAACTTATTGACGGCTTGTTGGAATTAACGGTAGCGTGGAAGATCCCGGATTCGATGCTTGATGATTTATTGTATAATTTTTGTTTATACAAATTTTTGTGGTGCTAGTTCATAAGTCTTCTACTGTAATATTTCTGTTTTTGTGTCACAATAAAGAGTTATCTATCTATCTATACTTAAAACTGTGTTTATTTAACTAAATTGTAATAACTACTACACTAATTCACACCAAACTACTTATAGTAAGCTATTAACGTCTTAGAATATCTGTGTTTTAGTTGTAAAAAATATCGTAAAATCCATTTTATTCGTTACCTTGGCCCGATATTCCTTATTTTTGTCTAAAATTCATGAAAAGTACGGGACCGTCCAGAACTCACACACACAGACACGCCGGGAGCGCTCGAATGTGTGCGTGTCTAGGGTATCTAGCCAATTACAAGCTGCATACGGCTATGTAAGATAATTCATCAAGTCCACCATCAGACGCAAGCGTGTCCAGCATGCTGGCGGTACAACCACGCTAAATTGCAATTGACGCTCGATCAAATAAACGCCATTATTTTGATCACGCGTCGCGTCGACCAAATGCTGGATAAAATTATCAATGCGTATATTGTTTTCCATTCGGTATAAAGTACGCGCTGCACATTTACTTAAATTACTTTCTACTTGAAAACACTATGCTTAATTTGTACTATGCCTCAAAAAAGCTATTATCACTACAATTTAATTAATTATTGATCTATAACGTACATGTACGTACATGAGTGTGTAATCTTAGTAAGTGAATTTTTGTAAATTCTTTTGAGATTAATAATATAACCAATACTTTTAACAAATCACACGATAATTGTAACATCACATGAAAATGATTCAGTTTTTGATAAATATTCAATTTACTACTCCAAATTTTGCACACTGCCGGTTCACTGCCATTCAATGGCGTAGCGGATAAAAAGAAAACACTCAGATATTCCTAAGCTATTTATGTTAATAACAAGAAATGGTAGGAAATTTACAACCTCCCACGTTAAGATAAACGTCCTTTTTGCTTGAAAATATAAACGCCATATTTCTCGACTGCTTACTTAGTACTTGGTATTTACGTGTTACAGTAAATCTGCTGGTATTTCAAAATTGAACGACGGACGTTAAATTAAATTTGCAATCTAGAAATGTTCAAGCTCAGAATCATGATTCTTTTTTTCGCGTATATGTCGCGTCGCGTATACAAATATATTTATTTTGTTTGTTTATTGTTTAATTGCACATATACAACATATTTAAAATACTTGTACAAACCCTGCATTAAGGGTGTTGCAAACAGTAGTTTCTCTTAAATCTAGGTAGTTTGACAAAGGTACAGTTATAAGAAACTTAACAATGAAGGTCTTTAAATATTTGGTTTGCATAAATTATTATTACAATAATCTATATTAAGTATTCGACTTGTTTACAACATACTTAGTATTAACAATATAAAATCTAGTAGTTCTTATCCTCAATGACATAATAAGCAAAGCAAAGTTAGGTCTAAATATCGCATGAAAAAAAATCTTTTAGATCATAGTAACATTGTTGTACTAGAAAGTGATGTAGTTTATTTTGGAAGTTAGTGTTACTTGTTTCTTTCCTTATGACTACTGGAATATTATTGTAGATTTTAATTGACGTGTATAAAGGACCATTTTTGTACATTTCGAGACGTGGTTCTGGTAATTTTAGGTTGTATTGTCTGCGTGGATTTGTTTCGGGTGTATATAGATCAGGATTTTGTCTCACAAATTTCGCGGTTTCGTAGATGTGTATACATGGCAATGTCAATAATTTTTCTTTTTTGAAGAATGGTTTGCAGCTTGTTCGTTGATTTATGTTAGCGATAATCCGAATGCACTTTTTTGCATTATTAGGAGCCTACCGGCATCGACACTATTTCCCCATAAAATTACTCCATAACGGAGCCACGAGTATGCATAAGCATAGTATGCAGCCAGAGCTGTCTGTGAGTTTGTGTTAACTTTTAAAATTGCTAGAGCATAAATAAATTGTGATAGTTTCGATTTTACTTTTTCAATATGATGTTTCCATGTAAGGTGAGTGTCTAGGTTGATACCTAATACAGTGCATTCGTTAATTTCTTTAATGTTCAGATTTTCCGCAAGGATTTCAAGACATAATGTTTTTTTCTGGGGTGGTATAAATTGAATTAGTTTTGTTTTATGAGATGTAGGTTTGCTTTAAAATCTTTAAAAGTGTTTTTTATGTATTGGAGTGAAGCAGAGTCTTGTGTACATTTGAATAGTAACGAAATGTCATCGGCAAATAAAATACAGGTTGATTTTGTAATTTTAGGAATATTGTTAATATAAATCAGGAAAAGGATGCAACCTAGCACACTTCCTTGGGGTATAGACCAATTTGTTGTTCGTATGTCAGATTGTATAAGTTCTATTAAACCTGTGTCATGATGGTAGTGCTGTATTTGGACTAACTGTTTTCTGTTTGCTAAGTATGAGATTAGCCAGTTAAGTGGTTTACCTCTAATGCCGATTGCTGAAAGTTTCTGTACTAGAATATCGTGTGAGACCCTGTCATAGGCCTTTGACATATCTAGCAATAATCCGACAGAATGATGTTTATCGCGCATATTATTTAAGATTTCCTGTACGTAGTTAAATAATGCTAATGTAGTCGAAGATTTTTTCCGAAAGCCGAACTGGTTTTTGTCTAGTAGTTTATATTTTTTCTAGGAAACTGTATAGGCGATCTGACATTGCACGTTCAAAAATTTTTGATATAGCTGGGAGTAATGATATAGGTCTATAGTTGTTTACGCTGGAGGACTTTCCGTTCTTTTTTAAGATTGGTTTAATTTGTCAGAAACACATGATTAAGTATTTTATAGTTTAGTGTGCCTCATATCCGACCGTACCATCGCTTAACATCAAGTAATATTTGTGGTCAACTGCAAAACCGTTAATTGTTAAAAACGTAGATATAGTTTTGTAACAGAAAATTAAGATTCCACTAAATCTTAAACTAAGCTATTCTCATCGTCGCGGCTTGTAGAAAATGCATTTATGGCTTGTAGAATATATTTATATTTATGTCTCAGTAAATATTATTTTAATTCCACCAGCAACCACCACCACACAGGCAACCACGGTCCACGGTGGTTCACTGCGCTAGTTTTTTATATTTAAACTGTACGGTGAAGCGAGTCCTTGGCATAAACACGGTAAAGATCATGTAATTCGTAAAACTAATGTATCTGTTAATTAATCCCAGGTCTTCAAAGTTGTCATCATCATCATTATATCAGCCGAATAACGTCCACTGCTGATACGAAGGCCTCCACCAAAGAATCGGTTTTGAACCACCTTTATCCAACGATTTCTGGCAACCCTCACTAGATCCTCGGTCAATATTATGAAAGGCCCCACGCTGCCTCTTCTGATACATGGTCACCTCTAGAGAACCATTCCATCCCAACAGTCGTTAGTACCTACTCGTATCAATAGTATACAAGTCGATACAAAATTGTATTTGATCTTAAGTGTAATCTATATATGTGAGATATTTAAGTGTTTTATACTTACGTGTTAAGCTCGAGGTCCAATCTGAACTTGTGATTGAAAGCTTTGATGAGAAGTGATGTCCGGTGAAAGTGTTTACCAGTCTGAAACAATACAATATTTTTATTAAAACCTACATCATCTAATTATGATTTAGTGTTGTTAGAAAAGTATAACTTTTTTTTTTTTAACTTTTATAGGTTTACACTTGACCGCCATCTCGCCTGATGTTAAACGACGATGCGGTCTACGATGGAGCGTGTTTACCTAGAAAAAACTTTTGGCTTCGATTTAAACCTCAAACTCCACTTTGATGATAACTGTGAAACCAAGTATTTTTTTGTGTTAAATACATAATAGACACGAGAGTCTATGGTCTTCTATTCTATTCCGCACAAGGTTGCCTGGAAGAAATTGCTTTTAGCAATAAAGCCGCCAATTAGGAGAGTTACCCGATAGTTCCCAAGTTTATATTTGTTTTTTCTTTAGCGTTTGTTATATTAATAAAGAGTGTGTTATTAATGTTATCTTTGTCAGATTAACATTTTTTGACATTCTACTTTTTCGCACTCTTGGAAAATCACAGATTTCTAAACAGATGAAACCTTCGTGAACGACACTGTGAGGCCAGTAATTAGTTATGTATGTGTGACAGCTCTCACCGACGTTGTCAAATTACTCACGTTGGTGTGCGTGTAATGTTCCCAGTCTTAAGAAAAAAATCCCACTATTGTTGTCTTAGCTTCGGAAATCTTCGCGTATAATAAACACATAAAATATATTATAATGTTAAATTAATTTATTATTACACCGATTATATATTATGCAAGGATTTCTTGTTATGATAGAAATAGTAATTTCTATCCTATGAAGTTAAGAATTTTGATTTTGCATGCAACTAAAAATTCGATTATTCGTACAGAAAATTCAGAATAAAAAGACAACGCCGAATAATAGTAAAAGTCATGTGTGTGTGTTTATTTTGAGTATTCTATCGGAGCTTTTTTGTAAAACTTTGAATATTATGCTTGACAAAAGGTGGCAACTACTCATTTAAAATCGGTGAACACAGGAAGTGCAGAGAATTTTTGTCAACTGATTTGATGTTGGGGGCCAGATCATTCAATTTGTTTAGTATCCAATCTTTGTCTGGACGCGTGTCGCAAACAAAAAGCTAACCTAGGCAGCAAGGCCAGTATATGTGGTGACAACAGCGATTGGCCTGATCCCAACATCTTTTTTGGGTAAGTATGTACGCACAAATCAGCACCGTATAAAACTTCGACAATGTCACTACTGACTCGACCAGATAACATGAGGTTAACTAAAACGATTAGATCTCTCAAAAGAACTCGCCTACTTTTTTTAAGCTCCGCTATACCTACTTACAAGTATAAAAACTTGCTTCATAACTATGGTTTTCATCAACACTATTAGTATTTTTATAAACGCTAGTAATGACATGGATTTGTGCTAGGCATCGATTCACATTAAATTAAAAAAAATTACGATTAAAAAAATAGGGTTTAAAATAGAATAATACAATCTACATAAATAATTTGGTCTACGAGTATCTTCAAAAAAATCATGTAATCTATATTTTACCTTAACTTTAGGGAAAATAATTTCTATTTAGTATAGCAACACTAATCAATTTTCGTTGAGGTGTTGTGTTTCTATTCATTAAAAGAAATGAAATTGCCTAAATTATTTAAATAGCAGTAAAATATTCAAACTTTCCTATGAAATGATATTCCTCTTTTCTTTTCTTATTTTTGGGAACAATGTTTGCAATGTTTGAAGACACAATACGGCATAATCTTAAACAAAACTTAAAATCACACGGGACTCCCTTACGAGACGGAAGTCCGATTCGTACTGATTGGAGTTTGTATTTGCTTTGGCGTTTAATATTTGCTTTCTGGACCTAAGGATCTGTGTTCTGCACGTTCCATCTGCCTTTTGTTTTAGAAATCTGTGTGGAAAATATATAAGAGTGAATTATTATAAATACGGCCATATACTGACTGCTAAAAAGTGAAGTTTGTTGGTTGGTGAAGTGGAACGAATGTCTCTTCAGAGTGAGTTTTTTGGACGTGCACACACTTGCACCTTTCCAACCAATGTCAGTTTGTCACAAGTGACTTTTGCTGCCTAGCTAACTTTGAGGTAGCTTAGAAAGTCTTATAAATTATTAAAGAAGTATAATTTCTCGCATGCGTAGGTACATACTCACACACATGTTTTATAGAATCATAGACAATAAGCAAAGGTTCGTCCAAGCTAATGATAGTCATCGTTTATAGCTTAAGCCAGTGTTTCCCAATTAGTGGTACGCGTACCCCCAGGGGTACGTGAAGTTGTATCAAGGGGTACGAGCTATCAGTAAATACAAGAACAATTTCCAAAATATTATTTTATTACGATCATCAGTAAAAACAAGAACAATGTCCATAATATTATTTTATTACGATCGTCATCGTAAAAGCACGGAGCACCGAGCACTGTGGCCGACCGTGCGCTATCCCGCGCCTCCCGCATCCCGCGTCAGTCGGCCGCCCCCGCCACCCGTCAACCGTTCCCGCTTCCCGCCAGTTCGGCTTTTATCGTGAACCGTATGACAGTGTTTTGTTTTGATTGTAAGCGTCGCGGCCTCAGCCTAATATATATTACTTTGGAAAAAGGTAAGATAATGTTTTAAAACTACTTTTAAACTTACACTTATATTATAAATTGCAATAGAATATATCGATGTTTCGTTTGTTTTTCTTATAAGTTGAAAAAACTTCGAATAATTATTTATAATGTACGAGTTGAGTTGCTTCAGTTTTAC
The DNA here is from genome assembly GCA_017562165.1 of Ectropis grisescens. Taxonomy (NCBI): domain Eukaryota; kingdom Metazoa; phylum Arthropoda; class Insecta; order Lepidoptera; family Geometridae; genus Ectropis; species Ectropis grisescens. The sequence continues at coordinate 3,782,234 of CM029776.1, read as the reverse complement.
ACGTGTTTGCGGTTACTGTTTTGTAAGCTTTGTAATTAAACCATACATATGCCGGCTTAGTAAGTCTTGTATTTCAGATGGAAAAGTGGCTGATAAGTCGCCAGAAGGTTGCCGAAGTGTCGAGCAATAATCAACAGTCAACTGATAATGATGTGTCATCCTCTACCAGTACTCCGACACAAGAAAAAAGAAAACTTGATAACAAGGAATCGTCTTTCAAAAAAAGGAAATATGATGGTAGTTATATTCAGTTTGGTTTTACAAGCTCTGGAGACCCTGATTTTCCGTTGCCACAGTGTGTCGTTTGTGCAGAAACGCTGTCAAATCATTCGCTAAAGCCGTCTTTACTACGTCGACATTTAGAAACTAAACATGCTAATTTGAAAGACCAGTCTGTATCCTTCTTTCAACATAAATTAAAAGATCTCAAACAAAGACAAAAATCTATTGAGGCGCTCTCCCAAAACACGAATGACAACGCTCTGCAAGCCTCTTTTAGAGTGAGTTATTTAATAGCTAAGCAAGCTAAACCTCACACTATTGGGGAGAATCTTATATTGCCTGCAGCAAAAGACATAGTGAAATGTATGTTTGGAGAAAAAATGGCACGAGAACTTGATGTTATTCCTATGTCAAATAACATGGTTTCTCGTCGTATTTCAAACATGTCAGAGAATCTGAAAACCCACCAACTTAAACGGATTTTAGAAAGCGATTACTTTGCCATACAACTTGATGAATCCACAGACATAACAAACTTGGCTCAACTTTTAACGTACGTTCGCTATGTTCATTCCAAAAAGTTTCATGAAGAATTCCTGTTTTGTCGTACCCTTTCGATTCGCACCACCGGGGAGGATTTTCATATGGTCGACAGTTTTGTAAAAGAAAACCAATTGGATTGGTCAAAATGTGTGGGAATATGTACTGATGGTGCCAGAGCAATGACTGGTCGTTTTTCAGGACTTGTAAAGCGGATACAAGATATAGCCCCAGAAGCAAAATGGACGCATTGTGGGATTCATCGAGAGGCACTGGCTTGTAAAAAAATTCCAGCCAGCTTAGACATTACTCTCAAAAATGCTGTAAAAATTGTTAACTTAATCAAGGCCGGACCCACAAACTCTAGAATTTTTGCAGCTATTTGCAAAGAGCTTGGCAGTGAACACGAGACCCTGTTGTTACATACTGAAGTGCGTTGGCTGTCCAGAGGAAGAGTTGTTTCGAGAATGTTAGAGTTAAGACATGAAATTGAGTTATTTTTGGTCGAACAGGGACACAATCAGTACAAACAGATGCTGACTGACTCTGTGTGGGTGCAAAAGTTGGCTTACTTGTCAGATATCTTTACAAAATTAAATGAGTTAAATTTGGGACTACAAGGCTGTGATACAACCATATTCACTATGCAAGAGAAAGTTGAGTCCACTATAAAAAAAATATCCCTCTGGACATCTTTGATTGACAAGTGTAAATATGACCAGTTTCCGAATCTTAAACTTTTTTTAGATACAACTTCTTCGACAGTTAATGAAGATTTAAAATCGGACATAAAATGCCACTTGCACAATCTATCGGCGGCTTTACGCAGTTACTTCCCAGAAATATCGCCGCAATGGAACTGGGTAAACAATCCCTTCGCGAACCATTCCGTCGACCACCTACCCATCTCTGATCAAGAGGAATTAATAGACATCTCACTCATTAATAGACAGACTCAAAAGTTGTTTTGTAGAGCAATCACTGGGTGACTTTTGGGCTAATTTAAAAGATATTTATCATATCAGCGAATCAGCAATAAAATATTTACTGCCATTTTGCACGACCTACCTTTGCGAAAGCGGATTTTCGGCTATGACAAACTTAAAAACTAAACATCGTCACAGACTTCAACTTGAAGACGATTTAAGACTAAAGCTGACTGAAGGACAACCAGATTTTCAAGAGCTGTGCAAAGAAAAACGTGCACATTTGTCACATTAGCGTCTTCGCCAATACATTATATTATTTTGATTTTCACTCTTGTAGGTACTGTAATTTGAAGATAATAAATGTGATTTAAACTGACTTATTTTTTTATATATAGCTTAGCTTGGTTTAGCTTTATCTGTGCCTGCGCCGTTACCCGCGATTTAAGTAGCCTATCTGTTAATTCAGGGTGTCAACTATCTGTATACCAAATTTCATCAAAATTTGGTCCAGGCATTTGAGCGTGAAGAAGTAACAAATATACACACACATTCTGAAACTTTCGCATTTATGATATTAGTGTGATTGCTACAATAAGGGGTACGCAGGTTTGAGGTCTTTTTTGAAGTGGTACACGGCAAAAACTAATTGGGAACCACTGGCTTAAGCCATAGGAGTAACGGTTTTCAGCTTATAATTTTTTTGATTTTAAGAAATAAAAACTAGAATATTTAAAATGCTGGACGTTATGGCTCAGTTGCGAGAACATTCGCTGTCATACGCTGTCACTGCACCTATTTGTGTTTTTCCATGTATAAATTTATCAGTTATATATGAAGACTGGCCTCGTGGCTTACTGGGTAGTGACTTTGCCTGCGAAGCCGAGAGTCGTGGGTTCGATTCCCACTCAGTGTAAATATTTGTGTGATGAATTCAAACCTTTGTACTGTGTCTGGGTGTGTTCTATGTACAATAAGTATGTATATAAAACTATACAATTATTATATCAGCTGTATGACTTCCATAATACAAACTTTGCTTAGTTTTGGGTCAGATGGTGTTGTGTGTGAATTGTCCACCAATATTTATTATTTATTTATTTAAATATGTACAATAAATCTATAATCACTATCAACGATAAGCAGAAATAGTGAACATCAGCCTATATCCAAGAGTTGTGTTCTCTATAAATGTAAAAATACCGATGCAAAAATGACAAGGGCAGCCTTTTCACTTTTCAAACCATACCTCTCAAATTTTCCTGTCAGGTTTCCTGTCAAATTTTTCAGGCCAATTATCTCCCTAATTTTTGGCATTCCATACCTCTTAATATCTTGTTCGACCCTTATCATAGGATTGCCATTAGTAGATTGTACCCATTGTTTACGTTGGGCCAATGAATAATTCCACTTTTCCCCATTAAATCCCTTCAAAAAGCGAAAGAAAGAATTTTTGAATCATTCTACTTATTTGTTCGCTTTACATTTAAGTCTGTGAAGAAAACATTGTTGGAAAAAATTCCCCATTTGCGGATACTAGACACAGTGAAACAGGAAGAAAAAAAACAGGCGTCTTATTTTAGAGTTCCATAAACAATATTTTGTGAACTTTAAAATTTTGACCGTAGTTTCCATGTACATCTTGGAACACTGTACCAATTTTTCACAAAACTGATAGATAGACGAAATTACCCAACTAGATCAAACCACAAACACAATCTAAATTTGCCGTATTCAAAATTAACATTGCATAGCTCGGGTCCTAACTCAATGTCAGTTAAAATCTATAACAAATTGCCATATAAAATAAAAGAAATTGATTCTGATGAAAAGTTTATCAAAATGTTAAAAAACACATTACTTTCAAAAGCTTACTACACAATAGAAGAATACCTTGCTGACAAATCAATTATCGAGTAAGTATGGAAACTATTTCATACTACTAGAATAGAATAGAATAGAATTATTTATTGATATGTCAAATACAACAACTTATTATGTTTACATAGTAAGGGGCGCCTTTGTCATATCTCGTCAATGTCCGAAAATAACACACATTTTGTAAAAACACATGAAACCATAACTTATTATTACATTTTAAATAGTATAACTTAAAGAATACATGCTGTAAAGGGGGCAAATATCAATTATTTTAAAATTTATGGTCAATTTTTTAAATGTATGTTTAAATAAGACCATCAAATGTACCATAATGTTAGCAATAAAATGATTGAGTATTGAGTTAGTTTTGACATATTTTGTGACAAACAAATTCAAATTTACTTATGACAATAGGTTTGGTAAGCACAACCAATGTAGCATTGGAGTGACGACATTAAGGCAAATCAGCTAAAAATCGCAAAAAGGCTTATGTTCAATAATTAAAGTGGGCTGAAATTAGCTGACAATGATACAAATTATGCAAGTTGAATTACATCACTAAATTTAATTATAAAAAGAGATTTGAATGAATCATTCCAATTTTATTTCATGGTGGAAATTTAGTGGGGAACCAGTGGCGTAGCGTGGGGGGGGGCAGGGGGGGCCCATGGCCCCGGGCGGCACACGAAAGGGGGCGGCAGATAAGGAGCAAAACGAAAATAATACGTTGCATGATTGAAAAAAAACTTTGATATAACACTTCTTATCGAACAGATAAATAATTAAAAAGTGAGGTAGTTATGTAGGTAGCCAGTTTCTCGAATTTAATTACTTAATTTTCTTAGGTTGCAATGGTACTAGTATCTCTCGTTGTTTATTTTATAAGCTTTTATTTTACTTGCCTTGTTAGTAAGTCAGTATGGGACAAATGGGTACTGGTTTGCAACCTGTCTAGAAGAAGGAAAAATCCAGAATCACATCCGGAGTCTAAAAAACTAACTAACAAAATATTTTTGAAAACAAGCTTTTATTAATATGCTCTAAAACGGAGAAAATAAATTTTGAATGCAATCAAACCCATTATTTTATCTAGACACATGATAGTGTGGCAAGCCAAGTTCAAGTAAATAAACTGGCGAGCGCACCATGTGTATTGTTAGGTATACGAAAAATTTTGGGCACTTTTGTCCTCCTCATAATGCAAAAACTATTTCACATTAACGTCAAATAGTCGATACATTGAGACTTGCGGGATACCAATACGTGCTCCAAATTTCATAAAATACTTAAAACTGTTATTTAGATATTAACGTCCTAAAATCGTCATTATTAACATTGACTGAAGTATAGACCAAAAAGATTTCACTCAGTTCTTGACGACCTAAAAAGTTCCAGTTTGGCATCCAGATAGGATAAAATACAAAGGAATAAATCAGAAAGTAATCATTTTTAACTGACTTCAAAAAAAAAGGTTTCTCAATTCGATCGTAGGTATATATTTTTTTAATGTGTGTTCGCGGATGACTTCGTCGTTTATGAACCTATTTTGATGATTCTTTTTATAATACAATGTAGTATGTATTTAAATTATTTGAATGCGGACTTATATACTGCCTATAAAAAGAAAATAGCAATTGAAATTGATGATTTTGTCTTTATTGCGAGTCTAGCGAATCGCTCTGGCATCGCACGGGTGCAGTGTTAATTAAATTCACTGTGTATTAAAGATGCTTCATGGTTAGGATCAATTCTAAATAGTTTAAAATCACTTCGTAAATAAGTCTGTGTAATACGTTGCCTAAGCGAGTTTTTTCCGGTGGTTACAATCTTGGTGTCTTCAAATCGAGAGTGATTCAGTTTCTTCTAGATAAACATGCTCCATCCTGGACCGCATCGTATAAACGTCATCGCAATTAAACCGACTTCAAAACCACAAACAAGACCACAAACCACTAATAAAATGGTGGGGTTTTGCATTGAAAATATATTTTGTTCGATTTAGAGCATTTAAATAAAAGTTTGTATTTAAAAACACTTTTAATTTAAAAATTAGGGACCTAATGATTTGTCGGCATTACTATTGTTATAAAATATTAAATGATTAACAGAAGTGAAAAGTAAAATAAAAAATACTTAACTACATATTTAAAGAGTACTAAATAATTTTAATAACTCAAAATAAAAATGATTTAGAAATTGAAAATTAGAATATACCTTGTAAGCATAGCAACACGAGAATAACATGCGGCTACATGACTACTGTATTAATTCGTAGTAATTACTTACTCAGTGGAATTCATGGCCAAGATTTTTTTTTCTAAAGTTATTCACCAAGTTTCCTTGGATCCAAATACTTATTACAATCTAGCCCATAGGTTCCCAAAGTGGTCCAAGTGGACCCCCAGGGGTCCATAGGAGACCACATAGGGGTCCACGTTGACTTGTAAAGAAAACAGGGGTTCACAAGTTGTAAGTGAAGGTCCACAAAAAATATATGTCAGCCAGTGAAAGAAAATTCATCAAGTACATCCATCTCACTAAAAGTATGACTATTTTTTATTGTTGCTTTACATTTCAGAGTTATTGTTGATTTTTTTGTCAATTGTTGATTGTAATAATAAATGTTTATAGTTCTGGATAACCTCTACTAACCACAAGTATTATTTAAAAAATAGGTCACAAGAAAATGTACTAGGTACTTGCTTTTCTTTTCTTCTTAACACCCTCAAATTAGTGTGATATTTTTAGAAGTTTTGTGAATACAGTAGAAATGTAGCAGCAGGGGGTCCACCGAAAATAGTTAATTTTGAAAGTGGTCCACGAGAAAAAAAAGTTTGGGAACCTCTAATCTAGCCTAATTTGTTAAGTCTACGCTAATGAGTAATTTATATCTAACTTATATTGCTACATAGTTTATATAGGTACAAGAAGGTGAAGAATATATTTAAAAAAAATACGCGCTTCGGAAATAGCTTTTGACTAGCAAATTTTTTAGTATTTGCTGTTTGTTTATTTTATAAGTGTTGCACTAAAAATGCATAAAAATGTTGTGTTATAGTGTATGTGTAAGTGCTGTGATGAAAATAGATATGATTTTGTGTGTTAACGTAGTGTAAGTGCTGTGATAAAACAGTAATACAAGTATTACTGTAAATATTACAACAAAAACTTTTTTGCAATGGATGTGAATGGCAAATTTAATATTTCGTGACAAGTTCAATTAATGTGGTAAGAAGTTAATGTCGCGATAAAAAGACATAAATATAATAAACACAGGGATTATATTATCTTTCTCGCTTTGACGAGCTTGTTCACTGTATTTTGTTTCTCGTTCTAGCATCCCGAGTTTACCCGAAAATCATACCCGAGCGTAACGCTAAAATTCAATTCACAAACCACGAAAAATCTGTGTAGACATGCCAAAAGCAGTTTAAGGTTCCGTTTTTACGTTTTATGGAACCTTAAAAAGTATAACACATTTTCAAACCATATTATAAAAAAAATCTAACCGTATTATTGAGTTGCAATAAGATGAACGATGTAGCTATATTAGTTAGGTATTGAATATAATACTTAAAATTAAAAAAAAATATAATTAAAGTAGGGGGCGGCGAATTTTCGGTCGGCCCCGGGCGGCGAAAACCCACGCTACGCCACTGTGGGGAACAATGGATTACCAACTCAGCGGACATGGAATTTATGACTATCCGAATGGAAGCCGTATTTCGGTCTGTATTGTCATTTGTTGTCATTTGAGAGGCCTATTTGGTGAACCATTTGATTAAAAAGTTAGTGGGTTTTGTAATTATTCTTAATTGACGAGGTAATGCTGATGTGATTAATATTTTGGGTGAGTGACTACGTAATAATAAACCCGTAATAATTTCGTTTAGCATTAATCAGTCATGCCTTCGTTTTCCTGTCGTATCGTATCGTAGAGAAGGCCCCTAGTCTTAGTAGTAGAAACATTTAGTTGCCTGCTAATGCGTCTCCAATTTTCTTAAACTTTTTTTTTCAAATAAGGAGTGACGAGACTAGGAGGACTTGTGCCTGATAGTAAGCAACATGCCTGGCACATGCTAATTTGCTAATCATGCTAAAATAGCCGTTTACCTCTAAGCCCTGTAATTTTTTAGTAGTAGTAGGACTCTTGGCAGAGTCCTCCTGGGGAAGTACCACACCTTTGCCAGTTATTCTACCGCCAAGCAGTAATGTGATAACATAACTGTGTTGCGGTTTGAAGAGCAATGTTTCCAGAGAAATGAGAGGGCGTAGTGATATAACATCTTAGACCTCTGGGTGACGAACGCTGTGCAGTGCTAGGCAATGATTTAGACTCTTCATGTTCCAATAGCTGCGTATCACTGTGCTGTTATTGGCAGGCATGTTGTTTACCATCAGGTACATGTCCTGTACGTCTCGTCACTTTTTATTTAAAAAAAATCTCTGGATACATTGCCCTTCAAACCGGAACACAGTTATGTTTATCTGTGAGTATCACATTACTGCTTGGCGGTAGAATAACTGGCAAAGGTACTTGCCCAGTCGGACTTTACCAAGAGTCCTACCACTACAAAATGTCAAAAGATAAAAACACTCAAATAATATTATTTGAGTGTTTCTTAAAATTTTCTGAACCGATGTAAACAAAAGTAGGTCAGTTTAATACAGTAAAAGAAAGTCTCTGCTCCGAACCATTGAGTCGGACACATTATTTTGTGACTATGAAACCGTTCGCCGGAAAAAACGAACGACGTAATTATGTTCGTCGGATTTCTGATTGAATTCTGCCAGTCCAATTGATATATTTGAGTTAGATTGCTTTTGTAATGGCAAAATGTGGAATGGTTGCCGTGGATTGTTATTTTAAAGGAATTGGGAACGTACTCATGTTAAGGGTATTTGTTTAATTAAAATATATATTTGGTTTCTTTCTCCAATGATGGACAAAAATAATACTTTTTCCTTTTTACAGAATTACTAGATGTCGTTTATTCTTTTTATTTAATGGAAATTGGCTCAATTGTCTACCAAACTTAGAGCTGACACAAAAGACGTGAGGCTTTTTACCATACTAAACGAGTACAACCTACATCTCGTAAGTCAAATAGCGCAAGGGTACTTCAGACAATACGACCTTAAATTGCATTTTTAAACCCGGCATTTGGAAAACCAAGCATCGATGGTCAATCTTCAAATCAGTAGCAGCAAAAATTCAAGCATCATTAGTATTTTAATACAATTTACGGTCACAAATTCGAAGTCAAAACAATTAAATACATTAAACCAGTATCTGTACCTACATGACTTCAACATCAACAGGCCACTAAATGTTCCCACTGCTGGGACTCGGACCTTCTCTCGCAAGGAGAGATTTAAGCCCATAATCCACCACGCTGGCCCAGTTCGGGTGGGTTGATGACACATACTAACTTCGAAAGGTTCTAAATATATGTCGGTTTCCTCACGATGTTTTTCTTTACCGTTTTAAATCAGCGGTATTACGCACATGGCTTTGAAAAGACAGTGGTGCGTGTGGGGTTTGAACCCGGGGTCTCCGAATCGGCAGACGCCGGCCGTTCTCCCGACTAGACCAGCCGTAACTTTGTAAGCGACTTCGCCCGCGAAGAATTTAAAAATGGTTATTCCTAAAGAACTCTGCGTTTTTTCGGGCTGCTAAGACTTTGTTCATCTCAATCTACTCCAGTTCCAAATTTCAGATTGATTCTTCCAGTTCTAATGACGCGATTGAGCAAAAATCATCTGTGTATTCCAACTTTTACATATACCATATGAGTTAATATACGAATAGGCTTGGACCTGTGTGGTACGCATCAAACACGCATAGGCTGGATACCATGTTTGTGTTACATTGCAAAATGTTTTGTAACTTTGAAGAATTTCTATTTATGGCTTCACACTAACAGTCATGCAGACCGAGCCATATTTTTACGTGCACTGTATTTTTTCTTGTGCATTATTTTACTGAATTTTTAGTGGAAACGAAATAAAAACGGCAACGTTTTTGTGCAGTGAGTTGAATGAAATTAAAAATGGCAAGATTGGATATATAAATAACTAGCAGCGCTAGGCACTAATTTAGAACATTCTAGACATGAACATTTTTTTTACCTAATCTAGACCTTTGTTAGTAATATAAATGAGTTTGATTTAGTTATTACTTGTTACTCAACCAGTGTTTGCGGTCGTAGGACTCCCAAAGTGCTTGCAATGCCTTTCTCATGGAGCTGCGTGGGCAGAAGAGCGGAAAAACGAGGCAAAGTTTTGTAGACCATACGCTGTATGTTAATTTTCTATCTTAATTTGATGTAACTTGAGGTCGTGGGGTTCGAAATTTTACAACACTAAAACTAGACACCAGTTTTCTTTTAAGTGGAGACTGAAACTAACTAAACTTTTTGTCAGCCGCGTAAATTTTTTTTGGTATGTTTTGCTTAGTTCGAGACGCAGATAGTGCCGTTTGTATGAAAAAAATCCGTAATAAATAACTAAATGTCTACGGGTAACTAGGTTAGATTATTTAGAATTAGATTGGTGAAATCTTCTGAATTCATATCAGTGACATGTACATATAATAGTAATATATTCATAGCATAATATAGCCCTTCAGATGACGTATTGTGAACCATTGGTGTTGTTTAGTAATAAAAATCAAAATTATAGGTTTTTACTTCCATCGGGAGGCTCTACAATTGCCAATTTTTTTAATGAATTAAAAAAAATTCAGTAATAAATACAACATTACACAGGAATAAAAGTATATTTTTCGGATACGGTTCAAACTCAAAACTATCAAAGTCTATCTACAATCTCGATGACAACTATCAACAGCATTGATTAACCCACAGTAATTGTATAAATTAGGCACCCTCATCTAATGCCGCCCTTAAATCGGAATCGACAGGCCTTGGGGTGGTAATGGGGGGTAAACGTTACCCGCGATGGGGGTAAATGAGACCCATGATCGTGGCCAAACGATACTGTTAAAGTTAGTTTCATATTTATTAGAACAACTATTTGTCTTTGTTTATGCTGTGTGTAATAGTTTCTTTTTGCAATGTTTAAAATTAAAACTTTGTAACTTAATGAGGTACCGAACCTCATTAAGATACAAAGTTGTAATCTAGTAATTTTCATGTAGGTAATCTGTTCTTAAGAGGCAGGTTTTAATCTTGCAGTAGTCGTTTTATGTTTTTTTTTTTGTTTGCACTTGATAACCAATCCAATCCACCTTCTTAAATTTAAAAGAATCGTTACTTATCGAGTAATATTATTTTATGGTCGAATTTAATCACTTTGCTACTTAGAAGCAGAGCATTCAACTTGGCGACCACTAGTAACCATACATAAGCCGTGCCAATGCACATAGAAACGTGTTTTACCGGCAACATTCGCTTCATTGAACACCGTTCCGAACGACAGATTATTAAATTTTAACGATAGCTGTACTATCATGTGATGTTGCATGTGAACTCTCATCGCCTCAATATACGCCATGGTAAATAGACATGGTATATTTATAGTTACATTTAGTATGACTGAGTAAAGTATTGTATATATTATAGCTACATATTTGCTGACGTGTATAATATGCTGAAGTTATATAAGAAAAGCTGTGGTGCGAATGTCCGGTCCGCGAATTCGAATCCCTTCTACTCATCAGAATATCTTTCCAAGTTCTAGATGTATAAGTGCGTCTCAATTGGTTTTAACAGCTCGGGATACAAAGTAAGACAACCAGCGCAGTTCAAAAAAATTTTTTTGATGGCATGCGTCTTTGCCAATCCAGCTTGGTTGACCATGCCCTTGATTATATCCTTGTGAAAGAAAACGCCGAGACCCAGCGCTTGGAATATAAAGTCGTCTATAATTTGTGTATATGTAAACAAAGTAATGCTTCATTGTAGTTTGAATTTGTCGCGTAAAACTTAGATGCATAATTAATCTATGTACCTACTTGTTTAAATCTATGAAGCAGTCTTCTTGTCTTTGATTGAGACAAACTTTGAGATACAGCAATATAGATAGAAGGTACGTTAGGTTAAACGAGGGACAATTATAATTTGAATATTGAATACCGAAATAAGAAATGGTTAAACAATAGCTTTAAATGTTGTTTCTCTTTTCAGGTGAGTTACTTAATAATTCATGTTCAAAAATACTGTTAAACATTGTTGTCTAAGTGTAAAAAACTGTACTTTGTGGTATAAAATAAAACCCTCTCTTTTCAGAGCAACTCAATTTGGTTATCGTTTTTCTGTTCACCATATTACCCAAGGATTACGTAAAATAAACACATTACATATATTTATGCGACCCTTTTTATCTTTTATAGATTTACAGTAAACTACCATCTCGCCTGAGGTTAAGTGACGATACGATCTAGATACCATGAACCGTGCCTACCTAGAAATACCGATTCACTTTCAATTGAAGACAATAAGATTATAACCATTAGGAAAAACCTATTCAATCAAACGTAAACTCTATAGACGATATCTTTACTTGAATGTTGAAAGTGCTTAGCCGAAGGAAAGTTATTAGACAGTTCCCGCGCTTTATCAGATGAAGCTGGGTAATAAATCCAGCCCCGGAAGAGCATCATCAAAGTTCAGGTGGAACGTGTAATTCATTCCGTTGCTGTTAAACAGCTCAACTATCGCAGAACCTGTTAGCAAACTCCAGCGGAGTTATCAAAAGCAAAATAGTAACAAGACGTCGAAGTAAACTCAACTTTAATAAATTGTCGACTAAGTTTCTTTTGAGATATTGTTGATGGTTCGAAATTGTGCGCGTGGAGGAGGGAAACACAGATGATTGACTTAAGCTGTGCAACTTATAAAACAAGTTTGGAGTGATGTTTGTTATGTTAAATATTATGTTATAAATGTGTTTAACTACATTATCGGCATCTAAGTTCAATATCTTATTTGAAAATGTTTCCAAATGTTTGTTTTTGTGTTTGTAGAAAATAATTTCCGGAAGGGGCGAAACTAAGTCAGTAGAATATAAATGTAAAAAATGCTGTTACAAACCCCATAGTCTAACTATAAAAGAAAATGTTAAAATTAAATAAATGTTTAAGTTAAAAATTATGGTTCAACTAAGGAAATATCGTGAAAAAATAAACAATTTAATAATTGTTTTAAATCCATACTAATATTATAAATGCGAAAGTAACTCTGTCTGTCTGTCTGTCTGTCTGTCTGTCCGTCTTTACCGCCTAAACCAACCAACAGATTTTGATGAAATTTGATACATAGATAAAATAGATCCCGAGAAAGGACATAGGCTACTTTTTGTTCCGAAAAAGGGGTTGAAAGGGTTAAAATAAGGGATGAAAGTTGTTGACGTTGTTGTTGAAGACGTCATTGTTGAAGAACTATGAAACTTTACGTCTAGATATTTAACACGAAACCATAAAATGTATGTTTTAGCAGTTTTGTACTTTCGAACTGTACCTACGGGGGTGGAATTGGGGTTTTCTTTTTTATTATTTATTCTTGGGTCAAATTTAGTAATTCAAATTTCACCCTCTTCCTGTCAACCGATTAATCTGAAATTTTGTATACACTTTGGATTTTGGTGACAATACAATTATGTTTATTCATTATCATTATAAATTCAAGATGGCCGCCGCTACAAAATGGCGGATAATTTATGTTTTATTAATCCCATCAATATGGGTATCAAATGAAAGGGCTCAACAAGCAGAATACAATATACTATAATAAATTTAAATCCAAGATGGCGGCCGCTACAAAATGGCGGATAACGTAGGTTTTATCAATCTCATCAACATGGGTATCAAATGAAAGGGTTCAACAAGCAGAATACAATATACTATAAAAAAATTGAAATCCAAGATAGCGGCCGCTACACAATGGCGGATAACGTAGGTTTTATCAATCCCATCAATATGGGTATCAAATGAAAGTGCTCAACCAGTAGAAAACAATGTATTATATAAAATTAAAATCCAAGATGGCGGCCTCTACACAATGGCGGATAACTTAGGTTTTATGAACCCCATCAATATGGGTATCAAATAAAAGGGCTTGACAAGAAGAATACAGTGCACTATACAACTTCAATACTTAAGATGGGCGCAGCCACTAAATGGCGTATCAGACTATCAGACAGAATTTTTGATAGTCGACGAGATTTCCATGGTGTCTTATCAAATGTTATGCATGATGGACGCTCGATTAAGGCAAATTAAGAACTGTGAAAATGAGTTTTTTTGAAGGAGTAAACGTATTACTTTTCGGTAATCTTTTACAACTGCCTCCTATAAAATGATCAGGAACACCTGTTTTCAATTCTAATATGAAATTATATATATGAAAGTAACTCTCTCTGTCCGTTACCGTCTAACGCCTAAGCCACTTAAAGAGTTTGTTACAATTTGGTGCACAGATAGACTAGACTTAGGAAAGGACAACGGCGACTTTTTATCACAGAAAAAGAGTTGAAAAGAGTGGAAATGAGGAGTAAAAGTGTGCATGGAAGGATCTTTGCACTCTTTGTATGCTGTTTTAACCGACTTCAAAAAAGGAGGAGGTTATCAATCTAGTTGTATTTCCAATTGTGAATCAATTTAGATGGTTATTTTTTTGGATGGTAGATTATAGTTCAGAGGTGGTCATATAAATTTTATCGAAATCAGTGCGGCGGTTTTCAAATATGAACAACAAACTAAAATTTGCGTTCATGTAATCAGACGATATATCTACTAATATCTACTAATAGACTCTAATAAAATTTGGTGGACCGTCCCAATATGATTTTAAATTAAAGTCTGTTTTTGATGATTTTTTTGAGATCATAGTTTTTTTTGTAATTTGTCGTGTTAATTGTACATTTATTAAATATAAAACTTTGACTTAGACCGATTTTGAATACGAAACGTGAATTTGTATGGTAGTAGACATACGAGTAGGTACTGCCTCAATTACTTTAATAAATATGTGGCGCGGACGAAGTCGCGGGTAAAAGCTAGTGTATTATATTTTTAAGCTTACCTACACAAAACTACACTCATATTAATTTCGATTCGATTTTTTTCTTATAGGGACTTGATTTCCAGTGAAAATATAAAGAAAGATGTGTGTGTCAATGTGTTGTCGTTCAAGTAGGGAAAAGTTGTGACTCTGTGCATATTTAATTCGTGTTTTAAAATTGTGGCGTCAAGACATCGTTTGATGTCGAGGGGCGGGCTGGCAAGTTTGCGTCGTCGGTTTGAGTGCGCCTGACGGCTTAGGATTAGATTTGAGATATTAGAATGTGACTGAGACGATCGATTTTCTAAGATGTTTCGGCATTGCCACCGCTTGTATGCAAATAGCTTGCAACGATCACATTACAGACCTGATAAATTATGATTTAAACTTTAGAATATTATGTAAACGACTATAATAGAATGATTTTGAAGGACTAGTATCCATGGCCAAGAATAAATTAACAAAAAAATGTGTCTTCAAACACAATGGCGGAACCACCATTATTATGCAAAAAAAAATATAATATCGTTCCGACACTTGACCGGATTCCATAACGAATGAAAAACATATCACGGGCCCTATTTGCCAACGCGCGACAAAGTGATACAACAGAAAGGATTCCTCCGTATCTGCCCCATTATTTACGAATGCCTACTTTAAATGTCCCTTTAACAGCCCTGCCACAAGCTGGGCTCAACATTCACATCCAAATAGACCTACAGCGGGCCCAAAGGGTCGGAAAAAATGGCGGAAAGGCAGAATAAAATCAAGATTTTGGGGTGACCTTTCAGAACGCATTTGGGAAAGTCGACTCGGGTCGGATTGGTTGGTTATTGTCTGAATTGGTTGTGACATTTTTCTATGCATATGGAAAAAACGTGTTAATAAACAATAGGGAGTTTGCCTATTTGACGAAATTGCTGTATCGGAAAAGTGTGCTGCTTCTGTTAGCGAATTATCGAAGGTTGCGAAAAATACAAGGAGGTTTTTTAAAAAAAAATGTGATTACAACACGTAATACTTATTTGTAAAATTTATAAGATTTTTAGTCTTGCAGTATTTTTACGTCCGTTACGATTACGAGTATTATTTGTAGAAATATATTATGTTAAAATATAGCTTACTTTAAAAATCGTCATCTTTTCTAAAGTAATATTATTATTTTTTAGTTTCTGTCAATTATCGACGCCTGCTCATAATATCGTAAAGCCACACAGCAATGGTACTACGCTCGTCATGCAAATATTTGAGATGATTTAGTTAAACTCTTGTAATTTCTCTTGTAAACGTTACCTTTCAAATTTGAACACAGTAAAATTTGCACATTACCGCTTGGTTGTAGAATTGCTGGCAAAGGTATTTGAGTTACTTTGATTTTACAATTATGCTTAGTAACTTTATTTAATTATGCCTAAAACCCTCTACATACGAGCCCTAATATCAGAGGAAATAACGTAAAACTAGTGGGGCGGTCCCTACATCGCACCATAAACCACCAATCATATGATGCGATGTAGGCTCCTCCCCACTACTTTTACGTCATTTCCTCTGATTTTAGGACTCGTGTATGGAGTGTTTAACTCGCATTTAGATCACTAGAAACAAAATGACAACTTATGGCTCACGCAAACTTCAAGTATGTGCTTACTGGAGCCATAAAGGTTGGACTACAGCATTTAATGCAACTACACAATTTTAGTCTAAAACCACGATCTCATGAATACGGAATCAATTTCCCAGAAAAGGTACCGAATTAAGTGTAACCGCACACTCGCAATGCTATCTTTTTTTAATTAGCACGAGAGGTCTGGCCTATGTATCAAGTCTGGTCGGAGCCATTGTCTGCAGAGTTACGAATAAAAATACTCAGCGGTTTCATTCACTGCTGTTCGCAAGATGTATGGAGTTGTTTTTTGTGAAACTTTTTCAAGCATTCGCTTGGAGTGCTGATGGTTTCTAGTTGCGTAGATTAATGTTGACAATATTACGTGGTTACTATGTAAACATTCTACTAAAATTATAAATGCCAAAGTTTTTATGTTTTTTTTTAATAAAGAGTGACGACACGAGCACGTCATGTGCCTGATGGTAAGCAACATGCCTGCCACATAACAACACAGTGACACGCAGCTATTGGAACATAAATAGTCCAAATCATTACCTGACACTGCACTGCGCTCATCATCCAGAGATCTAAGATATTATATCTCTAAGCCCTGTAATTTCTCTGGAATCATTGCCCTTCAAACAGGAACACGGTAATGTTCTTACATTACTGCTTGACGGTTGCATAACTGGCAAAGGTGTGGTACTTCCCCAAGTGGACTCTGCTAGGAGTTCTAACACTACAAAACATGTTTGTTGCTCATTAACGTTGTAGGAATTGATCAGATCAGAATGAAATTTGAAACTTAAATAGGAGTTTATATAGCACATCATTTTTTGACGTGATAACGTCTAATAAATCGATTAAATCCGGCTGCATGCACGAAAAAGTGTCCCGTTATGTCCCGTTACGCTCATTATGCGCTTGCACCGCATTTATCATTGTTTTGTTTTGACGTTGTCTCGTTAAACTATTGTCCATAAACCAACCGACTTTACCGACAAGTATTTTTTTAAAGCAGCAGACGCTTTATTAACAGATTTCATTGTTTAAACTTTTTTTTTTATTCAGAATATTATTTGGAAGAGTTTTTTAAAGAATAGCTTGGCTTTTCTATTCTATGTGCATAAAATTAAAAGTAGGAGCTAGTAAATGGTGTTTAGCTTAATAAAATTAGTTTCTGAAAATGCTTAACAAAAGGTTTCCATGGTTTTTAATCATTGCACTTAATTTACCGCAACACCGCCTGACATTAAGCAAAAAGAGCGTATCTTATATTTACAAGTAACTGGATTCAATTTTGTCGTGAAACTCCAAAATGTCTCAATAGCATGGTATTTTTGCTTTCTACTGCAACTGTTGTGAACTTGCTTTGTTTATTTTGAGAAATAAACAAAACAAGTTTAATTACTATTGTCATAAAAATAATTGTATTTAGAAGAATAAAGTATTTTCGCGCCTATATTTAAATAGGTAGAGCTACTTGAAGTTAAATGATCAAGATTGCGATCAATCCTGACTGAAGTGATAAAACTATAAGCCAAATCAGACCATATTATGCTCCTACAGCTAAGACATAGCCCATTCACGCACGAAGAGAGAGATTCAAAGCCATAATCCACCACTCTACTCTAGTGGAAGTTTTGGAGATGACTTCTGTCCTCGTAATAAGCTCTGGTTTCCTCGCGATGTGTTGTCTTACCTTAAAAGCCAGCGGTAATGACAAACTTTTACATTTATACTCGGGAAAAAGCTGAACAGTGCAGATGGGATTTGATTCTATGACCGAAGATCATGATCGAAGAGTCGGGCGTTTTCGACAATAGGCTACCACGACTTCAAACGACCGAAGTACAATTCTCACGTACATTTTGGCTTGTACGTATAAGATAACATAAATCGAGTATTGTAAAAGAGCTGTTAACTACGAGTAATACTATCAAAACTACAATGTTCTTTTGCTCGAAATGAAGCTTAAAATTCAATATCTGCAACAATACTCGTAAAAGCGACGCAAACAAAAATCCCAACAAGCAATACAAAGCCAGTTCCAAAACTTCAATATTTACTTAAGCTATTTGTTTTCTCGATACCTAAAACATTAACTGCAAAATCTAGGAACTGCCGTCGACAAAGCCTGAACTAGCGAATCAACAGAACACCGTATACGTTTCACAAAGACAAACAACGCTAGTACCGTCAGCACCCGCGAAAGTAATGGCCGCGTACAGTCAGCAACACTTGAGAGATATATTGTACGGCTAATGTACGGCGCTGGCCGTAATAATGGGAGGTTGTTTTCGTTACAAATGCGTTGATTTTTTTGGTGTTTGGGTTAAGAGTGCGGTGCTTAAAAGCTTGTTGCAAATATGTTTCAGTAACGTAGAATACTACGTTTACTTATTGGGTACGGAAACTACTGTGAATAAACATAAGTACCTAATTATAAAAACAAATAAAAAAAAACATAAACGCTGGTCAAGCGTATGACATCAGGTGTAGGTTTTAATAAAATTACTACTGTGCACTAACTTTTTCGAACTTAGGTATTGAACGCTATTGTTGGTTTGGTCTTGAAAATACAAAACTTTATGTTACACTTAGAACCCATTACACAAGACTTAAACCCTCTACACACGAGCCCTAAAATCAGAGGAAATTACGTAAAAATTAGTAGGGAGGACCCTACATCGCACCATAAATCACCAATCATATGGTGCGATGTAGGCTCCTCCCCACTACTTTTACATCATTTCCTCTGATTTTAGGACTCTTGTGTGGAGCGTTTAAGTGTTTTATCAGTCACACAGAATCAGTTTTAATTTTTCACTCGTTCCCAAAAGAGCACTCTCTTCAATTTTTCACACGAAAAATGATGAGAATATTTGACAGTTCAGTTGTTTAGGTTGTTTTCACCCTTGTCACGTTATAATTTGTCGCTGTCTTGCGCAGCGCAATAATTCAGTATTGCAACTAAATTGCAATACCCGGCGAGGCGATATATCATCGCGAAACGCGGTCTGACACCTAGAAAACAATAAATGTCTACTACACACATCGCGAAATGTGTATGCTGTATATGACCTTTTTACATTACGGTTTAAGTTTGAATTAGTTTATCATACCCTTGGAATTTGACTCATAGACGTCATAATCCTAGCAATTATTTAAGAATTACAAAACGAGGCGAAGCCAAAAAATCAATTAAACATTGTTTCAAATTGGTATTGAAATTATCAACACACACCATACCAGTAACGTGCTGGAAAAAAATGAAGGCACAGAAAACTAAAAACAGTTGTAAAAATATGTTGAGAAATATTTTTTGAGTTATCGTGGGTTATTATGTTTTGTGTGTAATCTAAATTGCTTCATAAAATATCAGAAAAATACAGTGAAAAAAGTAATAATCAAGTATTTATATCATAATTAAACTTTGAGGAATCCATGTTGTTCTGAGTAATTAAGCATTACTTACTTCGTTTGTGGTTAGATAACATTGTGTAATAAAAGTCTATCAACATTTGTTCTGTGGTAAAAAATAAATATCTAAATATTATTATGATATATACAGAATTAGCTTTATTTTTAAAATGCTATTTTTCCCAATGGTTACAATCTTGATGTCTCCAAGTCGAGAATAATAGTTTTTTTCTAAACATTCTTACGCGCTATTTCGGCGCTATTTTATGGTTGAGCCTATCATTGGTTAAAAGAAGTTGTGTAACATAATGTTACGTTGGAACTGTCACAAAGTAATTGTTTTTAGTTCCGAATCAAACACTAAATAATTATAAAAAAAAAAAATGAATCCACGAAAATGCTACAACAAAAACGACCGAATACATAAATTATGTACAAATAGCTGCGTCTATAGCAAGTACATTTTTTCGGGCCTGACTATAACCCAGCAATGTTTACGCGTTTTAGCCAAAATACCGTCTATGGGTATCTTGGGCCAGATTTAGGCGGCTACCGCCATAACGTTACTCTAGGGGACCGGTGTATTTTTTTTATTTTCCCGCCACACTTTGCGGAAACAATTTTGATTGTTTTGGGGTTGAATTTTTTGTTTAACTTTCGTTGGGCGAAAAACGAGGTTTATTAATTTACATCTCATGGGCGCAGTTGATAATGTTACGTACTTTATTAATTAAAAACTCCTTTTTTGGCTCTTTGATGAAAGCGACGAAAACTTGGGCAGATTTTTTTACGCTTACTTGAGCGTGTTATGGATTGAAAATGTTCGTTAACTCAGTTTACGACGGAAAATTTGAGAAACGCGTACAATTATCTTTTTTAGCACAAGGTCAACATGGTTAGACTATTGAAACTGCGAAGTTTGTGATTTAACAAATAACTAACTAGGCACTTTCCAGATTTAGATTTATAAATCACTGGCAGCGTTCCGTGGTTTTACTCGCGTGGTTATCATTCCCATCTTTTCTCACAATAAAAAGTAGCTTATGTACCTACAATAGTACCTATCTAAACACATTTAATTTAATTTTGAATAAATTAATCGTTCATACATTTTACACGTAGATAAAGCCTGTCAAATTTATATAAAACTAGCGGTCCGCTCCGGCCTCGTCCGTGGTACATACCTACGTATACAATAACCTATGGCACTCAAGGATTACGTTGTGTTACATATCGAACGATGAAAGATTTTTTTAAATCGGTCCGGTAGTTCCTGAGAGTAGCGCGTTCAAACAAATAATATCTTGAGCTTTATAATATTAGTATAAAAGCACATCAAAGATCCGTTGATATCTCAAATGACATTATACCACCATATAAATATCTGTTTACGTCAGAACGTCTCTCAATTGTTTTGTCTTCCTGGAACCTCTCCACTAACACCACTAACACTTGAACTTTATAGTATGGTATTAAAGTTCAAATTGAATGGCTGTTTTTAGGGTTTTGCCTGCAATTATTTGAATTTTTCTTGCCGTAAAAACCAATCTATGGACTTTCATTCAAAAACACAAACATTCAAAAAAAAAATTGGTCAAATCGGTCCAGGCTTTGTTGAGTTATGCGCTTACCAACACATTTTGCGATTCATTTTTATATCTATATTTAAAAATGTTATGTTGGTTTGTGTACGCTTCAAAAACTCAAAAAGCTCTGCACCAATCGAGCCGAAATATATAATCCGCATCAAGGATTGTTTTTATCTAATTTTTGCATCACAATGTGCCACAGCGAAGAGTGGAAGGGTACAGCTAGTAATAGATAAAACACGTCATTAAAACGCAACATTCACTAAAACATCCCACATCAGTTTCAACAGCACATAAGCAGCCTACCAAATTTAATGTTGCCACAGCTGGGATTCGGAGCCTTCTGACAATGAGAGAGTCAAGGTCAAAATCAACTACGCTGGCATAGAGGGGGTTGGTTGATGACTTCAAAAAATTTCAGGAACAAGATTGTTTCCACCGACCGTTTCATTGGTTTTGGTTGTTTTTTCATCGTTCTTAATTCGTCAATGACGTGCGCTGCGCGGGCGCCGCGACGCCGAACTAACGCACTAACCGTCGCGTCGCGGCCAAATCTGGTCTTTTGACTTCAAAAGACAGTGAGGCGCGTAGGACCCAAATCAGGGGTTCCCGATCAACAATTGCCATTCTCCCGATCAAACCCGTCGTAACTTAATCCAATGGTACAATAAACTTAATTTGTTGTGAACGCAACGCAATTATTTTGCCATTTCGCTATTAATACCGTATTCACGTCCGTAGTTATTCTATAGCTGCAACCGCATTAACCACTGGTTAATGAATTCAAAATTAAACGTTAGTTAAATTGTGGTCTCTGGCAGAGCGCCGGTTAAAGAGACAGCTGATGGGCGGTAGCATGAAGACTACAATTATATATAAGTTATCATCTAATATGTGTTAATGCTGCGAGTCGAGGATTCCTCACATAAAGAGAGAACCAAGGCATAATACACTATAAATGACGCGCCTTGTGCAATGCTAGGTAATGATTTAGACTCTTCATGTTCCTATAGCCGCGTGTCACAGTGCAACAGCACTGCGACACTGTGTTATGGGCAGGCATGTTCCTTACCCTCAGGCACATGTCCTGTTCCTGTCGTTACTGTTTACTATAGAAGCTTTATAAAATAAATGCTGGCCAAGTTTGACTCTGATGAGGCATGTTCTAGAAAGAAGTCTTTATTGGAATATGGCACTTTCCTTACGATGTTTTCTCCCTCACCGCTAATGCTAGTAGTGATGACAAACTGTACTTGGAAATATACTCATAAGTGCAGGCGGAATTCGGACCTTAGAACTGAAGGCTATCATAGCTTGAGAGTAGAACTTGATTCCTAAAATCTTACTAATAGGCACCATAAATACGAAAGTTTGTATGTATGGATGTTTGCTATTCTTTCAAGCAAAAACTACTTGAATATGGATGAAATTTAACTACTTATTATCCCGGTAAAATAACAAAACCACGCAAATTAAACCACGAGATGAGGCTAGTAAATCTTATAGGTAAATAAAACATCGGACCAGATAAGAATACGTACTTCAACTTGAATCGAAATGAAACTTGAAAGCCTTGCTCCTTATGATCATAAAACAGCAAAATCAAATCACATCTAGAACAAGACAAGTATTTCAACAATCGGCAACAATACGGAGAATACGATTCCAGAAATAGACACGAAAATATAATATAAATATAGCGTGTGTTCGTTTGTTGGGCGCGGGTCGGCGACGCGATTCAGCGAGTTTTCCGACGAATGAGCAGGACGATATGACTTGTTCGTTCGTCGAAGCCATCGCATTGTGGCTGCTTTGTGGAGCTGAGCTAGCAACTATTATAATATTCCTAAGATACGGCAAAAATAATCGCATGAAGACTGCTTAACTTGAGCTAGATGGTAAAGTTAGGTAGATCATTTACGGAAATTATTACGAATATGTGACAAAAAAAATTGGTAAACAAATCTCATCGAACTCTTAAAAACGGCAGAAGCGGCAAACGCGCTTCTACTATGGCGATGCAAAATCAGGTGACGTCTCCTGATTTAGTCTCAGTCGCAACAATGAGTTGTGTACGTTCGCTGACAATTCAATTTTCAAATTTTTCAAACAAATTTTCGTTTTTTTAATTATATCGATGACAAATCTATGGACATTGAAGAAGGAAGAAATATTGAACAATATTCTTTAACAAAAAAAAGGGATTTTTTGAAAAATACAGATGCAGATTCTTGATAAAAAAATATTTACTAATCAAATAATTTAGTTAAAGATTTTCAGTCATTACTACCTAAAATGTAGTGAAAACTTGTAATTTTTTTTTCCGAAATCGTCTTATGCCCATGTCTCGGTATGCTTTTCCGTCGTCTCTCACGTATCGATATAAATCTAAAGATGTGCTCTTAGTACCTTGAAATTGTTAACAAATTGCGTCTCTGTGTGTAGCGTGAATGGCGTGAGCGTGATTGACAAATGTCAATCTACTTGATCCCTAGAATCGCTAGCGGCGAGGTATCTCGCTCTGGTTACTTACTTTGGTTATGCTTCCTACAAGCGACTACAACGGAAAGAGGCAGCTCACTCTTCCCAACGATAAATTTCATAATTCGTTAGCCAATCAGGGTTCCGTTTGAATATCTCCGAATCAAGAGCGACACAGAACTGAAGAACAACTGAACTTCTCCAATGTGAAAGTGATCCTTCATAATATGTTAGAGAGTGCATCGAGGCGGCCCGAAGACGCTCCGCTGGTTCAGACAGACGCACCTGTTCACACGGACTTACCGATTAGACGGGACTTCTTTTGCTACCTTTTATTTTATTAGACTACTACTAGCGACCCGTTCCGGTTCCGCTCGAATATAAATATTTATGTATATTTTTTTTAATATAGAGAGACGAGATGAGCAAGACATGTGTCTGATGGTAAGCAACACGCCTGCCACATAACAGCACAGTGACACGCAGATATTGGAACATGATGATTCCAAATCATTACTTAGCACTGCACTACGCTCGTCACACTAAGATATTGTGTTTCTAAGCCCTGTAGATTCTCTGGAAACATTGCCCTTCGAAGCGAAACCCAGTAATGTTTGCACATTACTGCTTGGCGGTAGAATAACTGTGCTTAATAAATTAGATTGTATTTCGAGTTTTCTATGCCCACAGCATGCGGAAGGATGCGATGAATAATGATGATGACGATGACGACTGTCGTCATCTCCGACATATGTATCAAATATCATCTTTCAATAGTTTTCGAATGCAAGAGTAACAAACAAACATACAAACTCACAAACTTGCACTTTATAATATCAGTCAAAAGTAGAATTCTCAAAATGCCTTATTTAAGAAGCGTAAACACCACGTTAGTGTTCATAGTAAATATTGTAGGTAGTTTGAAAACTTGGTCGAGTATCCTCACACACGGCTACGAACACGGCAAAGTGCACACGGCAACATCTGAAGCGCGTCATAAAGGCGTATTTACACTGTCTACATGCCGTGTTTGGAAAGGACACGGCAAACATATTGCTCATAATCGGCGAAAGGAAATGGTACATAGTTCAAAATTACATCAAAAAATTTACTATTTTTCATCTCTGTCTAACTTTTTAACCAAGAAAATATAAATATTAATACGGCTTGATAACTTTTTGAAATGAATACTTTTTAACCGTTTTAATTAGTATCTTTTGATTGAAAAAATGTTATGGACTCGCATCGGCGACACAATAATTTAGAAGCGTAGTGGCGTAGCAGCGTAGCGTCTGAGTCACGGCGTAGTATCGGATCGGAGAGTATACCGTAACCGTAACTAAAACTGTATTAGCTTTGATAATGCTCTCTTTTATCTTTTCTTTAGATAGAGACTGCAATAGAGTAGCCATAGCCGATTTAGTTAGGCGGTAGAGGGGTGGAACGTCGAGCATAAATGTCGATACACGTTTTAATCTGTAACGTTTTAATTTGTAATCTGGGTCTACAAACCAGGGGGTCTAACGCCGTATGAAAACTGGCTTAGCTTTAATGTTTTTTTCCTTTTTTTTTTCGTTTGAAATGATAGAGATGCCAATAGCAAAGCTAAAGCCGATTTAGTTAGGTGGTATAAGGGCTGTTATGACAAACAAAAAACGTCCAGTACCTACTGTATACGCGACGACAGAATATTGCGTATTTCTGTATGTACTAATGATGTTTTTACGATTACAAATAAGTATATGTTTTGTATCAGCTACCTGACTCACAGATTACATAGTCCAGTCGAGGTAGACATAAAACTAGCCTGAAATAGAAAAAAATCCGGGGAGCGATTTTTTTTTGAACGTTGGGGGGATGGTTGGAAGGAAATCTCGATTTTCTAACTAATCCCGGTAAAAGATTCGCCGCCATCTTGTTTTAAAGTTAATTTATTTCGTGTTTCTGAAATAATTTGTTAATTTACAACTTAAGAGCAAAAATGGTAGCATCCAAAAATGTTGGAAATTTAATTTCTCACAAGTTTGGTAATTATCGTTTTTACGCTAGGCTCAATATTTGCAGAGTTATACACTATCAAGTTTATCAAAAAATCGCCAGAACCACCCCTCCCGAAGTTAAAAAAAATGTTTCCCGGATTTTTTTCTATTTAAACGTCTACTCCGACTGGACTAACAAGCTTTGTTTAACCGAGGGCAGATGTGCTGAAGTTTGTGTGAGAAACGTCTTCTAATGTTAAGTATTTTGTCGAGAGTATAAAAATCAAAATCAAAGCGCATTTGTGAATTTTAATGCTTATTGTGCCATCTAATCGGTTAATTGTCATGACCCTGAAAAATAACGTCTTTTGTATGTTAGTTTATTTTAACGTGTAACTTACCATCAAGGACACGAATTGTACATCCAGTCACTCTATTAAAAAAATATAACTACTTTATGAATATCTCGTCAGTTATGACATAATAAATCATAATCTAATTGTGTTCTATCTTAATGCCATTCCTCCAAAACAAAGCGTTCAAATAAAATGCATCATATTTCAAAGGGAACTTTATTTGAATCGGGAAACAAATAAATACTTATAACAAGAGAATCGGCTATTTTATTATACGTATAAATTTACCACAAGAGATTAAACCTTAAAGCAATTGAAAGACAGTCGATAATAGAATGTTTTATCGATAGTTGATTGCAAGGCACATATTAAACAATAGTTAGTACGAAGCAAGTTGTCAATGTGATTTAGGAGAGAAGGTAGATGAAAAATAGTTAGCGGGGTCCACAAATCTTAGGCGCACCTACCTCCGTCCTTCGATTTGGGGCCGAGCGATGGATTTTCCCGATGTTTTCTGTAGATTTCCAACTAAGATTACTACTTATCTAAAGTATAAGGAACAATCATTAGAGGCATCCTTATAATTTTGCAAGTGATTTATACGATGTGTGTTTTAATAGCATCGAACTCTTACATAGTTCGCCTGGAGACTTCCCGCATTTTTACCAGATTAACTTTTAAAAGACTTTTAAGCAGTAACATGCAAGCATTACTGTGTTCTGGTTAGAAACGCAATGTTCCAGAGAAATTAAAGAGCGAAGAGTAAAATTAACTTACTTACACTTCTGATGAACGTAGTGTCGTGCTAGTTAGAGATTAATTTTCTCTCATATTTTTTTCCAGATAGATTTTCGTAAAACTTTGTTAACTACTTATAAATTTTAAAATCTGATTCCAAGATAATGATTTTGTGATTTTTCTGTGTTTTTTTTTTGTACAAGAAATAGTATTAGCTAGTTTTCATAGACATATGAAAGAATAATCAAGATGATTAAGCCTGCAATGAGTTCGAAGCGAACACGGAAAGCCAAACGCTTTTACATTGAGCAAAATCAGAAGTTTCGGCACGCAATGAGTTATTTGCTCTTTTTTTTTTGACATGGAATCAATTTCAATAGAATCCAATGACGTATTATTTGTTCACATATTGTATATGTTATATAACATATGATACGTATTATATGTTCAATGACGTATTGTTTGCGGAGTATTGCACGTCCACCAGCAAGATGGGTCGATGGGCTGGGTCGACAATATTATATATATCGCGGGTTGAACCTGCAGGTCTACTACGAAGTCCGATAAACGGTATATCGGCATAAGATAAGGACGTTTTATACCACGAAACACAATCGGTCGGTTGATGACACAAAAACTGTCAAATCAGTGTCGGTCGGGATGAACGAAACGCCCAATCAGATTAACCGACTGATTGTGTTTCGTGGTATAAAACGTCTATAACTTCGGCCGATATATCGTTTATCGGACTTCGTAGTAGACCTGCTGGACTAGATTGGCATAGGAGACAGATGAGGCAGATGGCAAAGTAAGAGAGAGATCTATACCCAGCAGTGGGATATAGTACACTGTGGATGATGGTGATGATGACAACAAGTAACGAGAATAATGAGATGTATTATAGTAAGACACCGCTGCACCGTCGCGTCGATAGACACCTGCTCCTCTACCGCCAAACTAATTCGGCTTTGGTTTTGCTATTTCTCTATCATTTCAAGCAAAAAGAAAAGAGAAAGCAAAATCAAAGCTAAGACAGTTGTAGTTAGGCGGTAGACCCTCGGGAGATCTACCGCCTTAACCTCCTGTTTTCTGCTTTAGCTGTGGCTTTAAAATAGACAACTACATTTGCTTTCAATTTACCGCGGGTACACTTTGCGCCTAGTAAATACGTTGCCAGTATAAATAAAAGCTTATAAAAATCAGGAAATTTTTAATTTTAGATTCCATTATAAAAAGGAAACTGAAGATGGCAAGCCATTATACAGATTGCACGATTGCAGAAAATTTTATAATATCGAACAGAGGACAATAATTATTGGAATATCATAATGCCAAGGAAACTGTGTGGTCTATTGTTCTCATTTATGATTCAGTTAGGAGTCGTGGCCAATCGACCGGCATTGATGAATAAACAATGGTAATAAGACGAGTGGTAATGGAAATTCTGCGCAACGGCCGAATCTCCTGAGGCGAGTAACGTCAGCAAATAAACAGAAACAAATTTGACATAAAATATAATAGGCATGACGACTCATTTTTTATTTAATGTTCCATCAAAAGGTTTCTCAATAACTGAATCATAGGTGAAATAATTACTATGTTATCTTAAAAACTTCCCATTCTATCACGATTTTAAAATCATAATTTTGGCCTCTCCCAAAAACGCTTCAAACAAAAACACTACTGGAGCGTGACGTCACTGTTTCGTATTTTCTATGCGTCGCGTGTAAAGTTTGTATGTTAGCTATATTAAACATTGCGTTTAGGGAACTTGGTTTCATAACAAAAGTCACTTGAAATCGAATGGATTATCCAATCGTAAACACATTTTCTAACAACTTCGTACTTTTAAAATGAACTCGCCCATCCAGCTTTGAATGATCATAAAGTTAATAAAACAAAAAAAAATATCAAAATTAAAGTTCGTACATATTTTATTCTATTTAAATACTGTCATCAGCAAATTATAGGAATAATTCCAGGAACAGTCGTCATGCCTATTATGTGAGCAGTGCCCACTAATATTTATGTTTATAGCTAATTTTTTTTTATAAATACATTACACTTATATTAGAATAGTTTGTATGACTGTTTAGGCAAGTAATGATAAATTTATGATAGCATTAATAATCTTTTGTTGAATTGATTGTCTTATTAGTCAACACTTTTTAATAAAACTTTACTAAACTAGCCTCAAACTGAGCAAATCTTTTATATTACTTGCGCCAAATAAAACTTCAATTATTTTAAATACTTCCGTAATATGCTTAAAACCCAAACATCTGTATTCATTGCACAAAATATTTTTCATATTTAAGAATCGATGTCAAAACCTACGGTTCAGTTAACAGACTACCAGCTCAACCAACAGGCCAAATTTTTTGTTAGAGATGAGCAAAAGAAATTGGCTTTTAAAATTAAACTGATGTCTGCCGTTGGGTGTTGCTATAGCAAAACTAATAACGTGCAATATATTTTGGTAAAAACATAAGTATTTGACCACGAATACAAGCTTACATTGTAGTACACCAGACTGAAGGTCAATGGCGTATTTTATTATAACCGTTTTATAAAACCTTTGTGTTGTTCTATATATGGTTTTTCTGTTATATATCTCATTAAATCATAACGCGGCAAATTTCACTCACAAGAGTGTATCATTTGCCTACGAGGGAATTAGAGAGACGATAAACCACTAAGAAAATAATCTGATCATCAAAATCCAGAGCAAAAAAGAAGTCACTTAAACACGCTACAATTAAAATTATTGAATGTACGTTCATTATGTTAATTGTATCACAAAAAAATATTTGATATTATTACATCATTAGTTTTTTTTAATTTACGTGTGGAGTTCGTACGAACTAAACGAAAATAAATAAATTTATATAAAAAAATTATAAATAAAATTTTGTAGATTTATTTCATGATAAATTAATATAAATACTGTTAGGAATGAATAACTATGACTCTATAAATTTTTATAATATAGATAATTATAGCAAACTGAACTATGACTTCTCTGTCGTCAGTACGTAAAACGATCCATCATGCGTCCGCATTGACGCGAGCAGGTCAATCGGGCGCCATCGCTCATTCCTATCATTAATAGCGTGTTTGGTTGAATATGCCTGTTGTGGAGCTCTGTGCCCTTGATCTGTGGATAGTATGCGTATATTGCAGTATTAGATAGGGGAGGGGCAGATCGGTTCTAGAGTAACGCCTAAATAACGGCTAGCGTACCTGCTGTAAGACTAAGCAGAAGACTGCAGCTGCTGTAAGATGAAGGAAGAGGAAGACAATCTACGAAAGACGAAACTAAAGATGTTGTACTCATTTTAAAATATTGGATGATGATTTTGAAATAAAATGTTTTCGGTAAAGCTTTAAGGTTATTGTGACGTTTGGTTATTAACTTTTCATCAATTTCTTTACTAATTTGTAATTATGGATAATAGTGTTAAAATCGATGCCGCTTACACAATTTTGATAAATTTTACTCAATCATGTTGAAACGTCTGAACGGATCGGATTGAAATTTGGAACATAGTTAGACTTAGTATTTATCACGGGAAAATAACAGGAACGGAAACTGCGTGGGTAAAACCGCGGGGTTTTGCTAGATATATATTTATTATAGCAATTACTTAGGATCATTGCCACATCCAAATATATACTGAAGGCTGAAGCAAGCCAAAAATCAAGATAATTTTTATCGATTTTATAACAACATTACCTAACCATTCCAAACGAATGGACTAAACATCAATTTTACCAAAAGTCACGGCTAGTCTAGTCAGGGGAATAGTGACTGCCGATTGGGACTGGGATTTGAACCCGAGGGCACCGCCTCGGGTTCAAATCCCACACAAACCACGAATTTTCGAAGTCATGTGCGTAATGCCGCTAATTTAAAACGGTGAAGAAGAAGATCGTGAGTAAATCGACATGTATCTGGAATCTTTCGGGTCAAGTGTCATCCACTTAAGCGCACTGGAGCAGCGTGATGGATTGTAGCCTTGACTCCTCGCGAGAGAAGGCCCCGAGGCCCAGCAGTGGGAACATTTGGTGGGATGCTTTTGCTATGCTATGCTTATACAGGATTTATCATAGTACTTCAGTACATTCAAGTTGAAAATGTATTTACTTATGAAATAAAAACAATACACAGGTAAAATAAAAATAAGCACTTTGACAAAAGACATCTACCACTAATAAATCTTGCAATTCGAAGTAAGCTCACAATTTTCGGGCACTCATGTGACAAACATGCCGAATCCAGGTTAAGTCTCAGCGATCTTGATGGGAAGTCTTCATTATAACGAGGTAATTTCCTCGAGGTTGCAGAAACCTTTAACGTCAATAAGAAGCGGAGCAGATCGGCCGACGACGCGACAAAGGACGCTAATTGGACTCGACTCGTCTCCGACGAGAAGAGCTGAATACGCGCTCTTTTACACTGAAAATCATGTAGACATTATTAGAGTGGTCTCTTGGGCTGTTTTGTTTGTAACTTTGTTTGTGTGAAAATCGCAAGGACCTCATTCAAATTATTCATTATCATTCTCTTTTAAAGATAGGTAGAAAAAGCGTTGGCGGGATGAGAATGATATCAACAGATCTGGCCTGTTATAACACTATACTTATATAGAGACAGGTGAAATAAAGTAAGGTAAAAGTATTTAACAACACAAGAAACTATACATCTCTATAAAAAATATGTTATGTTGGTTTGTGTACCTACGCTTCAAAAACTCAAAAATCTCTGCACCGATCGAGCTGAAATCTTACAATGATATATAATCCGCATCAAGGATTGTTTTTATCTAATTTTTGACTCACAATGTGCCACAGCGAAGCGTGGCAGGGTACAGCTAGTTAAGTATATATTTTTAAGTGTGTTGGTAAGTGAAACATTATGAAAAACGTATACTAAAACAGGTGCTTTAGTATACGTTTATAATATTTTAAAATGAAGTTATATATACCTAAGGCGTATATGGTAAGTCTCATAAAATTCATTCTAAAACAGATTATTGGGTTCATAATTTTTTTAAATTGCCAAAATGGCAAAGCACTTATTACACTCAATTTACAAGACCAATAATTCTTAGATTACACTTCCATGTTTGGACCATGCTGCTAACACATTCTGAGAATTTTATAATACAAAACTCTTTTGTTTTTTACGATAGCGTGAAAGCCAACAGTGCACACTGAAGGCTTGAGCAATAAAAAAAATTGATTGACCCCCGACTACCTCAGATTTGTTATCTGTACAACATTCTACTAGTCAAGCCCTTTCATTTGATACCCATATTAAGGGAGTTGTGAAAAAAGAAATGTATTTCCCCATTTTGTGGAAGCTGCCATCTTGGATTTGAAATTTGTCATAGTGTCATAGTCAATGTATTCTACTAGTCAAGCCCTTTCATTTGATACCCATATTGAGGTAGTAGTGAAAAAATAATATAATTCGCCATTTTGTGGTGGCGGCCATCTTGGATTTGTTTTTTTTTAATGTATAGTATTCTACTAGTACTAGTACTTTCATTCTAACCCATATTGAGGTAGGTTGTGAAGAAATATTTTGTCCGCCATTTTGTGGCAGCAGCCATCTTGAATCGATATTAACCAAACATAGCTAAGAACACCCGCACGGATATTAACTTTCAAATTAAAAAAAACGCATCGAAATCGGCCCATCCGCTTGAGCTCTACGGTGCCACAGATAGACAGACAGACATCGACGTCAAACTTATAACACCTTTTTTTTGATCGGGGGTTAAAAAATAACATTTAAAAATAGCACTGCATGTAATGTTTTTTTCAATATTATATGACTGTAATTTCTTTTCTCTCCTGAACTTTCACATATTATCGATTTATTTCATTACGACAACCGAACTTGAAACAAAAAACACGTTTTTATTCAGGGCACAGTCCCTCGGTTTCTATTCCACTTCGAGCTGTCATTTCCAATAGTACCAAAGACGTTGGAAATATTTAAAGGCAGACAAAGGATCGGGTTACTATAACCATTGTACGCGGAATGAACCTGCGACCTTATCTGAACGGATTGGATCGCCTGCGATCTTCTTTCAGATTGAAATCATTGAAATATCTTACGGTTCCGAATGCAAATGTTGTGGCTGCATAAAAATAGATTGTTCATTGTGGTGGTTTTAATTAAAAATGGCTTTCTACGTAAAATATTGAATTTATTGGCTATGATGCGAGTGATCGATGAGTAATCTTTCTTTTGTTAACTTTGAAAGTTAAACAAAATAGCTTAACATTATTTCACTGTTCCACTTTTAAAATATGAAGTTGTAGATATATGATTGCCAAGCTTACATACAAAGTGGTATTGACCTAACACAATAATATAAATTTTAAACGCATAATGGCTATTCTTCACTTACAAACATAAGTGTGACCTAAAAAATTAAAATATATGTGTTGTAAAAACCACAGTATTCTACGGATTCTATGATAGGGATCAAATGTATGCCTTCTTATTTACCACGTTTTAGAATAAGTAACCAATATTTAACAATCCAATTAAATTAAAAATATAAAAGCTCTGACATTTTGTCGCGGCGGTCACCTTAGATTTAAAATTCATCAGTATGTACTACTTTACTAAAAAACAAAGGGTTAATGGGTATTATTATAGTACATAGAGCATTTGATACTCACATTGAGGGAATTGTATAAAATACGTACCGAATTGTGGCGGCGGCTACCTTGGGTTGATTTCATTAAATTCACTTTTCAAATGAAAATAAAAGAAAAACAAAATCAAATTCGGTTCATCCGTTCAGGAGCTACAATGCCACATACACACACTCCCTCTCTCACTCACACCCTCACACACACACAACGAGATAGAGAGAGAAAATGAGAGACAGACAAGTCAAAATTAGAACAACAGGGTGTTATTGCACCAGGGTTTAAGAAATAACAAGATATTCTCTTTGTGACAGTATTTTTTAGAAATCGTCACTTGTTCAAACGTCAGTCAGCTTCCATCAGCGTCCATTTTCTAGGACATTACGCTCGAGTAGATGACGCGGGGGGTAATGAAGCCGGTTCTCACGCGCTCCGCTAGCTCGTGTAATTGGCCGCATTAGTTTCCGCTGACGTATGTGTGGATGGGCCCTTATGTTTGGTACGCAGGGGAAACTGGTGTAGATCAAACTCAGCACCAAAAGTTCTTACTCAGTAATCTATCAAGTTAAAGATTAAAGTTACGCATTGTCTATTCGGGAGAACGGCGACTGCCGATGCGAGAGCATTCTAATATCACACGCACCACTGTATTTTTGAAGTCATGTGCGTAAATGCACTAACTTAAAACGGCGAAGAAAAAAATTGTGAGGAAACTGACTAGTACCAAGACTTTTTCGAGGTAATTTGTAGTTCACTAATCCGCACTGGACCAGCATGGTGGATTATGGCAATATTATGAATCTCTTCTTTTGAGTTCTAGCAGTGTGCCTCGGGACTTGTTTATGTCAAACTGATCCTGGTCATCCGACATCAGATGATAATTAAAACTTGTATATCAGCCCTATAAACCAGGTTAAAGTTGGTAGGTGCTATATAGCTCACTTTGAAAACTATGCGGGTGAGAACAGAGGGCGTGGCCATGAACATGACCATCTAAAATGCGTCAGCATTTGTAACCAGTATCCCACTGGTTACAAATGCTGACGCATTTCTAGATGGCTAAAGGCCATGGTCCCTAGTTAACCCAAATACATCTTATCATTCCCGAGCGTGACGCTAGAAATCAATTCACAGCCCACGAAAAATGTATCTGTGGCGCGCCAAAAGAAGTTTTCACTTCAAAAAAACTGGTCCTGCTAGAGAGATAACAGGTTTACGTAATATGTTTTTGAAATTATTAAATGTTTACACTTGAAGTTACGATTTTGAAAGGATTACGAATTTAAAACTACGTACGCTGACAAATCCAAATTAAACAAATGCTAGAATAGAGCAAGTTTCAAACAAAACCTTGTTTAAGTACAAGATCCCAAAGTATGATTAACTTAAACCTGCTGTACTGAGCTGACTCTAAATTGTATTCAAATATCTCAACTCGGTCCTCTGTCCAAAGCAAGGCCGCTTCAAAGAGAGGTCACTCCTTGCATGCATAATACTGGACAACTTAGTTTTAGTTAAAACGGCCGAGGTACGGAGGGTCAAAATGTTTCAAGTATTTTTCTACAGCCGCTTAACTAAACCAAACAAAGATTGTTAAAGTTAGAGAGTTTAAATAGTGTGCAGACAGATAGAAACATGATTATACAAACTAGAGTAATTACAAATAAAAAAATTTTGACCGATAATAAATTATATTCCATCAATGTAATCCACATCTTTCGTTATCCGACTGCTGGGTACAGGTCTTCCATTGACCGTGCTGTCTTCCTTTGTTCTGTGGCAATAGAGTCCAAATTAGTACCACGATAAAGATGATATCGTTCACCTTTCCTGGAGTTAGAGTTCCCATACTAACTTTGCCACAGCTACCACTCTTTCA
Organism: Ectropis grisescens; assembly: GCA_017562165.1. Taxonomy (NCBI): domain Eukaryota; kingdom Metazoa; phylum Arthropoda; class Insecta; order Lepidoptera; family Geometridae; genus Ectropis; species Ectropis grisescens. The sequence goes on along the minus strand of CM029776.1, from coordinate 3,746,915 downwards.
CAGCCCTAGACAACAGCGTGGTAGATGTTTCAAAGACACGAACGAACACGATATTTCACTCCACTTTTGTGATAAGAACGTCTAGGCTGTAGAATACGTTGCCTGAGTGGATTTTCGCCGTCAAGCAGTGGAGACAAGATATATGTGCAGGTCACGACGCGTGACGTAAGGCACAGCTTCGGTGAAGTCACTCAAGCTGAAAAACGTATCTTCTCGTCTCCGCTTCAGACATCTCCACACTTCACACATCTCCGCTTTGGTGGAGTCTCAGGCTCACATAATCCATCCATAGTAATGTTATTATTCTCAACTTTTGTATTCCAAGATCTTCTTTCATTTGATGGATTCATTTTTAATTTATATTATATTTTACATTCGCGTCACATCACACACCTAACTGAACATTCGCATCTCCATTACATGAGTTAATTTTCAAAATTATAGAACTATATGTTTCTTCCACTCATTATTTGTACTTCCCTGTCTTCTTATTGTTCAATTATCCTTTTCCATCCTGCGGTTGCCTGGAAGAGATCGCTCTTAGCGATAAGGTCGATTGCTACTGTTTTTTTTTAAAGTTTTGTATATTTTTTGTTCTTTGTGTTCTAACTAAGTGCAATAAAGAGTTTATCAATCTATCTACATGCAGTTTCAAACTATGTCTAGCAGTGGACGAATACAAGCTGATGATGATGACATACAGTTATCCTTCATCCGATGTCTTTGTAACTATTATTCAGCGTCATCATTATTCAGATTATCCATACATACATAAGGACAAGTCTTATTATAATTATAATATCTACATATTTCGTCACGTAGGTATAATGTTCGCAATTATTCCGATGTTCGCTTATGTGTAGAAACATAATACAAGTTTTAGCATTATCCCAAAGTGACACAAAACAGTAATACAAGTTCGGAGTGTAAAACTAAGTTTAGGGTACCTTACATCAAGGTCAGTGAATTGAGTACACTAGTCTAGACCTCCGAGGGCGGTTCTCTTTGCTGTACGGATACTACGGTACTAGGTAATTTCAAGACGACAAGATTCACAAACCGACATTCTATAACGCATAAAGTGAGACTATATAGTCGCATAAATTGAAACAGAACTGGCAATAAAAAGCATTTATTTAAACCAAAAGTTAAGTACGCAAAATACATAGCTATCAAAGAACAAAGATAAAGCATTTTTTTTAACTGTGAACAAATTATAAATTAATTTTAGTATGAAAACTAACGTGGTTATTACATATTTTACATAAATACACGGGTAACTCACGTTTAATATAGTCAGTCAGTCCGACTCAAGTTTCGATCGCGTCCGGCGATCTTTTCAGAAAAGCGCGCGCGGGTTCGCAGCTCAGTGCTAAACGACCTGCGAACCCGCGCGCGCACTCTCTGAAAAGATCGCCGGACGCGATCGAAACTTGAGTCGGACTGGACTGACTATACTAAACGTGAGTTACCCGTGTATTTATGTAAAATTATAAATTAATGCTATCACATATTTTTGAAATAATTTAGAGTGACATGACGAACAAGACATGCTCCTGATTGTAAGAAACAAGCCTGTCAATAACAGCACATTATGACGTATCTGTTTGAACAAAACAATTCTAATCTAAACCCTATTACTACAATGCACACGTCACTGGGATATCCGACATTTTTTTACCTTCATTATTTTGGAAACAAAACCTTTTGAAACTAATAACAGTAATATTTGCATTAGATACTTCTCGGCGGTAAAATAACTGGCAAATGGCTTAGGGTTGTCAAATAAAATTATAAACAACGAATTTTTGCGCACTGCGGCGTGCGACGACGGAGCGGCGCGGCGCGCGGCGGCCGGCGGCTGGAAAAAATTGTTGTGCTTTCGTGTCTAATATTCACATATGTGATTAGTATAGATGAACTACAATAAATATTGTTGGACTTTTCCGCCACACGTTGTATATCAAACATATAACAACTTCTACACTGTAGGCTGAACATGGCTTCATCGATTCAGACAAATACCATTTTGTCAACCCTTTTCGTAAGATTTTCTAATTTAATGTTCAAAAATCTAATATCTTATACCGCTTGCAAAAAACTCCCATAAATTTCTAATAGTTTCAAGCACTATATCACGCGTAATCTCTAGTCAGAGTAAATCTAGCTCGAACGTAATGTATTCAGCAGAGAAATGCACTTTACTTAGAACTAGTCCGTGGTGAGAGCTCGCTCTTATAACTCAACAGAGATGAAATATGGTCACGACTAGTGTCATTTAGTGGCAATACTAAAGAATGCCCATAGTTTTGCTCGTATTTATCTCACCTATCTACATATATATTATAAATATTAATAAGTGCAGTAAAAAATTTCAACCTTTTTCAAAATTTCGTGGACAGAGGAGTATGCAATTTCACGCACTTTGACGTAATATAGACATTATTAGGGTCGTGGACTTCATACGTAGCATGTTTTTTGACAGATAAGCTGACCACCCAGAAGGCATGGGTGCCTTCTTTGTCATTGCAACGAGTCCGTCAAACATTCTAATGCAAAATATTTCGGTTGCTGGCGCCGGCGCGTTTTAGAATGTCCGATTTCATAAATTAACAATATAACGTCACTACAACTCTCCGTACATTTGTGAGTTTAATTATTTTATTCAAGAAAGTGATTTAAAACAAAAAAGTAGTGGTCAGCTTATCTCCCAAAAATAGGCTACGTATGAAGTGTCCACAACCCTAATAATGTCCATATTACGTCAAAGTGCGCGAAATTGCATATACACCCCTGCCCAAAGTTGTATTAGTCTGTAATAAAAAATAAATGTTTGTTGTACTGGGGGCTAACTGTAAAAGAGCAATATAAATTAGTTTGATATCACAAACCTGCAAATAAAATATCTGCAAAATAGTCCTAGAACTACAACCAAATATTTGGAATACGGTAGTTTTTTAAACAATCGTTTAATGTACTAGCTTTACATCTTAACCCTGTATTGAAATCGTGATCTATCGTGAGATTCAATGATAGTGAAGCTTGTGGCGATGCTTTGAGTTGTCCTTAATTACGCTCTACGTGATGGAGCAAAGCCTTCCCGTAATTATGTTTTTTCCTTTTCCTCCTGTAAAGGATTCAAACCGTGGACCTTCGTAAATATAGACACGGCACTTTATTTTGTATAAAATTTACCAATGCTTTTAACTTAAAGTACTACTCAGTGTAAGCGCGATTGCAAACGACGATGCGTCAAGGCAAAGTAACGCTGGCTGGATGACCTTGATAGCTATTCAAAAGACTGGGAAACATTACCTCAAGACAGAACCAAGTGGAGAGAGGATTGGGAGGTCTCTGCCCAGCATTAGGTCAGTATAGGCTCCCAAATATAATATAGATATATTTAACTTCATTTAATTTGTAAACGTGGTAATTAAGGCATTTATAGGTACTCGCATCTGGGTAACACATGTAATTATATTATATGTACGTATTTTATACATAGAATCAACAAGAACCGAAAGTAAAATTATTAAAGGTACAAAACCTGTCATACTTTGAGATATTTCATTATTCTTAAATAATGATTGGCAAAAAATATACTTTGATGACTTACTTTTCCGTAACACAATACCTTGTAGTAGGAGACGGTAGGCATCAGTGTGGTCACCTGATAGATGCCAAATGGCATTAAAAAAGTGGAAGGACTTTCAACCGCATGTATTACTTGTCCCGACATTCCATATTATAAGTATAAAAAAACATTAAGATATTTTGTTTTAGGCACACAATACTTTATTTTTCACAGACGTTGCGGCCTCCATGACATTTAACGTCTGTGATTCAATCATAGGCACGTTGATCTCAGGCCTACTGGAGATTTGTTAATTAATAATTAAACTTGCGTCGAATGGAACGGGATTCAGAACTCGAGTATTTTGTTTGTGTTGTTGTGAAATTATTCTAAACGATTCCAAATGGGGCTGAATTTGTAATGGAAGCTATTTCGCGTGCCTCTGTACTTCTAATTCTAGAAAGTTCGTTGAAACATGGCATAATTTAAATAAGATGTTGGCTATATATACTTTTATGTCACTGTAATATTACAAACACCGTCAGTTTATAATAAAAAGCGTGAAATTATAATTGATTGATTATAATTAAGAAAATATTTAATTGGCCTCGTGGCTTAGTGGGTAGTAACTCTGCCTGCGAAGCCGAAGGTCGTGGGTTCGATTCCCACCCTGTGCAAATATTTGTGTGATGAATGCAAATATTTGTACTGTGCCTGGGTGTTTTCTATGTATAATAAGTATGTAGTTAAAACTATATAAGTATTATATCAGCTATCTGGCCGCCATATTACAAGCTTTGCTTTGTTTAGGGTTAGATGGTGTTGTGTGTGAATTGTCCACCAATATTTATAACCTTACGGTAGGTTAAGTTAATTTGTAATCTAACGACTTTAGCTTATAATGTGACGCTGTTTACCCACAATTTTACAGTAACGTAATAATGAAAATAATTAGTTTTAGTAACTTAGCACGTCATAAAATACAGATTTGATTTATTTTACTAAATAATTATTTTTTCGCATGTTTTTAAGCCAAAATTGTCCAAGTGCTAAGTATTTTTAGAACCTTTGATGGAACGTCAATTTAAAGCAAAATAATAAAACTTGAACTATTCTTAGTGGTTTCAATAATTATAGTCTAATTTTGATATTTCATTTTGTATCATTCTCATTTGTAATAGTTACAAAATTATAACTGAGTAGTTATAACAGAGTAGTTATAATTTTGTAACTATTTAGCTGAATTATTATTTTGACTGTGGCAGCTGTTATTTTTACTGCTGAATTTTTGATACAGTTCAATCTATGTATATTTCAGTATTGGTAATGTTAGTACTGTAAGACATCTTGAGCTTTGTTAGTAATAAGCCTACCTGCAAAGCCGTGGTTCGTGGGTTCGATTCCCAACCAGGGCAAAGTTTGTTCTATGCTTGGGTTTTATGTACAATAAGTATGTACTTGCAATTATATAAGTATTATATCAGCTGTCTAGCATCTATAATACAAAGTTTGCTTAGTTTGTGGCTAGAAGGTGCTACGTAAAAATGTCCACCAATATTTATTATTATTTATTTATAACAGTAGTAATAAAATAAATTAATTAATTAAATCACTTACCCGTGCCCGTGACCTCGTGCCTTGCTGGTAGTCGTAGCCTCGCCCCTGGAAAAAATAATACTAAATTAGGTCTAGCCAAAAAAATTGGGACGCTTTAGTGGAGTTGAAAGTGAAACCGAGCTGGTTGAAAGATCAATTAACTCCTACTGAATACATCTAAAGAATACCATAGACATCTGACATTTTAAGTACCTATGTTATCAAATTAATCACTTAACGTATTGTGAAATTCAAATATCTAACATTTTACTAATGATTTTAAGATTGACTCAATCATTTTATGTAATTCAGTTTCTCGGATAAAATTTAATGCATATGATGCCTACCTATAATTATTGTGGCACTGAGCCCTGTTTAATGTTATTACTTCTCAAATTTATTGATGAACACAAATGGTGGACTAATAAGAATTTGTTTTATCAAACATATACGAGAAAAACTTAAAGGAAAGCGGTTTATGAATGCTGAAGAAGCGGTGGCTGCGTATCGCGATGCCATTGAAGAGACCCCTAAGGACGAGTGGGCAAAGTGCTTTTCCCAGTGGTTCCATCGCATGCAGCGGTGTATTGACGTGAATGGACAATATTTTGAAAAAGATATAATAAAACTAATAACTGGCTAATGTTATCAGTTTTTGATTTTCTAAGAACTTTCAGTTTGACCCTCGTACCTATAAGGTATTCAGAACGAAAATAGACTTATCTAAGAAAGTTCTCAATTTTGTCAAAGGTGGCGCCAATGTTTCATTTTTTAATAGAAATGTGGTAAGCCAATTTTATCAATGTCAATATTATGCCATTTTTTCACCCATTTATTACTAAAATCTATTCCTTGAAAACGTCTCAAATTCTTTTTTTTTAAGTGTAGGTCAACTTCTTTACCCACTTTGAGTACTTTTCGGTAGAATAAAATGTTATGAATTCCCGTCACCAACATGCATAATGTTGCGTAGGGTGGCCGCGGCGGCCGGCGGCAGCGATGTACTTGCGTAATATATTTTATTAAGGACCCTATGGCAGTTGGTCGCAAGCAACTTCTACTACACCCTGGACTCCACACTCCCTATACTCCACAATCCCTACACTCCACTCTTCCTACACTCCCTACACTCTACTCTCTCTACACTCCACACTCCCTACACTCCACTCTACCGACATACGTAATCTATACTAATACGAGTATTATAAAGCTGAAGAGTTTGTTTGAACGCTAGGATATCGGGAAGTACTGGTCCGAATTGAAAGATTCTTTTTCTATTGCATAGTCCATTTATCGAGCCTATAGGCTATAGAAAATAACGCTACTATTAACAGAAGCTGAGCATGAATCAAGAATGTAACAAAATCGGGAAAAAATATTCCTTTTTAGAGAGTTTCCGTACGTTTCCTGCTTTGACATGACACATAACAACATGTGCCCAAGATTGCGTCATTGAATATCACAGATTACATACCTCTTCAATATAAAACCCTTTTGCTAATCTCTTAGTTGGTACGACCAATTTCCGACAGGTGGCGTATCAGGTAGCTGATGACGTATTTTGTTTGAAAGCGAAATTCTCAGGAATTACTGAACCGATTTCTAAAATTTTTTCACCGTTGGATATGTGCGGGAACTCGATGAGTGCTATATATGTTCCGCGGGCAAAGCCGGGGCGGATATCTAGTAGCAGTATATACAGACTACAATTACTGCTATTTAATTCTGATGTTCTAAGTCATACGTCCTAATTTTTATCAGCAGTCCCTAGTCTACCTTTTTGTGTTAAACCGAAATATTTGCATCAGTTTCTGAGCTCAACACCACATAAAGACAACCCATACAAAATCAGTTAATGCTTACCAAAACTTGTAAACCACAAAATAACTAAACCGAAACTTGGCTAACCCCTTAAACTTCGTAACAAGCCTTGGGTGAATAAATCCGCGTGCGACCGCGCAAACTGCGCTAACCTTTCAACTACTGGCGGTAAACCACTGGGCCCAGTCGCTGGAACGATGAAAACATGGAACAAAGTTGTCAATCAAAACTCTCTGTACAAATATTATAAAGAATAGGTTTATTAGTTATGTTTCCGGCTTCGCTCGGATATTATCATAATCGATTAGTAATATTAACTGATTTTTAAATTCTATACTAGCAGCCCGTTCCAGCTTCGCTCGGATATATTAAATTGGTTTTGTAAAAATGCTATCATATTTACTCGATATTTATTCGAGATATATATATATATATATATATATCTCGAATAAATATCTCGAATAAATCGATAAATCGATCTAGCTAGGTTTTATTTAAAAAGAAACGCCGCTTTATGCGCGTTTTTGGACAATGAAAAACTGTTACATAAAGATTAGGATGCGACGGTAAATTTCGCGACGCCGCGTGATAGTATATGAGCTCAGTCGGGAAGATGGGCGGTTATAATATGGTAGGTCCGGGTTCGAAGCCAACCGGCAGCCTTTCTTTTTTCAAGTAACTTTTTTTTTTGAGTAAATCAGTATTTATCTAAGAACCGAGCTAGTTAGGTACTACTTCATTAAATCATAACGCATCAGTGTTATCAATAATATTCATCGTAATCACACTCAGTTTGTAGTAAATTAACTCCAATGGCAGTGAACAAATCACATGATGTGTACAAATTAAAAATAAAATATCAACAATATCATAATACGTATTCCCGTTTTTACTTATTATTCACAAAGCTACCACCACGCTGAGCCGAGTCAAATTTTAACGTACAATCAACAAACAAATCATTTCTTGTGATAAAAGAGGCGATTGTAAATCCATGGAAATTGTCGCAGACGTAATTTGTTTCTCCAGGGACTGAAGAAATCGACGTAAATTTTATGCTTCGTGTCCGTGAAACAGCGCCAGGAAAGAATGCGAGAGTTTAAAAAAAATAATGGACAAATTTTATATTTTTGTTGTATTATTTATGTAATTTTTTTACGGGCAGAGCTTTTATTAGCAAAACTAAAAAACAATGAGAACTACTCTACGCTACATACCTTAACTACTTACACTACGCACATCTAAATCATCAATAGACATTTTGGTAGTGGTAGGACTCTTGGCAGTCCGCCTGTGGTCGTACCACACTTTAACCAGTTATTCTACCGCCAAGCAGTAATGTGCAAACATTACTGTGTTCCGGTTTGAAGGGCAATGTTTCCAGAGAAAGTACAGCGCTTAGAGAAAGAACATCTTAGATCTCTGGGTGACGAGCGCAGTGCAGTGCTAGGTAATGACTCTTCATGTTCCAATAGCTGCGTGTCACTGTGCTGTTATGAAGCAGGCATGTTGCTTACTATCAGTAAGCAGCACATATCTTGCTCGTCTGGAAATTCTTTCTTTAAAAATTAAGTTATCTTGAGCATCTCGATTAAGACAAGAGTTTCGTCTTTCTACGAATAATAATTTAGATACTATAAGTAGTCAGTATAATTATTACTTACCTCTTGATAAATCTAATATTGTCATATTAAAGTTAAATTAGTTACAAGATAATAAAAAATATATTTATATATTTACATAATATATATTAAAAACATTTAAATATGATTAAATAATCCCGCGATCGTCAACTCCGCGACCAAATGTTCCCATCAGGCTTGCCGCATTTCCGCGCTGTATAGCCAGAGAAACGTTTTGGCACAAGTATTGCCCCAATGTCATTGAACCGACGGATTCTCGGGAGGAATAGCACCGGGAAGCAGAGAAGTCCATGCCTCAAAGGCATCAGATGCAAAGGGTACGCAAATTGGATCGGCAATTTTCGGCAATGGATTTTTCTAGTAGTCAGTTAGGTACGTAGTGTAGTTATCATACACTATCATTATAACTTGAATTTTACTAATATTATAAATGTCAATGTTTGGATGTTTCTAGCTCAATCACGTCGAAACGTACGTACGGATCTGGCTGGTTATTTAGAACACAGTTAGATTGGTAGATGGTAGAAGTTTTAATTTGGCTAACTTTTATTAATGTTGTGTACTGATTATGTTCCGTACTTTTACCAAAGTCCCTTGAAAACAGGTATACAATAATAATAAATACTTAGTGTTTTGGACCTATTCATAATAACGTTAATTAAAATAACGTTACAATACTATACATGCGTTCTCTTCAAGTTGTATGTTTGTACTGAAAATGGCCGTTAGTTTGGTAAATTTGATGACTCCAGATTGTATCAGGATACGCAAACTTTTACAATATAATATGGTCCCACTTGCACAATATATTATCTGTCACCGTAAAATTATAAATCCCGCCCGTTTGTATTAAAAAATGTGCATTAATATTAAACTCTTTATTAAAAGACCACATAGATTAAATAAAAACATAACAGAAACATTAACTTAATGACTAATGGGTGAGACTCTTAACTGGTGCAATAATCCTACGGTAGGTAAGTTTATGATATACTAGCAGAGCTCCGCGGTTTTACTCGCATAGTTCCCCCTTTCCGTTATTTTTCTGGAACAAAGTTGCCTATGTGTTCTTTTAGAGTTGTTCTTCTGTGTTCCAAATTTCACCCCTATCAGTACATTTTATCGTATCAGACGTCACGTCGTGATTGAGCAACAAACATCCAAAGTATTATAAACTGATGGTATTTACAATTTCACGCTGACAAACCTACCTATCCCACCACCACTATAACACCACATTTTTCAAATCATGTATGATGATGTAGATAGACAGTGGGACAAGTCTTTTTCGGAACATGTTGGTATCTTTACAATGTTTTCCTCCACCATTAAAGCCAACGGCGACTGCAAATTTGTTCATCTACATTTGGAAAAATACATAGGTGGCAATTTGGCCAAACCATCCTGCCAAACAAATTGTCAATAGAGATCTTCTAGGCACTCGGACAACACAAATATTTTTATAATTCTAAAAAATCAAGCTTAGACAGTCTTTGCTAGGTAAATATATTTGTAAAAATCACGACTCAACAAATCTCAAATTTTCACTTCCCTCTTTTCCCTTGTGCCGGTAGGAAAAAAAACAGTCGCATTAACGCCCCAGACACTAAGCAAACAGAATTAGTCGTCGGTAAACGAACCTCAGTCATGCCTTGTTTATCTAAAGCATGTAATTACTTCGTTTCCAAACCGAGGACTGTGGAGATACGACAAAAATACATTTTTCCCCCGCTTTTGTTGCGATCGCGACACTGATTCCTTTTGGGATGGTGAATATTTAGAATGCTCTTTGATTTATGGATGCTTTTAAAATATTCTTCAGACAGGGACGTGTATTTCTTTGTTTGCGGTTAGTGATGTATATAAAACAGGTAGCTATGCACAGTTTATAAACGTGTGCGATCTTAGGCGTCACAGAAATGTTTATAAAGAGTAAGGACTTAAAATAATGGAAGTTATGGGAACTGCCGATAGAATTGAAAACTTACAACTCATAATTTGATAGCTTACTTTGTAAACTACGCCGGTGAAACCAGAGGGCGTGCGCATGAGCATGGCCACAAAACAAAGAAATACTGGCAGATTTCTAGGTGGTCAATGATTATGGGAAATGTTGGCGCATTTCTAGATAGCCAATGGCCGTGGTCACCCGCAGATTTCTTATCATTCCCGAGCGTGACGCTAAAACTCAATTCACAGCCCTCAAAATCTATGTCTGTGTATATCGCTAGAAGCGATGAGGCCGCCATTTATGACACATGTTAGTTATTGTATATGTGTTCTGGTGTGCATAATAAAATGTTTCTATCTGTGTGTCTCTGGTGCGCCAAAAGAAAATAGATTTTGCTCCGCCGGCAGATGGTGCTGAATCGATTTAAAAGTGTCAAATTGAATAGATAAAATATTTTATTGATCACAACACAGAAATAAAAACACATTTTTGTTACTAGTAACAACAACAATTACAACAATGGGCAACTTAATTATAGAAAGCACATTAGACAAGAAATTTAATGTTTGTTAACAGCTTAGTGGAATACGGCCTTAATTCTTTCCATGTGAGAGAAAGACCAGGTATCACTCGTGATAGTATTACGAGTATATTAACTGGACTTTTTATGCTAAAGAATTTAAAAATCGAAATCAAAGAGCGTTTTGACGAGTGATTATTTTCATGTTATTGTATGGTTACGTTATTGACTAGCCTTGAGTTGAGTTGGTAATAAGACTGCCTGCGAAGCCGTTCAATCCCCATCCAGTACAGCGCAAATAATGGGTGTTTTATAATAAGCCTACTTATTTAAAATATATAAGTATTATATCAGCTATCTGGCTCCGATTTTCATTCATTCAGCTTTGCTTTATTTGGGGCTATATCGTGTTGTGTGTGAAATGTCCACTTCGATTGATTGGATTGAATCGATTTGAAATACTGTTTTGACGCCCGAATGATTATTTTAATGTTGTTGTACTGTAAGCGTATATAGTACTTCTCTATATTATTATTATGCTATTAATAGAACCCGGTTTTACACGCCCAGTTTCCGTACCCCTATTTTTTGCGTGTTAAAAAGTAGCCTATGTGCATTTTTTTTAAAATAAAAGTGACGAGACGAGCAGGATATGTGCCTGATGCTTCGCAACATGGCTGCCACATAACAGCACAGTGGCACGCAGCTATTGGACATGAAGAGTCCAAATCATTACCTAGCACTCACTGCGTTTATCACTCAAAGACCGTAGATGTTATATAAAATAAAAATAAATAAAAAACGTCTAACCGTGATTCTAACTTTTAACCTGATCCGTTCAAGCGTTCCGATGTGATTGAGCAACAAACATAAAACAATCTTATTTATAATATTATCCTATAACCGTTTCTTTTTTACTTGACAGCCTTGCTTTCAAGGGGACGTTGGGGTTGTGTGGAAATCGGGACCATAAGTAGTGCCGCTACCAACTCAAACCTCTGCAGGGTTTCTTCCTACTCCTGAACTACTTCCTGAAAAGCCTTACCCATAATATTCCCGGAAAAATCTCGAAATTTCTTGCTTCAAGATAATGATGTTAATTTATAAAATAGTTAAACAAGACAAGACACAAGACAAGACCAAGAAATGCTTGGTAAAAAACACAACTGACTATATAAGATACCTCACAGCTCATTGAATACGAAGAGTCAAAATCACAGTCTTGCACAGCGCTCGTCACTCAGATAATTTAGACTCAGATACGTCATAAGACGATTTATCCATTTGCCCTGTAATTTCACTGGAAACATTGCCCTTCAAACTAAAATACAGCAATGTTTCCAAATTACTGGTTGTAATAATTAGAATCTGTCAAAGTATGTGGTGATTCACAAGACCCTTGCAACGTGATCTACTAAAACTGGAATAATACTAGTTAAGGTATTGGCAAACGTAGTATAGGACATCCTAAGATGAGATAAATTGACGATATAAGGAAAATGCAGGCAATGGCTGGCAACATAAAGCTAAGAATCCTTATATCCAGCAGTTGACTAAGATAATGATGATTCACAGTCCACGATTTTGAAAATAATGGGTAGAACAGGCCATGTTGGCTTAGTACAGCTTGCGTAGCCTTTTATGAGCTGGGTTACATAATCTGATATGATATACACCACAGAGGGTCGAACTACCCCTTAGAATGTGTAAAGATCATCTCCCACATTCCAACCCCCGCACGGTTAAGCACACAAAATATTCGCCATGAAACCAATTTAACTTGCTTGAAACTTCTACGAACTTCCCAGGGATTGTTCGATCGATCCTCGTGCCTTTTAAAGGTATATAATTATACAGGCATCTCATTATGCTGCGCTGAACTTTAGGTTATAATAATTTGGAGTTAGTTTTGTTTGCGTCTTCATATTATCGTGTAGTACGTTAATAGTTTAACCGATGGGGAAAAAGGTTCTTGAGTGGCGACCACGAACCGGGAGACGCAGTGTTGGACGGCCTCCCACTAGATGGACAGATGACCTCACAAAGGTCGCTGGAAACCGCTGGTTGCAGGTTGCGCAGGACCCTTCGTTGTGGAAATCTAGGGGGGAGGCCTATGTTCAGCAGTGGACGTCTTGTGGCTGATGATGATGATGATGACGTTAATAGTTGCAGTATCTTGTGGTTTTGATGAAGATTTTTCACACCACTATCCAGTATTTCCATCCTCCACAAAACAAAGTTTGTAAGTACTAAGTACGGGAATAAGACAATGCACATATTGTGACGTGTTTTATCTCTTACAGTGTGTTATTTTATCATGTGTTGGAAATAAAGTATTCAATTATATTATTTCTGCTGTATTTATTATTTCAGCAATCCGCCCAAGGGCTATGCTTTCCTTTATTACTCGTATTATGGATATAAATAGAAGGTAAACAATTATTCCATCAATTTCCTCAAACTCGATATGTAATCTAAATCACTATATTGACGTTTCCTTCCCACAAGGGATCGTTACGTATGGGAAATGTGAGTCTTAACATGATAATCCTTGGCATGTTCAATGCATTATGTATTTTTTCGGTGTAGAATGGACACTGATTGGGGTCACAACAGCCTTTTACATATAAGTATTTGTTGTTCTGAATTGGGCTCTTCATGTTTCAATGGCTGCGTGACACTGAGCAGTTATAGGCAGGCGCGTTGGTTACCATCAGGCTCATGTCCTGCTCATCCTGACACTCTGAACTAAAAAAAAGAAGTGTGGCACTCGAGGACTGCCGCGGTAAAGCTATTGCATGTTGCATGCATTTTTATCAACATAAGCAATAAGGATGTTAACAATTTTTCGGAATTGCTTTCATTTTGAAGAGTGACATTTGTTTACCATAAAAAATATCACGGGAAATCCGTTAAGTTGGCAACACTGCTAAGAGCATTTAGTCTGTAAAGCTAATACAAATAAGATTCAAAGCCGAATGACCGAGTGGGGAGGACGGCGTTACGGTCTTCCATTCCTCTTTCTTGTGAACATAAGAAGGAGATGCACGATCACTAAAATTCGGTCCCCAGGCCCGCGATAAAAGCTATGCAATCGCTTAAAAATGTATGTATGTATAAGTCACTGTGACATTTAATGTTTATAATGTACAGGACTTAATCACGATTTAATTCATTGTTTAAATACCTCGACGTCACTGCGACATTGTAAAAACAGTCAGATTACAATCTAATGACGTTAGATTCTAATTTCACCAATACACTTGCATGCCGTAATAGGCATTTAAAATATGTCCGCAAAAAAAAAACTATGAAAACTAACGTGGTTATTACACATTTTACATAAATACACGGGTAACTCACGTATAATGTAGTCAGTCCAGTCCGACTCAAGTTTCGATCGCGTCCGACGATCTTTTTCAAGGAGAGTGCGCGCACGGGTTCTAAACTAAACTTGAGTGCTAAACGAGCTGCGAACCCGCGCGCGCACTCTCCTTGAAAAAGATCGCCGGACGTGATCGAAACTTGAGTCGGACTGGACTGACTACATTATACGTGAGTTACCCGTGTATTTATGTAAAAAAAAAACTAGTTTGAAGTAACTATGTATTTCTTCTCATCCTTCATGAATACATGTTTAGTACAAACGTAATATGCAAATGAGGTTTTTCGAATAGATAGGTAATATCTGAGTGTCTTGTTGTGAGTGAGTCGATCTCATCTAGGCAAGTGCTTCCTGTCGTAGACCGCATTTTCTTTAAATATCTTATGGAAATCTTGTGGCGAAATCTATGTTTAGTTATATGATTATTTATCAGCTATAGAAATTCCGTCAGCAAGTGACTGGTATTGGTACCGCTATATAGAGGTATGTACATTATAAACTGTATGTTAAAATAAAAATGTTATCTATCAGAAATATTAATGAGGCGAAAGTTTGTGTTGTGTGTTTGTTTGCACACATAACACAAAATTGAATGTGCTCATATATTTTTTCACATATATAATGGCTAAATTATATTAAATTTTTTTTATGATATTAAATACGAAGAAAATTCTTAACTTGAATTAAGGCATAGTCTCTTTTTTTTTAGGCATAGTTTTTTTTTGCAATTGGCAATTGTTTGAAACTAATGATAACCTTCGGTAAATGGACCACTATATTTATAAATGTAGGCACAATAAAACAAAAAACGTGAACATAAAATAACTATACAGAAAATATTGACTATGAAGTTAGTGAAAAAATAGACGAGTGTGATTAGTGACGGAATATTTACTGCGGTCATAAAAACACTCAAATGGTGCATTAAAATATAAACAAGGTACTCCAACATATAACCACGCTAAATAATAATCTGCAATAAATAATAGTTTGCAGCTTGGCAATGCAGTAATGATGTGGAACGTTGGTTTTATTTGATTACACAGCCATTGACAAAAAGCTAGAACAGATAGTGTAATAGTAGTGTCACTATTTTCTACTCATTGCCCAACTGTACTTAAATCGAAAATCGAATATCAATTTGTATGTCTGGATCTAATAAAAGGAAATTAAATCTCAATTGAAATATTGTTTAATTATTAATTTTAAATTATAAAATTGTTCTAACAACTCTGCGTAAATTTTTGTGTACTAGGAACTGCGTAAAACGAAATTGTAGTAATACCCAGTGCAAATATTTGTGTGATGAATTCAAATGTTTGCACTGTGTCTGGGTGTTTCTATGTGTAATAAGTATGTATTTAAAACTATATATGTATTATATCAGCGATCTGGCCGACATAATACAAGCTTTGCTTAGTTTGGGGTCTGATGGTGTTGTGTGTGAATTGTCCACCAATATTTATTTATTTATTATTTATTTACATAAAATGTACACTAAAGTTTCATTTAGAATATTTTTGAATGTCAACTCTTTTTTTTACTTGTAGTATAGTGACGAGACAAGCTGGACATATTGTGCCTAATGCACAGCACAGTGATACGCAGGTATCAGAATATGAAAATACCAAATCATTACCTAGCACTGCACTGCGCTCGTTACCGAGAGATTTAAGACATTATATCACTAAGTCCTTTCAATTTATCGGGTAACATTGTCTTTCAAACCAGAACACAGTAGTGTTTGCACATTACTTCTTGGCGGTATAACTGGCAAAGGTATGGTACTTCCCCAGGTGGACTCTGCTAAGAGTCCTAATTCTACTAAAACTTACACCAACACTACTAAGAGGAACAATAATAATTTTACTAAAGATATATTTATTGACATCGAAAGTGTAGTAAACCGGGATAGCTAACAGTTGAAAATGTAACTGAACATAACACTAAAATGTAATATTTACAAAGATACGTTATTTCTTCACTATTTAATGAGTATTATTAGAAATAAGTGATAAACGCCATGTACTGATAATGTCGCCCCTACCTGACCTCAATTTCAGATTGATGCTGACATCAATGGATATAATATTCAATAGGATAGAATAATATATTGGGAAAACAATAAGGACTTATTCGGGAATATTTGAGATAGCGTGTCAACGGTCTGTTTATCAAAAGGTCAGATGTGGCGAGGAACATAAGATAATAAATAATAATATATTTATTTTTCATTATCATCATTGATTGTAGTAGTAGGAATCTTTGCAGTGCGCTTGAGGAAAAAAAATTGTTGCCTGTAAAGTCGGTATACGGGCGAAAGTTTTACGTGACAACGACTTTGAGTGGTAAAATAATTTTACGGAAGGGACGCGTGCCTTTCACTTTTTATATCTGTCTCTCTCGCTCTTAGGCGGACTAACCATGCCCGAGTGGAAGGGACGAGTGCCTCTCACTCGCTCTCGTTGTGAGCGCATAACGTGAGCGGAGCGTAACGCAGTTTCTTGAAGTGTCACCCGACAAACCAATTTATAAGACGTTGTCACGTCAAAACCTTTGCTAGAAATGCTCAGAACATTCCCAGGCAATGAGATCAATTTTATAATATAGTAAAGTATAGTATTTCTAGTATAGGTATCTTATGACATGATGATGACATGCATGTTGCTTATGATTCATTATTCGTAAAAAAAAAATTAAGTACCATAAACTGACGTCACTCGAAATGTCTAAGCACTGTAGGTAGTCTCTTCTACATTTGTAGTTTGTGAAACAAAAGAAAAAAAATGTGGACAATATTTTTTAATAACCTAAGTAGCAGACTACGTTTTGTTAGTAATAGCGCTTATTGTTATGGTATTTATGAATGTGTCTGGGCGGTTTAACGGCTATAACTACAAAAGATAGATAGTGAGGTATGTGTTGCTATTATTGTACCTAATTTAGGCTTCATCAACAAACCTTCCTTTTTCTGTCAGATAAATCACAAATTGCGAAATTTTAATTGGAGTTTTATAATCCTAGAAGAATGTGATCGTCACGTTGCTTAATCAGATTTTTAATAATATTTTGCGAACTAAGATCAGTTCAACGCAATAGCACCAAACTGAATCATGGCTCGACTTGATTGCACCAATAACTTGTAGCACAACCGTTGCGTACGAAAGAGATAGAGATTTATACAACTTGCGAAATAGAAAGGGGAGGGAGCCTGTCGTAAAGCGGCGGATGCATCCTCTAAATCACATTTAAAGCCAGCTATCCACAGGATTGTGGTCTTAAAGCTAACATAAAGCTACGTAAACCCTATCGTGGCCGGCGGGTATCGTTATAAGTGGTATTATATTGGAAAGACGAGTTTTATTCATTGGAGCAGAAAATTTAATATTTTTGCAGTATGTGCTGAGTTTGCAAAGATTTGCTGCGTCAGCGATTTGTGATTGGTCGTTTAATTTTGCTGAGCTGACCATTGTTTTTGTTATTGATTGTACACGTTGCGTTCATTATATGGTTTTCTACCGCATTGCTGGTTTACATCAGGCAAAATGGCGGTCAAGTACAAAACTGGAAGCAAAGGCGCATAGCAAACGACATCCTTATTCGTAAAATCCGATTTATTTAACGTATGCATCCGAGAAGGAACATATCCGAAAATATTAAAAATTAGCCAAATTACACCAATATTTAAGGGAAAAGGTAAACGTCAAAGTATAGATAGCTACCGGCCCGTATCGATCATTCCAGCGATCGCGAAGGTGCTAGAGAATGGTTTGAGTGCACGGTAAATGGAACACTTGTCGGAAATCCAGGCGACGTCCGACAGACAGTATGCCTACCGAGAGGGGAGGTCGACCACGTCGCTGACGAGGGAAGTGGTACGTCGCGTGGTGGGCGCGCGGGAGGAGAAGCTACAGGTAGCGGTGCTGTGCTGCGACCTCTCCAAAGCGTTTGATGTAGCAGACCACGAAATACTAAGCCTGAAGCTGGCCCATTATGGTGTTCGAGGCAAAACACTTGCTCTAATGGCTGACCTTCTCCGTGATAGATCCCAGATCGTGATTGGTGATGGTGGACGGTTGAGATCAGACCCCCCTAACCACCACAATGGGCGTGGCTCAGGGCTCTGCGGTGTCCAATATTCTGTTCTCGCTCCTACTGAATGACCTGCCCGCAGCCATCGCTGAAGCTGAGGTACTAATGTACGCAGACGATGTGGCGGCTGTGGCGACGGCTCGGTCTAGCGGGGAGCTGGAGGGGAAGTTGAGCATTATTGCGGCGCGGTTCTACCAATGGTTCGGGAATAACGGCCTGGTGCTGAACTCCACGAAAACTTACTACCTGCGATTCGATCTGTCGGGACGTCCACGGCCTTCCCTCGCGGTGTACGCTAACCATACAAGAATCCAGCAGGTGGATAAGACGACCTTCCTCGGTTTTGAGCTCGATGGCGGACTCACGTGGAAGGCACACATCGATAAGGTGTGTGGGAAACTCAGCGGCGCGTGTTTTGCTCTGCGCCGCCTGGCCAGGTTCTTGCTGACGGAGGCTGTCCGTGCCTGTTATTTCGCATCGGTGCACGCGGTGCTCCAGTACTGTGTGGAGCTGTGGGGCAGGGGTGCAGAGTGGAGACGTGCATTTGGATGTCAAAAAAGAGCTATCCGCGCGATAGCACGCATACCAGAAGGTCAGTCTGCCAAACCCTATTTTGTATCGCTCGGGGTCCTTACTCTGCCATCTATTGTATTAATGCAAGTAGCTCTTTATACACATATGAACCTCGAGTCGTATGAAAAAGTAGGGGACACCCTTCACAGGACACGGCAGAGGCCCACTCGCTACAAACATAGGCTAAAATGCATTCCACGGTCGCTTGAGAAGTCCGCGAGGTTGACTCATGTCATGGGAACGGCGGTGTACAACCGACTTCCTGTTGATGTCGTCGAAGCACCTAATACTGAAATCTTCAAAACCAGACTAAAGCGCTGGCTTATCGAACAAGCATTTTATGATATTGATAATGAGTTCATGACGCTAAAAGAAATAACTTGATAACAAACAGCTATAATTTATTTATATTATATTATTATGACAATTCATTTTTGTATAATGTTGTAATACTCAGAATTATGATTATTGACATGTTGTATTTTGTTTTATTTTTGTTTTTAAATTTAAATTATTAAGGTTGGAACACCTGCATATATTATTTTTTTATATGTAAATATTATTATAATAACTTATTGACATGTACCGAAAGTATGCAATGAATGAGTATGAGTATAAAAGACTGTTGACTCTTGAGTATTGCCACAAAATTTCTAGCTTATAGAAGTTATACAACAATTTCAGATATCTAAGTTGTACATTAAATTTATCCCGCATTATCTATATTTTTTTTAATTTTCATAGGTTTACACTTGACCGCCATCTCGACTGATGTCAAGTGACGATGCGGTCTACGACGGAGTGTGTTTACCTAGAAGAAACCGATTCACTCTCGATTTGAAGGCACAAAGATTGTAACCATCGGGGAAAATGCATTCAGGCAATGTATTTATTCCACAGCCTAGACGTTCTTATCACAAAAGTAGAGTCGAATCTCTTCGTTCGTGTCTTTGGAACATCAACCATGAAACGATGTCGCATTTTCGAGCTACGAGCATACCGATAGCAAAAAAGGGCAAGGTGGTATCAGATCATGTAAATCAGTCGCACACTCTCCAAAGTGTATCCGAATAAAAACCGATGATAGGCTGGAAATTTTTCGGCGCTGATCGAGATTTTGTAGTCTTTTCGCACTAGAGTGTCATGGCCTGTGAGCCTTTATGAGGTTTATTTGCTATGAGGCATTAGTTTTTTAACAATGCTAGGTTTGTACTTGATCGCCATCTAGGCAACGATGTAGCCCACGATGGAGTGTGCATATACATAAATCCACAAGCAGTTAGAAAGAAAAAATAATACTTAGGTATATTAAATTTTGTGCAAAATTCAAACCTTTGAAGTATTTTTCGCTAGCTAGCAACATTGTGAAATAACATGAAAAAAATCTATTATCATTATAAAACCATTATGAAAAAGCGTGGAAATATCGGGAGAAATTCTCTCACACGGCCGCCCAAGTTTTACAACTCGATGTAAGTAGATTAAAGCTCTGTTAAAATTATTGGGAACAAAGTCTGTCTCACCCAGCGATCTCAGCAAGCCGATTCAAGGAAGTTCTCTCGCATGAGCAAATAATCTATGGGACGTGAAACAGTTAGAAGTACTATAAAATAGCAGTGTTTACTATATACATATAAGTAGTAGCACTTCAATGCTAGTTTAAAGTCAAAATTAACCAATTACTTTTGTTTTGTCAGACATATTACATGCCTCTCGAAGAGGCCAGTTTGCATGGGTCAACTTTTAAAATGTTTTTTTATCAGCTGACATTACCTGCAAACAGCAATAAAGATTTTTGCATTTGTGCTCTATTAGGGTTTTGTAAATACAGTTGTAAAATTAATTCCATCAATCTCACAAACTATACAGTTTTGTATAAAATTGTACAATGAAATAAGAGATTAATGTTAGGTTTTAGGTTTAATACACGTTAATATATTTTTTAACTGAATCCAAGATATCACATTGTATAGAATTTTCACAATTACATTATTTTAAATATATTTTACGCAAAGTAACACGTTTTTCTTTCGTTTATCTAAAAAATCTTGTTTTGGATTTTGTGAAAAAATATTTGGTAGGTACATGATTATTTAAACATGACATCAGTTGTCCTATATCAATGGCTTACTAGGTACCGATACGATGTCCAATCCCTTGGATTTGGCTTGACATTAGCATATTATCGCAATATCTAAGTAAATATAGTAACATAATAAACCTAAAAATATTTTGTGGTGACCAAATGTATTGTAATATATAAATATACTCTGCTGATTCAAATTCTTGTCCCACAGTTTGTAAGTCCGAGTCAGTTTACTCTCGCCCTCGCGAAATTTTGGGGCGATTCCAACGGATGATGTTATTGTTGTTGGGGCCTTGGAAGTTTTGAGACTCTTGTAAATAAATCGAATTTATACTCCGTGCGGAGGTGGTGTGATTTCTACTTTAATTACGTTAAGTTGGTTGGAAAGATTTCGTAATTGCGTTTCGAAATGTGAAAGCCTGAAGGTTGCCTTGAAGGTCGTTCCGGGCCATGAAGTCGTGAAGAAATTTTCTCTAAGGGTCTGTTGCTGGGGAACCCGTTCAATCTTGTTAGTATTTGAATATTTAAAGTCTCATTCGATATTAACAAACACAATTTACAGCTTCGTCCGTCAACGAAAGTTAGAAGATTAATATTCAATGACGAAATTAATTAGCATCAGAGAATTTTATTAGAGTACTAGATGCCCACCCCGGCTTCGCCCGTGGTATATTATATAGCACTCTTCGGGATCCCGTACATATCCAACGGTGAAAGAATGACTGAAATCGGTTCACTCATTCCTGAGAATATCGATTAAAAACCTCTTCAGCAACCTGCTACGCCACCTGTCGGAAATTGGTCGTACCACCTCAGATTTAGAAAAAAAAATTAGCAAAGGTTTATATTCAAGGCACAGATTACTGAAATTTAATGACGCAATCTTTGACACATGCTGTCATGTGTCATGTCAAAGCACGAAACGTACGAAAACTCTCAAAAGGGGAATATTTTTTTCCGATTTTGTTACATTCTTGATTCATGCTCCGCTTCAATTAATAGTAGAGTTATTTTCTATAGCCTAAAACCTTCTTCGATAAATGGACTATCCAATAGAAAAATAATCTTTCAATTCGGACCAGTACTTCCCGAGATCCTAGCGTTCAAGCAAACAAACAAACAAACAAACTCTTCAGCTTTATAATATTAGTATAGATTTGAGACCTATGTCTAGTATTTGACAAATACAAGCTGATGATGATAAGAGTATTTTAAATTTTGTGAAAATGAGAGTATGATTGTGTGAATGTAATTATGTATACGTGCGAAAGGTTGGATATTTGTCATTCAGTCACGTCGTGAAAACATGAATGAACCACAAAAAAACATTAAAAATCAAGTGGTTTGGAATCATAAGCATACTTTTTACGCCGAAAAAACAAACAGTTTTTTAGGTTTTACTAAAAAAGTTTTAACAATAAGGTTCTTAAAGTTTTAACAGCAAATTTTAGGTAGAAGCACTGTTGATATCCGATCTGCTGGTTAAAATCGTAATTTAAAGTTGATTGTAATCTTAATTTATTGTTCATCATGTCCGCACTTTTGTTGGTAATTGTTTATGATTGTTGGTATTTATCAGTTAAATTTTAGTCTAATATTTACAGATTTATATTTTTTATTTTATACAGTTACATAAATATGTAGTATTATAAAATTATTAAAAACTAGTATTATTAAAGTGATGGCTTATGGAACTCAGACGTGGTCCTTCACTGTGGGCCTCATAACGAAGCTCAAAGCTTCGGATCGGATCGGATCGGTCACACAGCGAGCTATGGAGAGAGCTATGCTCGGAGTCTCTTTGCACGACAGAATCCTTAATGAGGATGTTCGCAAAAGAACGAAAGTGGCCGACATAGCTCAAATAGTAAGCAATCTGAAATGGCAATGGGCAGGCCACATTGCTCGCAGAACTGACAACCGATGGGGAAGAAAGGTTCTCGAGTGGCGATCACGAACCGGAAGACGCAGTGTTGGACGGCCTCCCCCTAGATGGACAGATGACCTCACAAAGGTCGCTGGAAACCGCTGGTTGCAGGTTACGCAGGACCGTTCGTTGTGGAAATCTAGGGGGGAGGCCTATGTTCAGCAGTGGACGTCTTGCGGCTGATGATGATGATTATTAAATTAATGTCGCTTCCCCCGCCTACGAGTATAATACGTAGCGACATAATGTAGGCTATTTTCCTATTTGCTGGTTGCCTGGAAGAGATTGCTCTTAGCAATAAAGCCGCCACTTGTGGCACTAGTTAATAAGTGTTTATTTGTAATATTTTAATTTGTTTGTGTCGCAAAAAAGAGTTGTTACTTATTTCTCTAATAAGTTGTTAAGACTTCTGTAATAGAACAGAAGAAAGAGATAAGTCAAAATTGTACTTACTTTCTGCGTGTTGACCTCTCTCGTGGAAATGCCCATTTTCTCGTGGTGTCGCAGCTGCACCGGGTATATGATCTGGTAGTAGTGTGCACCGATGTTTCGGACCAGCTCCTGGTTTTGTCTGTATTCTCGCAGTAACCGCTCCACTTCACCTGCCGAACAAAAGGTGCATTCAGTTTTTGAACAGAATTATACAAAATCTAAATGGAAACATTCCAGCCATCAACAGTTCAGAATGGTGTGGTACTGGCATCGGCAGGCTAGGTATGTCACTGGACTCACTATATGAAACGTGAGTTACCCGTGTATTTATTTTAAATGATTAAGGATTAAGTTATCGTAACTGCAGCAGCTGCTGGCTGGTAGTGCAGAAATATTCCCTACATCACTACTGGTAAAACGTTTTTGTACTCAGTAATGTAGAAGGGAACGAAGATAAAAATTCCCTACGACACTACTGGCTAGTAGTGCAGAAAGGGAAAAAATCGCCACTACACTACCAGTAGTGTAGCTTGGTAGTGCGGTGGGGAATAATAAGCCTACTTTCAACGAACAGTAAACTTTAACGTCTTCATTATCTTTGACATTAATTTACTGGTTAGTAAGATAAGTAGTGTAGTTTTCATTATAATTTAATTTTGATAATACAGACTGCCCAAAAAAACTAAATTATGACCGTTCCTGGAAAACATGATGACGTATGCCTTGTGAGTTATTTTACTATGGTAGTAAATATAATACAAGCCATCTGATCTGATACATTCAGCAGCAAAATCAATCCACTTCTAGAGCTCAAAACGTTTTAGACGGAATATTTGTAACATTTATCGTATCGTGCAGTCTTTAATACAATGTCGCCAGGGTAATGCTTCGAGAATACTACCTTCACTTTGACTTCATCATCATCATCATCATCAGCCACAAGACGTCCACTGCTGAACATAGGCCTCCCCCCTAGATTTCCACAACGAACGGTCCTGCGCAACCTGCAACCAGCGGTTTCCAGCGACCTTTGTGAGGTCATCTGTCCATCTAGTGGGAGGCCGTCCAACACTGCGTCTCCCGGTTCGTGGTCGCCACTCAAGAACCTTTTTTCCCCATCGGTTGTCAGTTCTGCGAGCGATGTGGCCTGCCCATTGCCACTTCAGCTTGCTTACTCTTTGAACTATGTCGGCCACTTTCGTTCTTTTGCGAATATCCTCATTACGGATTCTGTCGCGCAAAGAGACTCCGAGCATAGCTCTCTCCATAGCTCGCTGTGTGACTTTGAGCTTCGTTATGAGACCAACAGTGAAGGACCACGTCTCAGTTCCATAAGTCATCACTGGCAACACGCACTGGTTAAAGACTTTCGTCTTTAGGCATTGGGGTATTTTGGACTCAAAGATGTGCCGAAGTTTCCCGAACGCTGCCCATCCGAGTTGGATCCTTCGCTGGACCTCTTTGTCGAACTTTTGTTTGACTTCATACTTATTCCAATTTTATTAATTATTTAAGTTCAATTTGATTTAATTAGATCTGCTATTTCAGAACAATGGCTAAAGAAATTTATAGATTTCTCGTAATCCAAATAGTACCTAAATGTCAATAATTATTTTAGCTAACACCTAAAAACAACAGGATCTAAGAAATACTTTACTAGTAAATTTTCTTCGAATTTTAAAATGTTGTCTAATTTTTTTGTTCCTATAGCCCAGATACGTAAAAAGAGTTAAACAAGAAAATAATAAATAACTTTTTCATTTCTGTTCAAGTCTTATTAATTTATAGCCAAAAGCCAGATCGATAGTAATTATTAAATGGTGTACCTACCATAGACCAGTGCTTACTATTGTAAAGTTAAATGGTCTATACTCAAGTGACAAATTAACCAACTTGTGTCCGACCTTTTTAGACAATGATGAAGTAACAAACGCATTCTTCACATCCACGCATCAATAAACTTTCGGTTTACCGTGATAAAAGGCCCACTTCTAAACAACATTATTACACCGTCAGTTCTGTGAGGTCGTTCGGATGACCGTAACTCTGTGGTACTCGTAGCCGATTACTTGCTATCCCGAGCAGTGATCTAATATCCCCATAAACCGGCGGTCACTGTTCCCGCTGCATTCACCTTTCCTTTATCGTACAAGTAAAGTCCTTTACACAGTAACAGACGATGTGAAAGATCTATTTATTTCATTTTTTTACCTTTTGATAGTTATTTTTACTTGCGTGTACAAATTGGCTATTTGGCGCATTGACCATTTTTTAGAGACAATAAAACTCAAATAGTTCGGATAAAAAAGTTAATTGTGGGCTAATAGGGGCTATAAAGGTCGATCGAATCGATGAGATTAAAAATACTTTGTACAAATAAGTTTTTTTTGAAATTAGTCTCTTCGTAAACTCCTTGGTTCGGGATCTTCGTCATTTGTTTTTTTACATGCGTCTTGGAACAAAATATTTCCAAAGAAATTACATGGCACAGAGATAACACCTCTCCAAATGACGAGTTCCGTTCTGTGCTAGGTAATGATTTCAACTTTTTTTACAAATAACAAATTAAATTTACTAACTATTAACTTTTCATGTTCGTGTCAAAAGTCCTGCTCTATATAAAAAAGAAAAGGAAATTACGATTATAGAGATAATTTTTTTCACTAACCAACCAGAATTTCGATTTATAGCATTATCACTGTGTAAAGGTCCTTACCGTTCACATTTTAAAGCATCGACTGATCGATACCGTAAAAGCGAGATTTCAAAGAAACGGCTAAATTTTAAGACGCCGTCTACAAAAGTTTGGATTTACCTTAACTTTATAAGATTTTATTGAACGGGGTAAGTTTATGGTTGTTTTAGTAGAATATTTGCATGATTGTGAATTCTCGGAGGGATGGCGTTGTTATAAGTTTTATAATTATGTTTAAATATCCGTAGAATAATTATTTTATGGGAAGAGCCATTTGTCTTCCGAAACATAGTTACGACTAGTTTTGAGCTAATGGATGCATATCGAAACTTTTTATATTGTAAAATAAAATATGTTGTAGGTATTTGTGTTTTAATAGAATGCTTATGCTATGCTTAATTACTTAGTAACAAAAATGTATACTATAATAAATAATAAAGATTCAAAGTAGTCTAAAGTGACCTATATGTGTAATTTGTTTTTACACAAAGAATAGAGAATGAAAAATACAATTACATACTAGTATATTGGCTCTTGAAAATGACTGATATACTTTCTGTACTTGTTTTCAATCACGTGTAAAATAAAACTTTAGAGAAAAAAAAAACACTATTATCTCAGCATAGATACGCAAGGAGCCAAATGTTTGTCATAATATTTTTGGATTGTCAAATGCGTACTAAGTAATTAGAAACACACATACATATGACAAACATACAGTTTTAAAGCATACATAAATGTTTGTGTTTGGGTCAGTTCCTACCCCACTACGGCTACACTACAGCTCAGGTATTAGAAAAAAATAGTCAATAGGCTTGCCCTGTATCGCAGTAGCCGATACGATTGTCCTATATGGATTTGTTCAGGTATGGTATGTCCATACATACCATCAGGTACGCCATACAGCGAATTTTCCTGTAAAACATCAGCTACATGCAACCAAATTAGTAGTATTATAAGTGTTTAACTTAAACGTGTTGTCAAACCAAAAAATATGTATACAGACGATCACATGATGCTTCAATAATCATCTAGAAAGTAAATCTCACTCTGAATTTCAGAACATCGTAAAGAATATTAACCGAGATGTTTGTCAAAAAAAGTTGTCAAAATTAGTACGTATTTAACTTCTATGACGAGCCAATTTACAGTAAATGGTCAATTCTTTGAGAGCGTTTATTACTGGATAAGTCACGTACCCACAATGGCACTTATGACCTAAACGAGTTTCAATCTAGCATCCATTGTCGTTGTAAAGACCATCGTAAACTCTGGCTTTACGTCGTTCTACGTCTCAACTGAAGGTTTATGACCGGCGCCCTTAACTTGCAATTGCAGTTTAGGAAGGATTTTTTACAACGTTGATTAAGGATGGTTTACAGCTGTAGAGGAAATGTTCATTGGGAGAATTTGTCTTTTCGCTCTATTATATAACAGGTTCTTTTTTCGTAGTATAGAGGGACGGGACGAAAACATCTAAGTCAACCAACAGTAAGCATCATGCATGCCACATAACAGAACGGTGACACGCAGCTAGTGGAACATGAAGAGTCCAAATTATTACCTAGCACTGCACTGCGCTCGTCTCCCAGATATCTAAGATTAAATCTCTAAGCCCTGTTATATTATATGTTATAATTTCTCTCTGGAAACATGCCCCTTCAAACCGGAACACAGTAATGTTTGCACTTGACTGCGTGGTGGTAGAATAACTGCCAAAGGTGTGGTACTTCTGGTAAAACAATAGTTATTCTAAATATTTCTATCAAGACTCAAGATTATTCATATTATTGATTGAAATGTGGCTTCTGATACTTCCGTGTTTAAGTAAAAACACTAAATTTATGTTCGTAAAATACATACAAAACTACAAGCTATGAATTGTTGAGATAAATTTCAATTACATTTCAATGTATGAAACTAATAAACGTATTTCAATCGATAAACTAGGGTAGGCAAAACAACGCGCGTTATAGGGAAAGTTATCCAATAATGTATTCGAGTTGTTACTAATTTGGCGTCAGCACGTCATGTTATTAATTTGTGTGATTGGCAGCGTGACGCAACTGGTTTACAGCTTCGTACTATACCTCCAGTAGGTATAGTACTTCAAACCTTCTCGCTTATGGGTGGCGAGGTATGTTGCAGTTCCACTTATTTTGGACGTCGACAACGATATGTATAAACGTCCGGCGTTCCCCGCTTTCTGCAATAGACTAAAACGGAAAGAGTGAGCTCACTCTTCCCGATGATAACATAATTCCGTGCGCCTGAAGTTTGGGAGGGCACATCGATTGATTTATATCGATGCTATAGACCAGTATAAGCACGATAGCTTGAAGATTTACTTCAACTTCAATATTTTTTCCGTATTTTTAAATATTACCTAAGCACAATAGGTATGGTAAATTAGTATTTTTTAGCCAATACAAATTTAATCACAGTGAAATACTATTGTTATAATACAATACATTTTTTAGGGTTCCGTAGCCAATTGGCAAAATACGGGATAATAGATTAGTCATGTATGTCTGTTTGTCTGTCCGTATGTCACAGCCACTTTTATCCGAAACTATAAGAACTATTATACTATTGCAACTCGGTAAGTAGATGTATTCTGTGAACCGGATTAAGATTTTCATACAAAAAATAGAACAAAAAACAATAAATTTTAGGGGTCTCCCGTCCCATACTTAGAACTGAAACTCCATTTTTTTTCCATCAAAACCAGTTGCATCAAAAACAGTGTGGGTTTTCTATGGATTTGTCTTCACAAATGATATTAAGGTTTCTATTTTTTTTTCCTAAATCGAATAGTTTGCACGAGAGACTCTTCCAAAATGGTAAAAAATGCGTCTACCCCGGTAACTTCTAAAATAAGATAATGACAAAACCTTAAAAAAATGATGATGTACATTACCATGTAAACTGTCAACAAAATTGGTTTGAATGAGATCTAGAAAGTAGTTTTATTTTAATATATAATATATCAGTCATAAGTTCACTATTGTTTAAACACTGATTAATGTTAGAACGAACTACAAGAACTTTTATATAATGTTACTTGCTGATACGGAAGCCTTAATGGGCGAATCCGACTCGAACTTGACCACTTTTTTTTACACAAAAACATTGCACACGTATTTTTTCTGTTGTTTCTAAAAAAATGACTTTAATGCTTAGAAGTTTTGAGTGACGTCACGTCTATGTACGATTTCTATGTAGGTAGATGTGACGTCACGACCATCCACTCCGAAAGTGTGTTGATCCTTGACGATTTAAAAAAAAAATATAATAAAAAAATACGTGCCTCGTATATGTCCATTATCTACTGATACTACTGATACTGACTGATGGGCTAATTAGAACGACTTTTTACTTTTTACTTTTTACTTTTTACTTTCAGTTGTCATCCCAATTAAGCTTGCCAACTGTAGTAATAGTAGTAAGGAATCTGGTCTAGTCGGACTGACGATCTGAGACGAGTTGAATCCTACTTTTTATCAGAACTGGGTGGCTCTGATAATAAGTAGAGCAACATTCTCTACATTTTGTATTGAAAAGATTTTTTGCAAACTCCATTTAGCTCTAGGCCATCTAGCTCATATCGGGCGTGCAATATTAATTTAACTGCTAGATTATCTGATATAATTCAATTCATTTATTTATTTGCGTATATGGGTTTACAAAGATGTTTACAATAATTTATATTAAGTGATGAGGTCATTACATAATATGAGTTTTTGTAAACATCTTTTGGCATGCAAAAATAATTACAAAAATAATACAAAAGAATATTTTATCAGCAAGTTCAACGATATCGAACCCAAGAATACCATGTATTTATTGATGGGAACTGAGACGCAAACCTTGGTGTCAATAATATTGCTTCTTTTACAAACGTCGCTTTTACGTCTTCAACAGGCTTCAACAGTTTCATTAACTACATACAAAGAGGTCGTCATTTAGTAGGTCTTCCGACACATAATGGAAATAAAACTTATTGATGTATCAAATAAATATGGATATATTATGGAAACCAAATTGAATACTTGTATCTCTCCTCTTTCTTATTTTAATCGTATTTTATTGTGAATCAAAAATAGTTGCTCAAAATATCTGCAATAACTTTTTGATTGAACTGTTTATCTATAAAAATATTATTGTACTACGAAAATCTTGGCATTATATTATTTGTACTTCGTAAGATTCGATCTTAACATTCTTTATTTACAGTGACATCATCTGCTTATCCTTATACCGTTTTTATGGGAGATTCGACAATATTATGATTATTTTGTGATATTTATACACCACTAGCTGCACCCTGCGCTCGTTGCTACGCCACCTGTCGAAAATTGGTCAAACCTTAGATAAAGTATAAGTAAGGTCATACCAATTTTCTTCTTTGGCTTATGCACAACAACTTTGCCAAAGATCATCACATGATCTAATGTATGGCTTACAATTCTATCAAGAACATACAGATAAACATTTCATTTTCATATATTTAGACTATGACAGTTTACCTCACTTACCTACTGCCTATGAAACTTTGGGCTAACGTAAGCCTTTACCTTTATTTCATTTATCTCTATCACCCGTCATTTCAGCGCTGGACCTTTGCTTTCATATATATTTTTTTTAGATGTACCATGAAAGAATATTTTCTTTTTGTAGTGAAAACTTATTTGTCTCTGTTGAGGACTTTGGCAGGGGGAAAACTTAATAAAAGTATTATATCAGCTATCTACAAGTTACGGCTGGTCTAGTCGGGAGAACGGCGCCTGCCGATCCGGAGACCCCGGGTTCAAACCCCACACGCACCACTGTCTTTTCGAAGCTATGTGCGTAATGCTGCTAACTTAAAACGGTGAAGGAAAACATCGTGAGAAAACCGACAGGCACCTAAAATCTATCGAAGTCATGTGTCATCTACCAACCCGCACTGGCCCAGAGTGGTGGATTATGTCCTTAACTCTCTTGTTGCGAGAGAAGACCCCGAGTCCCAGCAATGGGAACATTTGGTGGGTTATTGATGATGATTATCTGCTATCTGGCTTCCATAGTAGAAGCTTTGCTTTGGGGTCCAATGGTGTGGTGTGTGAAATGTCCACCCAAATTAATGCTGTTTAAAAATTCTAAGTTATAAGTTTCTCTTCTATCGACAGTACGAGTATGTATGCTACGTATTGTCCAACACTAGTGATGTTCATAAATTCTAAGTTATAAGTTTCACTTCTACTGTTACAGTTACGACGTTACAGTTATTTTCAAACGCGTGCTTTTTCAGCGTAGCCCTGTCCACGAGCAGCGTGCGGCAGGCGGCACGCTCCAGAAACCCCGGCACAATGACTGCGCGTCCCGAATCACGCTGCCTTCACTCACGCTCTGATTGTGGCTGGAACGGCTCTCTGATGACTCATTGCTGCGTTTTGCACGCTTCTTGCTTGGAAATATAAAGGAGTCGTTTCAGAGAATACCTATTTTTAGAATAAAAGTTTGGGTACAACAGGTACATGAAATCCATATTCAAAACATTACACCGGAATGAATTGCGATCTAAATTATTGTTAAACTAGCTATTCCGGATTTGCTCGGATATTGTCATATAAAGCTTATTCAACGAAATGAGAACTATCCTATCTTTAAAGTTGGATCAAACTGCACACGGTGTACAAATTTTATAAGAATCGGTTAAATAGTTTAGGAGTCCATCACGGAAAAATAATATGCCACGTAATTTAAATCTTATAAGATAATTTTGACGTATCGGCAGCTTTACAACCACTGTGGTGACGAAAAGACTGCCAGTCTCTTAATAACTTTCTGGTTACATTATCTATCTGTAGTGGTAAGACTCTTTGCAGTCAATCTGGGGAAGAACCACACCTTTGCCAGTTTTTCTACCGCAGTAATATGCAAACTGTACTGTTTTCCGGCTTAAATGGCAATGTTTGCAGTGACATTACAGGGAATAGAGATAAAAGATTTTACACGTATGAGTGACGGGTGCAGTGCAGTGTTATATAAAGATTTGGACTCTTCATGTTCCAATAGCTGCGTGTCACTGTGCTGTTATGTGCTGCTGCAGCTGCTGCAGCTGCTCGTCACTGTAAACTAAAGCTATACTGTCTTAATATTTAGTATAAGCACGCTCCATTGTAGATTGCATCGTCGCTTAACATCAGACGAGACGGTGGTCAGGTCATCATCATCAACAGCCCACTAAATGTCCCCACTGCTGGGACTCGGGCCTTCGCTCGCAAGGAGAGAGTTAAGGCCATAATTCACCACGCTGGCTACGATTTTAGTGTTTTCAAGTCGAGAGGAAATTGGTGTCATAAATACATACTAGCATAAACATAAAGCACGCTTCATCGTAGTCTGCATAGTGTTCAAGGGTAAATCTTTAGTACTTAGTTAAAAATAAAAAAGTGAAAATGGCAATAAACTGTTTTTGAACAATATGTTATTGAAATACGGTAATACGTGTTAAAATTATCACAAAATTACCGTGAAACCAATATTTCAACACAATTTTGTAAGAATTCATTACTTTTACAACAAATTTCATGTCTTTCATATTAAACATAAAAGCATTAATAATAAATCCGTCACAGTTATTACACTTGTATATGAAAATTCTAACGACCTTACTACCTACACACATTTCGATTTCATTGAGGAAGAAAATTAACATATTTTTTGCTTCATTCTTAATACAAATTCAACCCCTGAAATTGATACCTGTGGCGATATTTACAATGCTATAAATAATTCAAAAGAGATCCTTTTCATATCCATCTCATAACTACGCAATTCTTGGAACAACTAAGACCCTGAATATTAAATATAGATCAAAGGGCAAATTGCTACAAGTTCCGAGATTTGTCCTTCCCTTTCAAGGAGGTATTCTAGAGATTTGAATTACTCCTAATCTAGGGTACCTGAATAGACAGCCCTATTCACAGAGCAATTGCTTTCATAATCATTCTGGCAATCAAATCTTTTGGCCTTGACTTTATAAGAACGAAATTGGAGAGTTTTATGTTTTACCGCTAATCTGAAATCCATTTCATTTCCATTTCTAGACCGATTGTCGCATGTGTATGAGCTTGACTCAGAATAGACATCAGTGGTGCAACGAAAAGGTGGCTATATCTAGTAGTGCGTCAATATGGGCTGACATCAATAATGATTATGTTTCATCGCTAATTTCAATAACTTAAACTAAAAGCAGAACAGAACTAATAGCCAGACAACGTGTATAAAAATGAAGGCACATCTATACTATCTGTACTAATATTATAAAGCTGAAGAGTTTGTTTGTTTGAACGCTAGGATCTCGGGAAGTACTGGTCCGAATTGGAAGATCATTTTTCGATTGGATAGTCCATTTATCGAGGAAGGCGATACTATTAATAGAAGCGAAACATGAATCAAGAATGTAACAAAATCGGGCAAAAAATCCTTTTTGAGAATTTCGTAAGTTTCGTGCTCTGGCATGACACATGACAGCATGTGTCAAGATTGCCTTTGCCACAGATTACATACCTCACCTTTGCTAATCAAGTTTGTTTCTAAATCTGAGTTGGTACGACCAATTTCCGACAGGTGGCGTAGCAGGTGGCTGAAGAGGTGTTTTGTTTGAAAGCGATTTCAGTCATTCTTTCACCGTTGGATATGCACGGGATCCTGATGAGTGCTATATAATGTACCACGGGCGAAGCCGAGGCGGACATCTAGTATTAAAATAAATTAAAAGTTGAGAAACACGAGAAAATCACGCTTGCCTATCCTATCCTTTATTACTTCCGGCTTCACCATCAGACCTTGAAACCTAACCGTAGTCAAAGTCAATTTCACAAGACTTTTCTAACAAATCCAAACACAGCTATGATACGATGTTCTATCATGAAGTTCCAGTTCATATCTTCCGGTTCCATTATCATATCAGTTCGAAATTATAATATTATTGTATTATCATCAGAACTACATACAGCTGCCAATATTCATGGCGCTACGAACCTTGGATGATGGTTATTTTTTTAAATAAAGAGTAACGAGACGAGCAGGACATGTGCCTGATGGTAAACAACATGCTTGGCACATAACAGCACCGTGACACGTAGCTATTGGAATATGAAGAGTACAAAGCATTACCTAGCACTGCGCTCACACAGAGATCTAAGATGTTGTACTTCTAAGCCCTGTAATTTATCTGAAAACATGGCTTTTCAAACTTGAACACAGTTATGTTTGCACATCACTGCTTGGCGGTACTGGCAAACGTGTGGTACTTCCCCCAGGCGGACTCTGCCAAGAGTCCTACCACTACTAATTACCTTAGATTTCATTACATAGTTAGTTACATACAGGTCAACCTAATAAAAGCGTATATCAGCAGACTTTGAAACCTAATCGTGGTCAAAGGTCATTACAAGACTTTTCTGACCAATCATTAAATTATAAAATGTTATTCGGAACTAAAATAAATTTCATTTGGCTTTAGCCTCCCTAACACGCCACTCAGTTCGTCAAAAATCTGTTAAATATATCGTCAGCATCACCAACCAATCCTAATTGAGTGCTGGGCATAAGCTGTGTA
Source organism: Ectropis grisescens (assembly GCA_017562165.1). Lineage (NCBI taxonomy): Eukaryota > Metazoa > Arthropoda > Insecta > Lepidoptera > Geometridae > Ectropis > Ectropis grisescens. The sequence continues at coordinate 3,712,009 of CM029776.1, read as the reverse complement.
AGTTTTACCCATAAACAAAATCCATATGCCTCCGAGTTCATTCCTAACTTCGTTCCTAATTGCGTCATCGTCCCCACATTCAAATCTGCGCCAACTTCCAACGTTCAATTCCTAAAACTATTTGAAAAGGTGTTAACGAAATACCTCTAACGAATTAACGAGGGAACTTACGGCCATGTCATAATTGAAACTGAATTCTGGCTCAATTAGTCGGGCGTACGAATAATCATAGATAGATTGGGTATTGCTGGAAAGTTTAATAACGATGAGTCAAGTAGCGTAAATACAGTGCAACTTAGAAAATATAGCAAAATCGGACTAAAAAACAATTAGAATTAAGTTATAAATTGTTTGTAGTTGATACCGTAGTAGCCTTGTGGCTAGACCATAAAATATACAATACTCAAGTCTTTAGGTCCGAATACCGCCAGTCTTTGAGTATTTTTTTTAAAACGAGATGTACAAGTTATGCCATCACTGGTGGTTTTCATTATTTACGTATAATATCATATCACAATTCGTACTTTAAACGTTACAGCTATTTCACAAGTAATTAGTCTCGCCAATTATCTCCCGGTCTATAAGTTTTCTCTACCCGCCCGGTCTGCTCTATTGTATCCTATCACAAAAGATTTAGCCATCTATGAGGGCAAACTTAAATTGAATTGGATAAAGCCTTAATTGTTTCAGTGTTGAGTTTGTACTTGTTGATATTATTTGAAAGGGTACGTTGTTTAAATTCAGAAAATCAGGAGTTGGGGATTACAAAAATAGGTGAAATAATACGGGTGGACCGAATATAACTGACGAGTGTTTTTTAATAAACTATAAACCAAAAAACTTCTCTTCCCGACATTCCAAATGTCACCAAAATTGTTAGGAAATTCCCTATCTTTGGAAACCCTATCCTTGGAAACCTATCCAAGACTCTTTTATCTACCTGAATTTGAGCTTTACAAAAAGATTCAATAATGTTAAAGTTAGTAATCAATTCTATTGCTAACAATACAAAATTAGAAGCGTGGTCTTAATTATTGAATCTATATTAAAAATTTATCTGGCATTTTCTAATGAGACGAGCAGGATATGCGACGATTGACATTAATACGTCTGCTTTTACCGCCATGTTTTTTTTTGGAAATACATACTATGGAATAACTTGCATTCAACAGTCCAAGATCCCAAAGCCGCCAGACGTCACGTATTTCTTGTTGGATGAAATGTGGACGATTGAGTAGAGTTAGTACGTACTAAGAACACATGCTTACCCGGTAACTTGCTTAGACGGCCAATTTTGAGATATGAGGTCCAGAAAATTACGTATCGTATATATATAAAATTACGCTTCACGTATTTTCTGATAACGTTTGATTTTCATGTATGTTATAAGCAATATCTTTAAAAATAAGGCCCCAATACTCATAGACTATTTCCGTCGGCCGTTTTGCTTAACAGACTTTTTAAAATTCTATTATTTTGAGAGTTTTTGGCAAGCCAAAAATGTATCATACTATTATACAAAGTCAAATAAACATTGAAATATTCCACGTTTGAGATACAAAAACGTTCTGCCATCGAGACAAAATTCAATTTGAGCCAGGTTTTATTATAGTCATATAGTAAAACCTGTCATAATTGGTGGATCAATGTTTGCTTTGCGATATGAGGAGCCTAATCTGTTCCTAAAATAAACCCAATTTTCCTAAAATTTTCGCAACGTGATATAAATAAGATTATCCCACGTAATTCTCGTACGTACGCAGGTTTATCTTACAATAAACATCATATTTATGAAACTTGGCTACTTATTACTACGTAAATAAACTTTATTTGTGGCAAATTCTATCATTAATTTTATTCGCCATAAGTGCTGTAAATATTACAGCACTTATCATTTATTTTATTGTAATTTAATTTGTCCTATGTATAATTGTGTTGATCGTCGACAAAATCTGAATTAAGCTAAAGTGCTAATTCTAACAAATATAATGTTGGGAATCACTTTCTTTCGAGGAACATTTTATAATTGCACTATGTTGATTTCTTTTCAATACAATATGATAATGGCAGATTTTTTTTGTGTGTTGAATCTGCTATTAGAATTGATCTTAGTAATTAATTATTTTGATTGATTAATTGAATAACAGGTACATAACTATATTCTTTGAATGTTACATTTACTACCGTTGTACTTTTTGTATGTGCATTTTTGAAACCTTGAAAATTTTGAAGCTAGCTACGAACATTACTAAGTTTTGCTTGTTAATGTAAAACCACTCGTTTACCAAAATCATAAGATTAATTTCCTTCTATCTTCGAAGCGTTAAAATCACTTGCAACTTTTTCATATCTTGGAGCAAAGTACATTCAACTCTAAAGTTCCCTTGAAACATCAAGGGTAAAGGTATTCAAAAACCGGATTCACCGCCCAAATCAGCTGCGCCGGGTAAAGCTGGGCAAAGGCCCAAGTTTGCCCAACATTAAGGGTCCGAACTCGATGATTAGTTTGGGAGTTTTTGGGGTTGATGTGAAAGGGTTGTGTTTACGGAATTTGTTTGTGAAAACTGTAAACTTTTACTATTACGCGAGCAATTAGCGGTCGTTTAACGGCGCGCTAACGGCCGTAACTACTAGTTGATTTTTATGTGAAAGTAAATGACCCAAACGTTACACGAGTTCGCACAACGTTTTGGGCGGTTTATGAAAATTAGCGAGAGTTATTTTGCCTTAATAAAGTAGAATTAGAGAATGTGCGTTTGCGGTTAAAAGGTTATCGGATTATTTTTTTGTATGTTCTTGGATTTGCACTTACTCTCAGCATAGAATAGATAATATTGATAGAATGGACACTCCCCACCCCCGCCAATTTCAATCTTCCTCACCCCTTAGGGCGTTTCGAGTACGCTAGGAGCACTCAACGAAGGGCTGGTATCGAACATCTAGTTCCTAACGAAATATCATCATGGTGGGTTGCTGTACTGTTTACGGCTGTCCGTAAACTAAACGGAACAAGATTAAAAGGCAAGATTAAAAACTCTTTGAAAATGAAATGTCATAAATAAACACATTTTTTGAGCTTACGCTGCAAATGCTGGCAGCCTATAAGCTAGAACCTTAAGAGGTATATCACAGATTTCTAAAACAAATCTGTGAGGTAAATCAAAATAATGTACAGAGCTATATTGTACCCCTTTAAAAGGTCTACAAAAAATCTGCAATAATAAGAGTATATGTCTATCGCTTAGGAATAACCCGCAATAACATTTTTTATTAGTACTTCTTATATTTAGTATCAGCATTGCACAGTATGCAATAGAGTAATGAATCAAAAACTGGAATTTCTGAAAGATAAAATTATAAGAATGCATTAAGTCGTTGGAATATAGTCAAATTAAGACGCTTGTTTAGCTTTTCCTACTTGTAACCTAATGAATCTATGTCCACAAAAATGAACGTCTACAATCTAATGTATAAAATTCTTCTGTCACAGGGTGCGTAATCGAACTCCTCCGAAACGGCTCGACCGATTCTCATGAAATTTTGTGAGCATATTGAGTAGGTCTGATAATCAGCCAACATCTATTTTTCACACCCCTAAGTGATAAGGGTTGTTCACCCCTAAAAATATTTTTTTAATTTTTGGTCAATATTTTTGTTTTTATTTTTTAATAATGTGGCATTAACAAATACATACAACCCTAAATGTTTACCCTCTTATCACCAACTCCTATTTTTTAATCTATATAATTATATAAAAATCAATGCCACTTTTCGTTTTAGGTAAACTCCTTCTAAACGGCTCAACCGATTTATATTTTATACCAGAATATAAACAGGCTGTTAGGTAAACTAGAAGAAATAGAGCTATTCTTGGAAAGCTCACACAAATACGATGTAATTTGTTTCACTGAGACGTGGCTATCGAAATGTGAATTGAACTTTAGCCTAAATAATTATTCAATAGGTAGTATATACTGTAGGAAATTGGCAATAGGAGGTGGTTGCATAATTTTTGTTAGCAATAATGTGAAATATAAGTCTCGAAAAGATGTAGAAAATATAACTGTTGAACGACATTGTGAACTAGCTTGCGTAGAATTGGATCGATATGTTGTTTTATGTGTTTATAAACCACCTAGTGCCGAAATTGAGATCTTCTTAACTACTTTAGAAGAAGCATTGAGTAGAATATCTGAGAAAAGTAAACAGATTGTGATGTGTGGAGACTTCAACACAGATATACTTTCGGAATCTCGTAACAAGAGCAACATATTAATGTTATGTCAATCTTTTAATTTGACAAAAGTGTTCACTGAACCCACTAGGGTCGCAGTAACTAAGAAAGGTTGTTCTGCAACCTGCATTGATAATGTTTTTGTAAACTGTGAATACTTTCATTCTGAGGTCCTGGATTGTTTGCGTTCGGACCATAGGGGCTTGAGCATTTCTCTTCCTGCCTGTATGAAAAGGGCGGAAGAGAAAGTTCTTGTTAGACCCATTACATTGTCCCGCATGTCAGCTTTAAATACCGCGATAACTAATCATTTTTCCAACAAATTTTGCATTATGACAATTGATGATCCTAATCATAATTATTCTGAGTTTTTAAAATGCTGAGTACACAATTTAATAATATTTTCCATACCAAATTTGTTAATATTAACGCAAAACCGAAGTTTGCCGAATGGGCAACACCAGGTCTTATTAAAAGTCGAGGCAATCTTTACAATTTATACAAACTAAAGACATACTGCAACGATGATGCCACAAAACTATATGTTAAGAGATATTCAAGTATTTTTAGAAATGTTTGTATTCGAGCAAAAGCAATATTTATACGGGATCAAATTAAAACTCCAATAATATGATAAAAAGCACGTGGAAGATAATAAACAATGAGTCTGGAAAAATTAAAAGTCGTGAAATGATGAGCGCACTTCGGATTGGCGAAAAAGTCACTACGAAAAATCGGACATAGTAGATGCCTTCAAGGTTTATTTTGCTGATATTCCATTAGAGACAACTAAACATCTAACTTCGTCTCCTCTCTTGCAGAAAAATTGTTGACAGAAAATGTTGATTGTCCTTCATCTACATTTGAATTTCATCATGTTACTGCCACTGCAATACTAAAAACGTTCAAAGATATTAAAGTTAAGAATACAGAGGACTTATGGGGATTATCTGTTAAGGTACTTGAGGGATTATTAATAACATTGCCCCATATTTAGCAGAATTATTTAACGAATGTATAAAAATGGTACATTTCCTGACATGATGAAATATAGTAAACTGATACCTCTGTTTAAATCTGGAGACAAAAACGAACTTGGAAACTACAGACCCATCTCGGTTTTGCCTTGCATCAGCAAAATATTCGAGAAACTTGTTCTCCAGTAACTTTTATCTTACTTTAATATTAATAATCTATTACATAGTAACCAATTTGGATTCACAAAGGACGTTCCACTACCGATGCAGGTATTGAACTAACTAATTATATATTGAAAGCCTGGGAAGATCATCATGACGTTCTGGGAGTATTTTGTGACTTATCAAAAGCTTTCGACTGTGTTCATCATGACACTCTTTTAAAGAAACTGCAGTTTTATGGGGTTTCGAAACCAGCTCTAAATTTCATTTCTTCATATCTTAAAGACCGTGTACAAATAGTCGATGTTGACGGTGTGCAATCAAATGAGTCGCCTATAAGAATGGGTGTACCACAAGGTTCCATACTTGGACCTTTCTTGTTTCTTATATACGTTAATGATCTACCTTTTATGATAAAGAAACATAAAAATATAGAAATAGTTATGTTCGCCGATGATACATCACTTCTATTCAAAATTAAGAGAGGAATAAACGATTTCACTGAAATAAACGTACTTTTGGACATTGCACACAAATGGTTTGATGCAAATAATCTAGTACTTAATCCAACTAAAACGAAATGTATAAAGTTCACACTCTGCAATGTAACGAGCGGTAAACTTGATATAAGACTGAAGGATGAACTTATCGAACCTGTACAATCTACTTGTTTTCTGGGTATTTCAGTAGATTCAAAGCTTCAATGGGGTCCTCACATAGAGAGACTAGCTGATCGACTCAGTTCAGCTGCCCACGCAGTTCGTCAAATTAAAAAAAATATCAGACGTTGCAACAGCTAGGCTTGTTTATTTTGGCTACTTTCACAGTATTATGTCCTACGGGATCTTATTATGGGGTTCGGCTGCGGACAGAAACTCTGTTTTCGTATTGCAAAAAGAGCAATCCGTGGTCTATATAATTTATCACCTAGAGAATCAGTACGGGAGATGTTCAAAACTATTAACATATTAACAGTCCCTTCATTGTATATTTATGAATGTATAATGTATGTGAAAAAAATCGAAGTCGTCTGCAGAAATTCACTGATCTGAATCCAAAAGCGCACCACAAACACAAAATTGTATTTCCTAAGTGCAGACTTCAGAAAACAAATAACTCTTTCAAATGTAATGGTATTCGCTTCTATAATGCAATCCCTGTACAAGTGGAAGGCCTCAATGAAACCAAGTTTAAAAATGAAATAAAAAGCTACCTATTGAGCAAGGCATATTATAATATAGACGACTTTGTTAAAGATAGTAACGTATGGAAGAGAAATGTGTCGAAATTAGAATCTTGTAATAAGGTAAAATAATAGATTTTTAAGACTTTTGATGTTACATTGTTGTACTAATGTAGTATCTGTATACTGTGTGTATTGATTATTTGTTATATTGTCTTCGACAAAGCCTTTTTACAGCTGCATGTAATTGACTAGGCCCCTTTACAGCTGCTTTATTCATTTTGACGTTGTTATTTTATCATATTATGTACACAGATTCTTTGCCTTTTTGTAAATGACGTTACCAAGTGTTCTTATGAATTTATGGTATGAATAAATGAATTGAATTGAATTGAATATTTTTTTTTTGTATACGCTTGGATTTTGCAGGGCCCTGGAAGGTTTAGATTCACAAATCAGCCCGGTTGATGGCAATGCACTTGATATTTTGGCTACTATCCGAGCGAAGCCGGGAAGGGCCGCTAGTATTCTTTATATAATCGTAAACTACGCATTTAATCATGTGACGATCTTTCGCAAAGGAGGTTACTGAGTTGGTACGACAAATTTTTGAGAGGTGGCATACCAACCCGCGTAGGATACAGTGATGAATAAATTTCAAAACGAAAGAGCGAGACAGCACAAGAACAGCGCGTGAAACAAAAGTTGGCACGATCCCATAACTCATTCAGCTGGTGATATAAGTTTTCCCGCTAAGTATCTCAACGATGCCAAAGCGTACATTCTGTCTATTCACGCGCAAACAATTGACCAAAACAAAATGCTTTTTAACATCACGCTCGCTTGACACGTTATTAATTTACAACGCGTACAGACTATAAATCATAAGGGTTGTTTACTTGTAACATTTGCTGAGTGGCTCCGTTAGGAGGTATTTGCGCGTAGCGTCTGCGTTCATAGAGCACATGAATACCTACTTGTTTATTTTAAAGTTAGATTTACCTTTCCTATAAAGTTCAGTCATCGTTTTTAACTGACGAGGCGAATTGACTTCAAAAAAATTCTCAGTTTTATTGTACGTTTCTCTTTGTATGAATGTTAGGATTACTCCAGCAATTAGGAATCGATTTTGATGGTTCTGTTTTTGTTAAGTTAGTTTATATTTTAGAGGTAGATTTTATTTTTAACTTGTCATTTTGTGATGGCATTGGATGGATTGCAAATTGATAAAGATGACCATCTTTATCAATTTCCATCAAATATAGCTAAAACATCTCCCGATCAATTTAACTTTCAAACAAACAAAATATTTTAAAATAGGTTCACCGCTTTTGGAGCTTCGAAACACAGATAGACATAGATACAAAGTAAGAAAGAGAGAGAGCGAAGGAGACAGAGAGAGAAAGAGGAATAAAACTCATGACATCCAACGTTTTTCCGTTGGGGTTTAAAACAGTCTAATTAAACAAAAGCAAACAAAAATTCCGATTGCATAATAAATTCAAATTCTTTCAAGATCCACAAAGCTCTGCTTTATTCACTTTCAAAGCCGAGCGCAGACTTTTAATTTGAATCCGAAGGAGCGACCACAAAAGAATTAGTATTCTTCTTCCTCCCGTAATAAACACAAATTAAAGAAGTGTTTACACTGCGTTAGAACTACCTTTTACGAGGTTATACTCGTAATCAGATATAGCATTGTTTGGCTCCGGGAGGCTTGAGGGCAATAAACGGTGGGCTGTAAACCGAAGATTGGGTATTTTTTTACGTTTGTTCAGAACTATACCTTTCTTCAACATGGAGTTTTTCTCTTATGTAAGAGAGCTGTATACATTTTTAAAGTCTTCTTGGAAATTCAATTTGAACAGAAAACGTAGTATATAATGGTATAAATTTACTCCAATAAATAATAATAATATAATATACTATTGGTGTACAATTCACACACAACACCATCTGACCTCAAACTAAGCAAAGCTTGTAAGATGGCGGCCAGATAGCTGAAAAAATACTTAAATAGTTGTAAATAAAACATACAAATATTAGTGGATATTTTACACACAACACCATCTGACTTCAAACTAAGCAAATCATGTAAAATGGCGGCCAGATAGCTGATAAAATACTTATATAGTTGTAAATACATAAACATTATACATAGAAACACATAGTACAAATATTTGAATTCATCACACAAATATATGCACTAGGTGTACAGTTGTTATACAAAATGGCTTAGCTAGTGTGGGAACAGTAAAAATGGTATGAAACTTAATGAACAAAATTTATAACACTAATTCTACTAACGTTACAAATGCGAAAGTTTTGATGTTCGTATGTTTGTTGCTCAATCACGTCAGAAAATCTGAACGGATTTGGTTGCAGTTTGGAAAACAGTTAAAAAATTGTCTCGAATAGCACAGACACTTTTAACACCGCAAAACTACAGAAAGCATCTAGTTAATATCATAATAGTGTCTACTATATTTCAAACGTATAGATAACGGAACAAACATTATACTCCTTTGTGAACAGGTAACCGTTGCTGCTTTTGTTTTATTACGCGTTTTTATTTCCCTGCCGTACGCTTAGCGTGTTTGAAGACGAAAGGTTGGTTGGTTCTGTTGGCGATTAAGCACATTCACAACATATTGTGTTGAACATAGAATAATAATATTCTCTTCAAAAATCACCGAGAATTTTTTTTTATGGTATAATTTATATTATCTCTATCCTACTAATATAATAAATGAATAAAATATAAACTAGTGGACAATTCACACACAACACCATCTGACCCCAAACTAAACAAAGCTTGTAAGATGGCAGCCAGATAGCTGATATAATACTTACATAGTTTGTAAATACGTACTTATTATACAGATAAACCCAGACATAGTACAAATATTTGTACTATGTCTGGGTTTATATGTATAATAAGTAATTTAAATAAATTAATTTAAATGTGATGTTTTAGATGTTTTTTGCTCAATCACGTCGGAACGGATTGGACCGAAATTTAGAAATGTTTGCGCAGTGCTTATTAGTTAAATCACTTGAATTGTCTTAAAATTATCGATTATTTAAGTTTTCAAAAGAAAGAGTTTTGGTTTTTGAAATTTCAACAAAAAAATTAAAATTTGCTTTCAAGTATTTAGACGATATGGTGATAGATTCTTATAAAATTTGGCAAAAAAAAACATAGCTATATGTTTAGTTAATATCGATTCAAGATGACGCCTCCACCATTTTTTTTTATTTTCTTCTTGTTAAATTAGACTGATGCTGTCCTGGCCGCTATCCGCTGGAAGACGCGCGTCCACGCTGGCAGCTACAGCTGATGACGTGTGCATTATGCATGCCGCTGCGTTTAGCGGTGCGGTGCATGCGGCCCGGTGCATCGGTAAACGTGCCTTGAAATTTAGATTCTTGGATAACTTGTGGAATATTGAAACTTAATTAATGAGCTATGACGGTAATAGGAAATGACTTGACAATTTATTTAGAAATTGTAGGAGAGATTATTATAACTGTATTTACGTGTTTTGTAGTTTAATTTGGTCTTTTTTTTCTACTGTTAAAGTCGTTTTTGTTTTGGTGTGTTTTATAAAGAGTTTCTATATATCTTCTTTCTACGATTTCACCCGTCCATTTTTTATGACATACTACTAGAGACGCATCGTGGTTTTATCGCACATTTCAAATGTGTTATTAAGGTGTTTTATTATTAGATACGTATTTATTAATTTATTTTAATAATATTTAAACATGAAACGTACAGTCGTAAAAGTCAATCACATTACATGCTTGAGCTAATATAGGCAAGGACTTCGGCCCTGAAATTCAGATGGTTTATGTGATTTAAGTAATTAACTTCTTATTACATTATAATTAGCACATGAAAAAAAACTAGCTTTCACAAACACAGAGAATCCTATTGTGGAAGCTAGGGAGATATTGTCACATATTATTCTGTATGTTAGTTTATTTAAGTCAATTTACCTAAGGTCATACGGTTAAAATGAAATAAATTAATATTCTTTTCTTAATCTAATTTATTTATTAAATGTGCTTTTATGTAATAATTGTTTTCTCAGAAAAACTAAACAAAACAACTTGATTTTTTTTAAATTAAACTGACACAGTTCACTTATTTTAATATAATCTATACTAATATTATAAAGCTGAAGAGTTTGTTTGTTTGTTTGTTTGAACACTAGGATCTCGGGAAGTACTGGTCCGGATTGAAAAATTCTTTTTCTATTGGATAGTCCATTTATCGAGGAAGGCTATAGGCTATAGAAAATAACGCTACTATTAATAGAAGCGGAGCATGAATCAAGAATGTAACAAAATCGGGAAAATATATTCCTCGTTGAGAGTTTTCGTACGTTTCGTGCTTTGACATGACACATGACAGCATGTGTCTAAGATTGCGTCATTGAATATCACAGATTACATACCTCTTAAATATAAAACCTTTGCTAATCAATTTTTTTTTCTAAATCTGAGTTGGTACAACCAATTTCCGACAGGTGGCGTAGCAGGTAGCTGAAGAGGTGTTGTTTTGTTTGAAAGCGATATTCTCAGGAATGACTGAACCGATTTCAGTAATTCTTTCACCGTTGTATATGTACGGGATCCTGATGAGTACTATATAATGTACCACGGGCAACGCCGAGGCGGACATCTAGTTAACTATAAACTAATATATCATTGATGTATCGATTTATTTATGTTTTAGTTTATAGTACAAAAACTACTTAACTGGTTTCGATAATATTTATAAGACATAAGACAGATAATAAGACTTTTTAAAAATAATTAAAATCGGTTCGATATTCTCGAGAAATCGGGGAACATTCATAAATACGAGTATATATACATATGTGATTATCAAATTGGTAACCTTCGACTTTTTTGAAGTCAATTTAAAATAGCTCGAGGGCATTATGAATAAATTCCATTAACATCAGGCGAGATAGTGGTCAAGTGCGAACCTATTCTAGTAAAAAAAAAAAAAAAAAAGGTCAGTCCTAAAATTGTACAAAAAAAAGTGTGTAAATACAATCCAACAAAAACAGTTTTACTGCGCATGTTTCTAAACGATAACACAACGTCACTCACGACCGATCACTAATCGATCGCTTAAGAACATTTCTTCCGCTCCATAAAAACCTATTAACCTAACCCTTATTTCCAAAGACAATTTTCCCGGGCCATTTCTGCGAGTTATTGAGCATTTTCTGTCCACGACAGCTATGCTCGTGACAACTCAAAAACCACACTACAAATCAGAAAATAAAGTTAGTACCAGTTTATGAAATCTCGCATAAGGCCAATTTTTAACAGACTTCAAAAAATTGCGGAGTTTCTCAATTCGTTTGCGTGTTTTTTTTTTTTTATGTATTATATGCTAAGCTGTAACAGATCGATTTTGATGTTTTATGTTTGGTAGATCACATGTCACAGGTCGAAATCTGTGTAGTGAATTTAATATCAAGAAAAATTTAAACTTCGCCTACTTTTGATGACGATTTTCTCCTACCTCGCTGTCTCATTGGAACAGTGTGTTTAATTTCACAAAAAAAATATTGATTATCTGAGTCTAATGTTAAATTGAAATCGGTTTATTTTTAATTCTGCGGTTCTAAAGGATCTTCCCCGTGTTTTTGTACAGGGATGATTGCCTGAGTCTTCCATTGTGGTATATGGACAAGAATAAAAAAATTATTAATTATTGTTACAAGTATGATTTTGAGGTTATCTGAGGTTTAAGTGATGACTTTAGACTGAACGTCGTTTTTGCAGCTATGGATGTAGCAGATATATAGCAAATTAACATTGTTTCATGATTGATGTTCCAATGACTTGAACGCAGAGGTTTGACCCCATTTTCGTAACAAAAACGTCGAAATTTCTTGATGAATATAATCTGTGCATCCTCAAGTTTAGAGGGAATGGATTTCTTTCTAAATTACAACGCTTTTTCATGCGTTAATTACATCGTCGCTTAGATTCAGGCGAGATTTGTCAATGTTTCCATATAAAGTACCGGTTATATAAACAAATCATCTTGTATCTCTGGGTAACAAGCATAGTGGAGAGCTAGGTAATGATTAAGTTTCTTTGTGTTCCAATATATGCGTATCAATGTGCTGTTAGGGGCGGGCGTGCAGCTTACTATCAAGCACATGTCCTGCTTCCCTATCACTCTATACTATAAAAATGAGATGGCGATAAATTACAAAACTATTATCGAAAAAAAAACATTTGTTTCGCTGCGACCTAAGTTAAATCGTGGTTTTCTTTTTAAACCATCTTTCTCACTTTATTTTATTTTTCACCGTATAAGCTGGCAGCTCGGCCAACTTGGCCCATTTAAAGTTAAGATTGTGGTGTAGTGGCGACTGGACCCGCTTAGCTTTATCAGACTTTACTGGATTTTAGTTCGGGCTGTGCTTTGAGAAACGTTCTATAGAAATGGGGTTAATCGGCTAAAATTTGGAATAGTAAAGTACTTTTTGCGAATCTTTAAAGTTGAGTCACCTATTGGTTTAAAGTTATGATAGAAAACAAATAAAATTTTGATGGATCGAGGATAATTTTAATCTTATCAGATTCATTCATTTGGTTATATTTGTATTGTTTGATAGTATGTTTGAACGCACTTATCTCAAGAACTAATGGTCCGATTTCAAAATAAGTAAAATAAAAATGTATGTAACAATAAAAAAAAATATGTGCTTAGAATATTTTTATAAACATTTTCAAATAAATAAGTATGAATTGACGCATACTTTAAAAAAATTGCCATAAAAAATGTAACAAGTCAGTGAACAGATTATCACATGTAATTCATGTTATATTGTAAAAAAAAACGTAAATAAAACTGCTACCATAAATAGGACTTGTACACTGTGCTCGTAGTCCATGATATGACATGTGACAATAAATATCTTTGTTTTGCAGTTTATGTAGTGTGTAACGGTAAAATACATTTGTATAAAATTCAGGATTATTTTGGTGTATTTCAAAGTTAAGCGAGTAATTTGGCTTAAATCCCCACTCCCTCCACTTCCCACTAATCTACCACTAAACTAAATTGGCTATTGCTGTATCTATAAGTTCGAGCCAGAAAAAGAGAGCCACAGCTAGCCATCAAAGCTATGACCATTTTCCCGTGGCAGTAAGTAGACCCTTCGGTGCAAATGTTCCCAAATTCTCTGCTTAATGAAACGAGATGGAGCGGAATTCACCATTTTAATTACTTATATCATGTATTGAAGTAGTACAAATTGTAATAGATCTTTTATGTTCTCACTCTGTTCATGATAAAATCACAAAAAGAGCAACACCATGAGGTTTCCTCAATATCGCTCCGTACAAGAAGCACCCACTTCCATCGACTTAAGGTTCATTATTCAACTTTTATGTGCTTCGCATGGGTACCCTTAGAGTGGATTAGAGTGGCGTCCAATCCGGCGGAAAAAATAAAATATTTTCTTGTTATTCGCAACATAATTTACTTACATACCGACTCATCATAAATTGTAATGAGACCCTGTCATGTCACGCGGTAAATACATAACAATTTATTCAGCAAGCTTTCATTGACTCATCATGTCGATGCCGGGTGATTTAGACGTTATTACCGGAGTGGTAAGGCTGTTTGTTGTTCGAACGGTGCCGTATTAGCATCTCAATAGCTTAGGGGAGCGCTCACGAAATCAATAAATCCGAACACCCTGCGCGATTTGGTTGCTACGCCTCTGCGAGAGGTGCTACGCTGTTGCGGATGCTACGCCGTAGATGTGCTACAATCTACCTCTATTTTAGTAAACTGGATTTTAGCATAAATTAGCATAAATGCTTGTAAATATGCAACATAAACCATAATATATAATTTAAATTCAACGTAACCTTGTATAGTCCAATTTTGCAAAATATTACTGTTAATCTCGAAGAGGCGTACTATGCTTACCATTTTCAAACACGTTTACAATATGACGAACCCTTTTATTTCTGAAAAAGTTAGCATTGTCATTAAAAATTGCATATTTAGTCTAAAAATTTGGACATTACAAATTATTTAGTCGTATTATAGGTTGAACCTCGAGTTATTGATAGTAAATAATGCTATTTTCACTAATTTTAGCATATTACTGCAATAATCATGATTATATTTTCTTTACCTTCACGGTGGTATTTGATTAGACTAAAAAACATTAACTTCATGCAAATACAAATACAAATACAAAAATCTTTATTGCTGTTTGTAGGTAAGATAAGATGATACAAAACATTTTAAAAGTTGCCCCATACAAACTGGCCTCTGCGAGAGGCATGCAATATGTCTGGCAAGACAATTTGTTAGTAATTTATAAATAAAAAAATAATTAAATAATAGTCAGCTGATTAAAGTCTTCTTCTTCCTCATCTTCTATTAATTTCTGGTTTTTATTTATGTCATCTGATTCTTCATCTTAGTTTAATTTCTGGCTTCTATTTGGTTGTGATATATATTTGTGTGAGATAAATGTTTGGTGAGCACAATTTCGCCAACATCTTGTGTTTCATCAGGATATTGTCTTGTGTTTTTGAGTTTGATCAATATATCCATCCAGGGTCTAAGGTCTTGCATTAGTAGATCTTGCAGTTCATCCATGTGAGGAATGTCAAAGAATGTATAAAGTGTGATAAATGTATATAATCAAAATGTCGTTAATTATAATATTCATGTAAATACTCAAAGAATATCAAAATGTAATACAGTACAAACTAATTCATCATTATACAATATATCATTATATGGTCTTATGTCAGTTGACTGTCAAATTTCATCATGGAATAATAATATCTATTGAGATATTAATGGAATAAGGTTTAAAGATTGTAAAAATTTCATGTTAAACAATGTCTAAAATATTAGTATTCCAATTAATTTCCTTATCATTTAAAAATTCAGTTACAGTATAATAGCATTTGTGTATCAGCACTTTTTTAGTTTACTTTTGAACATTGTTATGTTAAGTTCTTTTATGGCATTTGGCAGCTTATTATATAAAAGAGGAGCCATACAAAAATGCTGTCACTCATAATCTTTTTTTGCGTTTGTCTATGAGCAGTCTACACTTATCACGCCGGTTACGTTTTACTTTGTCACTCAATAGAGGAAAATAATGAGGGTTTTTCCTAACAAAACACATAACTTCAAATATGTACAGGCATGGCAGGGTTAATATTTGGTTGTCTATGAATACTTGTCGGCAGCTATCTGTAACTTGCATCCCGAACATAGCACGGATGCATCGTTTTTGTGCTTTGAAAACTGAGGCTGTATCAGTTGAATTCCCCCAAAAAATGATCCCATATCTCAAGACTGATGCCACCAATCCATGGTAAGATGTAAGAAGAGCCTCTTTCTTTACCACTGGAGCAAGCCTATGCAGAGCATATGCCGAGCTACCCAGCTTCTTGCAGAGAATCTCAACATGTGCCTTCCAATTCAATTTCATGTCTATTGTTAGGCCCAAAAATTTTGTTGTAGTGACTTCTGCAATTTTTTTATTTTGATAATTTATGTTTATGTTACTCAAGTAATTTTTTCTTTGAGTAAATTGCATGAAATTGGTTTTGTTTAAATTATTTTTTAAGTTATTAATGTTTAACCAATGGATAGATGAATTTAGTGCGGCATTGATATCTTCCTCATAATTAGCTTTATCTTGACATGCTATTGTTATTGTGCTGTCATCTGCAAATAGTGACATTGGATGCTCAATTACTTTAGGAAAATCATTTATGTAGACAATAAATTGAAACGGTCCCCACACACTTCCCCTGCGGCACACCAAATTTGACAGTTCTTTCTTTAGAGGTGAATGTCTATCCTAAAATTGCATAATATTTGGCTAAAAATCTTTCGACATTTCAAAGCTTTTAGACCTTATTTGTAACTAAAAATACAGTAAATAATTTTGATGTTTTATGATACAATAACAGAAACAGAAATAATGCCACTAAATTAATTAAAAAAAACATCAAGCCTTTAAGGTGGACTCTTTCAAAGAATATTTTTTTACAAAATGTCAGCAGTTCACCGCCATGAAATGTCGCTTTTCACCATTATTTTCCACAAATTCACCCTCTCACGACACAAAAGGTGTTGTTCGAAGGGCAAAGAGTACCCACCCTTGACCATTCAATTTGTTGCAACAACTCACACAGTCTAGCTTGTGTGGCGTTATTCTCACAAAATGATGTTTTTGTCCTTAGGAATTCTCACTGTGTAATAAATGTATTACTAGACATAATGAACCTTATGACCTTGCGTTAATTTTGACGTGACAACGTCTAATAAATCGATGACCGCCACCCCCAGCTTCATGCACGAAAAAGTGTCCCGATACGCTTGTCCCGTTACGCTCTTTGCATTGTATGCAATCATTTCATCAATGTTTTGTTACGACGTTATCACGTTAAATTATCGTCCGTAAAGCAACCGACTTTATAGACAGCCAATTTTTTACTAATATTATAAAGCTGAAGAGATTTTTGTTTGATCGCGCTGATCTCTGAAACTGTTAAAACTCTTTTAAAAACTATGTCACTGTTTGATATGTACGTTTCCCTGTGTGCTATAAGCTAAATATTATGTATCACAGACAAATCTGAGGTGCACCGCTAGTTTGTTGAATAATATAAGATAATAACTGTAATTTAATATGATAAAATAATAATGTAAGAAAACTTTTTTTTAGTAACCACAAAAAAGAGAATACTTACGAAATAAAGTTCAGAACTATTTTAAGCTTGAAATTTTAATTGCCGACCTAATTTAATGTAATTTGGAATGTTTCTTAGAAAATTTTCTGCCAAGTAAACGTGGACGGATAGGATTTTATACACAGCAACGCAGCCTTTAATTAAAATAATTTATTGTAATTTTACTTTCTTTTAAAGAAATGCTTTAAGTATTCGAATTTTTAGTTTAACAAATTGACATTCAAAGTAAATAGAGATCACTGTGTTTGATGTATGCAGTTTAATGTTATATTTGTACATTCCAAGATTTATGAGTAACTAAAAATTGTGATACAGTATTTTTTTACAGTTGTGAGATAAAACGCAAAAAAAAAACGGTTCATAAACGACAAATCTAATCCACTTTTAAACACATTTAAACAGTCGCATTCAGAAAAATTCTTCTTTTTTTTTGTCGATTAAAACTCGTACAAAAACTAACAAAAGATGTTTCCAAAATATTGCAAGTACATATTTTATAAGAATTTTAAATAATAAGTACGTTTTAAAAAAGTCTCAAGAAGAAACATTACTTAAAACGCGTTAAAACAAAACGCTCATAAAACAAATCCAGTACATTCATCATCGCAGAACAAAAGCCGTAAACGAAAAACCGCTAACAATGCCGCCGACAGTTTTAGCTTACACAAAAAAAAACCTAAAGTTACACAAAAAATCCCAACTTACACAAAACATTTGAACTTAAACAAAACAGCTAAAGTTAAACTCTGCCGACCTCGATAAAGTCACATAAAAATTTAATACAGAGTTCTCTAACATTCAAATCACGAACCCAGTTTTGAAACCATTGAGGCTTCATGTTTTTGTCACGTCCAAAAATGGAAGGGAGGAAAATGTTTTTGTCACGTCTAAAAATAAAAGGACGGAAGTTGTGTCATATTAGCGAATATAAAAGTAAGGCAAAATCGTTTAAAGTTTGGTGACGTAAATACACAAAAAAGTGTTTTTATAAAATAGATTACGAATGGTCAAGAACGGTGACTACGGATCTGGAAGTCGAAGTCGAATCTATGCGCATTACTGTCCGATAACGTAAGTATAAACAGAAAAATTGTGAGAAAACCTACGTGTTTCTTCAGTTTTTCGAGAGCATGCGTCATTCTTGGTGAATGAGAGTGATAGACTATGACTTTGACTCTTTCTTTGCAAGAAAAAATATCAAGTCCCAGGGATGGGAACATTTAGCGGGTTCCTTATTTATTAAATAGGATTTCATAGGAAAATTCTTTTGACACTTAATCGCACTTATATAAGAATGGTCGTATGTGTGTTTGTTCTCATATCTTTGTATTTGTGTAGGGACTCGATGGATTTGAAGGAAATTAAATACGTACTTAGTACATTACCTATTTGGAAAAACAGGATACAGCATTAGTTGCTCGTTTCATCACTCAATATTATTGATCAGAAAAACTACTTTGAAACGATAATTATTGTTAGGAGATTTTCAGTGGCATTTTCTCTGTCTAAAAATTTGCGTGAAATAAACATATGTAATCGATTTTTTTATTAAAATCATCTTTCTTGAGTCCCAAACGAAACATACTTGTCAGATTAATTTTAATCCTGTTGGGAATTATTTTAAGCAAAAACGTAAACTCTTTTAAACATTTTGACCTCAAATATTTGACATCTTAAGCAATTCAGGTGAATGACTATGGATTCAACTTATTACTTAAATTAAGTTTGAAACTCCGTATTTCCCTAGAGAAATAGATTTTGCCGTCAACGTT
The DNA here is from genome assembly GCA_017562165.1 of Ectropis grisescens. NCBI lineage: Eukaryota > Metazoa > Arthropoda > Insecta > Lepidoptera > Geometridae > Ectropis > Ectropis grisescens. Next base: position 3,692,893 of record CM029776.1, on the reverse strand, counting down.
GTAACCCAGATTTCAGTCTTTTGCTAATACATTCACAAACGAACGATGCTCGTTAAAGTTAACTTGATAGCCGATTGAGCGTTGTAATCATGTCCTTGTTGAATACAAGCGAGTAAGATCGTTAACGTGAATGTTACACAATGTTTTGTAACGTTACGCAACGTTACGAGCGAACGTGTTATTGTGCTTTAGTAAAACGACACCATTCTATGCAAAGCGTTTACAATCTTTTATGATAAGGAATTCCACGATAGTTTTAAAAAAGAACTACTTCGTCGATTTTTTAAATAATGTTACGACATACATTTTGTTCTCGAACTCTCGACTCGACTGTATTAAAGTAAGAAAAATTGATAACCAAAATTGTGTACCAGTTGTGATACAACGTAAAACGCCAAAAACAGTAAAAGTTAAAATATACAGTTATAAATAATTTTGAATATCTGTGTGTGAAGAGTGCACTATAGTGCAAGGCAACAATTTTGGTTCTTCATATTCCAATAGCGTGCCAATGTTATGGGTAGGTTTAACGCTAACCATCAAGCATATGTTCTGCTCGTGGTATCACTCTATATTGTAAAAAAGCCTACAAACTTTTGCCTCTATTATATTAGTGTAAGATTTCCCAATTTTCTGTTACTTTTTTGTACGGAAGAAGACAAAACAAGCGACACATGTATGGTAAATAGGAACATTTTTCGGTCTCAGTTCGAAACTATTTCTATTTACGGAAGCGTTTACCGAGTGTCGTTCACAGTCCCGCTTTGATCCCTCCGAAATATTAGCGCGTCGGAGCAGCGAGTTGGGAATTTGTTCTCAAGGGGAACACGATTACTTGTTCGCTTTTTATCACTTTTGTGTTGCAGTGTACTGTCGATACACAATTTTAAATTGTTTGTCTCTGTTACGTAGAATGTTTAATCTAAACAAAGTGACCGTAGATTTTAGGATAAAACCTATTTTTTTATCCTTTTTTTTTCAATTTTTTTTTCAATTCATTTATTCGAACCATTATTTCAAAAGAACACTTGGTAACGTCACTCACAATAAAATTATACATAAATAATCTGTGTATGTAATAAAATAATACTAAAGAATAATGTCAAATAAAAAATAATCAGCTGTAAAGGGGCCTTGTCATTTAGGTGCAGCTGTAAAAAGGCTTTGTCATGGTGAAAAAAAAAACAAATTATCCAAACAATGAATACATACAGTAGGTACTTAAACAAATTTACATTAATGTTTAGTATTATTCCACTTTACTCGATAGTTCTGATTTTGACATATTCCTTTTCCAAATATTGCTGTCCTTTACAAAATCATCTACAGTGTAATATGCTTTGCTCATTAGGTAGTTTTTTATTTCGGTTTTAAACCTAGTTTCATTGAGACCTTCCACTTGTGCAGGTATTAAATTATAGAAGCGAATACCATTACATTTGAAAGAGTTAATGGTTTTCTGTAGTCTGCATTTAGGAAATACAATTTTATGTTTATGATGTGCTTTTGGATTCAAATCAGACATTTTCTGCAGTCGAGTACGGTTTTTCGCACATACATTATACTTTCATAAATGTATAACGACGGACTGTTAGTATATTTATAGTTTTAAACATCTCCCGTAATGATTTTCTAGCAGACAGATTGTACAGAGCACGGATTGCTCTCTTTTGTAATATAAAATTGAATTTCTATCCGCGGCCGATCCCCATAATAAAATCCCATAGGACATAATACTATGAAAGTATCCAAAATAAACAAGTCTAGCTGTTTCCACGTCAGATATTTTCTTAATTTGACGAACTGCATGGGCAGCTGAACTGAGTCTATCAGCTAGTCTCTCTATGTGAGGACCCCACTGCAGCTTTGAATCCACTGAAATGCCCAGAAAAGAGTAGATTGTACGGGTTCGATCACTTTATCTTTCAGTCTAATATCAAGTTTACAGCCCAGTACATTGCATAGCGTAAACTTTATACATTTAGTTTTATTTGGATTTAGAACTAGATTATTTGCATCGAACCATTTGTATGTGATGTCCAAAATTGCGTTTACTTCTGTGAAATCATTTATTTCTCTTTTAACCTTAAAAAGAAGTGATGTATCATCAGCGAACATAACTATTTCTACGTTTTTATGGTTTTTATCATAAAAGGTAGATCATTAACGTATATAAGAAACAATAAGGGTCCAAGGATGGAACCTTGAGGTACACCCATTTTAAAGGGGACTCATTTGATTGCACACCGTCAATTTCAACTATCTGTACACGATCTTTAAGATAAGAAGAAATAAAATTTAGAGCTGGCTTCGATAGCCCATAGAACTGTAGTTTCTTCAAAAGAGTATCATGATGAACGCAGTCGAAAGCTTTAGATAAGTCACAAACACACCCAGAACATCGTGATGATCTTCCCAGGCACTTAAAATATAATTATTTAGTTCAACGCCTGCATCAATAGTGGAACGTCCCTTTGTGAATCCAAATTGGTTGCTATGTAATAGGTTATTAACATTAAAGTAAGATAGAAGTTGATTGCATATAAGTTTCTCAAATATTTTACTAAGGCAGGGTAATACAGAGATGGGTCTGTAATTGCCAGGTTCGTTTTTATCTCCAGATTTGAACAGTGGTATAACTTTGCTATATTTCATCATGTCAGGGAATGTGCCACCTCTAATGCACTCGTTGAACAATTCCGCTAAGTAAGGAGCAATGCTATTTATAATTCCATCAAGTACTCTTACTGATAATCCCCATAAGTCCTCCGTACTCTTTACTTTAATGTCTTTAAATGTTTTTAGTATTGTAATAGCAGTCACTTGGTAAAATTCAAATGTAGATGAAGGGCACTTAACGTTTTCTTTTAACATTTCTTCAGCAAGTAAGGGGACGATGTTAAGTGCTAGTTGTTTCTAAGGGGATATCAGCAAAATAAGTCCTGAAAGCATCTACTATTTCCGATTTTCTTGTAGTTACTCCTTCACCAACCCGAAGTGCGTTTATCTTTTCACGACTTTTAGATCTCCCAGTCTCTTTGTTTATAATCTTCCACGTGTTTTTTATCATGTTATTAGAGTTTTAATTTGATCTCGAATAAATATTGTTTTAGCTTGTATACATGAATTTCTGAAAATTTTTGAATATTTATTAACATAGTTTTTTGTTGCATCATCATTGCAATATGTCTTTAGTTTATATAAATTATACAAATTGTTTCGACTTTTAAATAGTCCCGGTGTAGCCCATTCAGCGAACTTAGGTTTTGCGTTAATATTAATTAATTTCGTCTGAAAGATACTATCAAATTGTGAACTTAACATTTTAAAAAAATCAGCATAGTTTTGATTAGGGCTGTCGATTGTCATATCGAAAAACTTTTGGAAAAATGATTACCTATCACATTATTTAAAGCTGATATGCGAGATAACGTAATAGGCCTAATAAGCACCTTGTCTTCTGCCCTTTTATACAAGCAGGAAGGCAAATGCTCAGTCCCCTATGGTCTGAACGCAAACAATCCAGGACTTCAGTGTGCAGATATTCACAGTTGACAAAGACATTGTCAATACAGGTTGCAGAACTACCTTTCTTAGTTACTGCCACCCTTGTTGGTTCAGTGAACACTTTTTTTAAATTAAAAGATTGGCATAACATTAGTATATTGCTCTTAGTACGTGATTCCAAAAGTATGTCTGTGTTGAAGTCTCCACACATCACTATCTGTTTACTTTTCTTTGAAATTTTACTTAGTGCTTCTTCTAAAGTAGTAAGGAAGATCTCAATGTCAGCACTAGGCGGTTTATAAACACATACAACAATATGATTATCCAACTCAATGCATGCTAGTTCACAATGTCGTTCCACGGTAATTTTTTCTATATCTTTTCGACACTTAAATTTTACACTATTATTGACAAAAATTATGCAACCACCGCCTATCGCGAATTTTCTATAGAAAATACTACCAATTGTATAATTGTTTAGGCAAAAGTTCAATTCATTTTTTGATAGCCACGTCTCAGTAAAACCAATTACTTCATAATTTTTTGAGCTTTCAAGGAATAATTCTATTTCTTCTAATTTACCTAACAGTCTATTTATATTCTGGTACAAAATGTTAATAGAGGTTTCCTTGTGTATTAACGATTGTCAAGACAAATAAAGCTAAAAGCAACTAGATGAATATTTTGATTCAAAATATTCGATATATATTTGTAATCGATTTTGTATGGAGCATTCTAGAATAAGAATGCTCGTACAATAATGACAATCAAAGTGCCTGTCTGATGATAGATAGTACCAGATACTCACGTTAACCAAGATCGCGATAGTACGTTACCAGATTTGGGATAGATTTGTGTATATAATTTATTTATTTCACGTACATACTTCATTTTGAGGTCTTCTGCGAGGGCTCTGTAATCTTTTCTGTAAGTAACATTCCAAATCTTACTAATGATATAATAATTGTGTTTATATTTTTTGATGTGAAACATTTTTGAACGCTGCGCTGCTAGTATTTTATTGTATACTAGCAGCCTCCCGTTATTTTCCCGGGATAATAAGTAGCTTATGTGTTCTTCCAGACTGTTATCGAATTGTGTTTTGAATTTCAACCCGATCCGTGGATTTGTTATGACTTAATTCAGCAACAAACATCCAGACACTGACATTTATAGTATTATATAATAGGATTAGAGACTACCGAGTGCCTTCACATCAATCCCAATTACGTTATTACAGGGGTGTTTACAAATACTGGTTACCGTCAGGCAAATCAACTACTTTAATTCGTATTGTTTTATTGTACAATATTTTTTTTGTGTGTGTAGTATAATAAAGCATAATAAAGCGTATAATAAAGTGTTTCTGTCTGGTTCTCTGAATTTGAAATGAATAATGTATTTATTGAACACAATCGTTTTCATAAAACAACCCATTCACTAAATTAAACTACTAATTCTGGAATTTCAGCTAGCATTCACTTCGAGATATGACAATCGTGTCGCATTGACTGCCCGAGCAAGGCATCTTGTACTAGAATTTACATGTCAATGCATTCGCGATGTAAATTCGATCATTCGAACACGCGACCACGCGCATGATACGTGCTCGATTCGAAATCGATTCTGTACGGAGCATTCTAGAATAAGGATGCTCGTATGTAAAGGTAATGGCAAAGTGATGGGTTCGATTAGATGGGACTTGTTATGGTTTTGTTAGAAAACGTCTACTGGCATTACAAATACGAAAGTAGCTATGCCTGTTACGCTTTTACTACTGAACAGATTTAAATTATATGTGGTATGGAGGTAATATCTGATGTAAAAAGAAGTTTGCGAGGAAAAGAGAAAAGAAAGTTGGTCTGCAAAGGTCGTCAAAATTAAGACATTTGCTTACAAATTTGACACTTATTTTTACTACCTTACAAAATTTTCACACAGCTGTGACGTTGGACCTTTTCTCGCAATCCGCCGGGCTGACCTAGTGCAGTTTGATGGAGGACGCATGCCACTGAAAAGTTCAAGGAACGTGGATTCCTCACGATGTCCTTTACCGTTTTAAAATTAGCGGTATTACGCTCATAGCTTTGGAAAGACAGAAATGCGCATGGGATTTAAGCTAGAGCTCTGAATCGGTAGTTGCTGTATTCCTTTCTAAACCAAATATAAAAATACCCGAATTAAATTGAATATATGTATTTTATAAAATGGTAATAGACATATTATATTAACAAACCTAGTGGAAAATGGAAAGATACAGCTTAGTTTTCATCGCAAAAGTGTACAAAATTTCAAAGTATCTCATAAACCAATGAACCCAATAACTGAACAAAGCGGGGATTCACGTTACACTACACAACTAGTAGGAATCACTCTAATGTTCAGTGACGTAACGAATTGGAGCGTCAGAGAGCGGACCGACGAGCGAGCCACCCCTTGCTCTGCGCACTTGGTTGATTGTTCCTGTCTTCGGTTATCGACAAGCACAAATCCTACTATCCTACTTGATATTAAAAATGCAAAATTTCGTAAGTCTTCGGAACGGCTGAATGGGTTGAGCTGAAGTTTTGAGCTCTAATTGAGTAATATTATAGTCTGGAATAGCACATAGATTATTTTTATTACGCGGATAAAGGGGCGGGACGCCACTAGTGTACCTACTGTGAAATATAGTACCACATTATTTTTTAGTTAGCAGTGTGCAACGGTTTTTACTTGTGTAGCCCATGCATATAAAAAGTCAATGTGCTATTGCAAAGTAAAATTTATTTGTATTCTAAACTTCAACCGAATGTGTTCAGCAGGTATGTTGCATTTGAGCAACAAATATCGAAATATTTAAACTTTTCCAATTATAACATTATTAGGGCGACGTAAATTGTAACTGTTTACAACAAAATGTACATAATTTAAAGGAAGTTGATGGAATAATGGATGAAATACACATCAAAAACGAGAAAATATAATAAAGTCGAGTAGCTCTACAGCACTTTCTTCAAAAGGTATCCTATAAAATATTAACAAACTGGCCACGATGGCGCTCCAGGCGATGACTTAATTTGTTTTTTTTTTTAATAATGAGTTACGAGACGAGCAGGACATGTATGTGCCTGATGGTAAGCAAATTGCCTGCCATATAACAGCACAGTGACACGATGCTATTGGAACATGAAGAGTCCAAATCATAACCTAGCACTGCACTGCGCTCGTCACCCAGAGATCTAAAATGTTACTTACATATTATTGTATTTAAATTTAGCAATTACATTACCCATGATAACACCTTATGGGCCGTATTGTGAGACTTACGCCACTTTTTGTTGCAAGTGGTCGAGTAGATTTTAAGTATATCAATTACTCAAAAAAAAATGCATATATTTTTTTAATTTGCGTACGTGTATTCTCGGTGCACAATGGACAGAGGATGTGATAAGGTGATAGGGGGCGACTTGCATGCGTGGAACTAACGTTTCTTAGTTTCCATATTTTTGTTACCATCACGGAAAATCTACCATTATCTACGACCGTGTCTATGAAACAATTTTAATATAAATCGATGGGTTCGATCCCCACCCATGCAAATGTTTGTGTGATGAATCCAAATATTTGTACTAAGCCTGTGTGTTTTCTATGCATAATAAGTATGTATTTAAAAATATATAAGTATTATATCAGCTATCTGGCTTCAATAGTACAAGCTTTGCTTAGTTTGGGGTCAGGTGGTGTTGTGTGTGAAATGTCCACCCATACTAATTTATTTATAAATACTCGCAGTGACCCTGTGGTTTTAGCCGGGTAGCATCAGAACCCGTTATTTCTCCGAGATAAAAAGTAGACTATGTTACTTTTGATAATTATATCAGAAATGTATGTAATTTGAATTTCAATAATTATGTTTTTCATACACAATTACTATTAATTAACTGAGATGTACGGATAGTAAGTATGTTATAAATTAATATGAGTGTTTAGTAGTTTTCGCGTAAAAGCGTAACGAAGCTGGGGAGGTGTCACCAGTAGAGATACAATAAATCGAGCAAAAAAAACTTGACTAGTAGCGCCCCACGATTTTACCCGCGTGGTTCACGTTCCAGTTGTTTTCCGGCGTTAAAAAATAGTCTATCTACTATTAGATATTTTTAATTTTCCTACATTTTTAGTTTAACATGTTTTAATTAAAACGAGTGGTGAAGGTGAGTGTTGATGTACGTCAGAAAGGGGCCCCTTAAACCTACGCCCGAGTCACAAGTCTCGGGAACTACTCGAGTTTTTCTCTCTCTGCCACACGATGGACCCGGCACCCGCACGGTAAATCCATGGAATGCTAAGAAAATCGTCTCTTAGTCCGTTTTCGTCTGAAATTGTGTGTCTAGTGTGATGATGGCAGGTGGAGTAAGGCAAAGAACTCATGGAGTGGTTTCCAACCACACCCGTGCGCGGGCGACGGTTTATTTCAAAATTCACGAGACCGCTGATTTTTGCGGTTACGCAGCCGCCGCGGGAGAAATTTTCGTCCGCGAACGTGGCGGGTGAAGGGCGGGCGGCGTAAACCGCCTCGTGAGTTTTGTTTTTAAGTTTTACTTATAAATGTGCATACTACAGACGCTGCGGGCCCGCTCCATGAGTTATTAGCCTTAGTTTCTGACTGAGTGGCGATCTCAACTTGTCAAGTTGACTGTAGACCGAAAACTTTAAGGAATTCTACGAACCAATAATCTAATAACTAGACGAGATTGACAAAGTATAGGAAAAATTCAGAAAAAAGGAGGCGAGCTATGCCCTGCAGTGAACGAAGTTTGCTGATAGTGATTATTTATTTTATCTACACTAATATTATAAAGCTGAAGAGTTTTTCTGTTTGAACACGCTAATCTCAAATAAAATTATTTCACCGTTGGATATGTACAATGTACATGGTCCCTGGTTATTAGAGGCTGTATAAATATTATGTACCAAGGGTGAAGACAGGGCAAACCGCTAGTAAGATTATGAAGTTAGAACCAGGTGTCCAACGATTTTTTTTTTTTTGTTGAGTAAATTACTTACTTATTTGAGTAATTTTCAACAGCTAACTGCTATTTTTATAAATTCAGACCTATACACACTGTTTTGCCAGGCATATTGCATGCCTCTGAAGTGGCCAGTTTGTATGTATGTTTGTATGTTACTTTTAAATTGTTTTGTATGTGTTTTTTTATAATTATTTTGTTATTACTTGTTTAAAATGTTAAATTCTTGGAAAATTTCAAGCATTTAAATTGATTAAATTTTAATTGAATCCTACAAAGTTACCTCATTATATTTAAATTGGATACGTAAACTAACGTCAAAACTTGATTCCCGGAAACCAGTTCAAAGCAGCGCGAACCGGATAAAACAGTTATATACTGGTTTGAATCAAAGTCTTTGATGTGGTGACACGAATTTCCCGTGCGTAATCTAATATTGTTAAGCATAGGAGTAAGTTTATATGGTGTTTGTTGTATCCAATGTAATAATTAGTCGTGAAAATGAAATCATCAATGGTCATTTAGTGTTCAATATTTGACTATCTCTGGATATAGACTTCTTTCTTCCTTCCTTGAAGCTTCGGGTTTTATATTCGCATCAGTGCGGGATAAAGTAGGTACAAAGTATAGCGTTACTTTGAGCTGTCTTAAGGTACAAGTTCGCGCTGAGAACGCGATACGAGACCGCGACGTGAGACCGCGACTAGAGACCGCGACAGGCACTTGACTCTATACAATTGTATGGGCGCCAGTTCGCGCTGAGACCGCGACCATATCTCGGTCTCCTGTCGCGGTCTCGGCGCGAACTGGCGCCCATACAATCCCATAGTGTCAAGTGCCTGTCGCGGTCTCCGGTCGCGGTCTCGCGTCGCGGTCTCGTGTCGTGGTCTCCGGGCGAACCGCTACCTTTACGCTTCAACATTTCAAAATAAATGTACAATATATACTACATAATGTATTGTAATTGTACATTATATTTTACAACAATACGAACTGACCAATATTTTAGATTTTGAAATCATTGGGTGCCCAAGACACAGGCTTTGCCTAGTTTGGGGCCCTCCGATACGTCTACTTATAAGATTTATTCAAATTTATGTAACCTTGACCATGTATTTTAGAATTGTGCTGTACTGTATATTTTGAAATAAACAATTATTATTATTATGTATTTCTGACTTTCCAAATTTTTTTTTTATGATTGATAGGCCTGCGTTTACTGATCGTCTATTGATGTAAGGTATGAATATTCCAAATTACTTTATATTTCATACTTTTTTTTTTATTCATAGAATGGCATTTCATTGATTGATCATGTCTATGAGATGTTTATGAGCATTTACCAAAAACTGATTCATCGGAGAAAAGTAGAAAACCGACCCAGAAAATTATTTGTAAAACTGCCATTATTACTGATTTGAAGATATCATAAGCATTATTGGAAGTATAAAAAGACTTCAGATTCAAATATAGCTTTTACCCAATATAATATCTTAACTTCTGATAAAGCAATTCAAATTGCAATTGCTATGCAAAACCAACACAGTAACTTCAATTGGAACGACACTTTCTACATGCCATCCCGAACGGGGAACAAAAGTGAAACGCCACAGATTATACGTTAGATATGCAAAATAACTGAGTTGGAACGTTTACAATGTTTATCTGTCCCATATTACACTGCCCTAATCCCAACTCCTTACCTGTTATAATAAAAAGGCGGTTAAAAAATTCATTATTACAGCGCCGCGATGCTTATGCCCGGTTAGGTTCCATTTATTGCCCGGTTCCCAGTTTCGTCCCGGTTACGATCTTGTCCCGGTTCGGCGGCCCGGTTATGACTCGCTTCCCGGCTTTGCTCGTGATAAACGAGCGACGCTCGGGACGTCCGGTAGATGCACGTTTTTACCATTCGTTGCTGGACTAATTTCTGGGATCATAATTATGGCAGGCTCACAAATGCAAATAGCGTAGATGATGACGACTTTTGTTTGTTTTATAAAAAAATTGAGAGAGGTTTCTGGTAATATAACAATTTGTTTTCGACTACTGTTACTGTTACTGGTACTGTTGGTACTGGTATTTTTTATATTTATCCTAGAGTAACTAGACGAGCAAAACACGCACCTGGTGGTAAGCCTTACCCATACCAGAAAAGTATCAAGAAGCTTTCTAAAAATTAAACTTCTAAATAGCTATTTTATAACTAGCATTGCGCTGCCTTCTTCACCCGGATATATATTATGATGACTTTTTATAGTACAGAGTAACCAAAACAAACAGGACGTGTCACGCAGCTAATGGAATGTGAAATGGAAACTTTTTTTCTTGACCCGTTACTTTTCATGAAATATTATTTATAATTTTGAAATACACTGCTACCTACTACTGTTTTGTGGTATTATAGCTTATTTCATATGTATGAGGTGAACCTCAGGTGAACTCAACATAGCATTTTACCATTGCAAAAATGCGTGGTTAAATACCACTTCTTGAAATGTAGTTTCTTAAGTTTTAGACTATACAATGACACGTTACGATACATATAATAAGTTTACATTTTATTTCAATTACAAGTAGGGCCGTAGTTAGCCGTTTATAAACGGCATCATAATCATAATAGATAGATTTTTAGATAAAATCAAACACCGCCAAGAAATATCTCAGTCTTGGAATTTGTTACATTTATTTGGGTACCTATTCAATTAGTTCATCTTACAATACTTCTCATTCCCATTGGCAACACAATTACCTAAAATTCCGAAGAAAAGAAACCAATAATGGTCCTAAAATCACATAATAACGTATTTCGGGCCAGAGAGATTCCAATTTAAGATAATCCTATAATCCATCACGTTACCTATACCTTTGGGGAAATAAAATAAAATGTATCATAAGAGCTTACCAACTGGGCTCTCTTCATTCCAGAATGAGTCGTCCAGAGTGTAATCGGCTTCTGAAACAAATGACATCAAATGTCATTTATTTGCTTTCTACAAAGAGTTTACATTTCTTTATCTAAGTCTTTCTACCTCTACTTCACTAGACAATCGTTAAATACTATACAGGGTTATGATCACTGATCAGTTTATGAGCTCTTAAATCTTAAAATACTAGATGATATAGTTTAACACTACACGATTCGATCTTGTCACTTAACTCTGGCATATTTAAAATGAGGTAAAAATAATAAATTAATTTCGATGCGGTGATTTGTAAACGGACGCTTTTTAATTACTTCAAATTTATGGTACGACCTTGTTTGAGCTCAGTTAAATTAGTTCAGGTAAAATATAAATAGTGAAACAAAATTTAAAAATAATATACCTGGGCTCGTCTGATCTTTGAATTGAAACCTTTCCCCACGCTTCTAACAAACAAAACAATGCTGTAATTGAAAAAATATGAGAACGCCTGATTCGATTTTTCCAGTATACGTTTTAACCCCGACAAAATCAATTCAACCTGCAATAAATTAATCAAAAGCCCCACAAAAACGGCTCAAAAAGGAAACAATAATTACCGGTAGTGACATTCCCACAATAAATTACACAATGGGCTTGTTCCATGGAATGACGTTTTTTTTTCACCTCCATTCAGGCGCGGGTGGGTGGTACCGCCATTGTCATTGTAATTAACTCGTTACCCAGCACAGGATTCGAAACAAAAGCTTCTGAAAAATTTATGTGAGAAAGTGTATAAATTAAAACGTAATTATATTTGATGGGCGAAGGGAGGCAGGTAATTTCGTCGAGGCAGTTACAGCGTCTTGTTTTAATTAGAGAATTTAATGTATTCTAAGCTCTTTAAAAAGTTACTTTTTAGGGCAGCTATTTGTTGGAACCATTTGTAATTATTAATGAAAATGAAGGTTCAATTAGATCAAACTTTTTAAGAGTTGTGTCGAAATTTGAAATTGGTCCGCTTTTTTCTTGTGACATTGATGTTACATAAAGAGTATTTCTTCAGAGTAAATGTGTTAAAGTGATTCCCATCATTTCATTTCTACCCTCCTATCACGCATAGCACGTTATAACCTTCCCATATAAAAGGCCAGCCCTTAAAACAATATGATACAGAAAATGCTGCCATTAGCTTTTATGGCTCAATAAGGGAGCATACTAGAGTCAACTCGACAAAATATTGTGGTACAAATGATGAGAGTACGCCTTTTAAAATACGTTTTACGACGTCTTAGACGTTGAATTCTTATTTTTGTTTAACGTTTACTTTTATATCATGCTTCTTAATGCTCTAGTAACGGCTTTATGTGAGCTTTTGTAAACGAGAAAAAGTTTTTTGTTATCCCCGAATATTGGAGTGGTATTTTTATATTGTAATCTAAAACGTTCCCGACGTTTTATTTTCTACTAATTATGAAGTTATTTCAAAACATAAATAAGTGATATATATATTAAAAACTTTTTTAAATATGTATTATAGGAGAGGCCTATGTCCAGCTGTGGACGAACACGGGCTGATAATGATGATGATGATGAATACCTATGAGAATAAAGAAAAATATATCTAGCTGTCATCGATACATAAATAAATTAATGTTTGTTTGTATGTCCTTTATAGAATCGTAAACTATGGATATGATCATGAGATGATCTTTAACAAATTATAATGAGGTAAAGAAGGTGCTAGTTTTTTTTTGGAACGAATTTTCTTACGGCAGGTTTAAAGGAGGTTGGAATTTTGCTGCGCGAGCGAACTGAACAAAATGTTAACCTAAAACCCTAAGAAAAATACATTATACCGGAAGTGACGTATAAAAACTGCCCGTGACCAGTGTTGTTTTAATTTATTTTTCAGATGATCGTACCATGTATAATAATATAATATTTAAATATATTATAATGTTTTATTTATTATAAATTAAGTAATATTCTTTTTCTAATTGTGTTGCTTCTATATTATCCGCAATACATACAACAAAATGTTCTCACATTACTGTGTTCCCGTTTGAAGGGCGATGTTTCCAGAAAAATTACAGGGCTTAGAGATATAGCATCTTAGATCTCTGGGTGATGAGCGCAGTGCAGTACTAGGTAATGATTTGGACTCTTCATGTTCCAATAGCTGCGTGTCACGGTGCTGTTATGTGACAGGCATGTTGCTTACCATCAGACACATGTCCTGTTCGTATCGTCACTTCTTATTTAAAACAAAATATATATAATAGTTCACCAAAGTGTTGGTAATTAATTATTTTTCAAGTGGTACAAAATGTTGCAGAAGAAACTTTGATTTAAAAAAAATTATGTTCACGTTAAATTCAATTTATTGTTGTTTCAATAAAATATGATTTCAAATTACTTAGTAAAACAAAAACTAAAAATGATTTCTATACAAATTCAAAGTACATTTATTTCAAGATAAAATACCCTCTTTATAATTACTACGTGAAGGATAAAACAGTATCCAGCAGGTTGCAGAACTCAATTACTCGACAGAGTACATAATTCCCAGGTCGAGGAGTAGGTCGGGTCGGAAGTGCGGTACTATTACTGCTGGACACCGGAAGTGATTTAGAGTGCCGCCGGTATTGCTAGTATTGGCGTCCAACGTGGAACGAGCACTTAAAAAATTAAAATTACTTTTAATTTAATGATAAAGCATGGACAATTTGTTCTAAAATGCATTACGTATTGGCTTTAAGCTACTTTTAAATATAATGTATGAAAAAAATGGCGCCCAAACAGGGACTCAACAGTTAACATACTAAACATATTAACGCGTAACTAATAGCATCCTACAGTTTCAGTGATTCTGTTATTTTACCGGGATAAAAAGTAGCCTATTTGTGATTCCAGACTTTTTATTTTCTGTCTGTTTTAATTTCAAGCAGATACTTGCAGTATTTTTTGATAGAGAGAGTAATAAGCATCAATTTATACATACAATTTTCGCATTTATAATACTTATAGGTAAATTAGTATTCAAACTGAACTTTCATACGGTAAAATTTCCAAATGTTTTCATTTCTATTCGACTCGGTTATATTTTAATTCATGACAATTTAATTAATTTATGTGATTAATTTTCAAATACGGACCCATGCAATGTAATGACGGCTTTGTTTAGGGAAACGTCCCAGGATGACTTTTATTAAAAATGTTTTTTCTCTCTCGCCCTAAGTGTTTCTAATTAAAATGGATTGCTTTCGTTGAACTTAATTATAGCATGGAGCAAACGCTTTACTTAAATTGCTGAATAAATGGAGACTCTGTAGACTGTTATTAGTTAGTTTGTCTCGCAATTTGTTATATTTCTAAGGTGTTATTATGTAGTTACGAGTTTTTGTGATGAATATTTAATTATGTGAAGTAAAACTGGGGACTCTGGAATCTATTGAGAGACGTGCCAAAAGACTCATAGGCAATGACACTCTTGTGCGTAAAAGACTTCAAAATCTTGATCATCGCCGCAAAATCGCTAGCTTATCGGGTTTTTATCGGATACACTTCGGAGAGTGTGCAACTGATCTGCATGATCTAATACCACCTTGCCCTTTCTTCTATCGGACTTCTCGTTCCACAAAAGGGCGACATCGTTTCATGGTTGATGTTCCAAAAACGCGAACGAAGAGATTTGACTCCATGTTTGTGATAAGAACGTCTAGGTTGTGGAATGCGTTGCCTGAGTGGGTTTTTCCTGATGGTTACAATCTTGGTGTCTTCAAATCGAGAGTGAATCGGTTTTTTCTAGGTAAGCACGCTCCATCGTAGATCTCATCATCGCTTAACATCAGGCGAGATGGTGGTCAAGTGCGAACCTATCTTTCTATAGTGGTGTTAAATTTCTTATAGAAATCTCTTGCAATCTCTCGCATTGCTATAGAAATTGTAGTAGTAGGACTCTTAGCAGAGTCCACCTGGGGAAGTACCACATCTTTGCCAGTTATTCTACTGCCAAGCAGTAATGTCCAAACATTATTGTGTTCCGGTTTGAAAGGCAATGTTTCTTGTGAAAATACAGGGCTTAGAGACAAAATATCTTAGATCTCTGGGTCTGGGATTTGGACATGTTTCAATAGCTGCGTGTCACTCTGTTGTTATGTGGCTGGCGTTTTGCTTACCATCAGGCACATGCCCAGCTCGTCTCGTCACTCTAAATTTATTTGTGCAGTTTCCGTGTCCGTTTCTCTCATAAAAGTAGCCGGTAAGCAATTTACAACTTATAAATAATCTGTGTTTCTAATTTCAATCCGATCGATCGTGATTGATCAACAAACATTTCAACTGTTGCACTTATAATATTACCTAGTAGGAGGTAGTCGCACTTGCAAGGCTGATTCTATCAACTTCGACTGTTAATCCAACGAACAAACAATATGCACCTAAACTGCAATTCCATGCTACCAAAAGCTCTTCACTCCAACTACAAATGTGCGTTTCCGTTACGCGGCAATTATTTTCTAATCTAATTTATGCCTGTGTATACAATGCCATGAGAATGTAGGTACAAAGAAGTTTTTTAGTCCGTTTTATCGTACAAAAGTGATTTCAAAGCTAAATAAATGGATTCTAAATTCGTCAACACATTTTAAGTGTATTTCTCAGCAATCCAGTACGTTAAAAATCCAGATCTATCACAGATATTTTTATACGTTTTATTGAAACTATTGTTTGATATAGGTACTTCCGATTTTGTTATAATTTTACTACTTAAAAACCAATATATTTCAATTTTACTTCACTCTTCCAAACTGATTTTATGCAAAATTTATAATTTCCTTCAAACTTAAGCCTATTGGCCTAGCCAGCTTATTGTCTTGTGTAGCCGTAGGTCGTTTGGTGGATTCCGACCCAGTGCAAACAATTGTGTTATTGATAGAACAGTATACGTATCAATAGGAGTAAACCATAGTGCAAAAGAATATTATCTTGTATTTATTTAGTGAAATACGTATATGTTTAATCATATAAAAGTTACCTGATTTAAATTTTTAGCTATAATAATAATGAATATTGGTAGACAATTTACACGTAGTAATATATATACTTACACGCTATAAAGTATATAATTAGGCGTCACATGTTTCTAAAATTTTCTAAATTGATTTTAGATTATATCAAATTCACTGAAGACAGACCGGTATTAAAATTTCACAGCACGCAAAAAGATCTGAAGTTTGATATAATACGGCTGTTACAATCTCCGTAATGGGTGCCTCGGATATCTCCCGGAAGTCCGGAGTAACGGCGCCATGTTTCATATATTTTCGGATAAAACTGACGAAATGTAAATTCCAAAGGAATCCCTTATTGTTTATGTATATTAATGGGAATTTTACAACGTTTTTTATTTGTATTTTTGTTAAATAAATCACTTTTCTAGTATCGTTAAATATCTATCAGTAGTATCTAAATGACAATTGGTTCATTTTGTGCAGTTGACAGCAACAGACTTAGCTCGATTGATTCAATCAGTTTTGCAATAAAAAATTGAATATACATGTTTTTATATGCAAACCAACAACTTAGTTATTACTACTAGCTTTAACGATGACAAAATACATAAGAAACATACTACAAGGTTCAAATAACACGTCGATGAAATCTGTCATTCGTCGACGTGTACCTACTTGGCAGGCGCGTTGGATTGAAAACGCTGGCCTTGACTCTTCTCCTTGTGAGAGAAGAAACCTGAATCCCAGCAATGGGAACATAACGTGAGCTGTGTACGTCACCTCATGTGATAGACGCCTTTGGTGAAAAAACTACAGAATTCAAAACGGCATCTAAATGATGACGAAAGTGACTGAGGAGCAATTGCAACAAAATATTTGAAATCGTTAGAAGATATTCATGAATAACAGATTTTTGCTAGTGTTAAATATTTTAAGATCCATCACATAAAAATAAGACCTTGAAATAAAAAAAGGTTTTACAAAATATATTTAAAAAAAGTGTGAATTTAAATTTAGGTAAAAGGTATTTCCATGCTGTTGATATAAGCTCACAATTCAAGAAACTACTGGACGAATTCTACATAGTTTTTGGGCTTGTACTGAAGACCTCACTCTACGACTGGCTCTCTCAATCAAGTTGAATGATGATCTGTAGATTGACAGCACAATGGATTCCACTCAACTTTTACCAATTGGTAGGGGTACCCACTCTTCCTCGTATCTTTAATGACTTTTGGTATTTTGTTATGAGTACGGTTCTGTTATTTGACTGATATTTGAGATATTCAGAGGCAGAACCTTTGAACTTCAGTGAGTGATCATGGCAATCCACGAGACGAGCAGTTTTCAGACAGATAAGTACATCTTCCTTCATTATTTTTTTAATGGATCACGTAATTACAAATTTAGAACTGGCAATTAATGTGTTGTTTATTCAAATACATAAATTGTCACTCTATTGTACAAAAAAGTACATTTAGAGAGTATAACACATAATGTAACTCAAAGATTCTTTAACTGATATACCATGAAGTTCTTCCAAGAGAAGTATCACGAAGAATCGAATTACCCGCCACCCGTAGTTATGTTGGTTCCGTTTTGTTGGCACAATTGTATCAATATTGGACATCGTAACTCGATTTCCGGCAAAGTGCGCTGTCAAGTACTGACTAACGTTTACTTCCGGGTTACTTAGAAAAAAACCTGGTCAATGGCGAGTCAAAATCTCTAACAGAAAGTTCGAACCCATGTTATACGCTTAATGCTCACTTGACTTGATTTATGGTAAATGTTGATCACTACGAGTAAATTAACATTAATATTGGTGTCAATATCAATACATCTAATGTACCTCTATATCAACATCTATTTATTTTTTAATTTTTATATTTATTTTTAAATAAAGAGTGACGAGACGATCAGGACATGTGCCTGATGGTAAGCAACATGCCTGACACATAACAGCACAGTGACACGCAGCTATTAGAACATGAAGAGTCCAAATCATTACCTAGCACTGCACTGCGCTCGTCACCCAGAGATCTAAGATCTTATATCTCTAAACCCTGTAATTTCTCTGGAAACATTGCCCTTCAAACCGGAACACAATAATGTTTGCACATTACTGCTTGGCGGTAGAATAACTGGCAAAGGTGTGGTACTTCCCCAGGTACATAAATTTATGGTTTGGTAATCCAAAATACTCAAAATAGGTTAGCAGTCATACGAGAAATAAAACTATTTGATAATCGGTACTGATACATGTTTGGGAGTCCTAAAAATACTATTAATATTATAAATGCGAAAGTATTTTTTTGTAGTCGTAGGACTCTTGACACAATCCAACTGGGGCAGAACCTTTGTCAGTTATTCTATGGCCAAACAGTAATGAGCATACATTCTGTGTTCCGATTTGAAGGGCAATGTTTCCAGATAAATTACAGGGCTTAGAGATATAACATCTTTGATCTCTGGATGACGAGCGGAGTGCAGTGCTAGGTAATGATTTGGACTCTTCATGTTCCAATAGCTGCGTGTCACTGTACTGTAATGTGGCAGACACGTTGCTTACCACCAGGCACGTGTACTGCTCGTCTCGTCAAATATATTTAAATCAAGCCTATACTTAAAATGTCGAGGTCAATAGTGGATGCAAACACTGCATTTTCCACAAACTCATAACACTGAGTAATGATGATGCAGCATAAGTTTACTTTTGTTACAAAATACCACTGCTTTGCGGTCAGCATACCACAAAAACATGGTTTCACACATTTAACCTATTAAGGCAACGATTAGATAATAGTTGCTACACAGGGTTTACGCCACACCGCTTTGAAAGTGGTATAGGGTAATTGAAATAAGTATAGCGATTGAGTTGAGGAGATTATACCTTATTCACACTTTTAACGTAAAGCATGAATCAAGCCACGCAATTCTGAAAATACATCGACGTTCAACTATTTCATTTAACAAAATAAAAACGTATAAACTTGAACGTTCAGTGATTAAAAAGCTGAGATTATATTTTGACATTTGTAAGGTCGTAAGTTGGAATTCCGCTTGCAACGTTGAGTACATTTTCCATGTGCATATGAATATAGAAATATGGTAAACGTAAGGAAACCTTTACACTCCAAGAATGTTTCGAAATCATGCGTGACCTGACAACATTGAATTGGCAAGCGTGATGGATTACGACCGTTAACTCTCTCCTTACGAAATCTCCAGGCTTTTCAGAAGTCAGAACATTTAGTGGGCTGTTTTTACTACAGCTTCCTCTGACATCTTAGGAGGCGTTCCAGTAGGTACTTATTACTTAACGCGATTTGCGCTTAAAACTTTAAAACATTACAGTGTGTTATGGTGAGGGTTATTGGATACAAAATAGTTCATTTTACATTTTAATAAAAACTAGGGAATTATTATCTCTAGCCCCTTTTTTGAGGACTTTCATGTAAATTTGTTGAATGTTATATGTTTTGAAAGAAATAGAGAGGGAAAAGTGCAAAAACCCTTACGGTGCGTTACTAGGAAGTGTCTAAATTCGTTAATTGTTTTCCGTATTGCTTGAACGCCCTCTTAGTCTCGCAACTTTAACCTATTAAGTTGTTTAACTATAACGTTATTTTCCAGAGCTCTGTCACTGCTCGCATGGCTCTAGAAGCACGTGCTAGAGTCACGTCGCTATTTAATTAATAATTTTAACGTTGTTTCCGGGCGGACGGACGGTAAATCGTAATTTGATTTTTGTCGCGTCACCGTGCCCCATGTTGTTGACATAAGGGGCTTACTTTGAGATTTTTTGGATGCAGGGTATTTGGAAAATAGGATAATACGCTTACTTTGCGTTAAAGATTTCAGTGGTGACTTATCAGGTTTGGTGTGTTTAGGCGTTGTTTGAAGAGATAATTATTTTCCTTTTTTTTTGTAATAAAAAGTGACGAAACGAGTAGGTCATGTGCCTGGTGGTAAGCAACATGACTGCCAAATAACAGCACAGTGACACACAGCTATTGGAACATGAAGAGTCCAAATCATTATCTAGCACTGCACTGCGCTCGTCACCCAGAGATCTAAGATGTTAAATCTCTAAGCCCTGTAATTTCTCTGGAAACATTGCCCTTCAAACCGGAACACAGTAATGTTTGCACATTACTACTTGGCGGTAGAATAACTGGCAAAAGTGTGGTACCTACTTGCCCAAGCGGACTCTGCCAAGAGTCCTACCACTACGTATCCTATGTATTTGTACATGTGCATCACAGATTACTGAAACAATTCATTAATCTGTGATGCACATGCACCAGGGCATTAAAATAAAATAAGTAGTTACTATCCTAGCACAAAAACCAAGTCTATACTCCATAAGCTTTCTATACATGATTCAATCAAGGCCCTGACCTCAGATCAGGTGTCAAAACGACCTGGCTGTAGGTACATTTCCAAAGTCCGATTGAAAGCCTCGGGCACAGGTAACAAATCACTGAAAGCTAAAACCCCCCTTTTAGGGCGTTATCACACTTGCGGATTGCAAAGTCTGCAAACAGCGACTTATCTCATTGACTGACCTTGTGGCTTAGTGGGTAGTAACTCTGCCTGCAAGGCCGAGGGTCGTGGGTTCGATCCCCGGCCAGTGCAAATATTTGTGCTGTGTCTGGGTATGTTCTATGTGTAATAAGTATGTATTTAAAACTAAATAAGTATTATATCGGCTTCCATAGTACAAGCTCTGCTTAGTTTGGGGTCAGATGGTGTTGTGTGTGAGTTGTGAATTTAATTTTTATGTGACAATGCAATTTTATTATTAATATTTTTTAAATTAATTTTAGATATTAATAATAATTAATCAACTACCATGACATAACTGTTAGCTTCCCAAAGCGTTATAAAGAAGGGTGATTTTTTACCTGTAACGTCCAAACAAACAAACTTTTAACATTACCATGTTTCTACTAATAAAAGGGTGCAGAATTAAGATGTGCCTATTAACCCTTCACGTGTTTTATGTCAACAATCGTTGCTTAAGCGATGCCAAATACCAAAAGTGTATCAAAATGTACACTTAAAATACTCATCTGATTTACATTACATTTTACGAGTCGGTAATCGTAATCAAAACTAAAGCAAACATGAAGCTGCACGAAAGCGTGCCCCATGCGGTCGTCGCAATCTCACGGCACACAAGGGACTTCACGTACTACGCTGACGACACCGACGACGCCATCGGTCGGTTCGTTCGGCGAGCGTTGGCTGCACCACCGAAGACCATCCGAGAGTTCAATTTGCGGATGGCCATCAAAGATAGAAATGCAGTCGTGGTGGAGGTGCTGAGCCGGGAGGAGGCGACTTAGTTAATAAAATAGGCCTAGAATTAGAATGAAAATGTTCCCTACTCCCCCCTATTTCCTTTTCTTCCTAATCCAAGATTCATGTAAAAAAAATGAAAACAAATGACAAAAGTCACGGACCCCGGAGTCTGTGGAGTTACTAAATTTAATTAAAAAAAAACATTACATTTACATTAGTGTCATATAATAATTAGTGTCCGACCGAAACTTCGGTTTCGGTTTCGGTTTCGGCCGAGTTTCGGCCAAAAATCAAGTTTCAAAACAGTTTCGGTTTCGGCCAAAATCGGCCGAAACTTTTGCCGAAACCGAAACTTAACAAGTTCAAGCACGTTCACGATTGCTCAACTTTGTTTTCCGCGGCAACGCTTTGACGGACCTTTTCGGGAATTATCGTGCGCCGTTCGGATAGTTCTGTAGCAACCAGCGATGCCAACCGCACGAGGTTCCTCGTACAAATACGAGATTTGTAGTCTTTCGTACGAGGTACGAGGACACTTACGAGATTATAATATTGCTATTATATAATAGTGAATACTAGAGCCATCTATCAGAACTTGTAAGGACTTACAAGACTTCTTACTGGTTTCTGATCTATCCTATTATGATATATATTGTGTTTCCATTTCATGCCCCTTACAAAATAGGTAAAATGCTAAATTTCATATTTTAATAAATTATATACTTGACCACGTGAGTTTCGGTTTCGGTTTTGGCCGGAAAATCAGTTTCGGTCGGTAGTGACATATTATTAATTTAATAATATGTCACTATTTCATTTGACTTATTAGCTTATTATTTTACTTTCTCAAATGGAAGACCGCATGACACCTACGTACTAATATAATAATAATCTTACCATACTTTTATTTATGATTTGATTTATGTAAAATGAGTTTTTAATGTAAAGTATTGGATATTTAGCTGTTTATTGCTAACCACTAAGATGCTCAATAGATTGTGTTTTAAAATCTGAGGACCAAAGTGATTTGACTATAGTTTTTGTATTCTATCGAGACAAAGTCTCGGGTCACAACTAGAAATGTATAATGGTATCGTAGCCCATGGATAGTTCAACCACATTTTGTCGCGCTTGTGTGAAAACTTTTATCGCCCCACCCCAGCGGGTCCCAGGTCTCCCCCTCCTCTCATTTGCCACAGAATCGCGTCACGTACGTAAAAGCCGTCACGTAATTACAAAAACGGATTTAGATTTTGTTTTATGTACGAGTGTGGGTTATAATGATGTTCTGATTTAGTTCGTTGTTTTTTAACGTTTGGTATAAAATAATATTATTTTTATATTTGTAAATATTTTTAACGTCTGGTTAGGAGTCTGGAAACCAGTGTTACAAGCTGTGTGTTTGAAAAGCTGAAAATGTAACATTTTTTACCGCGAACGTTCATAAAGACGATACAATGTACAGTATCTTTAATACTTAGAAAATTAACTATAACGGACAAATGTTTTAATACATTAGTTACACTATTATTACTAAAAAAATAACACAAATTCAACGAAACTATTTTGACCAATTACAAATTCCCTGAACTTCTAAAGCAGATGGGCTCAGATGACCTCCACTGCTATCACTGACTTCAGACTAGCGTACAATATAGGGCCCTACTAACCGATATACTGCTACTAAACCTGAAGAATTTTTGAAAGCAGACTGGCCTCCTGGCTTAGTGGGCAGTAGCTCTGCCTGCAAAGCCGAGGGTCGTAGGTTCGATTCCCACCCAGTGCTAATATTAGTGTCATAATTTTAAATATTTTCACTGTGTCTGGATGTTTCTATGTATAATAAGTATGTATTTACAATTATAGAAGTACTAGATGCCCGCCCCGGCTTCGCCCGTGGTGTATTATATAGCACTCATCGGGATCCCGTACATATCCAACGGTGAAAGAATGACAAAAATCGGTTCACTCATTCCTGAGAATATCTTTTTCAAACAAAAAACCTCTTCAGCTACCTGCTACGCCACCTGTCGGAAATTGGTCGTACCAACTCAGATTTAAAAAAAAAATAGCAAAGGTTTATTTTCAATGCACAGATTACTGAAATTCAATGACGCAATCTTTGACACATGCTGTCATGTGTCATGTCAAAGCATGAAACGTACGAAAACTCTCAAAAGGGGAATATTTTTCCCGATTTTGTTACATTCTTGTTTCATGCTCCGCTTTAATTAATAGTAGAGTTATTTTCTATAGCCTAAAGCCTTCCTCGATAAATGGACTATCCAATAGAAAAATAATCTTTCAATTCGGACCAGTACTTCCCGAGATCCTAGCGTTCAAACAAACAAACAAACAAACTCTTCAGCTTTATAATATTAGTATAGATTATATCAGCTATCTGGCCGCCATATTACAATATTTGCTTAGTTTGGGGTCAGATGGTGTTGTGTGTAAATTGTCCACCAATATTTCAAATAATTACCACATTTACTGTATTAGACGGGAGACGAGACTACATCTGTTATGCCCGAGTGCAACAAGGCTAGTTTTTCAAGGTAGGATAGCAAGCTTGAGTTAACGAGTCAGCAAGCTTCTAGCTTCGTGTAGACAACGCTACGCAACGCCAGTATTGTCTACACGAAGCTAGAAGAACTGGCTAGCATAATAACACTAGTTTGCTACCCTAGCTTGAAAAACTAGCCTCGTGTTGCTCGGGCATTGCGCTGCTTGCGCATCTCGCGTGATTAAAATACTATTTGGCACAGTGTTGTTTATCATGAGTTTTTAATATCCGTCTCGTTAATTTTCCACTGTATTATATAAGCTCTATTTTGTTGAGATTATTTGAAATCACAAACATCGAACATTTTATAGCAATTTTGCACAAAAATATATCAAGCTTTTGGTCTCGCAATTCCTCGAATAAATGTTTGAAATACGGCAATTTATCTTTTTAAAACTGCAGTCCTGCTGAGTTCTACAGCGCAAAAAAGTAACAAATAAGCACAACTGATTAGGATTTATATACCACTGGGCTTAAATTTAAGGAACTTGAACAAGGCGTAATTTCAAGTTACCTTTTTAATTTTCACTGTTGTAATATTTCACTAAGTGGCGAAATAATCGCACCAGAGGATCAACGCAAGCTAGCAGCATTATTTTATCTGATGTCTTTGTAATAAATTTTAATTAATATCCCTCTCGTCCCGTTTTAATTAATTGCTAAAAATTAGTGTGGAAAACAAAATCCTTTTAATACCGGTACTGGTAATTTGGAGTATATTTTGAGAGAAGGATTAAAGAGTAATCAAGCATGGGACGGCACATTTCCATCAGGGTCCCGAAACTTTGAACGATTGTTTTGTAATTGGTACCACTAGTGGTTTCGGTACTTTGTGTGTTGAGAGGCAATTAAGACGAAAAGTAAATTAGGTTGATTGGTTACCTTTGACAGGTTGTTTAAAATTGTTGACTTTTATTAACTCAAATTTCTGCGTTACATTTTTTAAGGTAATATATTTTGCAGTAAAAATGTTCTTTATCCTGTTTTTGTTTTTTTATAAAATTACCTCATTATTTGGCTTTAGGTGGTTTCTTATGGCTACCAAATTTTGGGTAAGCAGAGAAATCGCATGGCTCAACTAACTAATCATACCTACGAAAATCG
Source organism: Ectropis grisescens (assembly GCA_017562165.1). Classification (NCBI taxonomy): domain Eukaryota; kingdom Metazoa; phylum Arthropoda; class Insecta; order Lepidoptera; family Geometridae; genus Ectropis; species Ectropis grisescens. Next base: position 3,667,479 of record CM029776.1, on the reverse strand, counting down.
TTAATTGTACTTTCAAAGAAACATGAATCTATACTCAAATATTTTGGTTAACATGTATAACATTTCGCGACATACGACGACTATTTTATTGCTCTTTTGCCAGTATCCTGGAATAAAACTGCACTTTTTTCATAAGTCACAATCAAAATTTTACTTTTTTTTTTTTTTAATTAGCCACTCCACAGACTCCGGGGTCCGTGATCTTTGTCATTACAATTATATATTATTATTTTTACACATATTTTGGATAAGGAGAAGAAGAGGAAAATAGGAGGGAGTTGGGTACATTTAAAAACATTTATCTCACACAAATATATATCACAACCAAATAGAAGCCAGACTCCGGGGTCCGTGATCTTTGTCATTACAATTATATATTATTATTTTTTACACATATTTTGGATAAGGAGAAGAAGAGGAAAATAGGAGGGAGTTGGGTACAATTAAAAACATTTATCTCACAAAAATATATATCACAACCAAATAGAAGCCAGAAATTAATCTAAGATGAAGAATCAGATGACATAAATAAAAACCAGAAATTAATAGAAGATGAGGAAGAAGAAGACTTTAATCAGCTGACTATTATTTAATTATTTTTTTATTTATAAATTACTAACAAATTGTCTTGCCAGACATATTGCATGCCTCTCGCAGAGGCCAGTTTGTATGGGGCAACTTTTAAAATGTTTTGTATCATCTTATCTTACCTACAAACAGCAATAAAGATTTTTGTATTTTTTGTATATGTTAAAATCTAATTCTAGTGCTCGTCTGTAGAGCCGATCACTACCAGCTGGGATTCCGCTAGTAATCGACTCGACATCGAGTGTTTGCCTAATTGCCTTTTGCCATTTGCCTAAGCTGCCTCCTCCCGGCCCAGAGCCTCCACAACGGCCGCATTTCTGTCCCTGATGGCCATCTGTAGGTTGAAATCTCGGATGGTCTTTGGTGATGCAGCCCACGCTCGCCGCACGAACCGACCGATGGCGTCGTCGGTGTCGTCAGCGTAGTATGTGAAGGTCCCCGTGTGCCGTGAGATTGCAACAACCGCATGGGGTGACTTAATAATATATATAAATAGTAGCTAATATGACTTGATTTGCTTAACAGCTTCGGGCAAACAAGAATATGTGGCAAGGCATGGCTGGGTCATTTGGAATATTATTTTGTGTAATTTATAGAAAAAAACACACACCAAACATTCATAAACACTGCATTGTCTGTACCGTCGCTAACATAAGGTGAGAAGGCGATCAAGTCCAAATTAGTGCGATATTATTTAAAAAAATCGTCATTTTTGACTATAGTAGGTACTGCGTAATTGTGTTTTTATAACATAACCTTCCAAACTTGCATCAAATACAACAGAACCTCTACAAGCTTAATTACAATTAAGCTATTTACAAAAAGCTCCTTTAATATACCCATACAATTATGTTTGTACTAGGTAGTTACGACTCGATATTGTTTTACAAACATTACAATAACGTTCTCAAAATTAGCAAAGCTTTGTTTGCATGATATAGAGGTTTCTCATTTTACAAAACCACCAAAAAATTGGCACCACATTCCGGAATAAATTATTTTTTCGTTCCTGTCACTCCAAAGCCACATGAATTTTTAATTACCTTATTCTCGTGAAAAAACCATTACATTACTATCAATTTCATTACGACACGGAATATGGGCCCGAACTCAGAGGCAACTTTGCTTCTGTAGCATTTTCGTTTCAGTTCACATCACAATAAGGCATAATTTCGATTGTTCTCGTGCCCTGTTATAGTTATAGATGGTACCTATATTGAAATAGGGGATCATTGGAACGGTCGTAAGCAATTTCTAAATTGGATTTTGTTAGGGTAGAGCACTCGAAGTAGGCTAAATGTGATGTTTCATTAAAAGTTGAAAAGCCTTCGGTACTTTTACTTTGTTGCAAATTATGTGAACACATTTGGAAGTTAATTGTTAATTATGTGTCTGGAGAAAAATGATAATATTTGATGATTTGTGGACCTACCTCGGTTTTTCCTGCGGAATTACACTATGTGACCATTATGAACATTAGTTTCAAATTTTCACTCACTCTTCTATTCTTATTATTTCACACAAATGAGACTTTGTTTTATTTATGTCCTTGGTATGATAATTCGACATTTTCATCGCGTGTAGGGCTGCGTTGGACCACCAACTCGCCTGAAGGTAAAAATACCTATGTACTCTGCTGACCTTGAAAAGTTTTCTAGATTGTTATCTTACAAGAAACTGGTATGCATAAAAAAAATTATTTAGTTTCAACAAAATACAATTTACTAACTAAATCTTAGGTAAGTATTACTTGTTGTGGAACGGTTTACATCCAAAATTTTTTTTTAATTTAGTATGAACAAAATTACAATTTAATAACTACGAGTAAATCAAGATGGCCATATAATCAAACCTGTCAGGTTGCTACAGACTATCAGACCATCTAATCTCTAATAGCTTTTCAGTAATGAACATAATGAGTTTTTTTCGTTTAGTCCGATTGAAGATCGTAATGAGACTAATTATACTGATTAGAAAACCCGCGACCCGTAATGTCATCTTGGCACGACTGTGAACCGTATTTTTATATTTATGTAGCTAGAAGAAGGTCAAGTTGAAGTGCCTGGTAGTTATTAGAATTGTCTAAGAAACGTGAGTAATTATTAATTTCGTTGTAGGGTAATTGGGAATTGGGCGCAGCCCGATTTCATTGTACGCGTATAAAACAGCGTTTTTCATCTTGCCTGTAGAGTTTTTAAATACTTTTTCTATGCTAAGATGTGAATAATCGTGTTGTTACAATATTAAATATTCGATCTATTTCTTTTATAGTTTTTTATACTATACTACGTTTCATTGCAGTCATTGCGGATGTATTTTACTACTCAGATCTACCAAACATTCTTGCACGCGAGCGAGCCATAATATGTGCAAAATAGGGTGCATTTTGCACATAAAATTTATGGCCATAGCATATAACAGCCAAATTGCTGTCTCTCTAAACCAGGAAGGAGTAAAGAGAGAAGAGAAGATAAAAATGTAGTAGAAATAAGTAAAATGGTTGCGAATTTGACATCGCAAAAGACTGCCAAAGAAAACTTTAATCCACTTAAGGCTCTATAAACAACATCTCAAGATAAAGGTCTAATCAAACAGAACATTGGCAGCACGCGCGGTCGCGTGCGGCGAGTAACCAACATTGTAACAAGACACTGTCACGCGAGGTGTTTGTATCGCTTAATAATGCCGTGGAAGACAGTAGCGTAGCCTGCGCATTATCAAAAATAGATTTCACAAATAGATATACTTTCATAATGTATGTCCCCAGAAAACTCTTAATAACCGCTTACAATTTTAAAATCTACGCACCAATATAAAAGTTTTTCAATTACGTGTAATAAGTAGTTATGTATCACAAAAAGCAGGATGAAATTTGATCTGAGTACATAGGTGTACGATATAATGGTATTTACCGTAGTCAAAAAGAAACTTAATAAATAAAAAAACAATTAAAAAAAATACATACAACTTAAAACTCTTTACCAAGTCAATCGATATACTAGTTTTAATTAATAAACGAGCGATAATAAATTATCGTTCGTATATTAGAATGAACGACAAAAACTCAAGCATCATTTTGATCAAGCTAACCTACTGTCTACCCAGTTTGTGTGCCATAACTCCTGTTGTGTTTAGGGTCTTGAAGTCTAATTGTGCGTGAATTATGCCGATTGTAAATAAGTGTGATTAAGCACCGACGGAGTGATTAGGGCAACAGGCTTACTGTTTCATTAGGTTTGATAGGCGGCTAAGGGGCCAGTTTCGGTATTTTATGGACTCCTGACCGCTAGTATTTATGGGCTAGGCTTTTATGAGGCGAATTCGCTCTTTAGGTTCTGTTGTTGATTTTATATTTGATGTGAGAACATTGGTAGGTATGTTGTTTATGCGTATTCTATATGTTGCTTATTGTACATGAAAAGAAAAGAGTTTAATCCATTTTTTTGGTAAGAACATCTAAAGTATGGATTGCGTTGCCTGAGTGCGTATTCTCTGATAGATCTGATTCTTGACATCTTCAAATACAGAGTGTAGCGGAACCTTCTGGGTAAACGCGCAGACCACCTTGAGATGGCGGTATAAAGCTTACCGTCTTTCTATAAAGAAATATCAGAATTATTTACTACTAGCAGCGTTCTGCGGGTTTTCGCGCGTAGTGCCCGTTCCCGTTATTTTTTCGGGATATAAAGTAATCTATATGTTAATCCAGAGTGTTAACTAACTCCATAACAAATATTGTTAAAATCGCTGGAGCCGTTTAGACGTGAAGGAATAACGAACATACACATTCGCAAACTTTCGCCTTTATAATAATAGTGTGATGTGTGTTGATAAATGAAGTAAAAATCGTAATATATAAAAAAAAACTTATTTTCTCTCTTTTAGATTTTACAGTTCTAAAAAAAATCAAATGATCAGTCAATAAAATTTAAAAGAAAATAAATCCACAAAGAAATAATTCCACTTTGTGCATTACTCAGATGCAGATCCTTTTGCCAATCCGTGCGGTAAATTACAGATATACGACAAATTATACAACAGACTCAAACAAATTAAGCGCGTTCAAGTGACAGAGTGGCGTTTAAAAAGCGGATAAAAACGGCTCGTAGCCGGTTGTAAGCGGTAATCCGGGTGCCGCGGTCGAATTAAAAACTCGCGTCAAATGACCGGAACCACTTATTTCTGGCGACAGCTTAATGAGCTACAGTTTTGAATTTGTGCCATTTTGAGTTTGGTGATAGCTCTTAGTTTGGCGATATTTCAGTTGGAAATTTAACTAGCAATTCAGTTTGTAGTGAACGGTTGTTTTGCTTAACTGCATAGGTAGATCATTATCATCATCATCATCTTCAGCCTATCCACTGCTGGACTCGATCCGTTCAAACATTGTCATTTATGATATTCGTAGAATGAGTTGTAATAAAATTTATTTGTATGCTAAATGTTGTGTATATTATACTACATATTTTCATAGAAATTTTAGAGCAAGACCCGATATTTTTAACAACTTATTTACGAGTAACCTAACCATATAGGTAATAATAGTAATAAATATGTCGTAATTGATAAAACTATGTTGCGAACATTTGTAAACACATTTTTACAAAATGTTCTGCTCTAACCAGCCACTTCATTATGCATAACACTTTTGTAAAAAATCTAAATTTCCAAAAATAAATGGAAACATATTTTTCTATACAAAATAAAATTATTTGTATTCGTATCGACGTATGGAATAAACGAAAGTCTTCAAGCGAAACAGTAAACATTTCAAAGTACAAATTCAAACCAAGTTTACGATGTTACTCCAACCACACAAATTTGACTTTTGTAAAAGTTTTACTTGTGTCATACTGGCTCGTAACAGTCGGAAAACATTGCCGGAATATCGTCGCCAACGAGTGCAGTCGCACGACAGAACTTTACACTGCAATCTAACCAGCGTTTCGTGTCAGCTTTCGATATCGAAGCGATTCGGTTTAGAGTGCGTTCAGAATAAGACCCTTTTGTGTTTTGGATTGAATGTGAATTGGAAATGTCGTATCTTGTTAGTGGTTTGAATTTTTTTTATTTCTAAAGAGTTTTCAAGTTTTCTTTAAAATTTTACACGCTTATGTTTTGTATTTAAATAAGCATTATTACAAGTTTGTATTCAAGGTAATAAGGCATACTAGGTACATTTTCAATTAAATAAAAGTGGTCAAGTGCGAGTCGGACTTGCCCATGAAGGCATCCGTAACATCAAAAAACATAATATAAAAGTTCTTGTAGTTCGTTGTTACTTTAATTAGTGTTTTAAAAATAGTGAATTTATGACGTATTAAGATAAAACTACTTAAGTACTATCTGATTCAAACCAATTTTTGTTCAAATTCAAAACATTTCAAACCAGCTTACATGGTAATGTACATCATACATTTTTTTTTTAAATTACAGCGGTTGGACACATTTGGAAGAGTATCTCGCCCAACTATTCAGTTTAGAAAAAAACATAATATGTTAAAAACCTCAATATCATTTTTGAAGACCTATCCATACATAGTCCACGCGGATTGTTTTGATGTTTTTTTTTTAGTTTTTAAGATTAACGCATTAGGATTTTCATACAAAAAAACTATAAAACTTGGGGGTGTCCCATACTTAGAACTGAAACTCAAAAAGTTATTTTCCAATAGTATAGGTAGTTCTTATAGTTTCGGAGAAAAGTGGCTATGATATACGGACGGACAGACAGACATACATGAAGAATCTATAAGGGTCCCGTATTTTGCCAAATAACCCTAAAATTGACTTATTGTACAATAATCAACTTAACGCGATTCAATTTTGCAGCATGCCAAATTATTCCTTGGTAATTTGATTTGTTTGTTTTTTGCTTTCATTGTATTTTCACATTTAATGCAAAACCACCTTTTACAAAAGATTACATATAACTGGTAAAAAATTTTAAATAAAATAACTGCCGTATTCCAAGCTTAAGCTGAAGATTGAGCAAGCCAAAAGACCGTTAATATAGTTTTACTTTTGTTTTTCGATCTGATGTTTGTACTTGATCGCTATCTTGTCTACGATAGAGATTCTTGATTCTCTCTTGATTCGAGGCCAGTCAGACTTCAACCACCCGGTAACATCTACTCCAACGAGTAGGTAGCGAACAAAAAAAAGTCAAGGTGGAATGAAATCAAGCAGATTCGCTGCTTTTCGAAACGTATCCAATAAAAAAAACAATTTTGTGACGATTTTTTTTGAAGACTTTGAAGTTTTTTATGAAAAAAGAAGTCATTGCCTAATTTTTTTTGGCACATTTCTCAACTGAATCCATAGTCTACACTGGTCCTTAGCCAATTCATCCTGAAGGTACAAACGGTAAAAACTATAAAAAAATCTATGCTTGGTGTAAAGTGATCAACAATTCAGATATAATTAGCCAAAAACCAATTTTTGGTTACGTTTCTGAAATCAAAAAAACCTAAACAGATAGAATAGCTTAAACCTAATTTTGTAATGCGTCAGTGAGTGCTATAAAATAAAGCTGATAAAATATAAGCCTCAACATTACAAAAAAAAGCACTAACGGAAACTCCTAAACTCCACCGCTAAGTTTGGCTACGAGTCATTAGGTAAAAAAACTTTCTTTCTGAACTAACTTTACTGTTTTAATTACGTTGAGAGTTTCAAAGTTTTACGAAGTTTGTAGGTGGCGCTAGTGTGACAATGAATTGATCTTTTAACTTCTTTCTTTCTGAGTTAACCGGTAGAAAATTCTTCTATTCTCTGTTCTATTGAGGTTCATTTCTTAACTAATATTAAAACATAACATTTTTAGTTTAAAAATAGTGCCTTCAGATTGTGATTCTCATGGGGAATATGCAAAAACACGTTTTATGCATACTTGAGAAGGGTAAGTGTGATTTAAAAGTAATTAAGTTAGTTCAGAAGTTTCATTTATTTTTAACCCCCGACATAAAAATGACGGGGTATTTGTATATTTGATATGTCTCTGTGTTTGTGTGTATGTCTATAGCATTGTAGCTCTTGAACAGACAAAACCAATTTTGATTTAGATTTTTTGGAAGTGAACGAATCAGTAAAAAATGCTACAGATAACAACCACTCGAAAACTGAAGACAAAAATTGTGAAAAAAATGTTTTGCATATTTCTAAATCTTATAATATGGTCAAAACAACACTCCAGGGATTGTAAAAATTAACAAAGTTTGACATAAAGTACATAAATAATTAAAAATATTGGTGGACAATTCACACGCAAAATGTATTTTTAATATAATTAATTATTCAGTTATTTATTCGCTCTTCTTGATTTCTAAATTTTTACAATAAGTATAAAAGTATAAACATTATAAAAAACTTAAAAACTAGGGTGCCGCCAGCAGCGGGGCAGGACCCAAGCTACCGGTGGTTAGGGCTGCAGAGAGAGGAACCGCCTGACGATGCGCGCTGTGTCGAGGATGACACAGCGGGCAATAATAATAAATAAATGATATTGAACAATTATATTGTACAATTTATACAGGCTGAGGTACTTAAGCAGATTTAACATGAATCCAAGTAAGACAACCATGATACCCAAATTACTACCTTATATGGGTAACTACCTAACACCTAACCTAGCGTGTGTGAAAATATACAAAGGAACAAAAATTTCCACGGATCTAAATAATATTTTCTGTTTTGAAAACACACAAACGTTCATTTCCCCCCGTTCTCTTTATTTTCCCAAGCTTCCAATCCATTACTCCCAAATCATACACTAAACAGTCTTTTCTCTACATATTTATGAGGCAAAAATCTCTATACACGTCGACACAGACAACTAAGAATGCCAACGCAAAATAACCCTTATTGCGTAACAATAGGGTCGGTTAGGCAATTTGAGGAACATGAGCTTGGCGCGAAAATTACGCACGTAAACACTGAGAAGATAGTTTCGATTGTATAGAAAAAGATCGTTTGTTTTGTCGTTCGAAACGACGAAAAAATATTGGGGAAATATTTTGGGATTCTACGGGGGGTGAGATACATTTTTAAAAGTAAGTACCTACTACTATGATAGCAGCTGGCATATGATATCCTAACGAACTTTAAACTGGCACAAAAGGCTCAAATTTCTACATAATCTCATCTTAGTCATGAACTATTTTGGTTGATCTTGTGACTCAGTTAGTTGTATCTGACCATAGATCTCTCAGTTTGTGGGTTCAATAACCACGTATATTTTTTATCCATTTTTAACTTGGTGTCGCTGTATACTTTCTGTTCAATATTATAGAAGTAGAAGTCATATTTTTTATATTTTGATGTTTGTGCTCAATCATGTTGGACCGTCTATACAAATTGAGTTAAAAATAAGAACAATTATAGCAGAATAAAAACAGGATCAGGAACTACGTGGGTAAAACCATGGGGTGCTGCAATACAATATTAAACGCATAAACTCATTTGCAAATACATACACAAGGTTATTTTGTGCTACCAAATTACATACCAAAAGTATATAATCTATCTAAAATATAAATTGATAGTTAACACAAAATTCGATATTGGAATAAATTATAGAACATTTGATAAATTTTCCTTCATTTAAACAGGGAGTTAATTTTGAAATAAAGGTTACATGTTTTAAGTACAAAAAACTTCCTTCGGCAAAGTACGTCCGTACTGCGATGCGAAACTCTCTATAAATATTACAGATTGCGTAACTGTCTTTGCAGAAGCGATTATAATTAGAATTGTAAAGTTAAGAAATCTTAAAATAAATTTCGTTACGTTAGAAAACATCCAAAAAATCCTCACAGGTGATGTAATTTGTTATTCCCAAATAAACATGGCTATTCTATACCAGTGACCTAATTACCGTAATGTCCTCAATGTCCTCTGTCGGCGACATGTGTTAGAGGAGAAGCTTCACTCTCATTACGGCACAATAAAGCTGGGAGCGACTTCAAACAATATTCTGACCGGATGACCAGTCCTGACAAGATACTGTTTGAGGTGTGGTCACGCTTCTAGCGAAATCCAAATTAATAATTTTCGTGGTCGAATATTATATAGAATTTCACAAAAGAGATTCCATAGAATCTAGCTAACCTAAAATATAGGAAACACCAGCAGATGTCCAGCACATATTGTCTAAGCCTATTTTATTAGACACCAGAATAATATCTATAATAATAATAAGACTTTTTTTGTAGTATAGGTAGAGTGACGATACGAGCAGGACATGTGCCTGATGGTAAGCAAGATGCGTGCCACATGACAACACAGTAAAACGCAGCTATTGGAACATGAACAGTCCAAATCATTACCTAGCACTGCACTGCGCTCGTCACCCAGAGATCTAAGATATCATTATACGACTAAAATAATATTCTGTTTCCAGAATAACACTGGCCCAATACAATCTGCCAGACAACGTATGACCTTGAAAGACTCTGGAAAGTGCCGGGTTTTTTATAATGTTTTTATTTACCGTTAAACCTAGTATCCAGTGATGGTGATAAAATTGTACATCTGAGTTTGGAAAATATCTAAGAGGCATAGGCGAGATTCGAACCGAATCATAGTAATAAAACCAACGTTCTCACTTCGGTCTGTCTGAAGCACGTACTCTTTAGTGAGAACTCTTAGTAAATAATAATATAGTCTTTCTAGACGATGATTTTCGATAATAAAATCGGCAAATCAGCCCTGTAATGGCACACAATCGCAGAGAAACAGAGCTCACGCGATACCAGCATCCATATAAATTCATCCTAGCACCAGTAATTTTAGCTAATTTTAGCTAATTCGGCTATCTGATAGTCAACACATGCAGCTATCATCTGATAGTCAACCAGCTTTATGTTCGAAAATTATGGGTTTTTAATGGCTGAAAAGCGATTAAACATTGCCCGCTCGTTGTGCGACCGAACCTAACTCGTTTCATTTTATTTACCTCTGCTTCTCCATCGTATTTATCCGTCGACTCAGTCTATAGAAACGATTTTCGGAAGTAGTTTTTCAAATGAAATTCACTGCAGAAGCATCCAACCGAAGTTTCCAGATATACCTGAAGCTTTTACAGGGATAATATTTTAAATATAAATTTAAGAACTTTTAAAGGAAGTCTTTTGCAGAGTTTTCGGCGCCCTACTTAGGTCAGAACCGTTCGGTATTTACCGGGGATCTTTGCTAAATGTATTCGTAATGCAACGCAATGTAATGTTAACTGAAATAATAATTAAATTTTACATTGAAAAGTCTTTTTCTAGTAGGTAAATACCAGTACCAAAACATAAAGTAAATAAGCTGATATAACTTGTAACAATAAACGCGTTAGAAAGAAAGTGGTAAATTGTCAACGAATATCTAACTAAACATGCGGAATGAAAAGTTAATTGCTCAATAGCAAATGCAATAAAATCAAAAAGACTTAAGTAACTAGTGAAACAAAAACGAGCATGTACGGAGAACACATAACAAAATTAAATCTATGATCTGCACGCGCTTCAATAGCGTGACGGATTATAGTCTTAACTTTTGTTTTATGGACCTGAGTCTCAGCAAAATAGCAAAAAAATACGTGTATTTACCAAACATTTATTCAGCATTAAGATTGAATATAAAATCAAAATATGATTTTTTTTAAATTATTTTTCATCCCACCACCTCGGAAAGCGTACTTTTGCTCCTCGAAAACAGGATGCAAAAGTCGATTTTACCCTCTAAAGAGTAAAGTAAATTTAAATTTAGAACATCGTGTGCATTACGTTTTTGAATTCAAAACATAATGAACACTATTTTATGCGTTTACCTTCTTGGTGCCAAATTAATCATACATTTTTTATATTTGTTAAAAACTCAGACTCGGAACCTCCTCGGTGTAATTTTTTTTAAATCCTTTGCGCGCAATTTTCTTTTCACGTATGGAGGATATTTAAAAATGCTATGAATAAATCAATTGTAAACGAATAATTGAAGAATGACAAGCTAAATAATTTAACATAATTGACCACTTAAATAATAGATACTAATAAAAAAAACCCTCGCTTGCTCTGTCATCAAAATAGAGCACGCAGTTAAAAAGCAACTTTGCACTCTTGTACAACAAATAACTATAGCTCTTTTGTACATAGTATTTAAAAAAAAATAGATACCTATACCGTTTCTTTCTTTACATGTTACATGTCTAGTCAATGCTATAAGTGCTAGAAGCTATACATAACTATCTAACACTCGCTAATATCTCCGTAACTCTCTCTAATTTCTCTAAGCGATGAGGGGGTCAATTGAAATTACATCTTTTTTATAAAAAAATTGGTTTATTTTGTGTTTTTATATTGTGACTTTTAATAAAGAGTTTTCTTATCTTATCTAACAAGAAAGTAGGTAAAAAAATATTGTTATTGATGAATTATGTATAATATAAATATTTATGTACGTCCTTGTAGCTAGATCTTAAGGCCACGCAGACTGATGACATAGTTATATTTTTAGCCTAAACAAATAACGTTTGATGTTGAACCGGATTGATCACACTCGGTCAAATGCCATCGAAAGCCGCTTACTGCGCGGTCTTCAAGCGCTTGAAGCGCTACAGCGATGAAAGCGCACTCAGAGACCGCTGCGCGCTGGCTACTCGCCAAAACTCTATCATTTTGAACTTCTCAGAGTGCCGTTTTGTTTTTCTGTATAAAATGTAGGCTCTGACCTACTTTTTTGCTGAAGTTTTAGAAGAGAGCAGTAAAAAGCTCTTTAGTTGTTAATGAAAGTGATTAGATTTCTAATAATTACATACTTGTTATAAAATCATTACTTATAACTAATAAAGTATGCCTAGAACTAAATTACAGAAACAGGTCAATTATGTTCTCGCTGCTTAGACTCGAGATTTTATCTGTCACAGAAAAGATCAAAAACATTGCTGAAACAGTTTTAGTATGAAAACTAACGTGGCTGTTATAAATTTTGAATGAATATACGGAAAGCTCACGTGCGCTATAGTCAGTCCAGTACGACTTAAGTTTTAGCCGCACCCGGCGCATTTTTTCAAGGAAAGGACATGAGCGTGACCGTTGCTCGTTTTTCATTCATTGACTATCTTTAGCAACAGTGGGTTACTTGTAATCTAATTGAAAATATGATACATTTCAATTGAAAATTATCAAAAGCGTCGGCATGGTTATTGAACCTTTCCCCCCCGCTCATTTAGTATTGTAAAGGCGTTCATATTATAGTTAAACGATGACCCGATGACCGTGTCGGAGACTGGTGGAACTGAAGAGGACATCACTTCTAGGATAGCCAAGGCAAGAGCAACTTTCGCGCAACTTAGACCCGTTTGGCAGTCGCGGAAACTGACCCGGAGAGTTAAACTCAAAATATTCCGGTCGAACGTAAAATCTGTATTGCTGTACGGGTGTGAGACGTGGAAGGTCACCAAGGACATCTCGCACAAGCTCCAGGTCTTTGTCAACCGATGTCTTCGCAGAATCCTGGGTATTTACTGGCCAGAAAAAATTTCCAACGAACAGCTTTGGGAACGCTGCGATGAAGTCCGGATCGACCAGCAGATCAAACGCCGTAAATGGAGCTGGATAGGTCACACTCTCCGAAGGGATCCAAACCACATACCGAGGCAAGCCCTAGACTGGAACCCCCAAGGAAAGCGCAAACGTGGTCGTCCAAAACATACCTGGCGGCGGACTATCATTGGCGAGGCGAAAGCCATTGGAAAAACCTGGAGCGAAGTCAAACGCGAAGCTCTAGACCGAACGGGATGGAAACTCACTGTGGACGCCCTCTGCCCCAGCTAGGGGACATAGGACCTTAAATGAAAAAATGAAAATGTGGGTTCGACTGACCCATGATTTCCGTTCTGTAGATACCCTAGCCCACCGATCATGGTGTATTCTGCTTACATTACACGCCCACTCGCGTATAAACTTAACGAACCCAAATCCAACGTCTGTTACACCTGTAATGAAACGCAGCATGGTGTTACAAACGCGATCTTTTCTTGTGATGCCTAAAATACTGCGACTGATCTCTTAACACTATTATAACTATCGAGAAAAAATCACTCAGGCACTTATTCCACAGCTAAGACGTTTTTCACTATCTATGCAAAGCTAGAGAAGACTCTAGATGCTAATTTTCTAGTCTTCAATTAGAGTCAACAAAATATTCTAATAACTTCGTGTTTACGTGTATAAATGGTACAGTTACCTTCGTTCCACTCTACATGGCCTTGATTCTAGCAACCTAGTAACAAGGCACAAGATCCAAGCCAGTACCGAAATAATTTCTACTTTAAATGCACCTAATTTACAGAAACAGCGCCCACGTTTTGCAGAAATAAAGATATTCTGGCAAGTTGTTAACTGAGAAAGATAAATGCTGCCGGACTTATAAAGTCTGGAGACTCACGCGCTCACGTTTTGTACCTACTTCCGAGTTACGTTATTTTTGTAGTGACAAAGAAGTAAAAAAATACCAGTCATGGAAACTGTCGATGGATATGAAAACTTTAAACTTGTAAAGACCTAAAGAGTAATAATGTTTCGCAATACACCAACTGTGTAGTTTTTTTAACCGACTTCCAAAAAAGACGACGTTATCAATTTTTTAAAATATTTATAAATATTTTTTATGTATTTTGTTGTTGTTGTTACCTGACTTTCGAAAACCACTGCACCGATTTTAAAATTTCGTTTTGTGTTTGGATGGTTTGGGTGTAAGTAGGCACAGGTAAGTAGTTATCTATCCACTACCTGTTAGATTTGGCTGGCCCCGATAGATGAGTGAGTAGCGCTATAGTCGGGGCATTTTAATAGGTAACATTTGACAATTCATCAAAATTCGACAACGTAACCTTGTAATGGCGGGCATAAAATAATATATTTTGTTAGAACTGCATATTGTTTAATTTTTTTCTATTACGACTACATATTTGTTATATTAATGACTAATACTAGCAATTTTACGATTTGTTTTCACTTCTAAACCATTCTAAATATAATAAACAATATCTGATCTAAAGAACTGCACGTCGCTACAATGTTGCGTCAGTTAACCTTTTTTGTTTTTAACCACTAAGGATGTTACTGTAAAATCGAAAGCTGATAAGTTGAATCGAATGCAAGGATTACTTGTGAAGAAATATCACCATAAATTAATGACCACGTTGTGACTATAATAAAACATAAATATATTTGTTATTATTTTATTAACTACTAGCTTTTACCCGCGACTCCTTCCGCGTAAAATAAGTAAGTATTAAGGTAACTGAGGGAGTACATATTTACTTGAACAGTAGTACACCCATACAAATTTACTTTTACTAATATTAAAACATTTTTGTACCTACAATTTCATGAAAATCAGTTCAGTGGTTTAGGCGTCAAAACTTAATAGACAGGTAGAGTTACTTTCACATGTATACTATAAAATAGTACTTACACTTTAAATATAAAGTTCCATGGTTTTATCTTCAACAACGACGAGTTTCCACACAAAACTTTCATCTCCGTTCAGTTAATGAATAATTAAGAAATCGAAATTACAAAATTGCTACGCGAAGCTTATTATATTATATATAGCGAAGCGATTGCTTCGCGTCAAGCGTTTAGATACGAAGTCATGGTTTTATCTTCAACAGTAACGAACTTTCATACAAACCTTCCATCCCCCATTTCAGCCCCCATTTCAACTCCGTACAATTCTAAAGACACAATTTCTTAACTTTTATAGGTTTACACTTGACCGCCATCTCGCCTGATGTTAAGCGACGATGCGGTCTACGATGGAGCGTGTTTACCTAGAAGAAACCGATTTCTTAAATTAAGTCTATCTGTTTACCAACTTTCATTAAAATCGGTTATGTGTGGATCTCATGCTTATAACTTTGAAAATTATGATTCATACAACCGTCCATCCCTTGTTTCACCTTCTTAGGGGTTGAATTTCACAAAACCCCGTCTTAACGAGCGCCTGCGTGCTAAAAGACACCTCCATGCAAAATTTCTCAGTTTTCCTGTCGCTTTTATATACCTTTATAGATAAAACTGCTAAAAATAACTGAGAATAGACAATATTATTGAACATAATTAATAATTTCTTGAGTGCTCACACCAATGATGAAGATAACAATACTAACTGTTGTTCAGATACCTACTGCTTAATAAATGCATTTGTCGAACCACGTGGCCTGGAGGATTTTTTTTGTTAAAATATGCACTTGTCATAAATTGCTCCTTAAATTTACGAAAAAAAATATTATTATGGGGCAAGGATTTACCTGATGATTTTTAAAATCCACATATTGGTGTTTCAAGTCCGTATCGATTCATTTCACTTTAATCGAGGTTTTAACTAGGTCACCTCACTATGACGACATAACTGACAAACGTCAAATGTTACCTATTTAAATGACCCGACTATAACAATAATTATTTTAATTTATTTTTCTGGTGCCAATTTGTGGTTTTGAAATCGGTTTAATTTTTGCACGAAAATAGCATAGTTTATTGTAGTTGACAGTAACGAGACTGGCAGGCTGGCAAACTCACTGTTCAGTGTCATAGCTTTTCGCATAAGAAGATATACGGCCGTAATCCACTACGTCACCAGAGGTGCTGAAAAGCTTGTTTATTTACATTAAGATACATACTCGCTCGCAGGCTTCAAACCCACGACTTTACCATGTTAAATTAGACGTTATCGATATTATGACACCAAGGCTATAAACGAAAAAACGTTTGAGACGCGGATTTTAACATTTTGTTTTATATAAACCAACTAAAATAGTGCTATTTAAGTTTGTATCACACGTTATAAGTATAGTTATGAATAGGATACGCCATTGTAAAATTATAATATCAGTACCGTTAGATTATTTTCCAAAGACATCAGTCAGATTATCAAGCAACCTAACCCACTGTAGGATTATCTCACACGTTAGATAATTTGAAAATGTTTATAATTTTACAGTTACAGGTATAAACTTTTAAATAAGGTTATGTTTAACAACTAATCACTTGAATAAAACTGGGAAGGGAGCGTTGAACTCATCATTAGAAATCACTTTTGCTACGTTGTGACAGACAGTTGCGATGTCACGAAAAAATCAGCTATTCCGTACAAATTTTACCTTTTTACCCAAAATTTAGCTTTGAAATATATAAAACAGAGATGTCTAGGGCGGTTCGAGAACTCCGCTTCAGTTGATAACGTCTCATCTGGCACCAAAAGTAAGATATAGAGTTAAGATAAGCAAAAGACTCCCACACGTTCCTTCTTAACAACTTATTTAGGATTCCTACGGGACCATGGCTCCTCAATGGCCGGGGGTTATTTACGAAGCGCTCGATAGCGGTTATCGCATACAAATTGTAGCTGATAAATTCCCTTTTTACGTTTGCTTCCAAATTGAACATTTGGGTGTGAATTTATGGCGTGGAAGGTTGCCCGCTGGAGATAGGTGTTCTGTTTTTTCTAGCCTGTAATGAATGAATGAATATTTTATTTGAATAGCCAAATAAAAGGAGAAAGTGAAATTGGTGGCATTATTCTTATTTAAAGGTATATCCTTTATAGAGGTAGCTGAGTTATTCATTACGTTCAAATTTGACTTAGATACCGAAGTTTTACGTATTTAGATGGTAGAACTCATTATCTTAAATTGAATATTGTTTTTGAATCCATTCGTGTTTAATATTTTGTATATAGATTATTATGTTATGATATATATAAAATTTAACAAATACGCATGTTTTTTTCATAATTATTAGGATTTTAGCTGGTTTTGCCCACTGTTGAGCAAAAGTCTCTCTACATTATTATGATGTTTTGATATTATGCTTTTGATGTATCATATAGGTATTAATGACTAAATATGCAATTTTTTTGTGTCTGTAAATGCATTTTTTTTATTTAGTAACAAAATATTTTATTCAAATTGCAAAAAAAGATGGGGAAGATGGATTTGTGAAAGTTGAAAACGACGAAAGTAAAATTACAGCTTTAAGGACAAATTTTTTGATTAAAATTGAATATCAAACAAACTCTATGAAAGTGAGCTAAAACTATCCTTATCATTGTGTAATAAGGACTACTAGTCCATATTGCTGAAATATTACTCTAATTACTGATGGAATGTTTCCTATACAAACAAATTCCTTTGTGGGCATTTAACGTAGTTATTAGTAATGATAATTAATGGAAGGAAAACGTTATATTTCGGACAAACTCCATCGACAAATTTGATAGCAACTTTTTTTTCCAATGCCTCTTAGATGGACTTAGACATTTTCAATTATGAACATACACAAACCTTCTTACACGTTAACTATAATAGGCATGACGACTCATTTTTGATTTAATTTGCCATCAAAAGTATTGATGACTGAAAGGATTTGTGAAAGAATTACTTTGTTGTCTTAAAAACTTCCCGTGATATCAATCACGACACGATAAAATCACAATTTTAGACTTTCCTAAAAACGGTTCATACAAAAAGTACTAAAGCGTGACGTCACCATCTGGTATTTTCTGCTGTGTTAAAACTTTAATCTGATGCGTTCAGTCTTTCCGACGTGATTGAGTAACAATCACCCAAGTTTTGACATTTATAACACTATAATACATTTATAAAGTCTTAATTAAATCTTACAAGGTATTAAATTTACATCTTAAACTTGATTATATTTTTTAAAATTCAAGTCCAATTCAATTTAATGTGCATGAGGTCTCCACTTATAAATAATTAACTATTGTTGCGCTGACCCTTTTACCTATGAAACGATAATATTGGCGAATTAACAAAATAAATACAGATAGAAAATCTGTTCTATTTATAACATTGGTAAAAAGAAAAACAAATCCCCTTAAATTCTATTGGCGTTTACAATGCCACCCGTTTCAAGTCAAACGAAAATCTTTGTCAAAGTTCACGACCTTGTACGAATCATACGTATTAACAAAATTACCCTTTTAACCACTACACTCGGTTTTACAACGTCTCGTCAAGCAAAATATGAAACGACGTTCCCATAAACCACGCCCCCTGAGTTCACAGACTCATAAAATATCATGAGTTACGAATAAAATCACGTGACATTTTTATCGAATGCTTTTAGAATAGCCAATTTGGAGAAATCGGAATGGCACTGGCGTGACTCCAGAATATCGGGAATGCATTATTTCATTTCAAATTTTCTTAATCTTACTTAAATTCGTTTTGCAATTTTTATTTTATTAAAATGGGATACAATAAAAAATGTTATTTGAATTCAAATATGTATTTTTCGTGGTAATGTATTTTTGATTGTCTTTTTTACAAGCTCTCATTATATAAAGTTAGCGTTTGATTTCTATGCCCGTTTCTTTTTTTTTTTCAAAATAAACCAGAAGTGAGATAATTTTATAATTATTGTATGGTGTAAGTGATATTTTTCAAATTCAGAATATACATATAAGTTCTCATACGCTTTATTTAAATGTGACTTATATGGTTTATCAGAAACCTAAGTAAATTAGTATTAGTAGTAGTAATAGAAACACAACAACGGACTTGAATTTAAAATTAATCTAAGGAACAAGACATTATTTTGTAAATCCAACTAAACATACTTTTCACAATATACAGATTTAGTTGATGTTTCGAACAGCGATGAACCAGTTTCGATAAAACTTAAACGAGAACCTCTTGTCTACCTCTGAAGCATGATCTATCAAAAAAATAGAATCGTCAATTCACTGTTGCGTAAAATAGTTTTTAATAGAGTGACGAGACGATCCGGACATGTGCCTGATGGTAAGCAACATGCCTGACACATAACACTACAGCGACACGCAGCTATTGGAACATGAAGAGTCCAAATCATTACCTAGCACTGCACTGCGCTCGTCACCCAGAGATCCAAGATCTTATATCCCTAAGCCCTGTAATTTCACTGGAAACGTAGCCCTTCAAACTGGAACACAGTAATGTTTGCACATTACTGCTTGGCGGTAGAATAACTGGCAAAGGTGTGGTTACACGAAAAAAAATGCAGCCGAATTGAGAACCTCCACCTTTTTTAAAATCGGTTAAAAACAAGACGTGGAATGCTCCTCCCCAGTTTTTAGAGACATATCTGAAGACAAAAATCACAAAATGTCAGAAAGGGTAAGTGCCATGAGAAATGATAACGAAATGCCTACGTACGGACAAGATAAAGGCTGTACCATATATTTTTCTTCACCGGAAATTCCGAGAAGTATTAATTTAAGATAGATATGATCCGACAGAATGGACCTTTTTACCTTTTTAGGTTATTTTAGGAACACTACATTGTGATATTACATATTTGTAACACACTTGGTCAGGGTTTTTTTCGTCTGTATAATTATAATGTATATTTTTGACCCATAAATAATAGCCTTTTTTATTGCATCCTTTTTATTTTTATTGCCATGTATTGCTTTGGTAAGTGAACTCTCAATGTATTTGAATATTATTCATACAAAACTACTAATGTCACTTCATTCACATAAATTCACATACTTCGAAATTAGTAAATTTAAAAAAAAAACATTATAATCAGACGAGTTTTCTCGGATCTCGGCTTATGATTAGAAATGCATTTCACGTAAAACTGTTTAATGATTGTTGTAATAAAATAAAAAAAATTACCCACCAATTATTTTCTACACATATGTATTTGTTACGTCACAAAAATAAATCGTATTAATTGTAATAATCTTAAAGAAAATGTAAAAATTTGTTTTTTAAATGCAAATTAGGTACAGTCTACACTGATAGCTTTACAAAAAAAAATGTTTACCACACCTTACCATCTGCTAGTTTCACGTTGTATCAACACAGCTCAAAAGTTATACGTGTAATTTCAATGAGCTATAGTGGATTATTGACCTTGATTGTGGAATAATAGAGTTCAAAGTTGTGTGATTCAGGAGCATGTCATCATTGTTACCGTGCGTTTATTAAGGGAATACGTAAATGTCTTTTTCCGAGGCCGGGATTAGTGAGCGGAGTTAACGAGGCTCATTAGTGAGTAGCGCCAGTGTGCGCCGAGTCTTATAATGCCGCTGTACCTTTTTAGGTTCTGTTTTTTGGGCTTTTGCACATTGAATAAACTGGTCAAATGCAAGAGAGACTGAACCGAGGGTTCTATACAATCATAAGTTATTCATTAATTTCACTTCAAAATACGCGTTCAACCCTCCCTAGGTTTTGTGGTATTATTAAGTATATGTCCTACCAATGTTATTTATGCAAATGTTTGAATGTTTAGACGTCTTTTACTTAATCACGTCGGAACGCTTGATTTTGATGAAATTTAGAAATATACTTGTAGCTACAACACAGTCTGGAATAGAATATAGGCTATTTTTAGATTAAACTAACGGGACAGAAACTGTGGGTAAACAACATATTTTGAGATCCTTTTGTACCCATTTTCGCTAATAAAGATATATGAATATGAAAAAAACCGAGGGGTGCAACTAGTAGGACATAAATCAAATCTTCTGAAGCCTTAAAGGTTCAACTGATTAAAACTAATGTGTTTAGGATTTCTCTGTTTCTTTGAGAACTAAACAAATCATAACTCAAACAAAACATAAAAACCATTGATTTTTTTTTTTAATTTGAATTCGTTTATTCTGTTCAGTAGTTTTCATTCAATTTTAGCCTTTCAATTACAACACATTTTTGTAATATTTTTACTGACATTTTAGTAGGGTTCAGAAGATTCAGAAGGATTTGCCGCGTAGTTTCCATTCACGTACTTTTCTCAAGATAAAGCAAAAGTAATGTTTGTGCCATTCCATACTATGTCCAAGTATGTTATAAATGTCAACCTAATCAGTCAAGCCGTTTCGACGTGATTGAGCATCAAAGATTCTAACCTTCACTTGTCAGTTTATCGTAACGGTGAACGCATCGTAAAAATTTACCAAGTCTAAAAAGGGTTCCTTAATGCGCAAAAATGAGTAAAAATATAAAAACAAATAATCTCCCTTGTTGTACGGAATCCTAAAAAGTAGTAGGTCGCGGTGGCTCGAGTAAATGCTAGTTCATTCGCGCTAACCAGACTAACTGGGTGCCTTGCATTTTAATTTGGGTAAATATTTTAATGCGGCTTTTCGTTGTCGTGAATTGTAGTTGCTCTTATCTAATGAACTTACTAGGTCGCAGGAAGGAAGACTATTTTCGTAAAAGATACTCGCATAATTAAATAAAATGTGGATTTTACTCGATACTCGTTTCCATTCATTTGAGTTTGTAACCAGTATCTTATAGAACGCAAATATGATTTTCAAACTCATGTGCATTTCACTCGTACGTGACAAATAATCATAAACTAAATCTTAATCTTATTAATAACTTGTGGGAACATTGAGCTATAACTTAAATAGCAGCGCGATATACTTACTGTGTTCGACTTTATACAAGGTGCAGCAGAAAGGTGCAACGATATTTATGGTAGTTCATCAACCATTACTAGGTTTTGAATTTATATATGTGAAAATTAGACATAAAAGATCAACATTTTTTCCATGAGAAGATAAAAATTGTTTGTTATTTTGTTTAACATACCCCTAACGGCCAGATCTCGGTACGGATTTTAGTACGACGTCAACGACGTCCCGGCGTCGGCGGCAAGATCGTTTGTCAGCTATACATGCGTTAGTGTTGAAGCTGGTCAAGTATACGTCAAACTTCGACTCGTATTATCTCGTGATCTACTGACTACCGTGCAGAGGGGAAAGAGACATTGGGTGATGAAGTCTACATTAGTGTTAAAATGGACTGTTAAAATATTGTTGAGGGTAAAGCCACCACGTTGTATGTATATATTTTTATGTTTGTTCACCGATTTCTGCGTCAATTATTGTAGACCGATTTTCTTATTTTTTTATTTATTTAGTCGTATTGTAGAATTCACTTCCAACTTTCGACTTAGTTCCATGAACTAAGTCAGGATGTGATGGCGATATCCTAAGAAATCGCGAGAAACCCTCAAATTTCAGAGACATATGTTTTTCCCATAATATTATTTTATTTTAATGAATGTAGTCAAAGCTACTCCTTGTAATATCAGTTATCTGACAGTGAAAAATCTGTTAGAAACATCAATGTAAATCTCTATTCAATAATATTGTTCACATGATTCGAATCAATATATTTATGTGTGCAACTAAAACGCCGTGACGGGGTATCAAGTGATTCACTATTGAAATGGTTACTATTCAACAAACACTACCCTAGTTTTGTTATACAGCGGTTTACCCTGCTGCACGCCGCCATATCTCACCCCGCTTTCAAATCTCAACATCTCGGTACATAGATCTATAGAACGCAGACAGTTGGATAAATAGACCACGCAAGTGTATGAATTTCTCTTCGATCACCGTTTCTAAGCTTGCGCGATTTGAATTCATAATATTGGGAACATTACACAAAACTCAATCGCAATATGTATTTTATTATTTCATTACCTCGACGTTTCGACAGCGTTACAACGACCGTGATTACGAGAAAACTTAAAAGGCGGTTGTGACGCTGCCGCTGCCGAAACGTCGAGGTAATTAAATAATAATTCAGGTTGTGATTAATTCCTGTGGAATATGTTCAATATTGTTTTCAATTTTAGGTCTTGTATAATGATGACTCTAATTACTGTTCTGAATAATAATTATCGCTTTCAGGTTTTCTTAAATTCATAGTAAACTTATTAACTTCCTTTGCGTGTTATCTGAATTTAGTGTCACAATAAGTGAATAACTTTAATAAACCAGACTACAGAAAACAATAATAATATGTAACAAATAAACTGTCTAAGAACACTTGGGTTATTGAGTCTAATAAGATAAAAGCTAAAAGGTAGAATCTAACGATAACTTAATTGTCAAAATTCATACAGCCGTTTAGAAGATACGTGATAGTAAAGAAATTTACAAACATACAAGATACGCGCGAAAAACATTACCCTTCTTTCAGTTGGGTAAAAACAAGAAATCAAAAACAGTATATGTGTTGTTACTCATATGTGATCTAATACTAATTGTTTATGAAAAAACAGAGGGACAACACAACCAATTTAATGAGATAGCTATATTTGAATGTCACTCTATTATTCACTGTGATGTTCTGCTATTCAGCAGGTCTGTAAATATTTCTGCATATTCTACTGTAGTTAAAATTGTCATATAAAAACAGCAAACCAGACTTACATACAGCTTACTAATTTACGTTTAATTTTTCTAGTCTATATCAAATGTGACGCAAGTTTACAATTTATTGTTTCACATCTCAAACTTTTTTATACTTCACCAACTTTTAATACAAATTCGATACAAGGAAAGGAGAAAATTTACGTGTCGTGTAATTTTTTTGACAAATCTTCCTTTTTGACATCCCAAGTTTATTAAAAGTTGTTAAAGTTACATTTTTGCGAAGGCAAAAAAAGATAGAAATCAAAAAGGAACTCGCAATGTAAATATTTATTTACAACTACATAAGTATTATATCAGCTATCTGGCCGCTTAGTTAGCTTATTTTAGGGTCAGATGGTGTTGTGTGTGAATTGTTCACCAATATATATGTATAAAAATCAATGCCACTTGTCGTTGTAAGTAAACTCCTTCTAAACGGCTGGACCGATTTGAATGATTTTTTGTATACGTTTTGGTAGGGCCCTGGATAATTTTGATTCACAAATCAGCCCGGCAGATAGCGCTGCAGTTGGTAACTAGGTTAGATTATATATAACGGGCCGCTAGTTTATTTATATTGTTGGTGATCTATGTAGGTGTCTATTTTGCCGTACATCTGCGGTACTAGCCCACAACTCATCCCGACATCAATCTCTGCGTTGGCGCGGCGCCAGCGGCCTTTCTGCCGCTGATGCGATGATGATGCTCCAAGATAGCGATCTGAGATATTGCTGTCGCACGCCACTTCCTATCGTTTCGCATCGCCTTTTGGAAACACTGAAGTTTTAACTTAATAGCTTGAAATTGTCAAATACTAGGATGTGCGTGAGTAAAGAATTCACAATAATATTTTAGATAGAAATAAGTCCTTCCTTCGCTTTGATAAAAAGTAGCCTATGTGCTATTCCGGTCAGATATTTATCTGAATTTCCGAGGAAATTAGTAAACAAACATTTACTTAAAAAACATAGGTTGTAAAAAGTAAGTTATGATTTCATTCATTACGAGACGAATAAAATACCTCTGCTTAGCCATAATAGTGATTATATTTTATTATCCTCATCAGTTCATCACACAAGTAAGTATTACCACTAGGTAAATCGTATTACCACTCAGGTATTAATCGAGCCCTATGACTGTTGGGCAAAGGCCTGGCTTTCCATTTGTCTCTATCCAGTGCTATGCATACCAGTTTCGCTGATTTTCCACTAACTCAGACCAGTCAATGTTTTTAATGAAAGTTCAATATATCTTTTTTGTAAAAGGCGGTTTTGTGTAAAATCACATTTTTTTTCTCATTTTCAAGATTTGTCTTACAATTCCTAATAGTCAATATTTTTACTCAACACAATAAAAAAATGATTAAAAAAACAAACCAGCTGCGCCACAGTCTCATAAGGGACTTTTTTTACTTTTATCGGTTTACACTTTAACGCCATCTCACCTGATGGTAAGCGACGATGACATGTGGTCTACGATGAATTATGTATAACTTTCAGATAAGGACAAAAGATCGCAACGTTGCCGTGACGGAGGCTCTGTGCCAGTGGCCAGAGAACTTAAATGATAATTATTGCACATAATTCTCGTAAAATAGGTATCGTCTAGCGTGTCGTATGCAAAAAGATACTCATTCAAAAACTAAAAATAACGTAAAAATACAAAAGTCAATCAACAAATTTAAACAATTGCTATTATAAAACAATTCTACCAAAAATACACTTAAGTTAGAATAGTATGTGTGTGAAGATCCCCAAGGGGTTTGAACCCACAGCATCAACTGGGTTTCAGTTGTCAGCTGCTAGGTAACCACGAAAACCGAGTTCTTTTTGGCAAAGCGCCAGTTTGACATGGATTTAAATTGTTCTACCCAAGATACTGTTACGTAATCTGTCTGTTTGTTTGTTCTAACGTCATTTGACGTTAGTTCTTACGTTAAAGATAATGACGTAGTATGTATATGATCCCATATCAAGCGGAACACCTGTGCTAAGCTAAAACAATTTAATTTTAAAAATCATTGTTAACTATTTTTATTACGGAAATAACCCGGAAAATCGATAAAAAACAGTTGGTTACTAGTTGTGACATTTAGTTAAAACAAACAATTTGTTCTCGTTAGTAATTTCATTTCTTAATTAATATATACCTACCTTCCTAGTGTAATCCACATATTTGTATAGCACTACCAGAGCCCCCAGTTTTCACACGTGTAGTTTCTGTCCCGTTATTTTCCTACGATGAAAAATATGAGTATCCTTCATGTTATTCTAGATTATACTCGATTTATGTTTCAAATTTCAATCTGATTCGTTGAAAAGTTCCGAAGTTATTGAACCTATATTCACATCCAAACATGTAAACATCCAAAATAACGTATTTATAGTGATAGTAGGAAGTTAGATAAAAATTAACGATCATCGTCATTACAATTTTTTAAATTCTCACGGGTAACAAACTTGTGGTATAGTCAGTTTAGACCGATTTAAGTTTCAGCTGCATCCGATGGTCTTTTTAGCGAAGAAGATACACGTAATTGACACACAACCGTCTGCGCTAAACAACGCAGTGTCATGCATATAAAATAGATCCAAAACACTGCCTAGCAGTGTACTAAGCCCGTCAACCAGAGATATATTATGAGTTACCTCTTTATTAAAGAATGTTGACAGTGGTATTTTATTATTAAATAATTGAACACGTATTTTTATTTAACGTGTACATTTTTGTATTTTATGAACAATCCACTTTGAACTTCGAGCTTTACCCTGAAATAGTCACTAAAACAATCCCCGTCAAATCTTAGCAAATAAATGATTGCAAGTAACTTTATGGCGGTAAAATAATTGACATAAATGTAGTGTGTAGCGCAGGTGGACTCCGCAAAAACTAGTTACCTATAAGATATTTCTACAAAAACTTAATAAAAGATATTTAATCTTTTTGTGCTTTGTTTCATTGAGTCCTACAAAAACTCAACATAAGATCTCTTTGTATTGTAATTACTCTGAGTACTGAAACAGTAACACTAATAATTACTGAAAACTGAAACAAGACCAAGGTTTAATTATGTATTATCAAAAGAAATGATCGTACTCAAGAACGGGATATTAGAAGAATAGGGTTATCAGAAGTATGAATGTAATGGTACCTACCTTAGGATTACGATTTGCCTAGGTTCCATCGGTCACCTTAGCCAATCAATAAAAGTAAGCATATGAAAAAAGAATAAGCCTCCCAAAAAAAAAACTACTGCTCCCTCTTTTTTTCGCTTGATATTATAGAGATAGCAATAGCAAAGCTAACGGTAATTTAGTTACGCGGTAGAAAGGCAGGTAGTCGTTACGATGGATTTATACGGATCATTGCTTAGCTCAATACAAAAATCTGGTCAAGTAAAAGGCTATCGTATAGCAAAAAAATTTAAGTCGTATTTGCAGTGAAGATACAAATGTATCTCTGTACAATAGACATGCCATAAATATTATTGCAGATCAAAACAAAGGCCGGCCGTATATCAGTCTCGTAGGGAGTACTCTCTCGTAATACTGTCAAAGATACCGTTTTTTTATTTATATCCCTCGCAACGTTAGTTCGGTAATAGACTGCCGGGTTTATTATCTCGTGTTGTTCCTTTCCGTGGTAAATAAATAATAAATCAATTTATTGCCAAATAAATAATGGGATCAGGACTTTGTTGACCGGCGTCGTTAGTTATTGCCATCTCAAATATCTGAAATTCAGCCATCATTTCCGCCTTGCTCTGAGACTCAGAAGAAAAGGGTACACAGTAAAACTCTTAACTCTTTACTTCTCTTTTATCATCTTTAATTATTTAATATTAAGTTATGAATACAGATTTGTCCAATATACTTTACAGGGGACAGGCTCTATCATTATTACACCACAGCAAATTTTCTCAAATTAATCTCGACTCGTAAGATACTACTGCACTTCAAATTTCACAAATAATTGACTACACAAAACACATAAACAAATGCGTCAAACCTTTTTACACAATTCATCATCACTCACTGGTTACCTCAACGGATACTGTTTACCATCAGACGGCTTGTCTGCTTATTTCCCAATAACGACTAGAATAGTTATTTATCAAAGCCAAATCCAGGCATCTAGATCGATTTTTCGAAGTTGCTTTGTGATACTTGAAATTCATATGGCGAAAAATGGTTCCCCTATATCTAATTAACAAGATAGATCTTTAATTAATCTTGATAATCATCGATATATCTCCTTTTTTTAGTTTTATTGGCGTATTCTAAACATTTGGTTAATGTTTTTATTTTATTTAAGAAAACGAAATTAAAATCGTAATAGTAAATTTAGACGATTGTGGCACCAAATTTGCTTAGAAGGCTAATATTCAAATTTTACAAATACTTACTGTTTATTTCTTTTGAGAACATTAATTCGTTTTTGTACATTATTGTTTTTATTGTTTAAAAATTAAGTAAATTTGAGTTATCACAACATACGAGTAGACCACAATCACTTCACAATCAGAGTTCGATAAAACACGTGCCTGAGAAGAAAAACAAAAAAGCCATCCCAAGTCTGGTAGTATTGGAAATCTTCGTGCCAACCACTACAAAACACCGCAGATTAACAATAAAACCAAATAACCTAGTCACAAAAATATCCGGCAGTATTGTGGTACCTATCAGCTCAGTATCTATAGTCGCATATCTCGATTCACTCGTATAAACTTTACTGTCCCGCCGATGGAGACAGCCGGGTTTTATGGCAGAAGATGATCGATGTAAGAGATTGACAGATCAAAACGACCTATTCAGGAATACGGCAATTTGGAACAAATATTGCTGAAGAAGTTGCTCTATGGTAACTTTTTTTTTACACAAAACCACACGTCTAATATTTTTCGAGTATTTTTTTTTTAATTTTACTTATTCGATATAATATTTTTTTTATTCGATATTACAAATACCTTAAGAAAACAACTTATATGCTTCGTTTAACATTAAACATTCGATTGATGATAAATATAGTTAACGTTAACTATACATTTATTGTAATAATTAGAACTTTGCCATTCGGAGACAGTAAAATATACCTATTATATAAATCGCTTGGATCTAACGACTGAGAAGAATCTCGTTAAGTTTTCTGATAAGTACTTTCAGTTATAATAAAATTAACTAAAATCTTCGTTACGTGGGGTCTAATGATTTCATTGGATGACATGTTGAACAAGTATCTGATAGCGTCTATTCCACGTAAATGTTGCTCAAGAAGTTATCCTTGGGTTTTATCTGAGGGATTATATTCATAGTGAAGTAACCTGCCAGAGAACTAAACTCACTGATATAGCTCAACGCATCAGTTAGCTGAAGTAACAGTGAGCTGATTATATCTATCACAGAACCGATAACCGTTAGAGTAGACAGATTCAAGAATATTGATCACGCCAACTGTAGCATAGAGCATAGGACATCACGAGACTAAATAGCGTGACTATTTACGAAAAGAATCTGGCAGTGGTTGAAAACGTTAGCCGAGGATCAGATTGAGCAGTGTTTTCGAAAATGTCTATGTACGAGAAAGAGATAAGAGTATTTAATACTTTTCGTCGTTAAGTTGGATTGTATTTTACTATGAAAATATTGCTTTTTGTAGCTGAATACTTTGTTTTTTTTTTTTTGCACTCTACTGATTGGCATAAAATAGCAGCCTGTAATAAAAACAAAGAACAACAGAAGATCCCGTTATTTTATTTTTTTAAACATCAGAGGGACAAGACGAGCACGACATGTACGTATTGGGGAGCAAAATACCTGCCTATAATAGCACAGTAAAAAGTCAAAATTATTATGAGCACTGTACTGCGCTCTTCACCCAGAAACATAAGATGATTTATCTCTATGGCCTGTAATTCCACTGGAAACATTGCTCTTCAATCCAAAAAACAGTGATATTCACACATTACTGCTTCGTGGCAGAGATGTGTTACTTCCCCAGGTGGACAGAGCTCTACCAAACAAGATGCTACTCAGACGATCCCGAATAAATGTGAATAAAAATCACCACTTTTTAAGTCTTCCTACAAATTCGATATAGACCCATAGCTTCAATTACGAAAGCCATAGAATTTTCATTTCGTATCTTGAATAAGCCGGATCGGTGTCATTGTGCGCAGAATTTAATCCGGAACCCTTCGTTTGCGGCGCTTTGTTAGGCTCTCCTTGATGATGTAGGGCTTACGATAATTTTGTGTTCGCGGAAATGGCGCGAGAGCGTTAAGTTTCAATCGAGTATTTTGGTCGTTTCTATTAAAATTATAGGAAATTGAGAGATCCGATTTTAGACGAGATGTAAAATTAATTTTAGAAAATGTGAGAAATTAATTAAGATAGCTTGTTTATTCGACGCTTATATGAGTTGAACATATTTTATATACATCTAAGGTTCTATCAATATTGATTGGGTTAATGTAGTTTTAGAAAAAGATAATAAATTGGTTGATACTTCACACACAACACTATTTGACACCAAAATAAGCAAACGCAGTCACAGGGAGTATTAAACACTATTGTTGCACAATACGTCACCAATACCTATAGCTTCAGATATACTGTTATTATGTATGTCGGTGACCCAAAGTTACAAAATGTATACTATAACCTACACGGAGCGATTTTCAGCCGCGCCCGCCGCGGTTGCGGCTCCGCATCTTCCGTTTCTGAGCCGCTGGCCGCTGTCGCCCAAGAACGCGGATAGCGCCCGCCCGCCACGTTTGCGGGCGATATTCTCAACCGTGGCGGCTGCAGAACCGCGAAATAAGCGGTCTCGTTAGTTTTCAAATAAAACCGTTGATCCGAAACCGCGGCAGGCGCGGATGTAAAACACTCGTTGAGTTCTTAGTCTTACGTGTACATAACGCTCCGTCCCTCTACGCCACTTTAATTATAATATGTCGGTGATGCAAACAAATGAGATTTTCTTACAAAAAGAGCTCAAACGGTTGAAAAAGTTTTCTTTCAAAAATACTTTCAAACTGCTTACTATACGGCGGTAGTACTTTCTTATCGAAGACAAGTTAGCACTTGACTGCCGTTCCATCTATATCATTTCCACTCAAAAATTTACAGATTTATAATTATCGTAAGTCTTGAGTAAATATTTGGAGAGCAATAATAAATCATCATGTATTCAGTAACATTATTTCATGTATTCAGTAACATTATTTTGTGATTTAATTTTATTTTTCTTCACATACTAAGCAATTATTCCACGCCTTTTTTAGAGTAAACATTGATTTCAGTTATTTTTTATGTCATTTGAAATAGAGGAAGACTTACATTTTCTGTTCTTGAAAACTAAATATCTCTGACACATTTTTTTTTTCAAATATCTTCGTTCCGGCCTGATTCTCCAATAAATAAATAACATTTCAATCTATCGAATGACAATGTGATCAGAGATAAATTTGCAGATATATACGGTTCTCGTTATCATAATCCCCATTTGATATTAGTGCAATAACAACGAAACAATATCATCACATACCTTGAAACCGTTGCACCGAACGGGACAGAACTGTGGAGAGTAATCCCCTCTGATTGAGGGATCGCGCGGCTTACTGCGGATATGGCGGCTATAACGAAATACAACAAACATAACAGAATAACGGGAAACATTTCATTTTCGTTATTTCATTTCCGATATCGTTGTTGACGCGGATTGGGAACACGTGTTCGACGATTGACTGTAAATGTGTCCTAGGCTCGGAAGAGTGCATTCATTATTTTTTATTACTATTGCCTTAATTTCTTTTTATAGTTGTTAAATTCTGAAATTTTGATTTTTTATTCATGCCCCGTGTTTTATTACCAAGGTAAACACGTATTCGGCGATTGACTGTATAATGTGTCCTAGGCTCGGAAGAGTGTATTCGTTTTTTTATTGCTATCGTTTTAAATTCTTTTTATAGTTGGGAAATTCTAAAATTTCGGTTTTTTTTTTATTAAATCTCTGTATTTCATTACCAAGGTGATAGGAAACGCAACATTAAATTCAATCAACATACAATTGATACAATGTTACAATACTTTGTTGGTCTGTGAAGACCGGATTGAGTACAGATTGTATTTTTTTTTAATTTAGAGTGACGAGATGTACCTGTGTAAACCTGTGCGTAATAGAAAGTAACAAGCCTGCCCATAACAGTCAAGTGTCAAGCAGCTATTTGAACATGAATAGTCCAAATAACTGCCCAGAACTGCATTGCGTTCGTCACTCGGCGATATTTATTTATTTAATATTTATTGCACAATAACAAAAATAATGTAGAAACGGAAAGCTTAATGCAAGGGCGCATTTTCTACCAGCTACCCGCTGAGTAAGGCATTTAAATGTTATGTTGGCAAATATAAATAATAAACAATAGAAACTAAAATTATTTTTTGAAACACAAAATAATGTGGGAATAGTTAAAAAATAATATATGGCCACGTTGTTAAATACTTTTATACATAAATATTAAGAATACGTAATACATAGAAATTATGGAATTGAATTATATGAATTATCTTTTAGCTCACTAATTGGCAGTGGAATAACTAGCAAGAGTGTTACTTAGTTTTGCGCGCAGTCGGGATCCCTAACTCCTGTACTAAATGACATGTTAAATAGACATGTACTTTGTACTTATAACCAAGACCAACATTACAATAATAAAATATTACCACTTTAATTTTCTCTTTTGATTGTTGATACCTAATTATATTGGATAAATCTTTACATTATGAATATTATCTCACACAAATCTTCAAATAAAATTTAATATAGTACCCAAAAAGTTCTCCTGATCTGTGAAAGCAATAATTGTATAAAATAGCTAGCTTCTTCTCATGATCTTTTTTATCTCTAACTTAGGTACATTAATTAATAATTAAACAAATATGTGTTGGATGATGCTACATTCGCGAAAAAATTATTTGTAAATTTTAGTTAAACACTAACTACGTATGTTTTAAACATAAGGTAGCGAGAAGCTTTCCATAGCATCGCTTACATCTCAAAGCTAATATTAAGTTCACCAAGTTAGCTACTTAGGAATAAAATAACTTACGTAGCTCAAGTTAGAGTGTAGCACAGTTTTAGGTAACATTATGATGGGAAGAACTTAGCTTTGTAAGCCCTCCTTGCTACGCTTTCAAGTTGAAACTTAGCTATTTAGATAGATCTAATATTAATTTACGATAGTGTTCGTTACTTGTTCTTATTAAATTTAGATAATTGCTAATAGATTTTACTAATTTTCATTATTTATATACCTTTTCAGGTCTTTCTTCTTCTTGCTACGCATTCAAGTTCAACTTTTATTATGATTTGCTTGCTATTTAGATACGTACATATAATATTAATTTACGATAGTTTTTGTTACTCGTTCTTATTAAGTTTAGATAAATGCTAATTCATTTCATTTCATTAATTTTCATTATTTACAAAAAATTCAGGTCATTCAACCTTCTTATCTTTGCCATGCATTCAAGTTCAAACTTAGCTATTTAGATAGCTCTAATATTAATTTACGATAATTTTCGTTACTCGTTCCTATTAGATTTAGACAAATGATAATAGATTTCGTTAAGTATAATTTTTCATAAATACGAGTATTTTCTTAATTTTCAGGTCTTTCATTTAGCCTCTTCCGTTGAGTATGATTATAGTTGAAAATGTATTTATTGATTTGACTTTGATTTTGACGCTTACGTGATCCAATATCCTATAGGTTTTGGATCACGTAAGCGTTGAAGAAATACAACGGTAAATCTGAAAAACATTACAATTATATAATAATAAATTAATTAAGCAGTAAGGCCGCCATTTGTGGTGCTAGTTCTTAAGTGTTATATTTCTCGTGTTATATTGTAATATTTCTGTTTTTTGTGTCACAATAAAGAGTTATCTATCTATTAATACCAAATTGTAAGCTTAAAAAGGAATAAACTAAACCAACATAACATTTATATGGGACCGTAAGTGTGACCTGAAGTGGCCGACTAAAAATCTGGCGAGGCCATAAAATCTTTACAAAACCAATACACAGTCAATCGTCGCGCGGGCGGGCCATAAAACTGTGGGCGTCGCTCTAACGAGCCCAGTAATCCGGGCGACAATCGTCCTGGACCATAAAATTCATACCAGAGATGTGGTTATTCAGATGTAGCCGGATGTTTTCGGTCGGATTTGAGTATAATTTTTATTCATGAATGAAATAAAATTATCTAAAGTTTTTGATAATTAGTCATCTTTCATTTGTTAACCATAACAACATATTTACGTTCAATTTATTTTAACATTAATAAAGATTTGATAAATTAAACTTATGGAAAATTTATGACTGAAACAATCATAAATCGTTTGAAATTGAAATCGAATAATGTTCTTTCATGATAGTAACTTTTATTTTTCACAAATTAAACAACTATGAAGGTTAAATTGAAATCAATGAAAAAATGTTTTTACAATTTCTTCGAAAAGAAAACTACTAAATATTGTACATATAATATTAATATAATAATATTATAAATACTGTTGATCGAGTAGTTTCCAGGCCGTCGTGCTGAAAAGGTGTGATCTGGTGTTTAAAAGATAAATTATAATTTACATTGACTACAACATGAGCTTAGGACTGGAAGAAATAAAGAGGCTGACTGACCTTAACCCATTAGTAGGGTAGTTAAAGTTACAAAAAATAAGCTTTTTCAGCTGGAGCTGCATTTAGCTTGGTCCAATTTAGCCGGACAATAGGACCTATTGTCCGGCAAAATTGGACTGGTCATCTCTATATAGCTCCGAACGTACCTCTGAATAATCGACTAGGTTGGGACTTAATGCATTTAAATGTCCCGCGACACTTTCAATATAAAGCGCTCAATTGGAGTTTGTTTGTTCGGTAGTGCCCAGGAATAGATGTTTCACTTCTTTGCTTTTTTATTCTGTGTATGAGGATGTAAATACATTTGTGCAATATTATTAGTTTTGGCAGAATTATTGCGTTTCACGTTTAGTTCAGACATTTATTTGAAAGTTAGAGTTTTGTATTTTAATTCCACATTTTCTTCGATGCTTGATTGAGTAAGCGATTTCTGTTTCTTATTCTGTTTCCGTCTGAATTTTTAAACAAATTTGTTGTTTCTAGTTGTTATTAACTATAAATAAAATTTGCTTGACAGATACTCCTTCAAAAGAGATAGAGATGGTGAGAAAGGACATAACATTTTTTAACTTTTATAGGTTTACTTGACCTGCCTGACTTGACTCGCCTGATGTTAAGCGACGATGCAGTCTACTGTGGAACGTGTTTACTCAGAAAAACCATAATCGTCGAGAGATTGAAATAGTTTAATTGTTTTTTAAACATTTATTCATTAGGCTACAACTAGGAACTACATACGTAAATTTGACATTCAAAGTTTTTATTTATTTTTTAACTAAGGGGGTAAAATACCTATTGATAGTTTGGATAAGTTGCGGGAACCACACCAGAATGTAGTATGTAGCCAGTAAATTATGATTCTGATAATGACACTACTTTTGAAGTAGGAATATTACTCGTAATAAGTAGGTTTTTCGATAAACGTTATTTGATATACAAAACGTATTACAATATAAAAGTAATGATCTTGCGATAACTAACTACAGAATATTATTAGACCATAAATTTTGTGTAATAAAGCACTTTAGTAACACAAAGAATTTATTTACACAAAAGCGTTTTCAAACGAAATTGTTGGAAAACATCTCTCAAGTTTCTTAATCACCACACTCACCGATGCATTAAAATTCGTATTCACAAAACTCGAGCCAAAATTAATCTAAGTACGAGAGGAAAAGTCCCTCTCATTACGAATTTACCGTTAATTTACAAACATACAAAAGCTAATTCATATCAAGAGCATAATTACCCTCTTTTCATAAATTATTCCTCGTAGACATTCGTAGACGCCTGTAGCTGTAATGGCGTAGTCGTAGCTGTGTACTCGTAGCTCCACAGAAGAGCAGTTATTTCGTTTTAGAATCCAAACGCTTTGCCCAACAGCTTGGCAACGGTAAAGCGTAGGAATTCTAAAGCGAAAAGACTGCATTTTATTCGAATCTTCGTCTTCTTTCTTCAGGTAGATGGCATAATTGGAGACGTGCAGTGCTGTTAGCGTGTTACCAAAGGAGTTCGAATCGTTTAACTTGTTCTTTGGTCGGATTGTGCAATTTAAGCTCATTCATAGCTTTAGAATTTATACATTTTAATTATACTCAATTTAGTTATACATTTATGTCCTTTGAACGTACATTTTAAATTATTACACATTTCTTTTTTTTTTTTTTTAATTATTGTGTATTTCATTGTATACTTGTATAGGATATCCTTATGAATTGCAGTTTTATGGAATCTAAATTTTGAGCGTTGTGCCCCCAATTTTATTTTTATAAAATAGTTTTATATTCAAAAATACTCACCTATTTTTGATTAGCCTACATTTTATTAGCGAAGATGTTTCTTACCTGGAACAACGAAAATAAAGTTTTATTACTAAAATGTTAACAATTATCCTACATCTACGTGACATTCCAATAGCTGCGTGACTCTGTGATGTTACAGGCAGGTTATGCTGTTATCTGTTGCTTACCATCAGGCACATTTTCTGCACGTTTACTGTGTTCCGGTTTGAAGGGCAATGTTTCCAGAGAAAAGGCTTAGAGATATAAATAACATCTTAGATATCTGGGTGATGAGCGCAGTGCAGTGCTAAGTAATGATTTAGACTGTTCATGTTCGAATAACTGCGTGTCAGTGTACTTGTGATGTGGCAGGCATGTTGTTTACCATCAGGCACAGGTCCTGATCGTCTCGTTACTCTTTATTTAAAAAAAAGTGCCTTAACTTTACATAATAATTTAATTTTAAAAAAATAGTTGTCTATCCACAACGAAGTTAGCACGGGCTGCTAGTTATATACTATACGAGTATCTTTTTTTTAGCAACACTGTGACACGCAGCTATTGGAACATGAAGAGTCTAAATCATTACTTAATATTGCACTGCTCTCGTCACCCTGAGATCTAAGATATTATGTCCTACCACTACAAAACATGATATACATAGCTTGTATATCTGTCGGTGAATCTTAAGATCTAAATGGATCAGGTTGGAATTTTAAACTAAGCTTTTCAATGTCTTAATTGTATATCACAATGCCTCATTCTAGGATTGTTATCACGCACTTATATCGTTTTTGTTTGATAAAATTCAGTATACTAGCAGGAACGTATTTAAAACTTTAGTAATATAAATAGTGTTGAACAATAAGCTCAATGCTAAATAGTTTTGTTCAACATAAGTATAAACTGCCCACTAAATGCTACCGCTAGAAATCTGGGCCTTTTCTCATAAGGAGATAGCCAAAGGCATAATACCACGCTGGGTCAGAGCAGGTTCGCGGATGACGCACGACCTCGAAAGATTTTTAGAAATGTCGGTTTTACATAATGTTTTTCTCACCGTTAAGGATAAGATAAGATACATCTTTATTTAGTTTACATGATATGAGATTTACAATTATTTAACAAATAGAAAGTGGACCCCAAAGCCAGGCCAATACCTTGGAATTCCTCTGTTAAGTTTACACAAATTTCGCGCATTTCACGGTGATGTTAAATTAGTAATTATAATTTAATTAATTTATACTTTTATAATAACAAATAGTTTAATTTACGGTGGAATCTATGTCTAACAAATTAGTAAGGTATGACTTAGCTATGAGTAAAACCAGTCGTTATGACTTGCACCTTGACAGTTGATAGTACTTAATACAGTGCTATTTTTAACGAATATAAAACGCCATTTGAGATTCCGTCGGGCAGCAATTACTGCACGGAATTGTATCATAATTGTAATTTCGGTCGACCGCGCTTACAGCCCCCGATAACATCGGGACCGTTTGTGACCGGCCTAAATGGCAACTTTTAACGTAATAGACGCCTAGACGATGTAACAGTACTCGATGTTATAATGTCATATCCTTATTTCCAAATTTAATATAACGTATTCCTTGAAAATATCTTTTACATCTTTAATTAAAATTGATGATAGATTATTAACCAAACGTTAAACAAATAAATAAATATTGGTGGACACTTAACACAACACCATCTGACAAACTAAGCAAAGCTATACAATACATAAATAGTTTTTAATACATACTTATTGTACATGGAAACACCTAGACACAGTACAATTATTTGAATTCATCACACAAATATATGCACTGGGTGGCAATCGAACCCATGACCCACGGCTTCGTAGAAAGAGTTACTACAAGACACAGATTACAGAAACAAAGGCAGAGTTAGTTGCTTATCATAGAAATTTACAATATAAAAACAGGAGGATTAAATTAAAAATAGTAAACAAAATATAAATATATAATAATAGTACTTTTTAAAAACGATAGGTACTTGGTATTAGTTGTAGAATAATAAGTAACTGTTTCAAACGATACGGTAAACTTATAAATTTACGTAGCAATAGAGATAATTTTCATCAACCACGATTTGAATTTTATGTTTTTGACTACTAGAACAGAATTTTAATTAGTATTCTAAAGTAATTAGGTACTTTATAGATCTGTTACAGTATTTGTTGCGTGTTGTATTTTGTTTAATTTCACGTAGATACTATTTGATATTATCCGATTGAAAAAGATAAATCGACAAGATACAACTAGTCATATAAGCGCCAGCTTATATAATATATCAATGTCAGTAATTTGACTTTGTATATTTTCAGTCATAATTGATGCTCTGAAAGCGCCGCACTCTTTTGCAAATACTACATCAACTATATATGTATAACTAAACTTAAGATAGATTGAAAATAGCTGTATTGAATATAGCTGTATTGAAAGTTTTCAAGACAGAACGTTCAAGACTGTTAACACAAGTCGAAACCGAGTTCTAGTTGGCTAGAGCGTCACAGCCTGTCGTCTCCGAGGCTGCCACTCAAAGCCTTTGTACGGATTCCTAGAGCACCTTGATAAAGGCATGCCGGCCCTTTCACTGTACCTAGTTGATTTGTAGCCTCGTTTAGAATTTCAACTACAAGTAGAATTTAATTTAACAGGATTTCACAATAATTTATTGAAGCTATTATTATATATGGGTGGTTTTGGCTCATTTTTTGCATGTGATAAGAATAATTTGCTAGTTATTCAACTGATCATATTTTATGAATTATACTAGCAAAGCCCCGCAATTTTACTGGCGTAGTTTCCGTTAAAGTAGCCCTTATGTACTTCCAGACCATAATCTACCTGTGTTCCAAATTTCAACTAAATTCGTTCATATGTTACGACGTGATTGAGCAACAAACTTCCAATTTTTTTTCTAAACATCCAAACATTTATACATCGACATTAGAAGGATAAACAGTGGGTAAATAGTGGACCTCAACATTTCGAAACAGTTTCGTGCATCCTGTTCACTGATAAACTATTTAACCACAGTAAATATCCCGTAATTAATAATCACTATATATTTAGCTACCTGTACCCTGCTACGCTTCGCTATGGCACATTGTAGTGCAAAAATTTGATAAAAATAATCCTTGATGCGGATTATATATCATTCTAAAATTTCAGCTCGATCGCTGCAGAACTTTTTGAGTTTTTGAAGCGTACACAAACCAACATAGCATTTTTATTTATAGAGATAATAGAAATAATATGAGGATAAACTATTGATCTAAATCACAGCAACATTATACGAATTATAGGTCTATGTACTACTAGGACCTAATGGCTTAAAAATGGTGTGTACATGTTTCTGTGTCAAATAAATAAACTCTATATTTGCGTTTTTACGTGGACAATACGGTAAACAAAACAATTAATTTCATTTTATTATACTTTTTTGGATACAAATTGAGTATGCAATCCAGAAAAATATCGAACTAAATGACATAACCGAATTCTGTCTTGTTTTTCTTGGCAAATCGTTAGAAAATGTTTTGATAAAATATATATATCCTGCGCATTAATCGTAATACCGGTAGTTTAATGCACAAACTACATGTACTGTACATACAATTATAAAAGACAAAAACAACTTGAAATACATCTACAACGTCTCTTCAAATAATCTGCGAATAATTACCAAACACCCCGTTTAATATTCGTCTGAAACGGTCCCGTTTTAATAAAAAAGAAGTGTATAATATCGCTTCCCCCCCGTACAAAGAAATATTCAAATTGTCCCGGAATAGATACCAATTCTTGGCGCCCCAATATCGGAATATGAATAAAGGTATGGGAATCTAGCGATGGCGTAGTCAAACCAGCGATATTTTTCGAGGAAGTAGGTTGCTAGTTAAATGTGCTGTGTCGTGATATTACGATATTGCAGGAGGGATTTTTGGAATGTGGCAAATCTGTTACACAATATTATCCTACCCATGGTAGACGTGTATATATATATATAGAATATCCACTGTTAGCTGTTGTTTAAAATTTGTATTAAGACACTTGAATTGAATGATGATAAAGTATGTTAAACTAAAAAATATCAAAATTAAAATTGGTACATATTTTATTCTATTTAAATACTGACATTATATCAAATAATTTAATATAATTGCGGGACCTGTCGTCACGCAACTTTCTGCTATTTCATGATATATATCTATCTATGAAGTATAGTCTATATGATCTCTCGAGTTATAGGAAGTTCTTATATTCAAAATATGCATTCAAAAAGGGGCGTAGTAGGCTTCATTTATTTTAATATCTGTGAACCGTAATGTCTTATAGGTCAAGCACGCGATTCGCCCATGCTCGGCTGCCGTCGGGATTAAATCTTCTCGAAATTGCCCCGTCCGAGCATCAGCCTCTAGCCTCCGTAGGCCGGCAGACATTTCAGTTTTTTCCTCTCTTCGCCCTCAATTTAAAGCTGTCTTTTTCCTTATTACCGTTTCAAAAGGATGCTCCTGTTAAATTACATTTCTTCTCTACACTTTCCGTTTTTCAATTAATGCTCACCTGTTTTAATTTCGATGAATGGAAGCTGAGACAAAGTGACTTTCAATTTTATTTTTGGGATTTATTTAAAACGTTTGCTTCTAAGAAGTTACTTTTTTCTACATCACAGTTATTCCAAGTATAGACGCTCAGAGAGGTTGGTCGTTTTCTTTAAATAAGAACAACCATTTAACAACACAATCTCGTCGTGTTACGATACTTATCGTATTTTTTATATACACTGTTGGGACGAGCACTACATACGCTCAATGGTAAGCAATACTTCTGCACATTACAATATTAGTACCACGCAGTGCTTTGAACCTGCCGTGACGGTCAAACCACTACCTGCACTGTACTTCTCGCCCGGAGGTATAAGATAGTTTCTCCCTTTCACCTGTAATTTTTCTGGGAAGATTGTCCCTCAAACTTCTTACTACAAAATACTTCCGGATTTCTGCTTGGTCACAGAATAACTGTCAAAGATGAGATATGTCAAATATATTAATATTTTAGAGAAATTGGCCGTAACAGCATTGCTGTTCGATGTTTTTCTATTGTCTATTGCTAAGTAAATAAAATTAGCAAAAATAATTGTATGGTACGATTTCAACAGCAAGGTGTTTTCACGAGACGGGACGAGTAGGACATGAGCTTGTTGGATTGCAAATCACCTTTCCATAACAGTAAAACATCGCGCAACTATTGGAACATGAAAAATAAAATCATTGCAAAACACTGCGCTCGTCACCAAGATAGGTATATAAAACGATCTGTGTCCGTGCTTTGTAATTCATCTGGGAACATTGCTCTTCAATTGTATCATCTATATTCTCAAAGATTTCATCAAGCTTAAAAAAGCGTATGTTTCAGCGCAAACTATCTATCTCACCAGCCAATAAATACCATTTGAAACGCTATTACCGTAGATTATTTTATTTCCTTAGATAGGAAGACACGTTACGCATTGCAAGCACGTACGGGCCCACCTTGCGGTTACGTATGAAGACCCATTCTGGCTTATTATCTGACTTCATAACACTCGAGGTTTTGCTCGCCGCCGTTACGTGTTCCTCTGTTAATACAGTGCCTTGTATAAATGTGATTTGATGATACCTTTCCTTATCTACATTTTTATTACTGTTCAAGCGTAGGTAAATGACAGGAACAATAATTTGTTTAATTTTTTTTATATCTTACAAACGAGAGACGATCTTCTTAGCATTCCATGGATTCATCGTGCGGGTGCCTGGTCCATCGTGCGGCAG
Organism: Ectropis grisescens; assembly: GCA_017562165.1. NCBI lineage: Eukaryota > Metazoa > Arthropoda > Insecta > Lepidoptera > Geometridae > Ectropis > Ectropis grisescens. Next base: position 3,625,346 of record CM029776.1, on the reverse strand, counting down.
AGAGAAAAAAATCGAGAGTCTTGTGACTCGGGCGTAGGTTTAAGGGGCCCCCTTTCTGACGTACATCAACACTCACTTTCACTACTCGTTTTTCTCTCCCTGCCCAGCCACATCTGATATGATCCTACTAGTGCATCTTTAGATACTCGTTCTAGTGTAGAACTTACTGCACTTCTGGATAAGCCAAGGTCTTTCAGCAGGTTATAGTGAGATTTTGCTGGCATACCTCTCGCTCCCACTTCTACAACATAAACTAACAACATAGTCGTTTTTTGTTTATTCGTTTAGGAGGTCGTAATACTTATTTTGTTTCATCGCGTGGTCTTTAGGTATATTAGTTTCCCACGGTACGGTAAGTTCTACAAGGACTATGCGTTTCATAGCTCTAGAAAAAAGGAAAATGTCCGGTCTGGATGATGAACACCCACATCCTCACGCATTTCCTAATAAAATATGTAAATAGTTGAAATGTTTTTTGTACATGTGTTTATTTTGAAAAATTGCTCTTTAAAATAAATGTTGGTGGAAAAATCACACACAACACCACCAGACCCAAACAAAACAAAGCTTGTACTATCGCAGATATCTCATATAATACTTTTATGTATAATTATAAATATACATTTATAATCCACAGAAACACCCAGACACATAACAAATATTTATTTTGTATTCTTCACACAAATATTTGCACTGCATGGAAATCGAACCTACATTCAGCTTTGCAGGCAGACTTAATTAAGATGAGATATCATCTTTGACATATCTCATCTTTAAGAAGTAAAAAAAAAGTTTAAAACTTTCATTTTTACATAAATACACGGGTAACTCACGTATAATGTAGTCAGTCCAATCCGACTCAAGTTTCGATCGCGTCCGGCGATCTTTTTCAAGGAGAGTGCGCGCGCGGGTTCGCAGCTCGTTTAGCACTGCGGGCAGCCGCACGGCGCGCACGCAACTTTCATTTTTGTTGTAAGAAAGACTTTGTTTTCAATTCTCCATTTACAAGAAATAGATAACATTTACTTTTACTCATCATTGCATTCAAATACGCCAAAGTATATGACATTGAAAATTTTAAATCACGCGTGATATAATTTAAAGAGTGCAAACTTTAAAAACTCAGGATAGATAAGGGTATCACGTAAATCTTTTTTTATTGTTTTCCAAAGGCTAAACAAGAATCATCTTTCGCTTCGAATCCACAGCAATAATTATTATTTAAGCATTATTTTTGATCGCCGTTAAGTACTGTTCAATGCTTTCAATATCAATTCATTTTCAATAGCATTCGCTTAGGAGATACGCTGACAAATACAAATATATGCATGTGCATCGTCAAACCTGCATAATTTGTTTAGGTCCGTTAGTAAATATCAGCTCCATTACAACAACATATTTTTAGGTAAGGCCAACGCAAGCGCTTGGCCGCCATCTCGTCTGAAGCTAAGCGACAATGCGGTACATTGGGTACATTGAGAAACATCGTTATGTTTTTCTTATACCTCTTAAGCACGTCATCAAAAACTTAATGTTCCGTGTGACTCGTCGTTGCCTTGTCAAACTACTATAATTCTCAACTTTGTATTCGAAAATGTTCATAACCTGTGCACTACTTTCCAAGCACGGCGATATTTCAATTTACTACTGCTGAAAGTACCATAAGCTTTTATAGCGTCTGGATTTTAAGTAATTTCACGCTTACTTTTTCATATTTCGTGAAATTATTGAAGTAAAAATTTCTTTGGGTGTTTATTTTGCACTAGAAGTGCACCGTTGTCTTCCTTTATGGCCTATGTGATAAGTAGCCTATATGTTCATCCAGACTAAAATCTAACTTTGTTCCAATTTTAAACTCGATACGTTTGGGTCAAAAATACACCATTTTAATTAGTCCACTTGGTTGATTTTGAAAAATATGGGTCACGTGTTTTTTGTTCTATCAAATTATCTTGAGTCGACTAAGATAGAGTATAAGATCATCAAATGTTTTGGAGTGGAGTTGTGACGTCATGTACTCGTAAACATCGTACAACGAAATGATATTCCTCGAAACTTCTAAGAACGGTATCTTCATCATGTTTTGTTTAAGAAAGTACGAAAATACCCAAACAATACCTTTAAAATATCTAACTGACGATCTAAATAGTTTTTTGAATAAACAAAATTAAAATTACATATAAGTGATATTTAAAACGTGATCGAAGTGTTAAGAAATCCAGTAGTACGGAGTTAGTAAAACATTTTACGATCGAGGTTTTCCTAGTTCGCGAGGTTGTTAACTTCGACATTGTCAACAAAATGTGAGATTTTAATTAAATTTCTCAGAGAATGGATTTTCGCATTTTGTTTGGTGTGAAGAGAACACGCCTGGACCCGAAAGCGAGTCTTGGCACGCCTTTACAATGTTCGTGTGAAGTATGCTTTGTAATCAGATTTCATTTAAAGTGTAGACTTTATTACTGAATCTACAGTATTTTGGCTACTCTCAACTGGTTTTTTTATTTAAACATAAAAACAATTAAACGAGACAAAAGATAAAGGTTAATGCATAAATACTCAACTAGGAATAATAAAGAATTTGTTCGATTAAATGTACCCACTTAATTTATTTTACATTGCAAATCACTTGTTTATGACAAACATAATCATTATGAATTGCCATGTTTTTTGTTATATTGTCTAGCATCTCCCTTTTCGGGGGTTCATAGAGATACCCCGAAGGGTTAGGATAGACCCTGGATGGACATATTGATCAAACTCAAAAACACAAGACAAAATCCTGATGAAACACAAGACGTTGGCGAAATTGTGCTCACCAAACATTTATCTCACACAAACATATATCACAACCAAATAGAAGCCAGAAATTAATCTAAGATGAAGAATCAGATGAAATAAATAAAAACCAGAAATTAATAGAAGATGAGGAAGAAGAAGACTTTAATCAGCTGACTATTATTTAATTTTTTAATTAAGACTAACAAATTGTCTTGCCAGACATATTGCATGCCTCTCGCAGAGGCCAGTTTGTATGGGGCAACTTTTAAAATGTTTTGTATCATCTTATCTTACCTACAAACAGCAATAAAGATTTTTGTATTTGTATTTGGGTATCTCTGAGCCCCAAACTAGGTGAACTAGGTGTGACTACACTTATGGCATTACATTGTAACTAAATTCGTAATACATAAACAAATAGATAAAATACATGTACAACGTATGTACGTACTCTTAACTACTACCTAACGTAGGAATTGATGTGGCGTGTAAATGAATAAGCGTCTTAAAATATTAAAACAATGTGGTATATAAAAAAAAAGTCTTGTAAAACTAGTTGTTCGTCATATTCTGATTTTTATACAGTTGGATAGAAAACTATGTATTTAACTTGAGAACACAAATCATTACAGCTCAATTCAAGCATCAATTGTTTATCAAGCGGAGCTCTGGTTCGGAAGTTTGTTCTGCATGTTGATCGTTCTCGTAATATCAGAGGATAAAAACAATAAAAGGGAATGTTTTGCTTTGGCAAATAATTGAGAAATAAGTAAAAGATTCTTTAGGAAGAAACAAACATCTCTCATTGCTGATAGACCTCCTTCTTAGGGTTCTGTAACGAAATGGCAAAATATGGGACCCTTATAGATTCGTCATGTCTGACTGTTCGTCCGTATGTCACAGCCACTTTTCTCCGAAACTATAAGAACTATACTATTGAAACTTGGTAAGTATATTCTGTGAACTGCAAGATTTTCTTACAAAAAATAGAAAAAAAGCAATAAATTTTGGGGGTGCCCCATACTTAGAACAGAAACTCAATTTTTATTTTCCATCAAAAGCATTCGTGTGGACTATGTATGGATAGGTCTTTAAAAATAATATTGAGGTGTCTAACATTTTTTTTCTAAACTGAATAGTTTGCGCGAGACACTCTTCCAAAGTGGTAAAATGTGTTGTTCGTTGAGGGATAAATCGTTCATCTCATCTTTAGGTGACGAACTGAAAGTAGTGTAATGTTGGCAGTATTTTGAATCTTTCATACTCAAATAGATGTGTGGTGTTGTGCCAAATTACACAGGACAAACTCACATACCAAAACATTCATGTCTGTAAACTAAGTCGCTATCACTCGATTCTTTTAAAGCTCATGATAAAGATTATTATTTGTCAAAGCTGTAGTCACAATCTTATATCTTATTTTCTTTACTATTAGATATGCCTATATCTAATAGTAAAATATATATCTATTATGGTTTTATATGCATTTAATTCATTTATCTTTTTCTAATCGTTAATTTTTCTTCTGATAATAATGTTTTGTTTTATTTTCTGGATATTTTATTACTACAGTTATTTATTACATATTTATTAGTATATTTTACAAATTTAATATTGTATGTAATAGTATGTAATCCCTATTAGTATGTATGTTTATTTGTTTGTTTACTTTGTAGAGTATGTAAACACATTTGATCGTCTTATTATTCGTTTTAGCACACCCCGCTTTTTATTACTTCTAAAAACATTTCCATCCCAAAGTTTCCTGTAAGATATCGCTTTTAGAGATAAGGCCGCCGATCGTAACACTAGTTTTAATATATTTATTTTTTCATTTACTGTATTGTTTTGTTTTGGTGTATACAATGAAGAGTATCTATCTATCTATCTATTATCTATGTGGGTGACGCGAGCAGTACATTCTTTTTTAGGGATTTTCTGATCTCAATAACAAGACAGGGACAGCTAGTAATAAATTCTGTATAAATTGCACAAAAACTGTTTGAGATGACTTCCACTAAAAATCCTACAGAAATGGGATCTGAGTTTGAAATAAACGTTTTGCATCTTGAATAAAATTCATCCAACTAAGCCGTGGAAGCGAATTAAAGCTTCGTCTCTGCAAATGACAGAAATCTGAAGATGAGTTCAATGGAGGTAAGATTTGAAACTAATTTCCCAGCCAAAATAATGCCAGCAACATCGCAACAAACTGCATTTAATAATTTATACCTGAATTTACATCTCAAAGCAACCGTAGAACTTGCAAAAAACACTGTGTTTGGAATAAGGATGTGGTTTATTTGATCTCTCTGTCTGTGTGTCTGTCTGTGGTACCGTAGAGCTCAAACGGATGAATCAATTTCGATGCGTTTTTTTAAATTTTAAAGGTTAGTTTTCGTGCGGTGGCTCTTAGTTTTCTTTGGATTCAAGGTAGCCGCCTCCACAAAATGGCGGACAAAATATTTTTTCATAATCTCTCTCGACATGGGTATCGAATGAAAGAGCTTGACTAATAGAATACTATACACTGTAAAAAATTTCAAATCCAATATGACCGCCACCAAAAAATGGCGAATGAGTGACTACTGCCTCAACAACGGTATCAAATGAAAGGGCTTGACTAGAAGAATGTTGTACAAATTACAAGTTCATGATACAAATGTTAATAATAATTTTCCATCATATGGTTAAAATAAATCTTATCTTAGTATCAGTAGACTGGCCTTGTGGCTTAGTGGGTAGTAACTTTTCCTGCGAAGCTGAGAGTTGTGGGTTCGATTCCCACCCTGTGCAAATATTTGTGTGATGACTTCAATTGTTTGTACTGTGTCTTGATGTTTCTATGTATAATAAGTATGTATTTACAACTATATAAGTATTCAATCAGCTATCTGGCCGCCATTTTACAAGCTTTGCTAAGTTTGGGGTCAGATGGTGTTGTGTGTGAATTGTCCACCAATATTTATTTATTATATTATAACCATTTTGCCATTAGTGAGTTCTTTATTAATATTATAAATAAGTGAACTAGTGGAAGATTAATATCGAGTATGTAATAGTTTTTCCAAACAAAATAATTTTATCCACCAAACACGAGATTACGTGTGAAAATTATTTAAAAATATTTTGTGGACAAAAACTATTCTTAAGATAGATATGTATAAGTCAATAGTAGTCAATATATGTATTGAGATACATACCTAATATTATAAATATCTTTGTAAAATTGTTAACGCCGTCAAATTACAATCTAACGCGTAAGGTTATAATCCTGTGGTACGTTAGCTTACTTTATAATTTGACGGTACAATGTTACAGTGACATATAAAGTATACACATTTCCAAAATGGACCAAGCTTCATGTTAAAACTTTAAATATATCATTCTTCTGTGCGTCTGTTTGTATTTAAACAGATGAAGATAAGTTGTAATTAAATATTCTAATTTTTCAACATTGGACTAATATGGATATTTGTTGCTCTCTCACGTTAAAAAAAACGGATTGAAGTTATAATAATAATATATACCTAGTACAAACGTAGATACAATTAACTACTTTTAATCACAAAAATACACATATACTACATTTTTATCAAACGAAGTTGTAGGTTGATTACTATCTATGCGTGTGATATACATGTTCGTATTTGGTTTTAACTCAGTTCGATTTTCATAAAGTAGGTACTCGTATTTTAATGATTTCTGTTACCATTAAAATTGGTTATCTTTAGTCGTTAAAGCATGGCAAGCCGCTAGCAATACTGTAAGCAACACTGAGCTGCGTGTTAGCATTACATAGTGTTGCCACACTACCTTTGAACTTCAGACGGACGGTACAAACTGTTGTTATGTGTTCAAAACAACTCGTAGCTTTTTTTAAATTAACCCATAGTTTCTACAAACACAATACCAAACTAAGCGCTACTATGCAGGTATACTCGTTTATCATACCATAGACACATTAGTATAAAGGAAACGTTTTATAGAGACTATTAGTCGCATCCCGCGTTTTCACTCGAGTTGTTCTCAATCCTGTTCTTTTCCCGGTATAAAAGTACCCTATCTGATTTTCTGGAGTATTATTTATGTTTGTATGTACTAAATATCATCCAGAACAATGAGTTTACATATACTTACCACAGATTTCTAAAACAAAAGGCAGATGGAACGTTCAGAACACAGATCCTTAGGTCCGGAAAGCAAATATTAAACGCCAAAGCAAATACAAACTCCAGTCACTACGAAACTGACTTCCGTCTCGTACGGGAGTCCCGTGTGATTTTATGTTTTGTTTAAGATTATGCCGTCTTGTGTCATCAAACATTGCAAACATTGTTCCCAAAAATAAAAAAGAAATTTCATAGGAAAGTTTGAATATTTTTTCTGGTATTTATATAATTTAGACGATTTTATTTCGATTGATGAATAGAAACACAACACCTCAACGAAAATAGGTCAGTGTGGCTATACTACATTGAAATTATTTTCCCTGAAGTTAAGGTAAAATATAGATTCTAATTTGGTTTTGAAGATACTCGTAGACCAAATTGTTGATGAACATTGTATAATTAAATTTTAAGCCCTACTTTTTTTAATCGTTATTTTTTTTTATTTCATGTGAATCGATGCCAAGAACAAATCCTCGCCGTTACTAGGGTTAATAAAAATACTAATAGTGTTGATGAAAACTAATCCTTGCATTATATATTATCGGTGTAATAATAAATTATTTAAAAATAATGTTTTATGCGTTTATTATACGTGAAAATTTCCAAAGCTTAACAACACATATTAAGGCACATATTGGTGGGATGCAAGGTGCTCCTTAATGGGGGTCATTACTCATGGCGCTATGACAGAGTACTTGAAATCATACGTGAAGCCATGAGCCTTTCAGTAGCTAGAGCCCAAAAGGGATTGACGACAATCAAAAGACAAATTAACTTTGTAAAAGAAGGCTCAACATCAAACTCCAGGAACAAGCCTTACTCAATCCTGGTTACAGCACCTGATTGGACTATTTTAATGGACACGTATGAAAAGCACTACAAAATCCCAGAGGATGTGAGTGTTTCGTCATCCAGACCGGACATTTTCCTTTTTTCTAGAGCTACAAAACGCATAGTCCTTGTAGAACTTACCGTACCGTGGGAAACTAATATACCTAAAGACCACGCGATGAAACAAAATAAGTATTACGACCTCCTAAACGAATTAACAAAAACGGCTATGTAGTTAGTTTATACGCTGTAGAAGTGGGAGCGAGAGGTATACCAGCAAAATCTCTCTATAACCTGCTGAAAGACCTTGGCTTATCCAGAAGTGCAGTAAGTTCTATACTAGAACGTGTATCTATAGCTGCACTAGTAGGCTCATATCAGATTTGGCTGGGTAGGGAAAGAAAGACGAGTAGTGAAGGTGAGTGTTGATGTACGTCAGAAAGGGCCCTTAAACCTACGCCCGAGTCACAAGTCTCGGGGTCTACTCGGTTTTCTCTCTCTCTGCCACACGATGGACCCGGCACCCGCACGGTGAATCCATGGAATGCTAAGAAAATCGTCTCAACAATAGTGGGAGTTTTTTCTTAAGACTGGGAACATTACACGCACACCAACGTGAGTAATTTGACAACGTCTGTGAGAGCTGTCACGCATACATTACTAATGACTGGCCTCACAGTGTTGTTCACGAAGGTTTCATCTGTTTAGAAATCTGTGATACTTACTTACTCTCTATCTATGATCGAGATCTTTTCAATATTTTTTGCTTCAAAGAGTAATAAATATTCTTACATACATACAAAGTTTCTTATTTCTAATTTTATTATGATAGTAAGAGTTACCATTTCTTAGACAGCAGTATGTATCATCGTTGTAACAATGTCTCGGGCAATATTTCAGACTGCCTTTTAGAGCTTCAAACGTAAAAAGAGAATTGTAACCTTTTTTCAACCTTAGTCTGGAGATAAATCTTTTTTATTGTCTTATAACTAATCCTTACAACAGCATTAACCTCATCCTCGTTCGTAAAATCACGCTTACCACAATCACGTATCATCCATCATATTTATTTTGCTCGAATGTATTCAGTTATTTCAAAACATACTCCGTTTATTTCTGTTTTATTTTCCTTCGGCGGGTTACAGCCATTACTTGTCTAAATATTTGCCGTGCTGAAAGCCCATCGCATTCGTTGTTTGTATTTTTATGTGTTATTACTGTATACTTTTATTATGACGTTATGTATTGCGTTGTCGGGTTTTTAACTGGTATAGGTTTATACTTGACCGCTATCTCATCTATCTCATCTGATGTTTAGTAACGATGCGGTCTACGATGCAGCGTGCTTACCTAAAAGAAACTAATTACCTCTTGAACTGAAGACACTAAGAATGCAATCAATGAGAAAAACTCACTCAACGCGTTCTGTTGCCTAGACAACGGATATCGGGCCCTAGACGTACACAATAAAGTATAATCTAACCCCTACATTCGTGTCTTTGGAACGTCAACCATGAAACGACGGCACTCTTTCGAGCTACAATCCTTCTGATAGAAAATGGGCATTAAATCATGCAGTTCTGTTGCACAGTCTCCGTAGTGTATGCGATAAAAAAACGATAAGCTAGTATTCTAGTCTTGAACATCAGCATTTGCTTGTTTTGCGATTATGACCTTTGATGTACGAATATATATAAACTCAGCTCAGTGCGGCAATAGTTTTCTGCACCAATACAAACAAGCTACTTATTATTCTATGGCTAATATGTTTGTTACGCTGTCGTATTAGGAAACGATTATTGTACCCATTCCACACACGTAAATGAAATGGGGCCGGGAGCTCACCCATCTTCAAAAGACTTTCCGAGCGCTTGGTCGATGAGACGCGTGACCAAAATGCTGGCGTTTATTTGGCCCAACGCATAAGCGTTGCCATTCAGCGTGGTAATACCGCCAGCATGCTGGGTACACTTCCGAGTGGTAGTGGGCTTGAATATCTTGATTATCTGTAGACCTACAGTGGTCTATGGATAATTCAGGTGTGCTTAATGTAAGTAGTTAGGTAGGTTTGTAGTGTAGTTCTCATTGTATTTTAGTTTTGTTAATAAAGGATCTGCCCAGTAAAAAAAATGAAAATGAAATTGAAGTTTTTGTGTATAATTCCAAATTAACAGCTTTTTATTAAATGCAATAAGATAGAAATATATAAGTACGGTAGTTTCACGCCTATACTACTAATCTAATTATAATTAAGTTTAGTACAGGGAAATGTTATGTTGGTTTGTGTACGCTTCAAAAACTCAAAAAGTTCTGCACCGATAATCTGCATCGAGGATTGTTTTTATCTAGTGGGTAGTAACTCTGCCTGCGAAGCCGAGGGTCGTGGTTTCGATTCCCACCCAGTGCAAATATTTGTGCAATGAATTCAAATGTTTGCACTGTGTCTGGGTGTTTCTATTTATAATAAGTTTGTATTTAAAACTATATATGAATTATATCAGCTTTGCTTAGTTTGGGGTCAGATGGTTTTGTGTGTGAATTGTTCACCAATATTTATTTATTTACCTAATTTTTGCATCACAATATTCCTCAGCGAAGCGTGGCAGGGTACAGCTAGTACTTTATAGAATCATCATCATCATCATCATCAGCCGCAAGACGTCCACTGCTGAACATAGGCCTCCCCCCTAGATTTCCACAACGATCGGTCCTGCGCAACCTGCAACCAGCGGTTTCCAGCGACCTTTGTGAGGTCATCTGTCCATCTAGTGGGAGGCCGTCCAACACGGCGTCTTCCGGTTCGTGGTCGCCACTCGAGAACCTTTCTTCCCCATCGGTTGTCAGTTCTGCGAGCGATGTGGCCTGCCCATTGCCACTTCAGCTTGCTTACTCTTTGAGCTATGTCGGCCACTTTCGTTCTTTTGCGAATATCCTCATTACGGATTCTGTCGCGCAAATAGACTCCGAGCATAGCTCTCTCCATAGCTCGCTGTGTGACTTTGAGCTTCGTTATGAGGCCCACAGTTAAGGACCACGTCTCAGTTCCATAAGCCATCACTGGCAACACGCACTGGTTAAAGACTTTCGTCTTTAGGCATTGGGGTATTCTGGACTCAAAGATGTGCCGAAGTTTCCCGAACGCTGCCCATCCGAGTTGGATCCTTCGCTGGACCTCTTTGTCGAAGTTGGATCTACCTAATTGGATCTTTTGACCCAGGTAGACGTATTCGTCAACAACTTCGAGTGTGGTATTCCCAACAATAACCGGTACAGGTGAGACATGAACATTTGACATGACTTTCGTCTTGTCCATATTCATCCTCAAACCTACCTGTTGGGATACTCTACTGAGGTCCCTGAGCATAGCACCGAGGTCCTCCAGCGACTCCGCCACAATGACTATGTCGTCGGCAAACCGAAGGTGAGTGATGTATTCGCCGTTGATATTGATGCCATATCCGTTCCAGTCCAGTAGCTTAAAACATCTTCCAGCGCGGCAGTGAACAGTTTCGGAGATATAACATCTCCCTGTCTCACGCCTTTCTGTAGCTGGATATGTTTTGTGCACTGGTCCTGTAATCGGACAGACATTGTGGCTTTACTGTAGATACACTTCAACACTTCGATATAGCGATAGTCAATGCGGCATCGCTGGAGAGACTGAAGCACTGCCCAGGTCTCGATGGAATCGAAGGCTTTCTCATAGTCCACATACGCTATACATAGTGGCCGATTATACTCCTCGGTTTTCTGTATAATCTGCCGAAGCGTATGGATGTGGTCTATGGTACTATAGCCTTTTCGGAAACCGGCTTGTTCGGGTGGCTGGAAGTCGTCAAACCTGCGTGCGAGACGATTCGTGATGACCCTCGAAAACAACTTATAAACGTGGCTCAGAAGTGAGATGGGTCTGTAGTTCTTCAACAAGGTGTTGTCACCTTTTTTGAAGAAGAGCACCACCACACTTCTGCTCCACGCTTCTGGCGTATTACCGTTAAGTATGACGGAGTCGAACAGCTTCTGGAGGACTTTAAGTACCGGTTTTCCACCTGCTCTCAGAAGCTCCGTCGTAATTCCGTCGTCGCCAGGTGCCTTGTTGTTTTTAAGTTGTTTGAGGGCCATCCTAATCTCATACAGGCTGACTTCCGGGATATCTTCGGTAAAGTGTCGGACTTTATAGAATACGACTTACTTAATAAATGTAGTGGTAGGACTCTTAGCAGAGTCCGCCTGGGGAAGTACCACACCTTTGCTAGTTATTCTACCGCCATGCAGTAATGTGAAAACATTACTGTGTTCCGGTTTGAAGGGCAATGTTTGCATAGAAATTACAGGGCTTAGAGATATAACATCTTAGGTCTCTGGATGATGAGCGCAGTGTATTGCTAGGTAATGATTTGAACTGTTCATGTTCCAATAGCTGTGTGTTACTGTGCTGTTATGTGGGCAGGCATGTTGCTTACCATCAGGCACATGACCTGGTCGTCTCGTCACTCTTTACTTAATAAAAAAAAACGTTTGTTGTTAAACATTGTACACATTCCTGTCATACACATTTATTTCAAAGATACTTTAGATATTTGTAAGGCAAACACATTCCAATTAAATTCAAAGAATGACTTATAAAATAACTTTAGAAATATATCACAGAAACTTCAATTGAAATTAGGCGAAAAACCTTCGCCTGTCGAGAACACGCCGTCAGCCGCGCCTTTCCTTAAAACTCCAATAAATTACTTTGCGACACCTATTTGACTATTTCGAGCATATATTTCAAACTTGCAATGAAAAACCCCTGGAAATTACCCAGAAAATTGAGGAAACCCTGGCTTATGAAACTTTCTTTTCGACTTTATAAAGGGACCAAGCTTAAGTTGGTCACGAGTACAATAAACCTTGAACTGTAGGCAATAAAGTGCAATACGGATTGATTTTGGAATGTGTTTCTTGCGTTATATTGTAGGGTTGAGCTTGTAAGTCACCTCACGTCTTGAGCCAAAGTCAGGGCTTCGCAACCTTTATTATTCAATAGCTAGATGTAATAGACATGTTTGAGGAGACTTTTGACTGTACGGAAGTTTAAGAAACTTTTCATACAAGTATTTTTAGTTTAGGATTTTCTTAAGGAAATTGAATCCTGGAGAATAGATATGTAAATAGTTTCAATTTTGTGTAATATGTATGATTAAAAGCTCTTATCAGATAAAGAAAAAATCCGATAAAGTTTTTTCGATTTACCTATTTGTCTTTGGTTGAAAGGTAAGTTAGTCGGGGAAGTTGTAAACAAAGACTCATCAAAATCGGTACATCCGTTTCGAAGTTACAATTCTATAGTAAAAGCGGCAGAATCAAATATTTTTTTAGCCTAAATTAACTACTTTTATTACATTGCCTTAAACTTTTGGTCCATCTATCGCATGTCGCGTGACGCGTCGGAGTAGGGATAAAGTGAAAAGTGCTCAACAAATCAGCCGAGGCCAATATGGTACGGTATTACTCGTTAAGTTGCTTAAGCTACTTGACTTACTTTAATCGTTTTTTTTTTCAAAAAAGTGTTATTTAAGGTCTAGAATGCGAAAAAAAGTTTCACTTTTACCGTGGTTTCATTAAATCACACAATCATTTTTTTAAATTAAATGTATATTGAACGTTAGATACCGAATAGAAGCCAGAAATTAATAAACGATGAATCATATGACATGTATGAAACCTATGAAAACCCAAAAATGAAAAAAGAAGAAAAAGACTGTCAGCTGACTATTATTTAACATTGTATAAATTCAGACCAATGGCAACTGTGCTGCCAGACATATTGCATGTCTCTAGAAGAAGAGGCCAGTTCAAATGGGTCAACTTTTAAATGTTTTGTATCACCTTATTTTACCTGCGAACAGCAATAAAGATTTTTGTATTTGTATTCGTTACTCAAAGCATTTTCAACTCAACCTTTTCCAGTCTGTTCAAAGAAAATTGTAGTCAATTTTCTTTACTCCCAGCTAATTATTTTATTTGTGCTCGAACCCCGTTTTACCTAGCAGCGAGTTCGCGCAGTATTTACACCAACGCTGGGCAATTCCACAAGATTGTCTAATTCCCCGAGGGTAACAGGATAAGCTGATACCCCGGTCTTGAACAGCGCCGTGATTATACCTCGGAATATACCTCGGAAAACGGCGAGAATATAATGGAGACAAAATTACGTCACTATTCATTTGTGGATTTGTGCTATAAATAGAATATAGAGTTACTATCTCCGTATTGTGTACTGTCATTCCACAGAATTGATACATTTTTTACAGGAAATTAATATAATCTAATGTAATTCTGATGGTAGAATAAAAGTATCTTAAATAAATAGGAATTATGACTGGGCTAAAAATATACCATTCTAATTATTCCATCCGGTAGATTATGGAAAAAACGATCACATATTATTTGCTTTAAAAATTATCAATAATAATCGAAATATATATATACCTATAGATCATCAAAGTTAGTTTACTTTAGAACATTTACAATATTAACGAAATATTACACAAAATAATGAATTATTCGTGATTAAGTCCTGTACTTTATAAACATTAAATACACAAAAGATACGTGTTTCATTAAAATTTGTCAATTAATTGTTTAACTAAAGTAAGTAAAAAAAATGTATTATTATTGTGTTTTCATGATGATTTGAGCACGCGTCTTCAGTCGTCAGTATTTACTCCCATATTTTTCCCTAACGCGCCAAAAGCAGTATAACTTCAACAATCGTTTCAAATAACTTCTTCTAACGGTAATTTCTATTCCCAACAACAATTAGCTTTTAAACGAAACTATCCGCAACGAGCCCGCAGCTAGGTGCCCGGTGCCCGGGCGGCCGGTGAGCGTCCGAATTAAACTTTATCTCAGAACACAGGGCGACACAGTAAATGGTAGCAGTAAGTTAATAACTAACCATGTAGCAAAACTTGACTTAATAATGTTGACATGGGTCATCCACCGACCAGCACTTCCCCAACGTGGTGTGTTATGGCCTTCGCAATATGGTTTCTCTTTATAATATTACTCGTAGTATAGATAGTAAGTATTTATACCTCTCTTTATAATATTTGTGAGGATAATAAGTATAGATAAGGTTAGTTAATAAAGGTTTCAACTTACGACAGGAGTCAAGAGAGCGACGACTGTCGATTCGAAGCCCCGGGTTCAAACCCCACGCGCACCGCTGTCTTTTAAAAGTCATAATCATAATGCCGCTAACTTAAAACGGTGAAATAAATATCGCAAGAGAAACGAGATGTCGAAAATCTTTCGAACTCATGTGTCGTACCCCGTATTGGGCCAGCGTGATAAATTATGGTTCTAAGTCTGTCCTTACGAAAGAAAGCCTTGAGTCCCAGCAGTGGAAGCATTTAGTGGGCATCACAAAAAAGTGATTTGTTTGAAGAAGACTTTCTTCTCTAACAACACTGTGGTGTTTAGGACTTGTTTTGTGTTTACACACAATCTGTGATTGCTATGTGGCGCTACTTAATTATTGCCTCTGGGACGAGTCTGTGTTTAATGGAGGCCTTCGGTAAAGTTTAATTTCTATTCGGGATTTTACCTCTTGGTTAGGAATTTGCAATGCTAAACTGAACCAGTCCTGTCCTAAACTTAATCATGATAATTGTTGCAGTAATTATATGTCGTTGTCGGTATTAGTAGTTTGGCGTGCTTAGCCAAACTAGACTTTTGTTTTAGGGTTCCGTACCCAAAGAGTATTATTAAACGGGACCCTATTATTGAGATTTCTCTGTCCATCCGTCCGTCCATCTGTCACCAGGCTGTATCTCAAGAACGGTGATAGGTAGACAGTTGAAATTTTCACACATGATGTATTTCTATTGCCGCTAAAACAAAACATACTAAAAACAAAATAAAATAAATAGTTAAGTAGGGCTCTCATACAACAAACTTGATTTTTTACCGTTTCTTACTCGATACTAATAACGGTGCCAGGAAACATTAACTTGTCACTATTCACAGAATATTTGGTTTTATGTTTTCTTTAAATATAATTGATTGAAATAAAATAAATAATTAAGAGGCGCCCCTACAGTAAAAAATGTTTTTGCCGTTTATTTACTAATGGTACGGAACCCTTCGTGCGCGATTCCTGCTCGCACTTGGCAGGTTTTTATTTTAACAATGCTAGGTTTGCAGTTGACTGCCATCCCGACTGATGTTAAGCGACTATGCGGTCTACAGTAGAGCGCGCTTACGTAGAAGAAATCGATTCACTCTCGATCTGAAAACACCAAGATTGTAACCACGTGAACACACTTAGCAGACTTCACAAAAATGTGAATTGTAAAACTGAAGATTCAACTAATAACATATACTATGAAAATATGCAAGGTACCAATATTGTAATCTTTTGATATTTTTCGACGGACTGTGGTCCTCTACCTCAAGTGATCTTTACCAGATATAACAGATTAACCAGGCTAGTTTCGATTACCGTAGAAATAGTAAAAACAAAAAAGGGAAACTTCCGCAAGAGAAACAACGAAAGAAGACCTGTTTAGCTATTCTATATTATGACTGTAATGCTGGTCATAATTATTATACATATTATTAACTTGAAAAGGATGAAAAGAGCCCATTGGACGATAAAATACATCATAAACGATACTTTGTCAGCTGAATCCTTGGCTGTAACGTTTCCACTTTTCGTGTACTTAATATAGTAAAGGACACACATCAAGTCCATTGTTGGATATACCGACTTATTGTCGCAATAGTTTTTAAATAAAATAAAATAATACATAATGATTAATTGAGTACTGAATCAAGAGTACCACCACAAACATAACTGTAGATTAAATTATGTATTAGATATAAGTAATCCATGCTATGTAAAAACCTATGTAGGTACATCTTATACCAAGATTCTCTAATAAAAATACAAAAGCTTAAAAAATACATGTTCCAAAAACTAGAACGAGATTTGTAATGTTTTTGAAGTGAGTCCCTGTTGTCATTTGTTTCAACTAAAAATAGGTAACACCAAATAAAATATTCACAAAGTAAGATTGGAAGCACTAAATTTGAAGCTAAACATAAGATCAAATATTTCTCTGCCTACCTATTTACATCGTTACCCACAAGGCTCCCTTGCCTCTTACATTGGCTGCTACTTTGTGATTTCCCTCGAGCTCACCAACGATTAGGAGAGCGAATCGCATCCAATTTTTATCATCCACTTACGTATCTATTTAGGCTTTTTGTTAAATTGCCTCCAAAGCTGAACGGTTACGAGCGTACGAGCGAACGGAGGTTTACCGCCAGTTTTTTTATTGATTACTCTCGTAAAAATGTGAAGAGGTTTTATTACCGTTAATGGAAAATTATTTTATTTTTTATAGTACTGCAGTTGACTAAAACTGGTTTCGATAAATTTATGTATACGTGATTTATATCTTGTGCTTACACACTTAGTGCTATAAATGATCACAAAATATGTTCTATTATTTTTTGAAAAAGAACGTCGATAGGGCCTGTTGGATTTATTTGCGTCAGGTAATCCCTAAAATCACCATCCTATTTCTTACTAGGTAATATTATAAATCACATCACGTCAGAATAGCTGAACGCATCAGGTTGAAATTTGGAACACAGTTGGATATTTTATTTTTTATACGAGTAATTTGATTTTAATTTAGGTTTTAAATCAACTTTCACTATGAAATTGTCATATTTGGATATTTTGTTTATTTTATTGAGGTGCATTTTATTATTTTTAATTCTGATTTCGATTTTAATTTTGTTTATGATATTATTTTTGATTATGTCTTAATTTTGATTTTAAATTAATTTTTACTATGAAATTGACAAACCTACTCAATATTTTTTGAACAACATTTAATAACGATTCTTTTTGTTTGATTATACTTTACTTTGTTTTTTCCAATTTTAAAATGTTTAAAGATTTCGAACTTTCTTACTTATGACATGTTTAGTTCTAACCACGTTCTAACGAAATGTAGGTACATAAATTGATTTAAAACGAACAGTCCTAATGTCCAAAACACAGGTGTGCTGCACACCTAGTTCGGGAAATTAGGTAATGTACCGACACATGTATAATGTACCGATTGTTGAAATAAACAATAATCAATTATAAAATTATCAATTGTTTGGAATAGTAGATAGACTTTTATTGCGGGATAATTAGGAACAAGAAATAGGTGGGTAAATCCGTAATAGGGTGGGAGCGCTGTTAGTAATAAAAAATCATCTCCCATTTGAGAGTTTCACGTTTATACTTAGCTTTGTCTATATTTTATGGGCATGCATATAAATTAAGTTTAAACGATGTTTTTTGATTTATCGGCACCTCTTGAGAAATACATTGGATGATTGTTCAACCCAGATAAAGTTGGGATGTGCCGCAAGGGTGTTAATAAATTATCATAACATATCTGCTGTTAGTGTTGTTGAAGGATATACATAATAAATAACATAAATAAATATAAAATAAATATTGGTGGACAATTCACACATAACACCACATATCAAAACCTCATTATGAAAGACAAAACTAACAAAAACTTAGGCGACCTAGTATCAAAGAGACAAAATACATTACTTTTACAATAGATAACTAATAGTACTAGTATATAGTTAAGATAATAATATTAGTTTACATTTGACCGCTATCTTACAAAAATTTAAGAGTCATGTAGTCTGTGATGGAATATTAGCCAGAATAACCTAATTAACTCTTCTAGAAAACCTCAAGTTTATATTGTTTGACGTTTATTTGCTGTTTGCAAAAACCTAGACTTCTATCAGCAAATAAATGACACAACAACGCTAAATATAAAGTTAATTTTAGTATATTTATGTAAATATAACTAAAATATATTTTAGTAATTACAATAATTAACACTGTAGGAAATAAATATTTCGTACCCACACGCATAAGGAGTATAAACCTAATAATAACAGTAACTTTTAAACAACTTGCTGACAAAACTCGAAAGAGAAATCAACAGAAATGTAACAATTATTTGGCGAACCAACAAAGAACATAAAAAGACGCAGTATGCAAATATTCCCATCGTAACATTTAAGTACTTCATACGCAATGTACTTTGAAGCTCTGATGCTGGCCGTAATCGCAATTCTCACTCTCTGCAGAATATTATACAAACCTTAATCCTAATTTTGTTACGCTTACTGTATCAAAATAATGGAGAAACGTCAAATACAGCACAGCTTTATTTACGAGCAAAGACATTTAATTTACAACCAAGAAAATAACAAGAATCTTTATAGAGCTAAACTGTTTCATATTTAAGATATCATTTGTGGTCTGAAGAGTTCTGACATGGCCATGTATTTAAAGTCATTTTAAACTCCGTCTCACAACTCATTACCATAATGTGATCATCACGTTGGTTATTAGGGGGCACTGTTGCATGTATTTTATAATGAGAAAAAGCCACTGTTATTATATAAATAAAAGCAAAAGTAAAAAATAAAATCGTACAAGGATAATCCTCTTCGTATCGTATGGCAAAACATTCCATAGCACGGTGACGCTGTCACCTGTACTATCAATAATCAGGTAGTAAAAATGTAGCCAAAATATTTTATTGAGAGCACGGATCACTTTTAAAAACCAAACAGAGATGATAATTCTAGATGGGGTCCATTAAACTATGTCACTTCCAAAGCAAAATTAACAGATTCACGCCAATAATAACATTCAGTTATTATGCCATTTCGGTCATTTATCCAAATATTGACTGAGAATACTTCCCTTGCTTAATATCTGTGCTCGTTTATTGATACCTAGTTAAGTTACACTACTTCTACAAACAAGTACCCCATCTGACATATCATGTTCCTGTTATTGACCGGGGGATTTCTCTCACATGGAGAATATCAAGCCTACCCAGCTACAAAAAAGTTGGTTGGTGGATTTTTTATGTCATATTCTGAACCGAAATCTCAAGCACAGTAAAAATCGTATCAATTTTCCTCTTCTGTGTATAGCAGCATACCATTCCATAGCACTATGACGCTGTCACCTGTTCTATCAACTGAAGTATTACGCTATAAATGCTACAGCTTTACTAAGCTTATGAGCAAATAGGTATTTATGCAAGCGACCAAGCGTGCCGTCCTATAAGTACCCCTCAGGATCAAGATATCGATTTACATGATTTCCCTTGGCTCGACTTTTATACCAACGACTTACTTTCAGAATACCTTCAAAAGCATCGTGATAAAAAACTTAATTCTGTACCTTATCTGGATGACTTTCTCATCTTCGTAATGGGTGCATTAAACTCAGAAGTTCTGAGCATTCCTAAGTTGTACTCAGTGATAAAGAAACTTTTGATTCTGAAATGCAAAAGTTGTGTAATGAGCTCTAGGGGAATTGTTTAGGAGAGTACTCACTTCGTTTACTCACGGATGCAACCGCTTTATGAATTTTTAATTGAATTACAGTTGCCTTAATGCACTTAGAGTTTTTGAGTAGCTCTGTATTATCATAAAAACAACTATTATTTTTAACGCCGCCTAGATTAATTCGTTTATTCTGGATGGGAATCAAAATTACTACTACTAAACCAAACAGCAGTTAAAGTTTCATTTAACTTTATTAAAATTGATTTTGCTACATGTAATTTGATGACGTGAATACAATATTAGATATAGTCGTCAAAACCAGTTCAGTTAAAAGGAATGAAATGTGGAGCTATATTTCTGGAAAGGATTTTTTATAATTTTCGATTTCAAACACAATCCAGGGTAATATTAATAGCAAGTATTTTTCTTCGACAATATTAAGCATCAACACCCAATCTATTTATAATTATAAAATAAATCCCTGTTTTTTCGGGTCACGCTAACTTGAAAACGGCCTTACAAATTAAGTTCATCTTTTTTTTAATGTTTTCTGATACTTTGAAGATGGTTCGTGCAGAAAAAAATATAGCACATAAAGTTAGAATAATAAATAAAATTCGTGGCTTTATTAATAACCGTATAAAGCTCCAAAGAAGCGGGTTTAAAAACTAGCTGTAACCACGGTTAGCTTCCAAACGTTTCCAATTTCAAACCCAAACTGCATTTGTAATGACTATAAACTTTGAATCTGACACCGAGTGAACCCAATCGTGACGTCTTCGGAGCATAGCTGCCGTCGCACGAATCGGACGGAAAGAAGATCGGATAGGCATTGCTGAAACAGTCTGGCCGAGAGCCAAAACGTATTACCTACCTACCACGTCCCCAGTACGTGACGTTACACCAACTGTAAATACACTTTAACTTGCTGTCGAGATGCTCATTTGGTCGTAAGGCGTCAGTGGAATAAAAATTTTAAAATGTGCTGGGACAGGATGAAATTTAAACGTTCGAAATCTTGGCTAGTTTTATATTCACGCTGAAATATGTGACTAGATTTGAGAGTAGCCAGTTAAAATCTGTTCCTTTACATTTTGTAACTTTGTAACCAAATATTTTTATTATAGGTATTCAACAATACGTACTTTAAAATTTTCAAATCATGCATAGTCAAGTGATAGTCAAAAAGGTTAAAATTCAGTGATCAGTTCATAAGGGTTGTCAATGTAGTTTTTAATAGATTTGTGTTTATAAAAACCAATTGCTATATAGCTTGAAGTTAAGCACGCTAACGTAAAGGGAACCTTTTTTCTCTAGATTTGAAGACACCCAAATTGTACCTAACGCGAAACACAAACTCGGGCAGAGCACTCCACGGGTTCGTAGTACGTATGATGAAAAGATTAAGGGCGATTTTTTAAAATATTGGAAATATCGACCATGTATCGACGACGCTACCGTCTAGTTTTGTACGATAGTAGAAAAACAGGTCGGAATTAGGTTGTGTAATTCCCGATCACACACGCCGCAATGATTGTGATTCCGAAAACGCCGATACTCTATGTACTCATACTCAAACCTTTGTTGACCTAAGCGTCGTTAACAGTCAGCCTTCCATTGCGATTTGAAGGCCTTCATCATTTTCAAAAGTTCCCGGGTGCACTGATTCAAATTTATTTTCATGACGCGACCGAAACCTTAGTCAGAAGCACACGCACGCTACTAGTGTATTAATTTAAAATATGTTTAGAAATTGTATATAGATGTTAATGGAAATGTATTGAAATGTATACAATTACACGGATCACCGTCATTGTGTACAAGTTCTAGGAAACCTATGTAAATAATTATGTAATTACCTCGACGTAGAAAATTGAGCCTTGTACAAATACATTGTGTTCAAATCGCGAAAGTTTAAAAACAATAAATCTATGTAATTCCTAAAATTAGCTGGAAATATGTGAAATAAATTGTATTAGATACAATTAATTAATTAGATCCAGGAAATCTAGACATTTCCTAAATATCAGTTGGGAAATGTACTAAAGCATTTAGCCCGACTCTGAGCACCCCGACACCGCCTAGTCTTGTCGCTACTACCTCTAGAATGCATAAAAAATATCTGAGAGCCAGAACTCAGAGGAGAAAGAATAAAAAACTCAAGCTTGCCCACAGAGCTTCTGGCACGATCCCACCCGGAGTCAAATCTCAATGATAGAACTTAATTGAACATTCTAACAACGTGTTTATTACAAAATGCATTATTTCTATACATTTCCTAAATAACTTCGATATTATACCTACATTCCTAGTTGCATACAAAACCTACATATCATACATTTCCGGTAACAAAGATACATACCTGAATAAATACATATAGATAGAGTAAAATAGGGTTTAGGTTCAGTCGTGTGGACTAAAAGATACTCCTATTTTTAAATAACTCTTCGTAATACATGATAAAGATATAAAATTAGAAAAAGCTCATAATATGATTTGAATATTAAATAGTTCGTTTTAAAACTATTCACCGTTTAAAGATAGATCTAATCGTATATTTACGTCTACCTCTGGAATTTCAGAATCTTCATTTCAAACTTAATAGGCATCCATTTCAACAATTATTAACTTAACGGTGTTGAAAAATTAACTTAAGGTCCAATTAATAAATCTGGAATTGCTTTAGCTCGTAATCAGAAAGTATTTACCAGTCTGAGGCAGGGCCGTCAGTAGAGTTTTTTTTAATAAATGTGTAGTGTTGGAACTAACTAGACGTACGTCTGCCTATAACAGTTCAGTATTCTTTTTACAATAAAAAGTTGCATATTTTAAAATGAAGAGTTTAAATCAACGCGGAGGATTGTACTGTTGATTGTATAGCTGTATTTTATTTATTTTCAATCTTACAGAAGGTCCAATCACTTCTTATTTACAATTCCCATCTTCTTTTTCTACGATCTTTTTATCTGTCCTGCGGTTGCCTAGAAGCAATCGCTCTAAGCGATAAGGTCGTTTCTATTTTGTGTTTCTTTTTAGATTTCGGTAGGTATGTTTTATTTTGTTAAATTTAATTTAATAGTTACTTAAGATGGACGTACGAATAAAGAGTACATACGAGTATATAATAGGCAATTACGAATGTACAAACTTTTTATATTTCTGGAATGACATCTTTGTTACTGTTTTTTTTTAAATTGAGTTATTGTTTCATAACAATAACAATAATGCCGATAACCTCGTGAAAGCCGAGAAGGACAAGCTTAGCAACCTTGACTTGGCTCACGAGGTTACTGCCATGTGGAATGTTGATTCGACGAGCATAGTCCCGATAGTCGTGCCAGTAAACGGTCTTGTAGCGAAAAGCCTCAACCAACATCTTAAAAGGGTTTCGTTAGACGATTGGGTCAAGGCTCATTTATTATTTATTTATTTATTTACATATTAGTACGGCTTACAAAACAACCAATTACACTAATATATAGTCAACCTTCAAGCTTTAAATAAATTGGTCTCAAATTTACGCTAACACAATACCTCAAAACACAACTATAAACGAATCATTATAATTAATTAAAAAAACTAAAAAAATTACCATGTCAATAATTGTTCTCATGTCATGTCATCATCAATAACATTTAAAATTATGAATACTTTATAACAAGATATCAAACAAAATCACTACACTGGATGGTGGAGGTTCTGTAGCAGTATATCTCACAAAACCTTAAACACTCCGTTCCAACAACATTCAAACTATCGTCAAATATGTCACAACTAGGGTTGGCAGTAATGAGAGCAGTGCGGCGAGTGTACGCGGAACCGGGGATCTGGATCTAGCGACGGTTCGAGCTACAGGGGCCGCAAAGAGTTGGTGATGTCTAGCTCGTCTGTAATTGTTGGATACATACAGACGACAAAGCTCTGAGCAAAGATCGGGAGCATCAATCTCACCTCTCAAAATCTTACACATTGTCATAATTTGGTCATGACATCTTCGAACCTCCAGAGAATTGTATCCAAGGGCACCCAAGAGAAAATTGGTCGGGTACATGTACGGATAATATCCGTAAACTCGCTTGTATAGGTACCTAAGAAATGCTTTTTGAACCTTTTCAAGCAACAGTGTATATGTACTTTCATGCGGGTGCCACACACAAGCACTAGCTTCCAACTTAGTACGGACAAGAGTATTGAAAATCAATCTAATAACGCCAACGTTCTTGAAATCGCGGGAATCGAAATGAAAATGAAATCGTTCTCATATACAAAGGCAGTCGTTTTGGGAACGGCACGCATAGCCAGGAGGTTGCTGTCTCTGCAGCCTTAACCGCCGGTGGCTTGAACTCTGCCCCGCTGCAGGCGGCATTCTAGTTTTTAAGTTTTTTATGGTATTTGTTTATTTTTAATATCTATTGTAAAAAACTTAAAAAACAAATGAATATGTGTACAATAAAAAATGCTTAGAGATTTACCATCAAATATCTAATAATTTTGTCAATACACAGCATACGCATTGTTAGTTTCTATGCATAATAGTTGTAAATAATTGAATAATAATGTCTTATCAATACACCAATCTCGCGACGACTTTCGCTGTTTTTTTTTCGCTGTCGCTTGGCGTTTACCTTAAAACAACTTAGTCACTCTTGACTTGTAAACACAAATATTATATCGATAGGAAAAATCTGCTGCTTTTTGTACTTAGAAATAGTCTCAAAATGTCCTTAGCTACATCCCTGGATTCGGAGTGAGAACGAAAATGCTTAGACGCAAATACGAAGCTAATGAGTTTAAACATCGTTTTAATGTAAAACACGTTTATGCTAATGACACGAACGGTTTACGACCTTGCACAAGCTGGCGACATGTGAAATATGGGTGTATTACTATTCATTATGTTATATTTTCATGTTACGCTGGAATTTTAAATGTACATTACAAAGTGTTTTCTAAAATTACGTATTACAAAGGTTAAACAGAGTATTGTATATTGTTCGTTTTTTTATATACAAAAGTAATAATGATAGCAGTTATCAGGACTAGCAGAACACAGGGCCCTAAAACAACCAAACACAGATTATAAATATAGTACGCTACGTGTATGCACAAATAGTGACGACGCATTTACTGGTCTGTGTTCCGATGGTTCCTTGCCCGGGTATTGTCAGAGGCCAGAGAACTTGATAACATCAAAATTATCCCAGATTTTTTAACGAAATGGACAAAATAGTGGTGTTTTAAAACATCCATTTATTTCAATGTGCATTTTCTAATTTTTGTGCATTACATGCAGGATATGCGCCCGATGCAAGGAAATACACGTTATCTTAGGTTCGGCGATAAGAAACATGCCTGCCCATAACACCACAGAGACACGCAGCTATTGGAGCTTGGGAGTCCAAATAATTACTTAGCACTGGACTGCGCTCGTCACTCAGATAAATACTCGTATCTCTACGATGATTTATCTCTATGCCCTGTAATTTCATCGAAAACATCGGTCTTCAAACCGGAACACAATTATGTTTTCACTTTACTCTTTGGCGTTACAGTAACTGGCAACACACCTTTAGCAGTTATTCTAACGCCAAGGAGTAATGTGAAAACATCACTGAGTTCCGGTTTGAAGAGCAATGTTTTCGGTGGAATTATAGGGAATATGCGTCCTGCCTCGTACTTCCCCAGGAGGACTCTGCAAAGAGTCTACCACTACTAAAAATTTTAGTGCAGCATTCACACATTAAAGCTTTTATTGTCTGCTGAATTTAATAGTATAATACAGAATATTTAAATTACATTTAAGTGGGAATAATGACGTATTTAAAAACAATTAAATATCCTGTTCTTGTTATAATCTGTTTAATAATGACAATATACATTGTAAAAGGCAGCTGTAATTTTCAAATGTGTTTAGCCTAACGTACGTTGTACGTGTAACGTGTACGTTGGTCCTAGTCGTGTATCATGGGTGAATGAACGTGGTCTTAGAAATACACGGAGGTGAGCCTGGGGCAGACGGCTAGTTGCGTTTATGCGCCGCAGTGCCTGGGGCAGACAATCTGCTGTGTTGGCTCGCCCCACATTACAACCTGCAAGGAGCTTTCCCAGATACGGAGCGAGGTGTACAATAATACTCGGCACGCGTTTTTTCCTTGCTTATATCTTTAGTAGTAAGTTACTTGCAGAACGGTTTCAGATTAGTGTATATTTTGCGCGTATACGGTAGCTTCGTCATACGCACACGCACGCTATATTACGCGCTTGCAAAACCCGGACTGGTGTAAATGGGCATATCGCTCTCTCGCTTATACGATCTTCGAAGCACGTTATCGCTTGTACGAATTGCGCGTGTGAAAAAACGCTAGAGGCGTTTCGAAAACGGTATAGACGCGTAAAAAACGCTGGTCCGAAACCACTCTCAAACTATCGAGTTATCGTAATTGATGGCTGAGAAATATTAAATACGACTCAAAACTATAGATCTAGTCTTAACAAGTTAAGGAGCATCATTCACAGAACAGCCAAATAAGATTGCTACTTGAAATCGGCTGTTCGGCGATTGATTCCGCCTTGCGGGCGTAATTTTCAAATGAATTCGCTTAAATTTGTAAGCATTGTGCAGAGGCAGAGAAACAGATTGCAGCCAATTACTTTAGTTGGCGCCTGAATTTTTGAGTAAGTTTAGATGTACACGTTTGTTACTGCTACTAGCTTTGACGGTGAAGAGAATTGAGTGCACATAGTGAGGAATCCGCCATGTTTCAAGTCTTTCCTGGTCATGCGCCATCCGCTAACGTGGTCGATTATAGCGTTATAAAAGACCCCGAGTCATCGTTGACAGTCAAGAGACATCGTTGCTTTACACTTAATTATGTAAGTAAGAAAATAAAATATATTCTATCATCATCACCCGCAAGACTTCCACTGCTGAACATAGGCCTCCACCCTAGATTTCCACAACGCAACCTGCGCAACCTGCAACCAGCGGTTTCCAGCGACCTTTGTGAGGTCATCTGTCCATCTAGTGGGAGGCCGTCCAACACTGCGTCTTCCGGTTCGTGGTCGCCACTCGAGAACCTTTCTTCCCCATCGGTTGTCAGTTCTGCGAGCGATGTGGCCTGCCCATTGCCACTTCAGCTTGCTTACTCTTTGAGCTATGTCGGCCACTTTCATTCTTTTGCGAATATCCTCATTACGGATTCTGTCGCGCAAAGAGACTCCGAGTATACCTCTCTATGGCTCGCTGTATGACTTTGAGCTTCGTTATGAGGACAACAGTGAAGGACCACGTCTCAGTTCCATAAGACATCACTGGCAACACGCACTGGTTAAAGACTTTCGTCTTTAGGCATAAAATTTATTCTATAAATAATACATAAATACATAATAAAATTAAAATATGTGCCAGTTTTTAACAGTTTAAATAAATTGAAATGCTTTAAAATAATTTAAAAATACGATCATTTATCACTCAAGTATTTACACTTTTTATATTCGTCGCTTACAGTCCATAAACTCTTCTAAACTTATTACCTCAAAACCTTTCCAACATTAAACAAATTTATTTCTAACAATGAAACCTTTTCACATACACAAAGTTTGGACAAAAAGCGAAGTTGATCCGTATTTAAACCAAGTTTCGCGTGTAAATATCGAAAGTTCTGGATTTCATTTCCTCTTCCTCCTTCTACCGTCCTACCCTGAAATAGCTCAGAATATGAACAACAATATACAAAGTTGTGCAATTACTGGGTGTGTTCGATTGCTTACAATCTGGCTCTGAAATCATTAATTTAACTAAAAGTGAAGTGATGTGACGACTGACATAGCATTTTATTTTAAAACAGTTGTTTTAATTAGGTGTAATACCGTCAGCATGCTAGGCACGCTTCCGACTGGTAGTGGCCCTGATCTATCTGTTGTGTCTTGATTATATTCAGACCTTAATTGGTCTATGGATAATACAGATGTGCTTAGTGTAAGTAGTTAGTTAGATGTATCGTAGTGAAGTTCTAATTGTAATAAAAAATACCTGCCCGTTAAAAAAAGATATAAATCTGATGAAACTATAATTTTAACAAAAAAGAACCGACTTTCAACGGAAAAACTTATAAAGTAAAAAAGTTTTCCTCGATTTCTCTAGGATGTCATCATCAGATCCTGGTTTCCTTATCATGGTACCACCTTTGGAATATCTTCTTTACAACAAAAAAATAATCATCAAAATCGGTTCATAAACGACGAAGTTATCCGCGAACACACATAAAAAAAAAAATACATACGGTCGAATTGAGAAACCTCCTTTTTTGAAGTCGGTTAAAAACACGACGGCATTATGTTCAATAACTCTAGATTCGATAAAAAAAACACAAATAGATTTACATTCAAATTATATTCCAATCCCACATTACACCCAAAAACATTTATGATTCCAAAATTTTGCTTTAATATCCATGCATCTACATTTTGCACACAATTTGTTAAGCTTATAATTTTGGAGTAAGATTCCTTCATAAATTTGGAGTTTTATTACTGACTTAAATGCTACTGCAGTTGTGTCACGGGTGCTTTTCATAACTCATTATATTGTCCTTTAAGCCTGACTCGAACTAGGGTTACCGATTCCTGAAATGCTTCTATAGCCAGTTGTTTTCCTTTGTCACTCGGTAATAATATTTTTAAATGTTATTGCATTTGCCTTAACTTACTGTTTAAAGCAAGTTTTAATACACTTAGATCTTAATTTTCATAATGTGATGTATGAATATTTTTATAATGCTTTGTACAATAATTAAAAAAAAAAAAAAAAAGTATTTTCTTCAAAACAAGTTGTTGTTATTTTGTTACGTTAATCTCTGGTCAGCGAGCTTCTGAACCTTTTCTTTGGTATTACTCGGTCATTGTTTTTGCTCAACAAACTTGAACTTTTGTGTGTATACACAATATTATATAGAATATGTTTTATTTATGTATACACAGCGGTGTCAGTAGATTTAAAATGTCTCGAGTTTAATTGATTTTCTCTTAAAAATTAATATCCAAAGCGCCAAAAAACAATTCAGTTCAAATATATACCATAAACTGCAATGTACTGTCCAAATATGTTTAGCCTTGGCTCCAATTCATAAGCATTTGAAGTGGTTGAACTCGTATATTAAGTAGTAGACTGCAGGCCCGTGAACAAAATTTATGGGTCATATGATACAGCAGGAGACCTATGCAGGATGATAGAAGGGTATAAAGTAATAAGATTGAGCACTATGCCGTCCACGATATCCGTGATGCCGTCACTAGTAAGCTGTCCAACTGAGTGCAGTTGAAGAGGGGAGGGGGCGGGGGCGCTCTAAACCTCGATCATTTCTCCTTGTCGCATGGTTTTTGTACGGCATTGCGAAATAATGTATTAGAAGAGGTATTGAAACTGTATGGAACCAAAGCCGAACATAATTTACTCTGTAAATCGTCGGAAAATCATGAATTTTTTTCACAAACTAATAATTAAAATTTTATAATTTATAATTTTTATAGTTTCAATATCTCTTTTAACCTATTATTCTGCAACGCCGTACAAATATCATGCGACAAGGAGAAATGATCGAGGCTTAGAACCCCCCCCTCTTCAACTGCACTCAGTTGGACAGCTCACAAGTTACGGCATAGTGCTCAATCTTATTACTTTAGACCCTTCTATCATCCTACATAGGTCTCTCATAGGTCTCTTGCTGTATCATATGACCCATACATTTTGTTCACGGGCCTGCAGTCTATAGTCAACTCTTACCTAATTTTAAGTATACCAATCTAATAAAACCAATTTAATAGCACCTACATGTATGTCAACTCTTTTCGTTCTGAGTTGTGACCAGAAAGTGTAAATTTTATTGCAGTAAGCAATTAGATTTTTTTATTTCTGGTAACCCTATCCCGCACCCATTGAATGGAGGTATCTCTTGTTTTCTAAACAAAAGACTTTTCTGAATTGGGTAAAGGATAAAGTTGAATACTCTATAGATTCTGCACCGGGGAAAATGAGAGTTAAATTAAACGAATTAACTTTAATGGTAACGTTAACCTCCGCACGATAAAATTCTACAACAATGATTATCAAGTACTGTTCTCCTGTGTGTTTGTTGCTACGGCTGAAAGCATAGTGGCCTAGTGCTTAGTATATGAAATTCTCATTTTTTTATCTGGCACAGCCTTTAATAACAAAATAAATATTGGTGGACAATTTACACACAACACCATCTGACCCCAAACTAAGCAAAGCTTGTGTGATGGCAGCCAGATAGCTGATATAATACTTATATAGTTTTAAATACATACTTATTATACATAGAAACACCCAGACACAAACTAAAACCCAGACAGAAACTAAAATACAATGAAAACTACACTACACTACAAACCTACCTAACTAACTACACTAAGCACACCTGAATTATCCATAGACCACTGTAGATCTACAGATAATCAAGATGTTCAAGCCCACTACCAATCGGAAGCGTGCCCAGCATGCTGGCGGCTTTACCACGCTGAATGGCAATTCTCATTAGTTTGGTCGTAGGTTGTAGGTATATTATGAACATCCGTATTACCGAAGTATTGATAAAATACGTCTCATTTATTGCATGATATTATATATTGGCATCCAACACGCCGCACCGGTCGTTCCTTTGCCACTGTACTGTTCACTTGTCTCTTGTTATACACCATCAGTAATAAACACAGTCTATCATATAAATTGCAGTGTTTTATTCATTAGAGTACATGGGAGGGACACTCAAGACTCTGGAGTCAATTTACCATCACACAACTGAACAGACTATACTTATAACCTTCGGCAAATTCATAATGATCGTCTTGGTGCCATTACTTTGTACTCTTTTTTCCAAGTGGTGTTAACGAATCTAAAATAACCATCGAACTCTTAAAACGCAGAAGCGGCAAACGCGCTTCTACTATGGCGATGCAAAATCAGGTGACGTCTCCTGATTTAGTCTCAGTCGCAACAAGGAGTTGTGTACGTTCGCTGACAATTGTGTACTGACAATTCAATTTTCAAATTTTTCAAACAAATTTTCGCCACGTTTTGTTGTCTTTAGATTATGGCATACCTCATCTTCGTTTCTTTAATTATATCGATGAAAATAACTTTTAAATATATTAAGATATTAATCGCCAGTAAAAAACAACATTCATTATTTAATTTTAACTTGGCGAGTTGAAACGGTTAGTTAAAACATCCAAAGTTTTTTCATTGTAAAAGTCATTTAAAACGCAGCGTAACTGCAGAAAATTTATATCGAATAAACAAACCTATTCTACAAAAATCTGTCGCATAATGCCATACTTTGAACATAAAAGCTAAACAAACGAAATTCTATACTGAATTATTCTGATTTTCATCAAAGTTACGGAAACTACTAAAAATTCGGAACGCGTGTATGCAAAAGGCAAATCATAAAATTGCATTACGAACATAAATCAAACAAAGTTTGCGGAGAACAGAGTAATTCTACATTTTCAAATTAAACTTAGAGTCTATATTCCATAACTGTCTAACTAAAAACGTAAACTATTGTAGTATGAAAACTAACGTGTTTATTACACATTTTAAATAATTACACGGGTAACTCACGTTTGATATAGACAGTCCAGTCCGACTCAAGTTTCGACCGCGTCCGGCGATTTTTTCAAGGAGAGTGCGCGCGGTGTTCTCATCTCGTTTAGCACTGAGTTACCGAGTTACCCGTGTATTTATTTAAAACTATTGTAGTATGAAAATAGTTTTAGAGTATATTAGCTCAACGTACCGTTTTGAAGTTGGCAGATGTTAGATCATGCCCGCTAGAGACTTAGAGCACTCAGGGCTACCAGATCACTTCTTGGCACCTATCGGCGGAAGCCTAAGCTGTGGTCGTACCGTCTGTGGTGTCCTTGCGCTTGTCATCCAGTACTCTTTGAGTACGGTAAGTAAGTATAATAAATCCAATGGAAGTATTTCTGA
This sequence comes from Ectropis grisescens, assembly GCA_017562165.1. Lineage (NCBI taxonomy): Eukaryota > Metazoa > Arthropoda > Insecta > Lepidoptera > Geometridae > Ectropis > Ectropis grisescens. The sequence continues at coordinate 3,593,153 of CM029776.1, read as the reverse complement.
TAAGTTATTAAAACTATATTTGCAGGTCCCTGATATTCTTGAACTACCTAACTAAAATCGGTAGTCAAAAGAAACCACTCGAGCTTTAATGCCATAAGTTTTTCAAAATCAAAAAACTATTCTGGTATAACTTTGTCCGTTATTTCCATAACTCAATATGTGAAGTCTCTATGAATTATTTTGCTCTCAGATTTTACATGTTACATCACATAATTACCTAAGGTACGTCAAACTGAATCGCTTATTAGAGATCAAGGTTTAGTGGACAAAACAAATATTGATACATCTACGATTGCCGAAAGTCATAACAGTTTCAGATATTAAAGTATGTTAGATAACACAGAAGTTTATTAGTTTTTAAACGAAGGAAATTTCACTGTTTTTTTTTATTTACATTAGATTGTTATATTGCAAAATAAATAATTAATTGAGGGGGGATTCTTTAGAAATTACTATTTATTACTCGACAGATGCTTATGACTTATTCTGTTGATAAACACCATTTAGTTTTTTTTTTTGTTTGACATCTAATAATTTAAACTACTGTGAAGACTTCTAGCTGTTGTGTCCATCAATGCAAGAAAGTATTGATGATACTTTTGAATAACACGCTCAGGAACTACCGGACTGGTTTCAAAGATGCTTTCACTGTTCGATACGTATGTGATCCCTAAGTGTTATAGGCTATATTTGAAATGTATCACGGGCGAAACCGGGATGGACCCATGATTTACGAAATTAATAAATTCAATTCCTTTAACGCCTTTATAGGATAATCCCAATTTAACCCAAGTGTATTTAAAAATGGTCGTTAGTACCAGTTTTTCTGGTCATTACCGACCGTTTGAACTCTCGATTCGCCGCCCGCCCAAAACCCCGGAAACTGCACTCAAGGCGGGCGGGATAAAATTATCTTCAACGGACTACCACCTCTGAGGCACATTACATCGATTAACGACTTTTTTCCTTTTTCCGAGTGTTTTTCACACTGTACCTTTGTGAAATTGAGTTTGTAACATATTTCGCTTTTATTTTAACAGATTTGGAAATGAACTGAACAGAATTTTAATACATTTTTACGGCAATTTAAATCAACCATTGCACAATGAGTACAGTGATTTGTTGTAATACTAGCAAAGCCCCATGGAATTAGCCGCGTATTTCCCATTTCTGTTAATTTCCGGGATAAAAAGTAGCCTATGTGTTCTTTCAGAATATAATGTATCTGTATAATACGTTACGACGTGATTGAGCAACAAATATCCAAATATCCAAACGTTTAAATATCGACTTTTATAGTAGGCTTGTAATATGTATAATTAGAGAACCTCAACTGATGGCCAATAGTAAAAGTTCGTTGGATAATGTTTTGTAAACCTTGAAAAGTATTTAAACATAACCCTCGAAAAGACAATGACTTGCATTGCCAGCCTGTTGGCCACAATTAGTATTAAGCCGTTATAACATACATCAAGGAATTTCAAGAACTCCCGCTTAGTCCAAAGTAAAGTTGCAAGACAGACCGAGTCTCAAAATACAACAAAGTGCTTTTACCGAAACACCATCAAAATATTAAAGGTGTACCATTATCGTTAACCGTCCGGGAATTATGCCACTAACAGACGTCTTTAAGACAAACTGTCAAATAAAAAGACACTCGTCCCCGAGAGGCGGCCATTTAGCGGGCGGAACCACGTGAAATGGTAGTATTATGTTTATAACGGCCATCAAAAGTTTGCGAGAACACGAGAGACCGCACGCCACAATGAATTCCTCTGTAGTTCCAATTGCATCTTTAGAGTTGCCAAATATTCTTCCTGACACATTCTTTAATAACAATAAAAGTACATTTCAACTATGTAGAACTAGTTTAAAAACCCAATATGTATGTCACATTTGTCAGATTTGAGCTTTAAAAGTACCATTACAGAAAAACGTGTAATTTGTGTGATATAAAAACTACTGTGGTTATTTCACATTTGAAATGAATACACGGGTAACTCACGTTTGATATAGTCAGTCCAGTCCGACTCAAGTTTCGATCGCGTCCGGCGATCTTTTTCAAGGAGTGCGCGTGCGTGGTCGCAGCTCGTTTAGCACTGACTGTATCAAACGTGAGTTACCTGTGTAATTATATATATATTATTTTTTATTATTTTTATTAAATATATATTATTTATTTAAAACTTTTTTTAACAATTCAAATGAAAGATAATAAAGAAATTTTTAAATACCTACTATACATACGATATCCATAGATATCCTTTTCCCCCTTTCCAAGAAGAGTTCGAAACACTTCGTTTGAAGTAATTCTGGTCGTATTTCAAGGAGTCTCAGGTGCTTAGTGTTGTTCTTCAAGCTACTTATATGTACATGGAAAAGTTTATTGTTAATTTTAGCATTGTCAGGTTGTTTGTGTGAATTATTTGTCAATGTTTTAAAGGCAAGACTAAAAATGAACCTTTAAATGGCATTTGCAAATACACGTATGTACAAGTAATATAAAACTACAAGCGGTCCGTCCTGACTTCGCCCATGGTACATAATATATAGTATATAGGACTCAGGGAACTCGTACATATATAATGGTGAAGGTTTTTGATTCGACCCAGTGTTTCCTGAGATTAGCGCGTTCAAACAAAACCCTCACCAGTTTTAAAATATTAGTAGAGAATTAATTGTCTGGATGTTGGTTGCTTAATCAAAATGACGGAAACCAGAACTATCCGGGTAAAACCAAGGGGTGTTGCTAGTAATATGATATGTTGTCGTCCAAAGAAAAACATTATTTTTGGTTTATTTAGACGTATTATGTAAAAATAAATCCTATAAGCAAAATCGAAGGATATATGGATAGACAGTAGAGGACATCCTAAGTAAACTGTTACGACTAAATACTTGTTGTATGATTTGTATTACAAACCTGATTGATAAATATATGTATATAGGTACTGGTGGACAATTCACACACAACAACATCTGACCTCATACTAAGCAAAGCTTGTGCTATGGTGGCCAGATAGCTGATACAATACTTATACAGTTTTAAATACGTACTTATTATAAGTAAAAACGCACTGGGTGGGAATCGAACCCACGACCTTTAGCTTCGCAGGCAGAGTTACTACCCACAAAGCCACAAGGCCACTCAAATAGTAGAAGTTGTTAGAGATACTCAAATAGTATATTTTAAATGTAAATTTAAGGCTGTGAATTTTAACTTGATTTTACACAAAGATTTAAAGGTTTCTGTGGTGCATACGTCATGAATAGCTATTTGGAATATACGAAGTTATATATTACGCATCCAAAATAATATACGTAAAAATTTAACGCGAATACACAGTCAAATAATGTTGGCGGTAGTGTAAAAAAAGCGATAGCCTATAAAAAAGGATACTACGCAGGATTGGCAAAAGCAATAAAATTACGAGAATTTAGCCTGCAAACGTGCAGTTGCCAAATCGCATCCCGCGACCACCGTATCATACGAATTATAAAAGTTCGCAACCGAACTCAACTGAAAAAAATAATATCGGATCTTAATGCAGATACAATGCGGGGATTGGCATGTTGCCAGTACAACTGGCAATTAGGACCTTTATTGTAGCGTCTGACATAGACACTTGAATGGAAGTCGTTAGAGTTCCGGTTTCCCGCGAATAAAAATGTGATAGGCTGGTGATAGGTTCGTGTTTGGGCGGAAAATTAATGACTGGTTATATAACTCAGTATTTAGTAAGCCGTTTACACTTGGTAAAGTGCTTTGTTTTTTGAGGCGGGGTTGAACAGTTTTAAGGTTAAAATAAGGAGTCAACTTAGTAAGTTATTGATGAGAGGGTAAGTAAATGGGGGTCGGATAAATACTTAATCCCATAGTGGGACAATACGATGCACTAATGTTAACAAAAACTAAACCATCGTTATTTATTATACAGCCAAGCATTGTGCAAATATTATATCAATTAAATATTAGTAATTATTATACCAGCTACCATAGTACAAGCTTTGCTTAGTTTGGGGTCAGATGGTGTTGAGTGTGAATTGTCCACCAATATTTATTCATTTATATAAAAGTGTGTTTCTATTTGAATACCTTCATTTTCCAAAAAACTACTGGCATCCATGGCTCTTTTATAAAAAAGTTTCAGTATTTAGCACTGTAATAGTTTCGGCATCCGCAAACATTATAATGATTTATTTCCAACCAATGATTTCACCAGTAATTTGGCTACAATTTTTTTTAACATGGTCACGGGAAGATATGGTTTCGTGGTATAATACTTAATTGACAAAATCGCTTCGCCAGACGAATACCACTGAAAAGTTTACTGCTTCATTATACTCTTATAATTTAACAAAGTTCAAAGAAATTCTATGAATGAGTTACTAAGTTGCCAAATAAAAATACGTATCACTTTGCTTATTTATCTTATATCCATCCGGCAACATAGTTAAAAACTGCCGGTAGCCGGATACTCTTCATAGCTCTTTTCCGCTCACTATTATCCATCACAAATGGTTATATATTGGAACACTCGCTGGTTTCGTTCGTTAGCGAGACCCGATAGTTGGCAATTTCTCAAAATATAGTAACTCAGTTTTTGTACCTGCCCGCGGATTATTCTGTGTAAGGAAAATAATTGACTACAAACGTGTGAAACACATTTTTTAAAGTTTGTTATAACATTTTTAATGGAGAGTGAGTAGATAGGCCTTTGCTATACAGTGGGACGAATTATTTATAAGCAATTGCAAATGGGTATTCGTTCGTTTTGTTTGGTTTATTTGTGTTATATATTTAATGTCGTCATCAACGCGGAACGCAAGCGCCATCTGTCGGCGTTCGATGGAGTCAACATTCCCCTGGCCGAGCGGAGCGCACTACACTTCTTGTGCGGCAGTCGGCCAGAGTGGTTGAGCTTGAACCATCGCGCGTTCTACGATACGTACTTTGCTATAAAACCAACTTCGTTACCTGTGCTTAATTAATTCGATTGTGTTTGCAAGTTTTCATCCAACACTACCCGCCGCTATTCCCACAGCAGAAGGATACGATGAATAATGATGATTTCATTTGAAATTTAAACATTGTATGACAGCCTTATTTAACGCAGGGTCTTACCAAAGCTAAGCTTACAATTTATAGGGCTATTCAGGGCTTCGCTTCGCTATTAAGCGAAGCGAAGCCGTGGGTCGTGGGTTCGATCCCCACCCAGTGCAATTGTTTGTGTAATGAATTCAAATATTTGTACTGTTCCTGGGTGTTTTCTAGGTATAATAAGTATGTATTTTAAAATATATTCGTATTATATCACCTATCTGGCTTCCATAGTACAAGCTTTGCTTAATTTGGGGTCAGATGGTGTTGTGCGTGAAGTGTCCACCCATATTTATTATTATTTATTAATGGGTAGTTTTCCTACATTATCATTCATAGACGAACGTGTTAAACCTATAGTCTATTTATGTTTGTTAAATCTAATTATAACGTATATCTTTTTTTATTAATGACTCAATGTGGATTAGCCTCACAATTCCGCCAATGTCACATTAAATGATAGGCCGTAAAAAAAAAGATAGGGGCCAGTAATAAGATTATTATACTGGAAAGATGATATACCACGTATTTTATATTTTACTAGGTCCCAAAAAGTTAAAGCTAGGTACATTACATATACACAAATATATTCAAATAATATATTGCACACATTTAACAAAAAATATTCTCAAATGACGTATGTTATAAAACATTTAAAAGACTAGTGTCATAGTCTTGATATACCTGGATCAAATAATATCTTCCGACTTAAGAGACAAACTTAAATATGAAGTTAATTGACATTAGAGCGGCTTAAACTTAAAGTTCCACTATGAAATCATCGTAAGCGGTAGGTGATACCTAGGCCACTAATTTTGTCCAAACTAAGCTTGGGCTAGACTCGGCCAACTTTGTCCGAATTTCCGCCGCATTTTCCGATAGCTAAATTAATTTTAACCGCCATGATCGCGGTACCGAGACCGGCGCTGAATTATGTATCGTATAATGTCATTAGCATAGATAAAGTTTATAAGCTCTACGGGTTTTTGTACCAAAGCCCACTAATTTTGTGAATAGGTAATATAAGAGTCTGTGAGCAAGTGAATTTGTAGTTTACATAATGTTTTATTATACGATTTGGTAACACTGTTTGAACACTGTTTAAAGACGATATATCAATGACTGTGTTTAATAATATATTCATATTGTGAAATAATAATGCAAATATATTTGTATTGAAACAAGCAAAAGTATTTCAAGGAATGTATACAGATCTAATGCCATGTATTTTCTATCGGATCACTCGTAGCTTGAAAAATTGACATCGTTTCATGATTAACGTTCCAAAGATTATATCTAAGTTTGACTATATTTTCATATTAAGAACATTGAAACTGTAACTGGTATTCGGTATTCCCTGACTAACAATCAGTTCTTCATGGCAATTAATAAATCTCAGTGTTTTCAAATCGAGAGTGACTTGGTTCCAGGGAAATGCAACGTTGACAACCCTAAAATGTTTGGATATCAGGCAAAATAGTGCAACTTTAATGATTTTAACCGATGTTGGCTCCTATGTATTTTTATGCTTATAATTATATCACGATTTTAAGTTAAATCACTCGTGTGACGAACCAGTGACGAACCTTATGGGAAACCTAAAATTAAAACTACCCACAGAACAAGCCTAGCTTAGTGTGGGTGTTTTTGGAATTATGGGCATTTTGTATTAAACTAATAGATAAGATATCTGTACTTCCTATACTTATTTGTTATTTTAGTTGAAATAAATTTTGATTAATTTATGAAAAAAAAAATGTTTCAGTTAGTTTTAGATAATAATTTTTGGTCAAGAATTCATTAAAGCATACCGGGAAAACGCTCACCAATCAGGCAAAAATGGCGATTCAACTGAAGCCTATCAATAATTGCAAGACTCGTATGTTGTTCAACTTAGATTTCTAAATTAGCATTAGTCGTGGCCTAGTGGTAAGTAATGAGCATAATTGTGATGTCCTAGGCTCGAATCCCGCCCGTAAAATTGAGTATTGTCAAGTGCAGATGCACTTGTTTGTAGCGATTGTTATTAGTCTCCCACAACTGGCTTCAATAGCTTCGTAGAATCTTTTGATATCATGACCTCGCATTTTTTTACAAATGTCAAGTGACGAGACGAGCAGGATACGTTCTTGATGGTGAGTAGCATGCCTGCCCATTACAGTACAGCGACATGCAGCTAGCAATCCAAATCATAGCCTAACACTGCACAGCCTCCATCAACCAGACTTGTAAGATGTTAATTTCACTAAAGACTTTGACCTCCCAACCGGAACACAGTTTGCACATTGCTGCTTGGCGGTAGAATAACTAGCAAACGTATTGTAATACTTTCCCAGGCTGATTCTGCAAAGAGCCTTAACTACTAAAAGCGTGTTCAGCTTGGTGGATTATGGCCTTGACTCTATCCTTACGAGAGAACGCCCCGAGTCCCAGTAGTGGGAATATAAGTTAAGGCTACTAATGTTTATGGTATCAGTAGTGTCCCAAAGCACTAGTTCGGATCTGTTATTATTTTCCTAATTGAGTTGCAGTGGCGCGAGTTAGCTGGCACTCCGCCAGAGGTCGCTTTTCACTTCATCAGGATTATGCACGGCCCCGGGCTTCTAGTTTGTATTGATGTGTATTGATTTTAGATTATTACGTTGGCTTTTATGGTTAGAGATGCAAATTAGCTTTTGACACCAGTACTCGGAAAACATGGAACGTGGAACGTGAGTGAGACTTAGTGTTGTATTTCGTGGACTTTTATTAAAGGTGTTTGGTTGCAATGTAAATCTGAAAAGAATTAGGGGTCTTAATTTGTTAATATTTTTTGTCAGTTCTCTCTTCCCACGCCATTCGTTATTTCACATCCTATGCTCAATTTGTTTTTCGCCTTACGCATATTTTTGATATCAAAGGTTGTCTAAAAGAAATCGCTGTAAGTGATTAAACCGCTATTTATTGCACTTATTTTTTTGACTGTGTTTCATATCTAGTGTACAAAATAAAGTGTGTGTCTGTATGTGTACCTATGTTAATACGAAAACGTGGACCTGGTCACATTTCAAATTAGTAAACGGAGTAGTATTAAGTAATCCATTTTATCTTCCCAGTGGAACTCAATGTCTTTTTTGCAAGGAGTTCCTGTCATAATCACGGCATCGATATGCACAAGTGCAGTCATCGGCATCATGCACCAGTGATGCATGCCTTCGAAAGTTGATGGATTATTAGAACATCAAAATGGAAATCTTGTCTTCAAATCTTCCTTTTTGCCTGTACAGAGAGAGGTGTTTAAAAAACTTTAAAAAATGCTGTTTTTGAACCTTTGTCCTCTCAATTATGATAAAAATAAATATCTATGAAAAGAATAAGAATGAAACCTTTAAAACGAGGTTTTTTAGTTCGACACCAAACCATTACATCTAAAGTTTTTCAGTACTGATGATAAGTCTTTTTATTAAAAAATAAACGGTAAAACTCAAAATGAATACAATTAGCAACATTAATTGAACTTTAATCCATGTCCACCATGATGACCTTAAATTAATTGGAATCTCATAAAATTAATGGATTAAATTAAAATAACGATCAATTATCTCGAAACGAACATGACAAAAAATAATTGAATATTCATTTGGGGATATCATTACAAAAAACGTTATTCTTAATTACGGGACTGATTACTGAACCCTCAGTAGTTAACAAATTATATTATAATATATCATAATTATATTAAAACTATGAGATCATTTATCTATTTATTAATACGTGAAGCAAAAACATACAATACAATACAATACAAAACACTTTATTGGCACCACAAACAAAGTTGACAATAAGTAACATATAAAAAACAAAAAACATAATTTGCACAAAAGGCGATCTTATCGCTAAAAGCGATCTCTTCCAGATAACCTTTGATTAATAAGAAATATTCTACCCCTTTCTACGACAATCGCGCTGATGACGGAGGAATACGGAATTTCGTATATTTAAAGTTAACTAGCCGTACCGACGCCCCGTAGTTTTATCCGCATATTTCCTGTTCACTCTATTTTCTTGTAGTCTTTTATATTATAATTCTGTGTTCCAAATTTCAACCCAACCCGTTTAGACGACCCGACGTGACTGAGCAACAAACATCCAAACTTTCACATTAATAATACAGTACCTGGGTGACTTAGATACATACTGATTTTCTAAAAAAAATTAACATGAAAAAAGAACGCGGCCGGTCGGATTCGAACCCGGACCTACCATATTTCAACCACCTATCTTCCCGACTGAGCTATTAAACTGTCGCGCGCTGTCGCGAAATTTACCATCGCATTCTCTAATCTTTATGTAACAGTTTTTCGTTGTCTAAAAACGCGCATAAAACGGCGTTTTTAAATAAAACCTGGCTAGATCAATTTATCGTCCCCGAAACCCCTTGTATACATAATTTCATGAAAATCGTTCGAGCCGTTTCCGAGATTCAGATTCTATATATATATATATATGTACTTACAAGAATTGCTCGTTTAAAGGTATAAGATAAGATAAAATAGATAAGTACATATAATACGAGTACATTACTAAAAAAAAACATTTTAAACAGTATCATGTATTTGATACCTGATACATATGCCTCAATCACAAAAAAATAAGAACTTATTTACAACGGTGAAAAAGCTTAACACGTATATTTACCAGTTTAAATTGAACCCTACTTACAAAAATTATACGCAAACGTTAATTAAGTCTTTTACCAAGCTTATGTTTTTGTTCAGCTCATTATTACATCGAAAAAACAGATTTAAATCGATTCTGAGGTTCCATATCTGTTCTGTTAGAATGATAGTCGATTATATTACACAAGATTTCATAAAAATATCTGTTTGAATTTTCGATAATCTTTATTTAAAAATAACGGAATCTTCTAACACCACCTTAGCAAAAATCTCACAACTTCGTCAAAACTAAGCACATCCGTCGTCTTCATAATGGAATAATTTAAATTATAAACCCCTCGAAACCACGGAGCTTTGAAGAACGTAATAAAACAGAATGAGAAAAAGAATTTATCCGTCTTTCAGCTGACGAGACTAATCCTAGCGCGGTTATTCCCAGTGTTGCCAACGCAGACTTAGAAAAAAATTGGTTTAACTTTAAAAACTGTAGATCCCCATTCATTTCACATTCTAATAATTCGAGTCAATCAAATTTTGTTCGTGATCGATCAATCGTTTTTTATTAAACTAGCATCTTAGCTTCGAGCTTAACAGCTCGTGAATTTTGCAGGCAAAGTATTGCACTTACGATTTAGCGTGGGATTACCGTTAAAACACAGACAACAACTGTTTAAATTTTGATGTATTTTAACTTTTATTTATAAAGATTATGATACGTTTTTAACTTGCTAAAATTACAGTTAAAGTAAAACCTTATCTTACGTTCTTGTGGATATAAAATCGAGTAACCATTCTTATTCTTATACTAGCAGCCCGCCCCGGCTTCGCACGGGTGTTATGGAAAATAAGTATAAAACAAAATTATTAGACTTACAAATTTTAACACACTCTTGGCAGAATTGCCATGCTTAGGACATAAGACAAAACAAACAATCCCAATCATCTGTTTATCATTTAAAACGCATGCTTGTTTGCCTATTTTACTTTATAAAAAAAATGCGGGAGCCAGAAGCTCAAGGGAGGTCCTGAGAGGAGCGAGCCAAGCGAGGTCGTCGCCGTAGCGAGAGGTTACACTCAAGGACATAGAGCTTCTGGCTCCAGGAGCTCACCCGGAGTCGTACCTCAGTGATAGACCATAATAGGACCAATTGTTATGTTTAGGTATTGTTATGCTTCTCTCAATATGTGCCTTTAAACATTATGCTAAGTTATGTTTATGCTATATACGGTAGCAAAAATTATGCGAAAACTGTTATGCGTTAGTTGTTATGGTATATTATCATTAGTCCTAAAAACTTTAGGCGTGTCTGGCGTCGTTGTTATTGCCCTTTTACTTTTACGCATCAAATCAAAAATTAAATCAGTAAATATTTAATTGTTGTAATTTAGTGTTAAAAATCTGCTAATGCCACCTACGACGTAGTTTATGGTTGTGCAATGTTTTATGTAGGTACTAAAGTCTATTAGTTCTAAATACGTACTAAATAGTTACGGCTGGTCTAGTCGGGAGAACGGCGGCGGCCGATCTGGAGCCCCGGTTTTAAATCCCACGTGCACCAGGCACCACTGTCTTTTCGGAGTAATATGCGTAATACCGCTAACTTAAAACAGTGAAGAAAAACATCGTGAAGAAATCGCCATGTACTTAGAATCTTTTGAGGTCATGTGTCATCCACCAACCCGCGCTGGGCCAGCGTGGTGGATTATGGACTTGACTCTCTCCTTGCGAGAGAGGGCCCCGAGTCCCAGTAGTAGGAATATTTAGTGGGCTGCTTATTGAATCTATTGACACAGCTAGATTTCTGATCGTCTCATCATCGTAGTCCTTAATGCTCCGTTTTATTCTACTTTAGTAGGTAGAATAAAGGGACCTTTGGGGATCACCTATATCGTATCCTATCCCCCAGCTCAAATTACACGCGCATCACTATTTTTTCGAAGGCATGTCCGTAATGCCTCCAATTTAAAACGGTAAAAGAAAACATCGTGAGGAAACCGAAATGGAATAAATTTAATGTAATACTGCGTAGAAAGTGCGAGAAAACTTGAACAATAACAGTAAAGGTAGAATAAACTTATACAAAAGTAGTTCTGAAAAGAACATTTTGATAGGAACATAAAAAAGTGTTACGAAAAAATGTTTAATATTTAATATCATTTGCGTCCACTACCTGCGTAGCGAGGCGACCACGCGAATTAGTAGACGCGCGCGCGCTACTCGTACTTACCTATTTCATAGCTGCGAACACCTCTCCCCGTGCCTCGGTGTCCCTCTATCGGTGTTGAGCCGCGCGGCGCCGCATTTTGATAGGATTGATATTTTTAATTTCGTTAAATATTTTGAATGGAATGTCCGACTTCAATAATTCAAAAGTAATCAATAGGTATTAAAAGAGTCTTGAATAAGAAATAATTTATTTGGATAAGAATTAATACAAATGTGTTGATAACATGGTCTGAATTTGATAGGCATTTTTACTTACTTTTAAAATTTAAAAAAGTAGTTGTTGCGAGGTAATTACTGAAGTTAGACATATGGTCTCGCAAGGTTTTTTGTAGATTTTAATACGCTCTATAATATTGTAGAACATTGTTTTGGTCTATCATTAATACTTTCCGCAGCGTATGCGATGAAAGCCATTTTATGACTGTTTTTTTATACCTTGCGTTGGTTTTAGTAAAATTTACTTAGATATCTCATTTTTTTCGTGATAAACATAACGTATGTTACTCAGTGATAATGTAGCTTTCTATTGGCAAAAGAATTTTTGAAATCGGTCCAGTAGTTTTTGAGTTTATTCGTGCCATACAAAAATACAAAAATACAAATCTTTCCTCTTTATAATATTAGTATAGATATAGATTGGAAGTATCGTACGTCAAATATTTGGATAAGTAGTCATTGAAAACCTTTGAGTTTGAGTGAATTTGTTTTCCAAACAAAAATTTATTTCATTTTATCATCTTTATTTTCTTTTTTAAACAAAATCAAACATACTTAGTAAGTTTTCGTAGTATCGAACATAGCCGCAAGTGTTAAGTTTGTAGGATTTTATAGGATACATTATAAAAAGTCTGAAGCTAATGTGCATGACCTGATACCTACTTACCTATTTCTTTTTATCCGCAAGCTGTTTTCTAGCTGTTACCCGCGACTTCGCCGGCGTAAAATTTTGAACGAAGACTGTGTGGAATCAAAATAATTAAAATTTTGAGTTTTAATGATATTCAAGCAAGTTGAACCCGTAAATCTAAGCCAAGTCCTAGTGAAATGTTAATGTATGAATTTAATTGTAGGTAACACAGAAAAAAATCAAGAACGAAAGAATCCAAATTTGGCATCATAATCCTTTTAGCAGCAAAACTTATTAGTACTATTTAGAATACCAGTAACGCCACCTAGTGATGAAAGAAAAAATACATACCACAATAGCAAAACATCGATTTAAATGGCCTTTAGTGCTTTTAGATTTAAACTGGCATTAGCGCCGTCTAATGAGAGTATTATGTTGCTTGTTATTTTGATTGTGAACGCAAATCACCTATAGGTATTATCTACGCCAAAACGGGTGCATATATTTTTCATTTTTGGCTTTTACCTTACCATCACATCAAGTTCCTTACGAAAATATTTGCTTATATTAATATGGAGTTAAATGAAAATGTAGACTTATTAGCCCATGTGAAATTTTAGACTCTAAACTATAGGTATGTGTTTCGTATGTCAACCCATATCGTTGTGCCGTTTTGACGTGATAGTTAATATTTGTTTCCTTAGGGCCCATGCTTCTTTTCAGGTTGATGGGTAATAAATACATAAATGTGGTATTTCAGACTCTGAGTTATTTTTGTTTCAATTTTCTACCAAATTTGCTTAGTCTTTCCTACGTCACAGTAACCTATAAGTAACCGATTTGCTATTTCTGAGTTCAAACTACGTGTGTTTCGAATTCCATCCAAATATGTTCAGCCGTTCCAACGTTGTCCTGTAAATATTATGAATGTCACTGTTTGGATGTTTGTTACGTAATATATAGAGTACTTATACATAGGCAATGTTTAGCCTATGTGTTCTTCCAGACTGTAATCTAATTATATTTCAAATTTCAACCCGATCACTTGATACGTTCCGCCATGATTAAAGCGGCAATAGAAATACATCATCTGCGAAAATTTCAACTGTCTAGCTACCACCGTTCTTGAGATACAGCCTGGTGACAGACGGACGGACGAACGGACGGATAGCGAAGTCTCAGTAATAGGGTCCCGTTTTTACCCTTTGTGTACGGAACCCTTAACAACGGTCTGCTTCGGTCACCGAAGCTTGTTGAATACTACCTTTAAATTTTAAACAGTATTTGGATTGAAATAATACGTTTTCTAATAAGTTACGGCTGGTCTAGTAAGTTACAGCTGACCTAGTCGGGAGAACAGCGACTGTCGATCCGGAGACCCAGGGTTCAAAACCACGCGCACCACTATCTTTTCAGAGTCATGTTCGTAATGCCGGTAATTAAAACGGTGAAGGAAAACACCGTGAAGAAACCGAAATCTACCTATAATCTAAGTTCTAAGTCATATGTCATCCACCAACCGACACTGGGCCAGCGTGGTGGATTATAGCCTTGTCTCTCTCCTTGCGAGAGAAGGCCCCGACGCCCAGCAGTGGGAACATTTAATGGGTTTTTTATGCTGCTACTTATTATGCTGATATGTTTTCTCCAAAATACAAAAATCTACTTCAATGACAGGTAATTTAATTCTGTCATTCGACTAAATTTTATAAGAAGGTATAACTATGTCGTACAGATATAATATCTAAGCTGATTTTAGTTTTTTGTTGATATTTGAAAAACTACCTCCCGGTTTTCGATCACCTCTGAAGTATTTTCTACCAAAAAACCAAACAAAAAAGGAATTATCAAAATCAACTAACAATTAGCGGAGTTATCGCGTAAAATAAAACCAAATAAAATAACATGCAACCCGATTGAGAACATCCTCCTTGTTTGAAGTCGATTATAACCGAATGATGTTTGTTTTTCCACACAAAAATATATTTTTGACAATTATTTTGTCATCCAAGACGATGCGACGCGATCACGTGGGCACTTTCTAGAATCTAGATATTCTGTGGATCGTCTGTGATACACAGAATACTTAGAAGTTAGTATGTACCGAACGCGCCGCGCGTGTCGTTATTACCTATTTAATGTTTGAGTAATTTCCGAACCAACAGACCGATATTGTTCAAATTTTGACGGGACAGTATTAAAAATGTGGTCTTTCTAACAAAAAAAGAATTAATGAAATCAAACAATGCAAACATGAGTTACAACCAAATACACATTCTGACTTTCACCCCCTCCCGCAAGAAAACCGTTCAGAATTTGGGGATCAAAAGTAGCTTACAGCAATGTCCTTAGTATAAACTAAAATCATGCCAAGTTTCAGCTGAATTGAATCAGTAGTTTCGGCGTGATGCGTGATCCCTATACAGAAAGACAGACAGACAGACAGACAGACAGACAGACAGACAGACATGAAAGAAAAAAAATGCAGTTTCGCCATCAGTATCGACTATGGAGTGCCCCAAAAAATATTTTTTCAAAATATCTTCAATGTACAGAATTCGACCCGTTACAGTTTTATTATAAGTATAGATAATAACTGAAGGCAGTAGATCTACGGTTGGCAATGTAAAGCTGGCTACAGTGGTTATGCCGAGAATTTATTATAAAACGCGGTCTTTGCATAATACCCAGTTAATAACCGAAACTGGACGATATCAGGCGACTAGATTTAAGACTTAACTGGCTTAAGTTATTTCTGTTAATGGTGTTTTTATTCAAAGCTGCTGAATTGAGTAAATGGTTCAGTTAGGGTAGACGAATCGCAAATTTATGGTGAGCAAGGTGTTAACAGCTTAGTTTTTCTGGTAGTTAAATGCTAACAGGATCATATCTATCATGATCACATTAATGATGATAACTCCAAAATATGATGTTATAAATATAATCAATTGCGTTTCAGGGAGTTGCACAGTACAAAATTAAGGTTACCATTATAACTATTATTTATTTTACTTTATGCATAAGTATGTCAAATTCAAAATATTATTAAAGTTAAGTATTATAATGAACTACAATATTATTAACTTAATATTTAGCATCAGTTTTAAAAATCTTAATTTAATAAAAATTAGAACACATAAATTATGATTTTTAAATCCCCTAATTTTTGTATTCACGCTTAAATTTTTGATACTCGGACCAACCTTCTTGTTATTATCCGGAACAATGCTCCTGGAGTTAAATTATTATATTTATTATTTATAGTGTAGAGTGACAAGAAGTGTTTTACGGTAAGCAACATACCTGCCATATAACAGCACAGTGACACACAGCTTTTGAAACATGACAAATCATAACCTAGCACTGCACTGCGCTCGACAATTTTGTAATAAAGAAGTCTAATCGTTGCCTGAGTAGGTTTTTCCTGGTGGATCTTAGTGATATGAAGTCGATACTGAATGTAATTCTTCTAGGTAAGCGCGTTCTATTTAAACCACATCCTTGCTTAACATCAGGCAAAATTACGGTTAAATACGAAATTTTTGTTGTTTAAAAACCAAACAAATAGCCAATTAGCATTACGGATTGAAATCGCAAAAGCTAATTAAGGAATTCTCTCAAAGTGCATTCCACTTTTCTATGCAAAACTTCAATAACTACTTACATTTGTCATACCCAACGTACCCAAGTCCAAAATTAGACGATATGCAACGAGTGAATTTATGATTTTAACGTCTGCCAACACCATTGCGCTGGATTTAACGTGTTAGGATTAATGTTGATCCGGTGGGACGATGATGAAGTGTAATTTTATGCTTAGAATAATTTGTACTACACCTGTGACAAATAGGGTTCTCTATGTAATTTGGATGCATTTGTGATGGCTAATCTCATTTGAGGTAGCGTGACAATGCTGTATGTAAATGAACATTTTCTAGTCCGAGAGACAGCGACAATAACTAGACGCATTAAATTTAGTTGTGTTTCAAATGAACACTTTTGAATAACTGATTGTAATCATCTGTGATGTCATCATCTGTGTGAATCATATTATAACTGATGTGATATATTGCGATGAGTTCGTTATCTTTCTTTAGAATTTAATTAGTTTCAAAATTTTCCATATAATATTGAGTGTAGATTTAGAAATGTTTTTTTTTCTAAAGCGTAACGTAATTTGCATAGTTTTATTTATGAAGTTGTCCAGTATCTTTAATCCTTACTATAACTATATCTAGACGTGAAATACTTTAAAAACAACTTTCTTCTCCAAAAAATCGAGGAATAGCTAATGTTTTCAAGTGAAAGAAAATATCGTGAAGAAGGCGACGTGATCTAAGATTGTGTATTATGGCCTTGTCTCACTCCTTAAGAGAGCAAGCCCCGAGAAGTTAGATTATAAACTAACTTATTTATTTTATATGGCTGGTGCTTATTTCGCGCAGCGTATTATCCATTCAGCGTGGTAATATCGCCACCATGCTGGGCACGCTTCCGACTGGTAGTGGGCTTGAACATGATTTACTGTATACCTTCATTGGTCTATTGGACAACTCAGATGTGCTTAGCGTAAGCAATTAGTTAGGTATGTAGCGTAGTGTAGTGCTCATTGTACTTTAGTTTTTTAATAAAGCCCGATTAAAAAAACCTAATCTGTCGTTAGTTTATAGTTTCACACGTTAAATAAACCGACGGCATATACAATTTCACGGTGACATACATATTAGAAGCAACTTCAAGCCAATTTTCATTGATGGTGAAGTACATTTTACCCTTTTTTATGTTTGATATGTATATATGTAATATATATATATATATATATGTATGTGTGTATGTACGTATATATATTAGAAACCTCAATATCATGTATGGTTTAGATGAAAAAAAAATTGTCTTTCAGATCTAAGTAGTCCCATACTTACTTATACCCAATATTTAGAATTTATTATGTGTTTTTTTTTTTCTTCTTTTTTTTTTAAAGAAAATCTTAATGCGGTTCACAGAATACATCTACTTACCTGGTTTCAATGGTGTAGCTCATGTGGTTTCGGAGAAAGGTGGCTATGACATACGGACTGACAGACAGTCAGACAGACATGACGAATCCATAAGGATCTCGTATTTTGCCATTGGCTGCGGAATTCAAATAAACACCTACGAGCTACCAGTGTGCCTCCAACTTTATTCCAGCCTATTGTTTACTGCACAATACGTTAGCACTGGTAACGAAGCCGGGACGGTTCAACTTATGTTACGTAGGTACATATTTCAAATGTACCCTACAAAGATTAAAAAAAATAATAGTATATGAAACAAGAATAATATAAACTATCTACGTGATCAGTTATAAAATAAACAATATGTTTAGAAAATACTTTTGTAGGCAATTAAATATCTATTTTAAAGTCAAGCCATAAATAATAAAAATTTGAAAAGTCAATTAAATACAGTTATAAATACATATCTATGCTATGTGGCCTTCATGAGGGATTGCAGAAAAAGAGTTATAGTAGTATTCAAAAAAACTTAAAATGCGATACAACGACAGATGTTTTGTACTGGAATGGAACTCGCTGTTTGCTGTGCGCTGCTGCAGCAGAATTCTATATTATGCATGTTATATGTTAAGCTTGTAATCTCAGTAAGATAATTTATTGTAATTCAATTGAGATTAATAAATATTCTTAAACCTCAACTTCATTAAGAATTGAACAAGCAATAACAACCAGGATTACGGTTCTTCCGTCCACTTCTTAACGATGGCAATGAAGAAAAATGACCCTCCTTAGTTCTGTGATAATGTGAATTAGTTTCTGTTTGTTTTAAGATTACAAGCTCCTTCTGTTGTATGTTCAGGGTAATTTGTTAGCATTTTGAAGTAGACAAAAGTTTTTAGTATGAAAACGTACGTTATACGTGTATTTATTTAAAAATTGACACAAGTTGATACGTTAAATTTCCATTTAACGTATCAACTTGTGTAAATTTCTGGAAGGACGAGTAGGTAATTATCATATTTTTTTAATTTTAAAATTAGAAATTGGGTACTTTGCATAAAACATGTTATATCTCTGGGTGATGAGCACATTGCAGTGGTAAGTAATGATTTGGTCTCTTCTTATTCCAATAGCTACCTGTCACTGTGCTGTTACGGGCAGGGATGTTGCTCACCATCAAGCATATGTCCTGCTCGTCGCGTCTGTACTATAAAATATTTTAGATTACCTAACAAACTCTACGTATAGATTTGTAAACAGACGTCGATATTTATAACAATAGTAGACGTAATCATTTAATAGATGTAGTCATTTAAAAAATTACAGCATTTTCAACCTAAAACCATAATATAAAAGAAAATGAAGTCCAAACACATATACACAAGCCAGACGGGCAGTCTACAAGCTGCGCATACAAAAACGCGGGTGTGAACCTGTCCCGTGATTGACGCGGGTCAGAGTGACCACATGACACGTGACCGCGAAACTTGTGTGTTACAGTGTACATTGTACAGTTTGCGTCACCAATCAAGATAGATGTGTGAAAAATTTAACTAATGTTTTTACTATTGGGGAAATTCAGAAATTGGAAACTAAAATTAGGAAAATTTAGTTCGCGACAACGTGCAAATGTTACGCGGTGGCGTAGCGTCGTAGCAGTGACTTAGCAGGCCTTCTACCGCCTAAATAAATCGGCATTCGCCTTGCTAGTGCGGTCTCTACCATCTCAAGCGGAAAGAAAAGAGAAAGGAATACCAAAGCTAAGACAGTTGCTACACAGGTGACGCAATTGTGGTAAAACATTAGAACTGTTTTAAAACTAAAATTCTACTCGTAAGTTATAAGTTTTAACTTCTATCGGCAGTTAGGTACTATAACGACTGTCAATTTTTTTGCAGATTTCTTAGTATGCAAATATGCTGTAGTAGCGCTACTTGTGAGTAGTCGTGGTATGTAACACGGCTGATATATATCAAAAATATATTGTTTGTGTCATCTGAATTTCTTTAATAAAAAATCTCTTGGGTGACATGACATGTGACGCGGTTAGATCGAGTCCAGTGTTTGAATTATGTATCAAGAATAACCACAGAAGCTTTGATTTAAGTAAAAATATACTTTGGTTTTCGTTATGGAATGTACGTCCTCGTATTAAACGAACAGAACGTAATTAGATACCATTCAGAACTTTGAATTGTATCTAAACATTGGTTTTAAGCTAGATAACTATCAAACATTTGGTACACTTCCTAATAAAATTCGACGAGTATTAAAAAAAGAATGGATACTAAAATCCTGAGTTTTTTTTTCTTTTGTTCATTGTTTTGCATTTCCACATTACACCGACTCCGTTTCATGTCTGTTTTGGCATCTTAAAAGATCTTACATGGATAATACCAATGCAAGACAGGCATAACAAGATAAATCATTATTTAAGACCCTTTTTCCGGAAACTTTGCCGGTTCATCTCGGTCTAGCTTTTGCCCAAAATACAGAGGCTTTTAGTGAACGGTAATTCATCAATTGTCAAGGTGTTTCCGAAATACATAATTTTTTTTTTCTTTGTTTGTGGAATGCCGTGGTTTCCATGTGGAGACGTTCGGGAAAAACAGATATTAAGTTGTATGTTTGTAGGAAATTTTGAACAGGGAATACAAAATAAAAATACAATTTTCAATTTTTTTTTAATTTTTTGATATTTTTTCTAAAATTAAACAAAGAAGCTTAACTTTTATAACGATAGCGATATAGTTGAAACTTAATTAGTTTATTTAGGACATACATAACTAACATAAAGCGACTTCTTAGATTTTTTTAAATCACTGGATCTAGATGTTTTGGTAATCTTATACACAAAGAAAGTGGCATAAATTAACTGCATTTTTTTTCTCTACATTTCTAAGCCGGCTTTTTCAATGTATTTAAAATTACCAATGCAATATTATCCGATTATTATTATGTGATATACATAATTAGGGCTGATATTTGATGCAGCGCATCTCATTGACTATACAGCCGGGGGAATGCGGCTAGCGTACTGGGGACTTTTGATCAAGGATCGGTGCGCAGGGGAATTTTTGAGTAAATTTACATAAATACTGTAGATTTTATAATTGTGAAAGGTTGTATATTTTAATTATTTTGTTGAATTACCTTTAGAAAACTCAATTTTAAAACAATTTTAATATTGTCACTAATTACGTGTATCTGTATTTTGTTTCAATTAAATAAATTATTATTAGTGCTTGTTATGGGACGGGTTGGTTAAGTACCACCAGCTGTAAGCTTTGGATCAAATCCAGGGACTTGTCATAGTCAACGACTCCCTTGTTCGTAAAAGAATTGAAACTATTGAACATTATCGCAAAGCTTCAAGTTTATCAGGTTTTTCTTGGATACACATCGGAGAGTGTGCAGCTGATTTATATGATCTAGTAACACTATGCCTTTTTATATCAGACTGCTCGAAGCTCCAGAAAGCGATATAGTTTCATGCTCGATGTTCCGAAGACGCGAACTAAGAGGTTTGCCTTGAAAATCGTAATAAAACTAGTAAGTCTTGAAATACGTTGCCTGAGTCTGATATGTCTGAGTCTGATATTAATGTCTGATAAATTTAATTTCAATAGTTTCAAGTCGATGTAGAGTGAATCGTCTTCTTCTAAGTAAGCGTGGTCTATCAAAATAGCAATCAAGCGCAAACCTATTAACGATAACAAGAACAAAATTAAAAATTTTGACTAACCCCCGACTACCTCGGATTTGTAATCTGTACAACATTCTACTACTCAAGCCCTTTCATTTGATACCCATATTAAGGGAGTTGTGAAAAAAGATATGTATTTCGCCATTTTTTGGTAGCGGACATCTTGGCTTTGAAATTTGACATAGTGCAAAGTATTCTACTAGTCAAGCTCTTTAGTTTGATACCCATATTGAGGTAGTAGTGAAAAAAATATATAATTCGCCATTTTGTGGTGGCGGCCATCTTGGATTTGTTTTTTTTTATAGTGTATAGTATTTTACTAGTCATAAAAAACCGCATCGATATCGGCCCATCCGTCTGAGCTCTACGGTGCCACAGACAGACAGACAGACCGACAGACAGACATCGACGTCAAACTTTTAACACCCCTTTTTTTGATCGGGGGTTAAAAAGTAAATCCTACTAATATTATACATGCGAATGTATGGATGTTTAAATGTTTGTTGCTCAATCACATCGAAACGCCTGAACGGAACATGTTGAAATTTGGAACACAGATATTAATTACCCTTATTAGGCTACTAACCCTATTTTTCCCGATTATAATCGTATGCTCGGGAATAATAGGCTATGTGTAAAGCTAAAGCTCTCCGAAACATTTTTTTTAATAAAGAGCGACGAGACGAGCTGTACATGTGTCTGATGGTAAACAACATGCCTGCGACATAACAGCACAGTGACACGCAGCTATTGGAACATAAAGAGTCCAAATTATCTAGCACTCGTCTCGTCACCAGAGATCTAACTAAGATGTTCTATCTCTAATCCCTGTATTTCCACTGGAAACATTGCCCTTCAAACCGGAACACAGTAATGTTTGTAAATTACTGCTTGGCGATAGAATAACTGGCAAAGATGCGGTACTTCCCCAGGCGGACTGTTGGGTTTCTATCTACTGGCTTGATTCGAATAGAACAATTCAATTTTCCCGCTACACGAGCATTCGGCTTCGGTCGTCGTCGACCGAATAGTTCGGCGCATCGCCACGATCGAAAAGCGCGCCACTCCACAACCGACATCTTCAACGAACGCGTTTGCGCATTTTTATTAAAATACTTACTAAATATATAAACCCAAATTGTGAGAATTTAAGGCCAAATATTATATCAGCGACGACCCAAGAACAGGAGGAGCGCTGAAAAGGGTTTGAAATACGTCCCGGGACAAGCCCAGATCGTGGAACGGATTTTGGTGAGTTTTATTTCGTTTTCAAGCCAGACCGACTTTTTTCAAATTTAAATTACATATAACGAGCTATCGAATCGCACACGGACTCTGATAAGAGTCCTACCACCACTCGAATAACGTAATGACTACTAACATAACGGGAATTGAGCTCTACTGGTGTTTATACATACCACAGATATTGATTAAATGATAAAAACTAGGATTATAATTATAGCAGAGGGCGGTGCAGTCACGTAAATGCTTGTGTAAGCAGTTTTAATGAACTATACAAGCGAGTTCAAACAATATTCCATTACAATGGCTGCGTTCGGCATGCGGGACCGCGGGATGTATTTGTGCTGTTCGGTCCTGTTTTCAGTTGTTCGCAGTTTTTGTTTACAAACTAATACGAGTTTATTGCGGAACTTGGTCGGCAGCTTAAGTTGAATCTGCATGTAGCGGTTTATTTACATTTATATACAATGTTCTGTAGGTACATAACAAAATATTATACCACAAAAAATAACACAGAATAGTTAAATTTTCTGCTATGTAATATTGCCAAATCTGATGCTTAAACTAGTTGACGCTCTGATGGTCATTTTGTAATTTAGTGGCACTTCTTGGCTTAATTAGTAGGCCTACTTGTGCTACTTGTGTTACACTAAAGTAGCCACATTATAATAGTATTATGATAAAAATGATTGATTACTGCAAACTAGACTGCTGTATTCTATGAGGAGAATTCTAAGCTGTATTTTCGGAGGAAGCACACTGTATGTTGCGCCTCTTGGAAGATTATAATGTTTATAATTATGTACTACTTACCTTCTTACTCATACTTTAGCAATTGGTGATTTTCGACCGAAAATAGCTTGTATTATTTTTTAGAATATAAGTAAATTTGATGTGTACTCGTCGCTAATATTTCTCGGTCATCGACCTTTCCAAACAAATACCAGCGCAGCCGGCACGAGTTACATCAAAGAACTGATAAGGGACGAACGTGCTGAAATAAATCCGATCTACCAAATGGAAGTCGATACTTCACAACCGAGTTAACTCATTCACCATCATTACCACCCGTTTGATCTAAAAGCAGAACAATGGTCGTATTACATAACTTCTTTGATCCAGAAATGGTGGTAATCACTCGTAATCCTGAGCAATTATGAATCAAAGCGTGAGCGTTTCATAGACAATCAAAGAGAATGATATTTTAGACGCGATTATAGCAAGTGACGGCAGCAGAGGTGGCAATGAGGACGGACTGAGGGCCACGTTTAATTAATAGTACCCTCTGGAGGTAAGAGGGACTTAATTGGAGTGAATTTTGTTGCCTGAAACATGTTTCAAGCGAAGGACCGTTTGCCAAAAAGAAATGGCGGCCATCTTGGCAAAAAGGCGGGAAATCGCCAATTTACTTTTTTCAGTGACTATTGGCAAAGGTTCTTACTAAAACCTTTTCAGCCAGTCATGTTTCGTATTTCTTTTCTGTTTGAAAGAAGGCTTAAAATACTTTGACCTTTTTGTAGTGCTAATGATTTAAGTAGGTTCAACGATAGTAAAGAATTTCGTTAAAACAAAAAAAAAACTACCGTGCTGCTATAGAAGCTTTGTTTACAGTTTCTTATTTAATATTTATACTATTATTTTGCAAACTATACTTGTAAAATTTTCAAGATACCTACTACATATTATTTATTTCGGAAATGCAATTTAAGCAGATATGAAATTACATTATGATAATTTTATTAATGATAAACGATAGGTATTACGATAGTCTGATCTAAATGTCCGAGCGGCTTAAAACTGAGTATATACTTAAGAAACCAAAAAAAACTTTTAAATCAATTTTTACAGCTAGTTCATCTAGGTCTAGGATACCTAAAACTAAACTAAATAATTACAGAAATATTTAAACTTAAGACAAGTTTTATATCATCAAATCTATTTTAAGTTCAATTTATCTTTATGATTTTGTTTGAACCAATGTGCTCGTATGTATTTAAAACAATAAATTAAATTTCTAAATAATTATTTGTTTGAATATAATTTTTCAAAAAATTTACCGATTTATTTTTGTTTTACGGTTTCACATACCTAGTACAATGTGACAGTTATTGACGTTTGTTCAAACGCTGTATTATGGTGAACATGACATGAGTATAATTATCGAAGAGACATAAAACAGAGTTCATATCAATGAGTTAACTTATTAAATCAACAACCCATCTGGAGACCCTATCAAATGAGTTCATTTTGTTCATTTTAATCGAAATTTATAGTAACAAAAAAATTAAAATCATTTCATTACAAGTCCTCTCATTATGAAAACCTCATATAGTGTAGCTACGTTGTTGACGGGTCATACCGCAGCGTGACAGCGTATTCAGCGCTTTAGCGCCGATTTTAAAGCGCTGTGCTTGTTCTGAACGTAACTTGAACAAATATTAATCAAAAAAATTTAAAATGTTTAATTAATTCTATATGTTCATTTAAAACGCAAAGGCTTCTAAATTTTTATCCTATATATTGCTCACACAACGGTAACAGGAACCAAACTAAGCAACGCTTGTATACCCATTATACATATAGCCAGATAACTAAAGCAACGCCTGTATAATGAGCGCCAGATAGCTAACCCATTCCGCATTTTGAAAGCGAGAAGGAACTCGGTAACTGGGTGGCGAACCCAAGGTGAACAGCAGAGTTGCCGACTTTACCATAGATCTAGGCTTCTAGGCCATCGCAGAGAACCAAAAGCGTCTGGCACCCACTCACTGGTTGGTTGCCGAGGTCATCACGGTAAGCCTTGAGTTTTGGAGTAGGTAGCTGGAGTGTATCCCAGAGGAGGGCCCAAGATGAAGCGGCCCGCATCAGGTTTTCGGAAGAATATAATGTCCTGCCCTATGCGACAAAAGTGAAACACCGTGGAGATTTTAGTCGGTAGGATAGCACAGCTCATGGTATCGACCCCAACACAGCCCGGACTCCTATCCTCTTGGCGGTAAATATGCGTAAATGCATTTATTACACTTGAAGAAAATATTATCCAACTGATACACTACTGCGATACTTTGTTTTATTATAACAGCAGGGTGTGCCTGATGGTTAGCAACATGCCTGTTGGAACAAAAGCTGTTGGAACATAAAGAGTCCAAACCATTATTACCTAACACTACACTGCGCTCGTCACCCAAAGATATAAGTTGTGTTATCTTTGTTTTATCTATGCCCTGAAATTTTACTGGAAACGTTGCCCTTCAACCGGAACACAGCCATGTTTGCACATTACTGTTCGGCGGTAGAATAACTGGCAAAGGTGTATAGGAAGGACTCTTTGCAGAGTCCGTCTGGGGTCTTCCTACCACTGCTAAAAAAATACCCAGACACAAACCAAATGTTTCTCCTGTATGAGAAAGCCATGACTTAAATTTCAGATTACACGTACATACTTATTAACAAATAAGCTACTATAACGTACCCCAACGTAATTTGAACGAAATTTTACTGCAAGTCGCCTCAGCATGAAACATCATGTTTAGCGGCAGCGCTGTTGACGGGTCGCACCGCAACGTGACAGCGTGTTCAGCTCTTTATAGCCTGTTTTAAAGCGCTGAACAGCGCTGAATATGACACGAGCGCCCATCAATGGGGAACGGAACGAGCTCGTAATTATATTAATTTAATAAGTTAGTTATTCTCCAATATGAAGGGTTTAAATTGAAAAAAAAATCTAAGCGGCTTGTTGACACTAATAGTTAACATTATAATTATTGTCAATATATGCCAATCTATTGTTAGACATTGGCTGTGCCTCGAGGACTCGATTTTCGTCCCTTCTTATATCGTCTCTTCATTGACACTCAGATCGTCCATAAACTATATTTCTCGATTTGTGAACTGTATGTAATAATTGATTTACGTGATGTTTTTTTGTGTTCACTCTCTCTCTCTCTCTCTCTCTCTCTCTCTCTCTCTCGCTCTGGGTGTGTGTGTGTGTTTGTGTGACACCTTATCTGCCGAACTGAAAAACTGATTTTGATTTTTTGTCTGATTTGCTTGAATACGTTAACTGTTAAAAGCTCCTCACTTACACATCTCACAGTATATTTATAATTTTTCCCCGGGGGATTATAGTATAAAGTTAGCCACAGCACAAGAAGTGCAGTAGGTCGCCCCCGCGGAAGCGGAAGTGGCGCCGCGGCATCGCCACTACTTCCTACGTCCGGTATTATCGCAGCGCCCCCGATCCCTCTGACTTAGTATACTGCACTTACTTTTCCTGAGTGAAAACTCTACTGGGTTGTACTGGAAGAGCATAAAAGAACATACAATTTTGTAAAATGTCTGTATTAAGCTTTTTTAATAGCTCACATTTGTGTCAAACGTCGACGACACAAAATATACGAATTCAATAAGACTTAGCTAAGTTACAACAGTTATGTATGTTCTATATTTTTAATGTCTTTTACTATGAGATCATTGAAATCGTAAATATGCCAAAAAATGCCATCTGTGAAGTCCACAAAATGTAAGTATAACGTGGTAATTACGTGGGTTTTACTCTTCAATACTTGGTGGCATTGCTTCAAATTTGATGAAAAAAATTACCGACTATGCTGATTTGCTTTGGATAATATATATATTCTTTAAGAAGTAGCAACATAATAATAATCACAATAAAATCGTTATTATATTATATTATAATAACGATAAAATTGGTGATTGAAATATTATAATACTGGACGCCATTTACCACGCCAAGATCTATTACGTACTAAACAGCGCCTGGGCATTGTTTTAATAAAAAAAAAGATCTTAATTCTCATTTATTATTTAGCTTACTTTTCTTTGCATCTTTTTAAAATGGCTTTAAAACATATATCATCTAATCTATCTAATTTACGTAACGTACAAGTAAGAAGGTAGAGATTTACTACGATAACATGGCCCGCCCCTCCAAATTACTGTTTTAATGTGTGTAGTCACATCCTTACGAAAGAGTTTGTATGTAGTTGTAATTATTCGTCTGCAGTAGCAGTACGCACACATGCGTGGTGGTGCGTTGTACATACTTTCACAAATACTTTCAAACGTTTTGAATTCTGGAGAGGCGGGTCATGTTATCGTAGTAAATCTCTACAAGAAGTAAAAAGTGAGGTACGTACGTAAATAAAGAAGATCTTCTAGATACAATTTTTCTTGAAAAAGAAAAATTCCTTCTTTACGTACTTCAAAACCATATCGTACCTCACTTACATAAATTTTAAAATCTCTTCTCGACTCTCGAACTATTCAGTGCATCGTAACTTTGTTTCCGCTTCGCATAGTTTGGGGATAGTTTCAGTTTTCTGATTTTTGCTACTTCAAAATACATGAAATTTATGTAAGTTTTGGATCGTGAATATTAAACACTAGGAAGCCGCGGTTTTAACCACATCGTTTCCGTTATTTTCCCGCAATTAAATAACCTAAGTGCTTTCCAGACTATAATTACAGACAGAGTTATTACTGTGCTTAGAGATACAACATCTTAGATCTCTGGGTGATGAGCGCAGTGCAGTGCTAGGTAATGATTTGGACTCTTCTTCAATAGCTGCGTGTACTATGCTGTTATGTGGCAGGCATGTTGCTTACCATCATATCGTAACTCATTACTTAAAAAACACACCAATCCATTCTGACATTTCGATGTTATTGAAAAGCATCTATTTCGCGTTTATAATATGGAATAACGACACACAGCGTCCACTTGAATGCAACTCTGTCATTAGGTCTCTTAAAAAAGGTGGAAAGTAGGTAATGTGTCTACTTTATTTTGATATATTACCGCCATATAGTGACCAGACGAGCAGGACATGTGCCCGACGACAATATGTGTGAACATATTAATAATATTATAAACTTAGATAGAGAATAAGTAAATATATCAGGGTTTTCCGCA
The DNA here is from genome assembly GCA_017562165.1 of Ectropis grisescens. Taxonomy (NCBI): domain Eukaryota; kingdom Metazoa; phylum Arthropoda; class Insecta; order Lepidoptera; family Geometridae; genus Ectropis; species Ectropis grisescens. Next base: position 3,564,440 of record CM029776.1, on the reverse strand, counting down.
CGGTTCCTTTGTACTAATTGTAAGCAGATGACATGCATACTTGCTATGGCAACAGAGTGATTTGCCGCGACTTGGCTGCGACAAAAGTATGACACTTGCACAAGAGCAACAAGGGAAGAGCGATCAGACCCGTGATCTAAGCGTAAAGCGTTTGCTCCAACTCTATGTTTTCTACGTAGATATCTGTAGATAAATATATATCTACAGATAGATATATGTAGATATGATATCGTAGATGTCTGGGTGTTTCTATTTATAATAAGTATGTATTTAAAACTATATATGTATTATGTCAGCTATCTGGCCGCCATATTACAAGCTTTGCTTAGTTTGGGGTCAGATGGTGTTGTGTGTGAATTGTCCACCGATATTTATTTATTTATTTTATATGCAAACTCTTTGATTACAAACTCAACTAACAGTATTCTTTTCAACACTATTTCTTCAGGTGTTCTGACGTGATTGAGCAACAAACATCTAATTTTCACTATAATACTATTAGCAGGATTTGAAAACTTATATCTAAAGTTATTTATAAGATACTGAAATCATTTTTCACCAGATCAGCAACCTTTTATATTTTGACAACGCCAGCTTTCGAACTGATCTCCATAATGTCACGATGCGGAATTTCGGTAAAAGTAACACCTTGATCCAATAAAACACGTCTTGGAAGGATAACGAGATTTTTGGTAGGTCTCAGGGTCCCGTAGGCCCTTTTTTATAATGAAATTGGGAATGTTCGAGAGCCCGAAGGGCGGATATCCGGAACCTTCGTCGAACTCCAAAGAGTTTGTTGCTCAATTAAGCAAACTGGTTCAAGATGCCGCGGAAATATACAGTAGCAAAGTTCTCGCTCAGATTACCACAACAATTGTTGTGCCATTTCAGAAGACGTATAAAGATATTCTTACCAATATTTCATTAATTGGTAGTCTAAAAAAAGTTCGTAGTAAAAGTGTCTTCGTATTGGTATCCTACCACTCTTTTTGGTCTCTTTTCATAGTTAACCTAGGGAAGTATATTTTCCAGTTATTCTACCGCAAAGCAGTAATGCACAGGCATTACTGTGTTCCAGTTTGAAGGGCAGTATTTCCAGTAAAATCACTGGGCAGAAGGATCAATCATCTTATATCTCTGGGTTACTGCAGTGCTACGCATTGACTTGGGGTTTTTGGTGTTCCAATAGCGGGCGTAGGCGTAATACGACCTACCATCAAGGATATATCTTGTTCGTCTTGTCACTCTGTATTATACACCAAGTACAATGGAATGAAATAACTGAATTGGAAGTTTTCAGGTAAAGAAATCAAAAAAAAAAAAAATCATGACAACATTTATAGTTCCTTCTTTATAAAAAAGTTTGTCCGATGCATCCCTTCGATCGGCACTGGGTATGCATTTCAATTCACCACTTAGACTTCTGCATGGCTTGAAATTGAATTGTCGACCTGCCATCTTTTAAGCAAGCTGCATAAAATAGAGGTTTAAAGGTGTTTCTCTCGGAGACCGGGACAGGAGTCCGCGACAGGTACTTAACACTATAGAATTGTATGGGCGCCAGTTCGCGCGAGACCGCGACAGGAGACCGAGACACGTGTCGCGAAACATTTGTGTCGCGGTCTCCGCGCGAACTTCTTTGTGTTGTCACTGCTAGTATTTTGGCCTTCTCTCGCAAGGACACAGTCATGGTTATTATTCACCACGCTGACAAAGTACAAGTTGTTCAAAAGTATGTTTTTTTTTAACTTGAATAGTTTCACACGTGACCGCTATTTCGCCTGATGTTAAGCAACGATGTATTTCCTAAATGTATTTCTTGGAATATACCGGTTTTTCGCTAATGTTTTCCTCGATTTTCACGTATCATTTTAAGTACTAGACTAAAAATTATATATGTGGACAAATTGTGCAAATTATGCTAACAAACACTGTGCGTACCAAATATAATAAAATAATATTGATGTAATTAAATTACTGCTAATGTTATAAAAATAGGATAGAGGATAGGACTGAATATTAACGATTGAATACAGTTATTTTATTAAAATTGAAGCAAATGTTTTAGAGATCCGAAACACTAAGCTAAATCACTATTTTTTTTACAAATTCTAAAACTTTAAAATGTGTGAAATTATGTTCCCAAAAATATGAAATAATCACAACTTTGTATTTCATAGTAATTTATGTACGTTCCAATCGTAGAACATTACAATAATAATTACATTTTTCAAAAAATCACAGGGTTTTTGGCCTGCGTAATGCTTGAATAAATCACGATCTCTGTTTATCTGCCATGGTCTCAACTGGTGTGGTCACAAAAAACGCTATTCCTGATGTCACGTACTTCTAATTGGGTATTGCAACTTTATAACTTAGGTGTTTTTATTATTATAAAATATCTTGAAAATAAGTTGAAATGACGATGTGACCTTAGATTAATAGACTACAGGCCTCTGAACAAAATGTATGCGTCATTTGAACCACCAGGAGACCTATGTAGGACGATAGAAGTATATAAAATAATAAGATTCAGCACTATGCCGTCACTTAACAGCTGTCCAACTGAGTGGAGGTTAAGGTAGGTGGTTTTAACCCTCGATCATTTCTCCTTGTCACATGATTTTTGTACGGCATTGCGGAATAATGGATTACAAGAAGTATTGAAACTCAAAGTTTGTAAAAATTTAACCTTTTATTCGTATTCAGCGAAAATAAATAACCGAGAAAAGCTGTTGAGCCACGGGGTTTGACGCGGCGCTCAGTTAGTCATGATTACATTCTAGCATTTTGTTTTCAAGTCAGAATTTATTCAAAATGGCTTTTGTATTGCAAGTTACTCATGATCTAATCGTTCCATCGATCTTGATTTAACCAGCGAAAACGAAATCGGTTTTCAAAAGCTTCTGTACTGCTCCACACACACAAATAAGATAAGTAGAAATTCTTTGAAACATTAAAATCCCTTTTGACGTCGAAAGGATTTTTTAACGTTCGAATTTTTCATCGCCTTGTACCTACCTATTTACTTTTTGTTTGCTGACGTATTTGTCTGAGAAGGGTTAAATATTATTAATTTTGTTCCCATCATTGTTCTTTTTCGAGAAATTCCCCCTTTTGATGTAGGCTCTTGAAAGGATGATGAAGGGTAACAGATCATCTTTAGAAAAAGCTATGTGCCACGCCACGGTAGGGAGGAAGTATTCGAAGAAAAGGTAGATGAAAAAACTGTTTTTAGGGTTCCGCAGCCAAATGGCAAAATACGGGACCCTTATAGATTCGTCATGTCTGTCTGTCCGTCCGTATGTCACAGCCACTTTTCTCCGAAACTATAAAATCTATACTATTGAAACTTGGTAAGTAGATGTAATCTGTGAACCGCATTAAAGTTTTGATACAAAAAATATTTTAAAAAAAATTTAGGTGTGTTCCATACATAGAACTGAAACTCAAAAAATTTTTTTGATCAATACCATACGTGTGTGGTATCTATAGATAAGTCATCAAAAATAATATTGAGGTTTCTAACATATTTTTTTTCTAAACTGAATAGTTTGCGCGAGGGATTCTTCCAAAGTGGTAAAAATGTGTCCCCCTATAACTTCTAAAATAAGATAATGACAAAAATAAAAAAGTGTATGATGTGCGTTACCATGTAAACTATCAACAAAAATTGGTTTGAATGATACCTAGTAAATAGTTTTGTTTTAATACGTCATAAATTGACTATTGTTAAAACAGTGATTAAAGTAGCAACGAAGTACAAGAACTTTTGTGTATTATGTTACTTACTGCTACGAAAGCCTTCATGGGCAAGCCCGACTCGCACTTGACAACGTTTATTAATTTTTAGAATTTACAGTATTACTTCAAATACAAATAATCTTTAATCATCAATAAACAAAACTTTATTGCTGTATGCAGGATTAAGATATGATACAAAAAATTTTTAAACTTGACTCATACAAACTGGCCTCTTCTTCTAGAGGCACATAATATGTCTGGCAACATCGTTTCCATTGGTCTGAATTTATGCAATGATAATAATAGTCAGATAATAAAGTCTTCTTCTTTTTTTTTAGCTTTTAATCGGTTGTATCGTATTATAAGTCATCTGATTCATTACTTTATTTTCTTTACTTACTATTGTTACTATTTTACTACTATTACCATTATTACTTTGACATTAATGTGAACAAGTGAATACTGTGGAGAAAGTAAGGTATTATTATATGGCACGAAGCCATTTCACAATTTAATAAAGTAATTTAAAAGGTTCGAACTTCGGTTGAAGCTGTGGTGGTGTAGTGGGTAAAACATGTCATCCACAATTGCGTCTTTTCTGAGTATATTTTAAAGTGGAGATGTACAAGTTTATGATCACCACTGGTTTTGTCGAGGAAGTAAAACATCGTGAGAAAACTGGCACATTCCCAGAATTTTTTTTTAAGTTTCATAATCTAACAGTCAGTTTCGAAGTATAGACGTGCAAGTTTCTCATTATCGTGAAGACGCTCCAAGTCTTTACTGTATGAACATGAAAGTAGGCTATTGTATCACAGCTGAATGTTTACGCGGTAGACTTTCTGAAACCTTCTTTCAACCCCCATTACAAAAATAAAAGTTTAGAAAAAAAATATAATAAAAAATATCAAACATATTTTACGTAACACTAATTTATATAATAGAATATATTATATACTCGTACATATAACATCCGATTGAAATTTTAAAATATGCTGTCTCGTATATAGTTCATCTCTCCAATGTCATTGATTAACTCAAGTTTTACTATCGGCATTTTTAGACAGACAGCCTTTAAGTGAATGTCACTCTTTTCCCAAAGACGTGATTTTTTTTTTAAATAATAACTATCATCCAATGCAATATAATGCCAGCAAATTCCAAAATTCACAAAGGAAAAAAAACTAACACTTACTACCGCACAAAAAAATCACACTTTATTTGAATTCTGTTCAAGATACCACAAATCAAATTTTCACAACCACTGCATTCGAATATAATAAAAATAAAATAATAAAAGTTTAGAATCAAGCTCAATCTTAAATTCATTTTTCAAACACCATTTGACATTTCAATTTAAAAAAACGTATGCAATCTCTGTCAGTTCTCGACACGGTACGTAATTAAAAAAAAAACAAAATATGTATAAAAATCGTTCGCTTTTTGTTATATTCATCGCAAAAATTTAATGTTAAAAATGCTGTAGGCCGTCGATCACTCGCCCTCTACCCTCGCTAACCTTGTGTTGATATTTGACAAGTTTATTGGATCAGTAATTGAATTTCACAAGCTTTTATACTGATAGAAATTGGTGTATCGAGGAAAAATTTCAGCTTAGCCTAATTTTCTGTCGGAGTCCTCGGGCAAATTGAAATACTGAAGCTGGCGAGCAATTTGCCGTTTACATTTGCTATTTTTAGACTAATGATCACGTCTTATTGAGATCTCTCAATTATTTGATTATCATGTATGTGCAGTATCGAATTTTAGTGGCTTTTTATGCTTGATTGCGGCAGCAAGAATTCTCTTAATGTTATACATGCGAAAGTTTATGCGACAGATGGATAGATGTTATCTCTTTCTTTCACCCAAACACTAATGAAAGATCTCGATTAAATTTGTTACAAGGATCGATAATGGTTTAGAACTACACATATAGGTCACTTTCTGTCCGGGCAAAATAACGGAGTCTAGTAGAACCACGCGGGTGAAACCGTGCTTCTAGTTTAACTATAAAACAAAAGCCACACCCAGCTATTAAACTTTATCAGCGTAATGTCGGGATAAAATGACTCATTGTGATAATTATAAATTTCAATAATACCTACTACTAAAATTATTACTTGTAATAAAAACATCAAAACACGAAGGTTGTAACAATATATGGATGTGCGCTTGTTATTCTTTCATGCAAAAACTACTGAAGAGATTTTGGTAAAAAGCTTTTTCCTTGTTTCCGATATTTTATGTGTTGTTGTATTCACCAGGGACATTTACTTGCTCTTAACAACTGTTATAATTCCTATTGTTATTATCATGTGTTGAAATAAAAAAATAGTGTATTTATTTGAAACTAAAAAAACTGTTTCTAAACATTGGTTACTCGTATACCTAAAGTTCTTATCTTCCGAGACGATTTGTTTTTTCAATTTTTTTTAACTCTTAAGAAAATAACAAATCGGTGATTGTGTCATTTGTCTTCCATACCTATTTAAACTATGCGAGAATCAAACAAATCACAAACTTTACTTTGAACTAGGGAGATTAAGAATTCATGCGTACTTAAAATCTCTACGGCAAAACTGCTAGAAAATATATACCAAAGAGCAGAAAGCACTTTTCCGACGCGATACTGGGTTTTTCTAATCTAAGTGAAAAAAAACCTTGGTTACTTACTACAAACGAAGATTTGGTTAGATTCCTCGGAAAGTATTGCAATTTCAGAACTTTCTCTGAAGGTGGCGGTGGCTATAATATTTACCATCATATGGTTCGTCATTTCTTTGCTTTCTTATTTAAACGAAACAAACGTAAAAGTTCACACTTCTAATTATTTTTAGTGATATATCCAGATACAAGCACAGTACCTATGATTTGTTTATTTGATACAATTACATCAAAATAAAAGTATACTCTTTTTGTATTTCCATTTAACCGCCATGTTGCCTGATGTGACGATGCAGTATCCGATGGATCGTGCTTAATTAAAAGAAACTGTTTTACTCTCAAATTGAAAACACCAAGATGGATCCAATAAACATAAAACAGCATTCCAGTCAATATTGTATTGTACTCTTGATAAAATTATTATAAATACAATTACTTTTCAGACAGAGTAGATAGATACTCTTTATTATCCACAATACAAAAAACAATATACAAAATGATATATCCTTAAAGCCAGTGAAACAAATGACGACCTGATCGCTAAGAGCGATCTCTTCCAGACAACCGAAAGATGGAGAAAAAGAAGAATCAATTTATCAATCCCCTACTACTATTTTTAACCGACTTCAAAAAAAGAGGAGATTTCTCAATTCAACCGTAAATATACGAGTACATACTTTATGTGTGTAGAAAACTTTGTCTCTTATAAACTAATTTTAATGATTCATGTAAGTATATATGTTTGGTAGGGTACTTGATCCCATTTAAATTTTATCGAAATCGGTGTAATGGCTTTTGTGATATCAACATAAATAAAAGCCATCATCACACAGTAAAATTATGATACCTAAAACTAAATAATTATTTTCAAAGAAACTTACTATTAGTACGTATATTGCACTGGATTCTTTTCCCTCTATAGACATTGGAACAGTGGATAGAACAGTTTAGTATTTCATCAACTCGCCAAGTTAGATAGTGAGGCGAACTTGGCTTCACTTAGCCGCTGTAAAGGCGCAACAAAAACTGGTTTTGGTAAGTTACGTGCTTAACTTTCCTCTTTGTGCGGTTAGGAAATAGTTTTTCAGGTAGACGGTTTGTGAATAAAATATTTGGTTTGCTGTTGTTCTCGTGAGGTTAAGTAAAAGATTGTTCGCAATGTAATGCCACGGTATCTTATTGATGTACTATTGTTATTAACTTATGGCTTCGGTTTATGGTTTCTTATAGGCAGTTAAGTATTATACTTAAAAATGAAATCCATGCTTACTCATAAACTTCATAATATTAGTAAGAATGTAAATATTTATTTACACTATAATTATTGTCTTCTAACTGAACCTTGCGCGTTTTGCTACGCCACCTATTAAAAATTGGTCATACCAACTCAGTATTAGAACAAATTTGGTAAGCTTAGGTTAAAATGACGCAACCTTTAAAGATAGACACATGCTGTCACGGACTACGGAACACGTCAGCGCATGCAACGAAAGCTCTTAAAAAAGTATATTTTCCCCGTTTTTGACATTCTTCATTTATGCTCCGCTCCTGTTGGTAGAAGCGTAATGTTATATAGTCTGTAGCCTTCCTTGACAAATGGAATATCCAACAGAAAAATAATATTTCAATTAGGACCAGTAGTACGCGAGATCTTAGCATTCAAACAAACAAGAAAACTTTTAAGCTTTATTATATATATATATTATATTATATATATATATAATAAATATATTGTATATGCAGTTAGTAAAAGCGACATTAATTTCATACAAATTCATAAATGAGGTGGTTCAATTTTAATGTCACTCCGTATTGTACTGTAATATCTGTGTATGCCATCACGAAACACTCATCGACAGAGCGAAATGTTACTTCAACATTCAGTGCACGCTTCAGCGCCTCCGTAAAAGCGATTCCTGAATAAAATTACAGACATTTTGACAGACGGAAACAATAGCGTAATGTTCATACATTCAGGGTTAAATGACAAGGCGCGATTCATCACAGGGGGTGAAAAGGGGTACAGGAGGGTTTGGGAAGGGGTACTCATCATCCTGGACAAAAGCAAAGTGCAGAGTAAAATGTCTTACCCCCCTAGGGCGGGTAGAAGGTCCATCGTTGGTTATTTATTTTATCGGGTATGCAAATAAAGTGGACTTAGCCAAGATAAGGATACAATGTAATATGTCTAGAGTGGAGGACGTTTTGCGATGAAAATTTGCTTGTACAATCTTTCAAAGCTCTATGCGTATTCAGTTTACATACAAGTATGACAACAACTTATGGATGGATTTCAAATTAGATCCTAAATTTCGATAGTGTTGTATCAGAAATGTCCATCAATATTAAATAATTAATTTAAACAATATTGAGTGACAGGACAAATAAAACATGCATGCTGCTTAACATAAAAAAATATTAGTTGAAAAGTCCAAATTTGTGTGCCACTGCACTGTACTGTGGTTGGTGTGCAACTAAATGATCATTTAGTTACATATATATGGTGATTTATCTCTTTCCCTGGAGTTTATTTAACGACATTTCCGTGTAAGTCGGAACGTAGTAATGTTTGGGCATTACTGCTTGGCGGTAGAACTACTGCAAACGTGTAATACTTCCAGGTGGACACTGCAGGGTCATAATAAAATAAATAATTAAAAAATTATGTCTTAAACTGTCGAGTAAAATATTTGACAGACAATTTTATCCATAATTATTTCATCTTAAATAATTTGTCTATTTGCCAAAAACCACTAGTCTATGTAATAATAAGCGTCTTTATCACTGTGAAACTACTTTTAAATAAGTCTTAAACAACCGTCTTTCATTTCATCTTCAGACTATTTTCATTTTCTTTTGAAACGTGAATACTACATGTAAATAAGTCTGAGTCTATTCATTAAATGACAGGCTCATTTGATACACACAAACAAACTCATTCGAAGGCTAGTAAACAAGTAATTCTAAGTCTCTCGCTGCGAACATAATTACATGACCGGCTCCATCTCTTCTTTAAAAATATTTATTTAACATTGATTAAGACGACCGTAGACGCAGCGACAATACCTATTCGTCGTGATTGTTGTAAACAGAATTTTACATAAGCCAGACTTACCGTCTACAGTTTATTAATTTGCAAGCAATTCAAAGAAGCCTCTTGTTATTAAAAGGAATATCGCTTTCGAAAAACAATGTAAATTTTATACAATCACTTTTAAAAATGTATAAAATGTCGCAGCGTGAAGCACGGCCGAGAGTCTTAATTGTTTTCGTAGGATTGGAAGCTTGCCAAAAAACAAGTTCTATAGAAAACGGTATCTTGGACGATCGAGGAGCCGTAATGAATGAAATTGTTTTTCTACTGCCGTCGAAATAATTAGAAAGTTTCGTTTTTATTTCTTTGGTATTGATCAAGCAGTTTACAACTATACTTTGTTAATAGTGATGACGTCTTGGTAACAATTTTTGCGGCAATTTTTTTTTTAACTGGAGATTATTTAAATATGACTAGCAGCGCGCGTGGTTTTATCCGCATGGTGCCCGTTCCCGGTTATTTTGCTGCCATAAAAGTAGCGTTTGTGCTATTCCAATCTTCCTTTCGCTAGTCCTGTAATCTTTTTATCCTGATCAGTTTAGGCGTTCCGACGTGATTGGGCAACAGACATCCAAACTAACTTTTTAATATATTAGGGATCAATCAACAGCCCTTTAAATGTTCCCACTGCTGGGACTCGGGCATTCTCTCGCAAGGAGAGAGTTAAGGCCATAATCCACCACGCTGGCCCATTGCGGGTTGGTGGTTCGAAATATTCCAGGTACAAGTCGGTTTCTTCACGACGTTTTCCTTCACCGTTTTAAGTTATCGGTAATGCCGCTAATTTAACATGACTTCGAAAAGACAGTGGTGCGTGTGGGGTTTGAACCCGGAGTCTGCGGATCGGCATGCGCCGTTCTCTCGACTAGACCAGCCGTTACTTATAAGGATATTTTGTTATATTAACTGACGTTCGTTCTAATTTAGTATTTTTACTAATTTAGTCATATTATAAAGCTGAAGAGTGTATATGTTTGAACGCGAAAATCTCAGGAAGTGCCTATTGGACCGATTTAAAAAAAACTATTTCCCCGTTTTTTTTTAACTTTTATAGGTTTACACTTGACCGCCATCTCGCCTGATGTTAAGCGATGATGCGGTCTACGATGGAGCGTGTTTACCTAGAAGAAACCGATTCACTCTCGATTTGAAGACACAAAGATTGTAACCATCGGGGAAAACCCACTCAGGCAACGTATTCCACAGCCTAGACGTTCTTATCACAAAATTAGAGTCAAATCTCTTCGTTCGTGTCTTTGGAACATCAACCATGAAACGATGTCGCTTTTGGATGCGTACGTGATCTCTGAGTGGTATCATGTAACTATGGACAAAGCCAGAGCGGACCGCTAGTATCTACATATCCGACTTTTTTTTAATGTATAGTGACATCTTAGCCTATAAACGACTGAATCAATTTTGTTAGTTTGATTTAAATTTGAAGCGTGGCCAAGCGCTAGGTTTCTGACTCTCTCCTTATGAGAGAAGTTCTCGTATTTCAACTGTCAGAAGATAATGTTGACTGCTGCAACATATTATAGTAAAAACAAAACACAAAATAAATACAGTTTATAAAGCAATGTCCATATCAGCATTTTTCTCAACAAAGCCCAAGTCTGATTAATGTTCTGTTGGTTGTGATTTACTTATTACTGGCATATACCTAATAAATTTCTTAAGCACATTTAATATTATATGTTAGCTTAAGCAAATTTGCAGTACAAACTGTAACCATACGAGTTTATATGACTTGTAAAGCACAGAGACACTTGTAGTAACAGACAGTATTTCAGCATCCAATCGTATATACTCGTAAAACAGGCGATGTATGCAGTCTGAATAGAACACCAACAATCCAATACGTAGAATCGCGGCGCTACAATTACGTTATACATAGCTCTTGTGCAAGGTAACGTAGTTCCACTATTCGTCAATATGGCTAAGTGATGGCACAGATTCTAGGCTAGGATCTAGATTGATTCAAAATTTATTGGCATATCGCTCGCTGTGCTCTCTCCTAAGGTCGCCGATTTATCGAAAACCTCGGCAAATAGATAACTTGCAGAAAATTATAGGTTCTACGTAGCTTCAATGGCTCATTTTATATTGGTCGACACTTTTTCACACAAGATCGTCTAGTCCCAAACTTGGAAGCCAGATAGTTCTCATAATTTTTACTACTTAATAATGTTCCCACTTCTAAGATTCGGGGATTGTTCTCTTCCGGGAGTTGGTTGATGTTTTTTTTTTGGGCAGAGCCTTTTATTAACAAAACTAAAATACAATGAGAACTACACTACACTACAAACCTACCTAACTACTTACACTAAGCACACTACAGGTAATCAAGATGTTCAAGCCCACTACCAATCGTCAGCGTACCCAGCATGCTGGCGGCATTACCACGCTGAATGGCAATGCTTATGCGTTGGGCCAAATAAACGCCAGCATTTTGCTTTGCTGGCTTTCACGTACTAGAGGTATATTAGATTCACAAAATATGTATGAGTTAGGTATAATAAGATTTGGGTTAATATAACTTGTTTGAAATCGATACCTTGAGGTAATTATGAAAACATTAGGTTGGAAGTTAGTTCCGTAAAACATTTACAAAACAAAGAACAAATCGTGAAACTTTTAACGTTGGCATACGAGTATTAGAAACGGTTCTAGTTAGTAGCGTATTTGAACATTGGTTTTGTTTTTGTTGTTTGTCAACAACAACTTTGATATTATTTGAAATATATTAAAAGTATCAATTTGTAGAAGGAGGCCTATTAAAACATGTAGCCCTTGATTTTTTACTATAATATTTTGATAAATTCAAAACATTCAATATTAATTCTGAGGGCTAAAAGATATTTCGTTTAAAATCAAAATATATGCCTTTGTTGAAAATATATAAGTAAGAGATTGGCATGGAGAGAGATTTAGTTCATGCTTTAATTTTGATTACCTGTTATTGAAAGCGGTGGTATCGAATATGATATAGTAGAACATCGTTTTTAAATCTACTTCAGTAGTTCCACTTTTGGGAAATGGTTTCTCTCAATTACCACATAATTCGGTCTGGAGCTTCTATCGTCCCATCGTTTGTAAATGCACCGAGCTCTTCTTTCCATCGCATTAGATGTTAACCCTGGGGTACTGTTTCATAAAAAAATGTGTTGTTCTCTATAGTATAGAGAAGAGTAACAAAACGAACAGGACACGTACCTGATGGTAAACAACATGCCTGCTCATAGCAGAATAATGACTAGCAGCTATTGGATCATGAAGAGTCCAAATCATTACCTACCACTGCATTGTACTCGTCACCCAGAAATAAAAAATGAGATTATTATTTCTATGCCCTGTAATTTTGCTGGCAACTTTGTGCAACATAGTGATGTTTTCACCTTACTGCTTACCGGTAGAATTACTGCCAAAGATGTAGTACTTCCCCAGGCGGATTCTGCGTAGAGTCCTACCACTACAATGATACAAACGAATGTATGGGTTGTATTCTGAAATTCTGTTCAGTTCCTGTGAAGGATTTCGTCATAAGTATATATATGAGTAGTCATACTATTTGTTTTTCTTCCACCGTTGAAACTTACGGATTCTGAACTATGATATATTTCCGACATACCTGTAACAAACAAATATTTTGTTAAAACATGCTTAAAAAAAGAACATGATAAATACAAAAAAATGTTTTTTCCCCTACATCAGTTTACCTCACATCTATCTAGCTTTTTTTTCATAAGCACAATAACTGGCACAGATATTAATAAATTCGCCCTTTAAACCTGTACAAGGTTTGTCTAGGACAAATAGTTCTCGACATATTACAAGGTGAATACATAATACAAGGTGAATATAAAAAGGACATTACGTCGACAAAATACCTTTAGTATATTAGTGTTTTCTGTATTCCAAAAGGCATTAATTGCCGTATTCAAAGCATAAATCCTTGCATTTATACAGCAGAATTTAAAGAAAAAACTGTCATAGGGACTGCAAATAGAAGTGAAATCTCACATTTTTTTATTATAGTATTAAACAGCACCAATGATGCACGTCGCTATTAAGCCAAATGTAATATATTTTAAAAATATTGAATTATCGAATAAAAAAACCGTATTATTTGATAAAACTGCCGTCCATCGTGGTATTGTTTAACGTTTTAGAATAGGATGGCAAAATAAATTCTATGCTTCCGTTACGTAGAGATCGCTGTCTGCATTTTGCCGATGCTATTTCTCGCACCACCGCCTCCAATGTCGCGGAGAAACTACTGAATTTCAGATCGCCGATGCAATAAAGAGGCTGCACTGAGACTCGGAGTCCGTTGAAAGTGTTTTGGTCACCGTTACAGACAATACGGCTCATTTTAAGTTCAGTGTTGGGAAAAATAGCAGACGAAGGATAGTTTTCGATTTTGACCCTTCTGTATTGTACTATACCTTAGAGTCCGATGTTAAAAGGCTGTTATTGTATGCCACACACTCTAGCCCACATTTAGCCACGGTGACAGATTTAGATAAAGTTTTCTATGGCTGACTCAAGTACACGTGAGTAGCCCGCGCATTAACTTAAAATGTGGAATATCCACGTTAGCTTTCATTCTAAAATCAAGTTTCAATTCTCTTCTATCTACACTCTCTATGACTGCCACCATTTTTTCTATCACTTCTACTCAATTTACTTTTAGATAGAACAGTCCAGGATTCACATAAAATTTAGAAAGCACTTTCACCTTACAAAATATTTGCCTCAACGCCGTTAAAACACGCAAATATTTGGATTGACCCGGGTCATGTTTTCTGAAATTAAACTAACGGGCCCGTGGATGCATTTTAATCCGGGTATCGTGTAACCGGCCCGGTTAAAACTGACACCGGTTTGTGGCGGATTAGTGCCGTGACGCACGGTCAACGGCTTCAACATTTTAATCATATTTCAAACTAGCACCCCGACTTCACCCATGGTACATTTAAATATAGGTAGCAATCAGGAATTACGTACATATCCAACGGGGAAAGATTTTTTGAAATTGGTCCAGTAGTTCTTGAGATTAGCGCAAACAAATGAACTCTTCATAATATTAGTATAGATTATTTATTTTAGAAGACCATAAAATTGTTCGCTAATTTTATTTCATCAACCATAAAGATAGTAGTTTTAATGTATTTTTTAATTTATTCAGGCGAGACTGGAGATACAAAAGTTTTTGTGTGCAATCAAAATCATAAAAAACCGTTTTCCGTTTCGAACAGCTACTTAAAATTTGAACGAAGCAAAATAAATATGCTATCAAGTTCATAAAATACACATTTCCCATATTTGATATAGCAATGGAAATCACGAAGACAAAATAATTCTTGGGTAATGTTTTGGAATATTTAAATAGCAAGGCGAAAAAACGAAAAAGTACGAATATTTATTAACTTTTTTTTCAAATAAATTCAACATTCCTCTTTGATAGGTACCTACCTATATTTATTAAGCCAAGATCAATACTTTAATGTAGTGCTTATTCAGACTGAGTGCTCCAGCAAACCACAATATAGCAAATTAACGATTATCTTTGTCCTAACAGCCGATTAAATATCGCTAGAAAACCCTAACAGCCTGTTATCTGTCACTGGTTAACCGTAACAGCCTCTATCTAGACTCGCATTAAGGGCGATCAGCACTAAACGTCTGAGAGAATATTTATGGTGGCTGAATAGACAAAGATTGACTAGAGGCGGTCTGTGAGCTGACGTTATTGTAAATGAGGAGGTGAAGAACAAAACCTCACTTTTCCATTTTTGTTTTAAATAATTGTTTTTAGTCTATGTGCAAAAAAATGTTGAATTGATTAAAGCAAATAAGTAAAACCTTATCTAAAACACATCTTTTCTTATAAAAAAAGTCATTTCAAATAGAGAGTTTAGAACAAAACCACACTTTAGACTAGAAAAAAAATCAGTCTCCCTCGATACTTTTCAAAAGCTCACTTTACTGGAGTACAATTTAGCGGTATCATTAAGACTTCATCAAAACCACATAAAAACATTGAGTTTAGATTAAAGGTGCTAAACATCTATGTCTGGTCTTTTTGCTAAATAGTTTATGGTAATTTTTATTTTTCATACGTGTGGCAACATTATTTCAGCTATTTGACGTTTGACGCTTACTTTTCAAGTTGTCATTGTTGTCAAAACTATTAGGTTGTTAAAGTTTTTTGAGTTAAAACTTGTTGTATTCGGTTGTTTATTTAGGTGTTGAAGTGCAGTTTTTTACTGTTAAATTTATGTTGAAATGGATGAAGACGGGACTGCTGAAGTTGTAACGATCAATTGTGGTACAAAAACAAGGCCACGGCGTGGACGTAAACGAATAACAATATCAGCTTCCAAGTAAGTGACATTTCACATCAATTTGAGCGGAATTTTATAAAGAAACCTAAATATATTTTTAATTACCTATTTTTCCTGTTACAGGTATGTGGATAGTGATCCACTTGCACTTAATTTGAAGAGAAACTGTAAACATACCACAAAAGTGTTTTCAAATGCAATAAGTTAAGCCTTCCCATACTACTCAAGAACAGAAAGCTTTTTATAAAAACAAAACAAAAGTAGCACAAGATACTTATCTGACAAGATTGGTCTCTTCATACACACCTGAAAGAATCAAGGAACCTAAAGGATCTTTTCGAAACCTAGAAAATTATGTTCCAGTTTCTTTTTGACCGGACAGAAGAACAAGTTGGTTCAAGTTTGCAAAAGTCTGTTCATGTCAACTTTTTCAATCAAAAGTTTTAGGTTGAGAACAATCTGCAAAAATGTTTTAATGGCACCCTTCCTAAAGAAGGAAGAGGTGGAGATCACAAAGAAAAAAATTTGAGAAGAAACGACAAAGTGTCATACAATTTATTGAGAAATTACCTGCCAAAGAAAGCCATTATTCTCAAGTAAATCAAAGAGAATATATTTGGATAGTTCATAACATCAAAAAGTTGTTCAAGCTGTATAACAACTCTGTTGGAACTGATCTAAAAGTATCATGTGGTCTATTTAGAAGAATTTTAATGGAAAATTCAACATTGGATTCAGAGCACCCACAAGTGATCAATGTTCTGCTTGTGTACTGCTTGCGAATAAAATTAAAAACTGCAAAGATGCTCAGGAAAAACAAAAATTTATTACAGAAAAAAGAATTCACAAATTACGAGCAAATGCTTTCTATGATTTAACAAAGGTAGATGATCCACAAATCTTTCGGTGTTGTTTTGATCTTCAGCAAGTACAACCCTTACCCCGAACTCCAATCCAAGATGCCTTTTACAGCCGTCAATTAAGTTTATACAATCTATGTATTGTAGATATGGAAGCAAGACATCCAACCTTTTATTGCTGGACGGAAAATCAATCTGGACGGGGATCCACTGAAATTGGATCAGCATTATTGCAACATTTAATGAAGCAGGATTATACAGGTAAAAAATATGTAAGGCTTTTCTGTGATGGATGTGGCGGGCAAAATAAAAACTCACATATTGTTCATGTATTAATTTTTTGGTTGGTGAATCATGCCCCTCCCGAAATAGAAGATATTCAAATAACTTATCCTGTCAGAGGCCATTCCTTCTTACCAGCCGATAGAGTGTTTGGTCGCTTGGAAAAAGAAATATCAAAATTCCCAGTAATTACATCCAAAGATGAGTATTTGGATAAGTTCTCACAATTTGGTGATGTCAGTCTTCTTGGAAAAGACTGGAAGTTATTTGATTTGAAACAATTATGCAAGGACTACAAAAAAGTACCTGAAATAAGAAATTTAAAAAGAATACGCATTTATAAAGAATTAAAAGAAACTCGAGCTGGGCAAAGAATAGTTTACTTGACCAAATTATTTGAAACATTTAAATATGAGACTGACAATGACACCGGAGTAATATTACTGAAAAAAGGTAAAATTCATCCTAAACTGCTACAACTACAATCTCTGGGACGGGACATAGCAGATGCTAAAAGAAAGACATTGACAATTTATTGGTAAAACAATTTGGAGATAAGTGGAAGGATATTGAAGAGCTTCAATGGTATGTTGGTATCTTGGATAATAATTCTTCACATACGATAGAAGTTGGAGATGCCGGAGATGTCAGTGAAGATGAAGATTGTGATTGTCTTGAACCTGATACTAATATTATTAGGATTTAGATACTGATATTGGTGATGGTTAAAGTGATGAATGATTTTGTCATAAGGCTAATTATAATAATTTGATGATTAATGATTGTGATAATTAAAATAAGAATGTGTGTGTGCTCATACAGTAAGGAGAACAAAAATATATTTTTAAAAAGTAAGGTTATCTTTTCAGTCGTTTTCAAAACCACACCTTTTTTTGGTAAACATCAAAACCTCGCTTTTCCACTAGTCTTGATCAAAACCACACTTTTCCAAAAATATTTAATCAAAACCTCACATTTCCAAATTTCATTTCAAAATATTAGCCAAGATTCTTATCATTTTTATCAGCCATTTGGTACATCAGATTGACTGTAACTCTAGCATAATATGACACAATTAAACCAAAATGCAGATGTCGTAGTCAGTTAGTTATTTACATTTTACTGTTTTCTTCAATATTAGAAAAAGTGGAATAGTGAGGTTTTGTTCTTCACCTCCTCAAATAGCTATCGATTTTATTTGCCTGTGTAAAGACTGATACCCGATAAATTGATACAGTACGTGATAGACAAGCTTTCAAAGAAAATAGTTTGTGTTAAAGTTTGAACTCAAAGGCTTACAATCTATTTGCTAATCAATAGTTTATTAGTGAAGACAGTTTAATATTAGTATATGCTATATCGTAAGATCCGTTTCGAGATAAAAAACTTTATGATCCCTTTGCTGATGAGATGTTTGGATGATTATATCGTGGGTTCGTTTCGCACCCAGTGCGAATATTTGTGTGATGAATAAAACTACCTCTACATTATGTGTCTGGGTGTTTCTATGTATTTAAAACTATATAAGTATTATATCAGCTATTTGGCTTTACAAGCTTTGTTTAGTTTGGAGCCAGATGGTGTTGTATGTGGAACGTCCACAAAAATGTATTAATATTTAAATGAAATAGACAAATTTATTCAACATATTAACCTCCAAAACTAAATATTTTGAATGCTTGTTTTCATATCAGCTTCTTGCCATATATACTATATATATGCTATAAAATAAAATTGAAGTGTAAAGGCAAAGCAATTACGGCTCAACTTCGCCGATGCGCACGAAATTGTTCTACATTACAAATTGAAAGTGGCCAATAATTACCGCCGATTGGACTAATCGCAGCGACCGCGGGCAATATAGCCGGTAGTGGAATATTGCCCCGCCCGGGTGATTTTGCCCGCTCGGTAATATTGCCTAGTAAAGGTGGTAATATCACCCGCTGGTAATACTGCGCTACACGCATGTGATTGGAAGTAGGGACGTGGTTTGGAACTGAAGTACTTATGGGGGATCGAATTTCTCGTGTGCAGTTCTCCTAATTTGATGTCAAACATGCGTAAGAGAGCATAAATTATCTGTTATGACAACCCTATTTAAGTTGGAGTAAGCTCGTGCAGTCAAAGGAGAAGTAGGAAGGTCGAAGGGTGGGATTGTCGCTAAACACAACAAAAACCAAGATTATAACTAACGGGAAAGAACACGACGTGATAATAGCAAACAAAAAAATTAAATTTGTAAAGGAATATATATATTTAGGGCAACTAGTATCCTTTGAAAAACAAACTGAAAAGGAAATACAGCGAAGAATAATTTTCGCCTGGAAAAAATATTGATGACTCAAAGAAGTGATGAAAAATAGCACTGTTAATATATTCATCAAGAAGAAGTTATACGAAATAACAGTATTACCTTGCTTGACATATGGTTGTCAGACGTGGTCATTAAGAAAAGAGGATGAGGAAAAAATAGCGATCTGCTAACGCAAAATGGAGCGAAGTATGCTGGGATTGAAGTTATCAGATAAAATTTGTAATCAAAATATCAGGAATAAAACAAAAATAATAGATGTACGAAAAATAATAAGATTATTAAAATGGCAATGGGCGTTGCATATCTGTAGAATGAACAACAATAGATGAACCAAACGTTTAGTAGAGTGGACACCAAGGGACAGTAAGAGAAGGAAAGGCAGACCACATAAAAGATGGAGCGACATTTTCAACCAGAGGGGTGGTTCTCACTGGATGCGACAGGCACGCGAGAGACACGAGTGGAAAGGATTAGGAGAGGCCTACGCTGCAGAGGCGACTACTACTCATACTCTATAAAAAAATAGAATTAATTATATATGTCGGGGCAGAGTACCTTTATGATTATTGTGTACAGATTTAGAGCGAGTATTACTCGAACAGGGTCGTACGCGGCAACACCGGTCGCTTACATTGGAGTGGAATGGCGTTGAGAAGTTGTAACAGGTTGACATTAACAAGTGAGTTGACAAGGTTGAACAAGGTTAGTACACAAATCCTGACGACAATATTCTCTATGCCATTCTATCTCTGTGGGTGAACGTCAGTTGAGCTCGCGTACAAATCTGTTGCTTTCTAAATCCATCTCAATCCTAATTGCCTGTGATTAATTTGTATCAAATAAATTGTAAAACGGAATATATAACTCCGCTGATTCATATCAACTGTTGGTTTCAATAAACCCGCAACTGAAGAAACCAGGCATAACCTCACGTGACGGAAAATGGCTGATCCGCCCTCAGTGATGTCGGGCGATCTATCTGTCTCCCCGACATATATTTATTGTACAGTTGTACAGTACACAAAAAAAAATTAGCAACTATTATCTTAAATATAGGTTTAAGTAATTATTTGTCATATTTGTAGTAGAAATAAAGGCTAATTTTATTTTATTTTATTTTAATTAAGCTCGTGCAGTCTTGTGTCTCGGGTTTAAAATACAAAGTTTGCAGACTGCAGAGTAATAGATAAATAATCTGACATCTTCGGGCAAAAAGCATTTTCTTTTTCATAGCATAGACCGATGAACAAGCCCTTGAGAATACCAACCAACACGGCTATTCATAATAGCACAGTGCCACGCAATTTTGCCAACCTCACATAAAGCACTGCCTAGCACTGCAGTGCGCTGGTCAACCGGAGATGTACAATATGACCTGTCTTTTTATTTCGCTGAACATAATAATGTGTCCTATGGTGCTTTCTGCACCAATGAGATAATCTATGTACAAAAGTTTGCGTGCTGCCTTTATTTAGGTTCCGATCTGACCGTTTCTTTCATATTTAAAAGAGATGAAAATATAACAAAGTATGATTTTAATAAAGTTACTGCGTTTTCTGAAAAATTGTTTATACTCCCTGTTGATTAAGTTGAGATGTATCTTGAGGGATATTATTGAAAATAACACAGGTGTGATAAAATTGCCTTGCATTTATAAAGGTGTATAACAATTGCTAATTTTCGAATATTGAATTTTGAACAAACATCGTTTCATTAAGTAGGTTCTAACATTAAAAAAAACCTAAATTGGATT
The DNA here is from genome assembly GCA_017562165.1 of Ectropis grisescens. NCBI lineage: Eukaryota > Metazoa > Arthropoda > Insecta > Lepidoptera > Geometridae > Ectropis > Ectropis grisescens. The sequence goes on along the minus strand of CM029776.1, from coordinate 3,543,376 downwards.
GTGTCATCACAGAACAATATAACTACAGTAGTAGAATTACTAATATCGAATTAAATCCAGAGCTAATATTGCAAGCCGATGTTCTGTGGCCGGGCAATGTTTACCGAGTCTAATGCAAACTAATGCTTTGGTATCCAGCAACTGATTGAGTTCAATGAAAACTTAGATTAGTTATCTGGATTTGCATTTTAAATTAGTTTCTTTTCTATTTAAATGCTTATAATAACAATTATTATCTGATGATCGATTTGTTTATTTTCCATTGTAAGACTGTTGGACCAAAAACTGAAAATAAGAAAGATAAACTATCTATACAGATAATAACAAGATCCATCATTAAAGATAAAATAACAAGAATAAACTATCAAGATATCAAATCAAATTGGAAATTTCTACGTAAAAGTAAAAATCTATTGTCCTGTAAATTTATATTATTCACTTTCGACGTCAAATAGATGAGCGAGGAGCGCTTACAACAATTTTAGTATTATAAAGAAATCTTTATTTTTCGCTTTTGAGTGCAATTTCATTGTTTCGAAGTCGGTTTTTTAAATGCAATTCTTTTCTGTATGTTTTTTATTTCAAAAGACAGTCTATGGCGAATTACTTTTCATAATAACGAAAATAGACATTTACTTTTTTTATCTAATACTTCTTTTTGTGCTTCCCCAACTTCTTATTCTCAAATGTCATTTCATCGTATGATTGTCTACAAACTTTTTTTTAAAGTATTTATATTTATTAGTGTAGGTAATAAAGAGTTATTAAATAATAAAATATATCTTTTAACAATATTATACTTTCAATACACAATTACTATCATACATTTTTATTTTTAACCGTAAAACATTTTCATTCTGTAAACAACCAGACTCGATTAAAGCCGTCCAGCGCGTTAAATCTAATAAACCGCCGCCATGTTATAAAAATCACCGTCCGTCGTCCGCCATCTTAAATCGCCCATAAAATGGCGGCAATATGAAGTATAGCGAAAGTATATCACGAGTGCTCTCATAGCCACGGTAGAGCACCCTTAATGAAAGGGGTTATCTTTGCCTTGCGGATGGCCATAGAACACGAAGTGGCTCTTTCGATTGTCGCAGGTAGCGCAAGGATATTCTTTGTGATGCCGTAAACTGATATATCAGTAGAAAGGAAACTGTACTTTAAAGATAAAGGCGCTGAACATTTACAATGGCGCAAAGAAGGTATTGTTCTTTGGTGAATTGTGTGAATAACGAAATATTATGTTTTTGTTTAAGTGTGCTTGAGCGTAATTCTTGCAGTTCACGAATACGTGTCGGCTTTAAATGTGTAGATGTTTATGCGAGATTTTGGAAGTTTTTGAATGAGTGTTTGGATGAGTTGATTGATTATTAGTTTTAAACGAAATGTGTTCACTGGATGAGTTGAAAAACTTGATGAACTATGAAATGAAGTTTATAAAATACAAAAATCTTTATTGTGTTTGCAGGTAAGATAAGATGATACAAAACATTTAAATAATTGCCCAATACTCTTCTTCTAGAGGCATGCAATATCAAATACAGTTTCCATTGGTCTGAATTTATACAATGATAATAATAGTCAGCTGATAGTCTTCTTCTTCTTTTTTCATTTTTAACTTTTTTTTTATATAATGTCAGTCTATAATTAATTACACATAAGTTAATTATTATCTCAGAAAAATACGACCAATTATGCATTCATCAAGCGTGCTCATAACAAAAACTAACAACACAACATCACATAACTTCAAATTAGCTGAAGGACAAAATGAAGTCAATTTCTTAGAAAAGATATTAATCAACATAGTATTATTTAAGCGATCGTTTTATTACTTTTGGATCTGATTACAATAGGCGAGTCTCTAGTTTTTTTGTCACAAATAAATATTAATACAATACTTTGAATAGAATAGAAATAAATAGTTTATTTCCATATACTGAATTCAGCTCGCGAAAACACGTTTCTCAATTTCATTACAGTGCGTACATTATTTAGATTAGCAGTGACCCTCAAACTAAGTGAAAGACTTGTATCTTGGGGCTAAAGTGGAAATTTACGGAAAAATAGTGTAGGTACTGATCAGTAAAAAAATATACAAAAACAATTATTTTAAAAATAACTATTTGGACAATTTAATTTTTCTTATACATTTTCATTAATCCGTTGATTATCTTTGATGTGTAAAGATAACGTGAATTTGTTTTTAATTTTAAGCTAACAAGAATAACATGTACTCGTATTTGACTAATTGCTTTTGTTAATGGTTTACTACAGCATATCCAAATCAAACTGGCACGCTAATAAATTGACAATATAAAAAAAACTATAATATGTTTTCCTAACCAGGCCAAACCAGGCACAAACCAGGCAAAGCCCCGTCGTACTAAAGTCCTGCGAAACTGCGTCAAAGTACTCCAAATTCAATTCCCGCCGGAACTTCCTACTCCGCCAAATGACTCGGACTAAACCAACCGATAGTCGCAACACACCTTGCTACCTACCAATATAAAACCCACGATGAAAAAAAAACATTTAAAAGGAGAAATCCCGCTACCACTGAAACTTCAACACATGCTTTCAGGAAAATAAAATGAAATTTCCAGCACACACAACGTTTAAAGTGGGCATGAATCCCGCAAGGGTTGTGTGTAGAATAAAAATTTCAGGTCTTAGAATAAATCCCATGTTAGAAACGGGTTCCAGAGACCCTGAAACTTTTGGAATAGCAAATGAGGTTCAGAAATGTCGGATGCGTTAAGGCTGTTTAAGACCAGTCTTTGTCGGACAAAGTTGGGCCCTTAATTTCGGTGAGTTGTCACTTGTTTGCGGTCTTAGCGGAGTGGTGAATTGAGTTGTTTCGTGCAAGTAGTTAATTTTAAGTAGAGTTTTGTTATTGTTTAAATTTATAGATTTTGCCTATCGAGATAGATAAAAATACATTTGAAATAACGGAACATGATTAAAATCATTCCTAACTTTGTTTAGAACTGCTGGTCAAAAATAAAAATTAAAGAGTCTCATGATTCGCGCATTTTTTAAGGTACATCTGTAAATGCTTCGTCACCAAATGAGCTGGAAGTTTTCTCAAATGGCGGTACTGCCTAGCCTCCAGATCAAATAAACCATTTGAATAAATTAATATTACGTTAACTATAATGTTATAGTTATAACGTATACTTGTGTGTTTTTTACACATTTTAGAAATTAAATCTCATAGCTTTATACTTGCTACTAGTTTTATTTAAAAAAATCCCCGTAATGAACACAAATATAGAAATTAGATGATCAAAGAGACGCCTAAGTGAAGTATTTTTTATATTCAAATGATATTCAAATATCATTTGAACATAAGTATTTTTATATTCAAATGATATTACTATTTTTTATTTATTTAACCTCAACTGTCCCATTGCTGGGCAAAGGTGCAATTTTAAAAAACATAAATTAATGTTTGTGTGGTGGATACAAATATTTGTACTGTGTTTGGGTGTGTTTTATGTATAATAAATATGTGTTTAGAATTATATACGTATTATATCAGCTATCTGGCCCATAGTACAATCTTTGCTTAGTTTGAGGCTAGATGGTGTTGTGTGTAAAATGACCACCAATATTTATGTTATTATAATGTATTGAGTCATTTTATTTAAAGGTATATTTAACAACCAGTCTTTCCTCTTTATTCTATAAAACAGTAAAACTTGTGGAACTATTCAACTTAAAACGCAGCACATTAAAACTAACGCTCGCAATTTATGAAGTACCAAGTTATTTACAACCGATTGACTTGATAAAACTCCTGAAATAAAGCCTTACGCAAGCGCAACTTTCCATGAAAGTTTCCGCCGTCCGAACTCTCAACTCCTGTTTTATCTCCGTAAAAAAATAAAAATCGTCTAAAAACTGGCTAAAGCTGTTCTGGGCAAAGTAAGGCCGTTTTCTAATAATCCCCGACAAGGTCTTAAGGCCTCTTAATTAAAACATAAACGACTTTCCGATGGAGAATGTTTTTACGACGGAATTAGGTGCGTGAGTTGCATTTTTTTTCCTTTTGCTGATTTCAATTTATTTTTGTTATGTTTTGTCCTGCTGTGGTTTGATGGTATTTGATGGCTTTTAGTAAGTAGTAAACAAGTTTTTGCGCGTATTTTAACTTTTATCCTCGGTTCGTTCATGATGAACGGTTGATTCTATGAATGCTGGACTGAGATGAGAAGTTAAAAAAATATCACTCACTTTACCCCAATAGGTATATGAATATATTTACAGTATGTAATCATGTTGACACCAACAATTATTTAAATGTGATCTGAAAATAAAGTTAACTTACGATAAAATTAAACAGTAAAGTTTCATGTGAGTTTACTGTTTTTAGGTCAAATTATGAATGAGGAAAAAATAAAACCATTTAAATATTTGTTATTAAATATTTGTTTATAGATATAGATATTTTTTTAGAATTTCTATTTTTACAATAATTAATAAGTACAATAAGAATTATTGAAATATAAATATTTTTACAATAATTACTAAGTACAATTAAAAATATTACAAAAAGCTTATAATATAAGCTAGAATTCTGCGGGTAGCGGTTTAGGCTTCGCTGCTACTTTGCTAACTGCCGCTAATTAGGGCTGCAGATTCCGGAATCTCGTGACGATGCGCGCTGTGTCAAAGATGACTACGACTACATATTGTGGCTTAGAAAATGCCCCGAAAAGTCTCTCCTCATAGTGTTACCATTATTGTTCTTACATTCATGCCCAAATCGAATAAATCTTTAAAATAAAGTCAGTGGTACGATAAATTGCGGCAATATGTAACTTTATATAAGGCTTTCGCAAGCCAAGTATCTGTATAATTTTAGGGTGAAGTCAAATTTTATACATTTGTGACGTTAAAGCAACTCAAAAATCTACTCACAAAATTTAGCGGAACATTTATTTTATAGTACGGTGGTTTGTTATCATTCCAGTTTAAAAGTTTCGCAGAAAAAACTCAACGGTTCATAAAACTATAGTTTACACAAAAATATTCCGATGTATGTATTCACTACAAAACACGAAGTAAAGCCATATTTCATTTCTATTTGTTTGAAAATGCGGCCAACTGTCCTCGCAGGATTTTGTGCTTGATATCCCGTAACATGCGATCAAAGAGTAGTTTCAGGAACAGAAGGGTTAATCAATAAGTGAAGAACGTTCGTTATAAGTAGCTGCCTTTAAATAAAAGCGTTACAGCTTGATATAAAAACTTACATTTTAGTTAAGTCAAAATTAGATTAAGAAAGTGTATGTGTAAGTGTATTGTGTTCAAATCGCGAAAAACAGTAATAGATTAAGATAGCCTTTTAGGTGAGTCAATAATAAAAAACAAATTGAGTTTAACGACAGTGTCTTATTTCATGTAAGGAGAAATAATATGAACATGTTAATACAAATTACATACGTAGTTAATAAATAAGAATAAAACATGTTTATGACGATTTATAGAGTTTGGCGGTTTAAAGAATGTTTATTCTTAATTGATTAGATGGTGTATTTCCTCCACCTTCTCTTATATTAAGCATACATCCGGAATCAATAGTGCTTCCCAATTCCTTTTCTTTTTAAGCCTTCATAAAACTTGTGTCAAACTATTACGATTAGTCACATATTATCTTACTGACCTCGTGGCTTAGTCGGTAGTAGCTCTGCCTGCGAAGCCGAGGGTCGTGGGTTCTTTTCCAACCCAGTGCAAATATTTGTGTGATGAATTCAAATATTTGTACTGTGTCTGGGTGTTTCTATGTATAATAAGTATGTATTAAAAACTATTTAAGTATTATATCAGCTATCTGGCCACCATAGTACAAGTTTTGCTTGGTTTGGGGTCAGATGGTGTTGTGTGTGAATTATCTATTCTGTATCTGTATGAATTATATATCTGTATATATTTAATTTATGTTTTACATTTACCTGTTTTGAGATTACTCGTAAATATGGTGCAATTAAATATTGGGGATTCATTCGTTACCATCAACTTTTTAAGATTTGTCAACCAATGTTACAAATCGTAATGCATAATACTAGTGAATAACAATAGAAAAATTTAGCGCGACATTTTCGCAACGCGAAAAAGCGCATAAATAAAGATTATAAAAAAAATAGAAAAATTATGTTCTTTTTATATTCTACTACAAGCATCAAAGTCAACAGTAAACTTCCAACTCTACTGAACCTAGGGGTCATAAACCTATCTCGACCTTTTTTGACATCAGTCACCTTTAACATCGTGAATCGAAAACTGGATGCAATCATCTGTTATGAATTTAACTCGGCTTTTGTAATAATATTTCTTTTTATTATTCGTTTAATATTATCGTCTGGATGAAAAATAAGCTAGACAAGTGCGAATGTAGACTCTACAACTCAGGGTAACTACCCCAACTAATATTGATGGTATAACATATTTCATTTGGCTGTTTAAACTCATAATATGTTCTTGACTCTCAATTGGCTTGTTATTTTACAATGAAGTAATCTAATAGATTTAGAGCTTACGGTTGCATAGAAAAACTCTCTATATATCACGTGTTTGTTATATTAGGTAAGTTATAACTATTTCATATTTTTCCGCCGTAACAGCAAAATGGAACTGGCGAGTACGTAATTTTACTAAAATATTCCTATTTTTAGTAACGTTTGACATCATAAAACCTTTTTTATTTATAGTATAGAGTAACGATACGAGTATGACATGTGTAAGCATGCCACATAACAGCACAGTGGCACGCAGCTATTGGAACATGAAGAGTCCAAATCATTACCTAATACTGCATTGCGCCCGTCACCCAGAAATCTAAGATCCCATATCTGTACGCCCCATAATTTCTCTAGAAACATTGTCTTTCAAACCGGAACACAATAATGTTTGCACATTTCTGCTTCGGTAGAATAACTGGTGAAGATGTGATACGTCCCAGGTGGGCTCTGCTAGGAGTCCTACTACAACAAAACACAGGTAGGTAAATAGGTAAACAAGACCACAGCAAATCTTACTAAACTTTCTGCTCCAATAATCTTTGCCGTGAGCGCGATGCAAATTCATTTCTCTTTAATCCTCATATTTGGAGCGCACGACCATCCGCTGATTCACAGCAAAGGTGCAGTTTTATTTCGTGCTGTGTCTACTCGTACCTCGCTTTACTAGCAGGTATTTATGTTTTTGGACTGAGTTTTAAGTCTTCTCTGACAAAATTTGGTTGTCATAACAAGCTTTTGCTTCTATATGTTTCTGACTGGCCTCGTAGCTTAGTGGGTTGTAACTCTGCCTGCGAAGCAGAAGGTCGTGGGTTCGATTCCCACCCAGTGCAAATATTTGTGTGATGAATTCAAATGTTTGCACTCTGTCTGGGTGTTTCTATTTATAATAAGTATGAATTTAACACTATATATTATATTTATGTATTATATCAGGTATCTGGCCGCCATAGTACAAGCTTTGCTTAGTTTGGGGTCAGATGGTGTTGTGTGTGAATTGTCCACCAATATTTATTTATTTTTATTTATTTATATTATCTTGCGCAGCATATTTATGTTTTTAGCAGCTAGGATACCTACTTTACGAAAAGTTTTTGATGTTAATATTATATAGGTATATGTGCTCTTAGTAAGTGTGTCTGTGTGTCTTATCAGTATAAATAATATTATTATAAGATTCACATAGAAAAAGTTTTATCTAATTTGAGCGTAATTTTTTCACTATTTTTTAGAGAGTGAAAGACGAGCAAAGTGTGTCCTTGATTGTAAGTACCATGCTTGGTCAACACTTTAATTTACAAATATAATCATTTTTACACAGAACAATGGAATGGAAACATAAAGTGGGGTGTTAATGAATATATGTTACTTTTCATTTAAAATACTCAGTTAGTTGATAGTTTTTCTCAAAAACTACTATCCTATTAACGCCCCCATCAATACCGACTATTGTAAATTATTAAGCCCTTACCACACCTCACGAACCCTTAAGAGGATCGTCTTAAATTCAACGTCCTACGAAAACAAGACCCTTGCCCCATTTTATATGACACGTTTAATGCTGCATTACCTTCTATGCTCCCTGAGTATCCATAACAGTTGAGTATCCATAAGATTACGCTACGTTTACACTTGCAATATACAGTTTTTTTTACCAGACTAATAGTATAAATTCGATAGTACGGATGTTTAGATATTTGAATATTTGTTGCTCAATCAAGTCTAAATATATGAACGAACGGGTCCAGTTGAAATTTATAACACTTTTAGAATAAATCTTAACGGAAGTCAACGAAAACGGAGGGTATAACGTATAACCTCAGGGCCCTGATAGTAATAATATCAAAATGTTATAAATGTGAAAGTGTTGATGTTTGTTGCTCAATCACGTTGGAACATATGAGTGGATTGAGTTGAAATTCGGAAAACAGTTGGATTATAGGACATAAAAATGGCCAAGTGAAGACAATTAAGTTTATCATCATCACTGGCGTTAAAAGTGCAGAAAAACATCGTGAAAACTAGTATAATATCTATCTATAGTAGTAAAAATGCCAAACATGGCAGTTTTTGAGGAGTTTTATGCTATACTCCAACCGACGCTGGGTCAGCATAGTGTATATATGAGCTTGACTTCTCATTGTGAAGGAGGTAGCACTTGGTGAGATGGTAACCCATAATTGGATAACATAAAAACTACTTAAACCCTGTGACTGTACCTTTCCTTGCTATTTTTATCTTAGAGGTGTTGCATATTATTTTCGCCGATCTGAATTCGACCTTAGCATCATAGAGTAGTAACTTTCGCCGATAAACATAACAAATTTACTTCAAATACACCACAGAGGGCGTTCGGGGGCAATTGTAAAACGTTTTGGGGCCCTTTCGTATGTCCTCTAAGCGGGGATATGAATAAATAAAGCAGGATCAGTGGGTGAGGACGGTGTGAAAATATTATTTCTTTGTATAATGGCGCAGCCGGCGTCGGTGACTGGCGCTTTCAGGGGTTATTGTGATTTGGTGTGCCTTACCGGTTTTGAGTTTATTTGTACGTAGGGGAAATACTCGTAGTTCTATTTGGAAGAGATGAAATAATGTCTTCTGAAAGTGACTTATTCTGTACATAGTGAAAATTTATTTAGCCGGACACTTTTTGGTGCGGGATTTTTTATGAGGTCGCGTTTTATTTTTTATTGATGTGCTAATTTTAGGCGTTGGGAGCATTATAAGTTGGCATAGCGATGTAAAGTTAAAAGTGGTTCAATGGCATAGCGTTGGAGTGATGGCGGAGCAGCGAAGCGTGACGTTAGACGCTTTTTCGAATGTGTGTAGTATTGTGTGTGAAATCACCGACATACTTACCCAGCAGTATATATGTATGTATCTATACAGATGACCTATTGTGCAACATTAGCGCTTCACACTAAAATTCTAAGTTCCAAGTTTCTAGTTCTGTCGACAGTCCACTTGACTGCCACTTTGTTATGCTATTTTTATTTTAATAATGTCTATAGTTAGCATGTCTAAGATATCTAAGAGGACATCTAAGATACAATACAATACAATAACACTTTATTATACCACAAAAATATTACAAGAACAATGATTATCGATCGAAGATCTAGATATAATCAAGGTAACAAGGACTGTGCCTACTCAAAAAGTTAGATTTCTTATAGTTTTCATTCTATTTCAGTTCCGTTGGTAAAAAAAAAAAAATACCTAACACTTAAATACTCGTATGAGATATTTTCTAGGTCAGCACCGACAACAATGTCGCTTACTATCAAGCGAGTTGAGGACCAAACTTGGATCTACGTGCGATGTACAAAATGTATCCCTTGATATATGTATATGGAATGGGGATAGTTATTATATTAATTATTATTTTCCATCCTAAGGTCGCCTGGAAGAGATCGCTTTCAGCGATAAGGTCGCCCATTGTCGCACTACTGTAAAATGTACTTATTGTTTTTTTTTCTGTGTTTAATTTTGTTTGGTGTGTCAATAAAGAGTATATCTATCTATCTATCTATCTATCATTACATTCTCAATTTATTTTACTTATTTTGTAAAATGGCAAAACCGTACACAAGTTATGTGTTAACTGTTTTTGAAATATAATAAACTTATTGTACTTTCGATAGAAACTTAAGAATTGTCAATATTATTATCAAACCACTGAATTTAAATAATTGTTGTTTCTAGGCCCACATAGTTTGGAATGTAATACAGTTCTGTACAGTATACTACTTTTTTTTTTTCGTTTATATTTATTACATTCTGTTTTGTGTGCTCATTGAATTAATAAATAAAATAAAATTATGATGGACGAGGCGGGACAGGACTTAGTTAGTGGACCGGTCACTCACGGTAAAACTAAGAGGAATCCGTGGTGGGGCCGCTCGTCTAGGCTTTGCACCCAAACTAAAGACGATGTTGCCATATAGAAATAGATTATGCAGTGTATCGGCAACTAAGGTGGGCCGCGATATTGGGGATGAGCATCGCGGTTGTAGGGTGGAGGCCGGTATTATATTTTTACCGTTATTATACTTTCCCTGCCCGCCGCAGCTTTGACGTTAGGATCAAAGAGTGTCCAGACATGCAGGGGTCTGACACATACTTACAGGTGGTCACGGCGTTTAGGTGCATCGGTAACGGAGGTGTGCCTCATAGGAAGGTCTGGAGACAGGCACGCTGCGGTTGAATGCAAGTGCAGCCCTGCATTCCCGCCCAAAGCGTTAATGTGGAACTTCGTGGAAGGTTTAGTCAGTAGTCAGATTTGTCCATAGTATCGAGTTGACATAAACCCATCGAACTCTTAAAAACGGCAGAAGCGGCAAACGCGCTTCTACTATGGTGATGCAAACTCAGCTTCCAGGTGGATAGGGTTTGCGAATATGCATTTCCTCCACGTTAAAAAACAAATTTTTACCACGTTATGTTGTTTATAGCATACCTCATCTTCGTTCTTTCAAAACCACCCATGCTTTGGATATTTGCGTAATGTTTCATTAACAAAAATTGTGCTGTATCAGATTAAGTTTTATGTTATTTTTATGCAAGTTAAAGATATTTAACAAAAACGCAGGAAATAGATCCAATTATAACAATTTGTACCTTACAATTCATACGTAGATAATATATAAGTATTTTCCTGAGAGATTTGGTAAACAATATTTTCCTTCAATTGCCACATATGTGGCTTCTTCTACTTTCACAAGTATTGCATTCATATAAGCTTCTCGATTACGGACATTGTGGTTGTGAGCCAGGCCAATTCAAGCATGGCATTTCTTCACAGCTTCTTCGCTCTTTAAAATGAAGACTTTAAAAATGTATAAGCAAATACTTATTTGTGTGACGAAGTCAAATATTTGAACTGTGTCTGGGTATTTCTATGTGTAATAAGTATGTGTTTTCAACTATATATAAATTTTATAACAGTTATCTTATACAAGCATAATTACACGCTTAAATCATATCTATAGTACAAGCTTTGCTTAATTTGGGGTCCGATAGCTTGTGTGTTGAATTGTCCACCGATATGTATATATCTATTTATGCAGCAAAGAAGCTTTTAAAATAATAATTTTGATCACGATTAGTGTTATGTTTCCAATATTTGGACTTGCCGTCAATGTTTGGAAAATAATTGTAGTAAGTATGAACTTTTGTTTATAAACCGCCTTAAATTTTGACATTCAAAGATCTACCCATACCACCTATAAGCGATGATAATTATGTTTTTTAAAACATATCTAAATATTACTATTCATCATTATTGGTATCAGCCTATCCTACTTATTGCTGGACTAATGAGGAATGTAGAAGAGGCTAAACAAACCTATGTATTGTTTGATAATGTAAAATTACCAAACATTTTTATTACCCACCGACTTCATAATAGAAAATGGCTAAAAATGTGCTTTATTGCTATCAAAATATTCAAACTTGTAGAAAACATGCAAGTTTAATTAAACTCGAAATCCTATTAAACAGAGTTACTAACATTTTGAAATATTTTAATTTTAATATTTTATAATTTTTTATTTATGTAATTAATAAAGTTTTAAGTTTTGTAAATCGAATTCACGCTCATGATTTATTAATTCCAGAAATAGACGAGCACTCAACTGAAAGCCTTAATTTGAACATCGTCAATCAACACAATTTATCAGACAAAGCGTTGCAATTGAAACCGAACAAAATAAACTGTACCGAGAAGAATCTTTCCTCTTCGCGTGGACAATAGAAAACCGTTATATTTTAGCAGACAACACCGTCCAGTCAGGTAGACCCTTCTACCTTCAGAACGGAGTACGGAATTGCTTACAGCTCAGAGTTGTTCTTGGAATGGTTGCTGTCAGAATTGAAGACAATAGGCACAAACATTAATAACTTTCTTTGTTTCCGCGTACGCTGGTCCAAGTTATGAGTGCTCAAATTAAACCTGTGTACTGGAAGAAACAGTATTTATAGTAAAGTATCCATATTCTTTATTTTTATCACTATATTTTTACGAAACTATAATATTCTGAATTGCATATCTGCATTATCTATGCAATGAGGCTTAGAGATATTGGAACATATAATCTGTTAGATGCGAGCTTACTTATATAGACAGTTGTCTGAATCTCTACATTTCAAGTAGTTTATTTTTTTAATCAAAGAGTTAAAAAGACCGAAATGCCTACTGTCTAGTTAAATAGTGATTGGTATCTATGCTATTGTTATTTCTTTTATGTCCAGTAAATTTGAAGAGACAGGGCGATATCAAAGGCATAACCATTTGGGTTAGGCAGTATAGGCGCCTGCTTTGTTCCTTACAGTCATATATAAAAAAGCGTAAGAAGTACGTAAGTACGTTTTGGACTTTCTAGAATTAATAAGTTCTAGAATTAATAATTTAAAGTATTTGGTAATATACTCACCACAACTTCAGGTTAAACAAGCAACCACATACACTTGTAAGTAAATACATATTTTACAACTGTTTCAATTAAATGAGCAACAGTGACGAACCGAGAGAGATAGACGCCTGATTTATTGTTTATTTAAACAGAACGGCATATCGCCAAATAAATTTATTTAATTTATTTACACTAACGGTAAATAAATTAAATTTGTAACAGAACATTATAAATTAAACTGAAATTGACATAATTTAAGTTTGCACGCATTAAGTATTACATAAATAGTCGAATATAAATTGATTAAACTACATTGGATAAATGAGTAACGGCTGACGGTAAACGACATGCTTGCCTGTATGAGTATAGTATACTAGCTATACCCACCCTGCCCCGCTTCGCTGTGGCACATTGTGATGCAAAAATTAGATAAAAACAATCCTTGATGCGGATTATATATAATTGTAAAATTTCAGCTCGATCGGTGCAGAATTTTTTGAGTTTTTGAAGCGTACACAAACCAACATAACATTTTTAAATATAGAGATTAGTATAGCATTAGTAATGCAGAAGTAGTATTTTCTTAAAATCTTGTAAAATCATTACACAAAAATGTTTGTAAGCTTATTAGTGTGGATGTATGCTTTTGCAGCCTTATCATGATTGCAATACCTTTACAATTACTTTTTTTATAATTTATAAATTTACGTAGGACCGCCTTACTTTGTTACAGGTAGGTGGTGATTGAAACGTAGATAGGATTGAAATAGATCGGTCTCTGTAGCGTATTATAGGAGAGGGCTATGTCCAGCAGTGGACGAACACGGGTTGATGATGATGTCATACTTTTTTACACCATAAAGTTCAGCGATCATGCAACCAGAAATTCAAGGTAATCGACAGAAGAAGTACTTCAGAAGAAGTATCGGAAGTTCATGAGAGTTTTACACGTTGCAGTAGCGGAACTCGAGCCATCGAGCGTCGAGAGACAAAAAAACTACACGATGCCTGTAGTTCTACAAAAATAAAAGACTCGTAGAAGTATCTTGAGATCAATCTCAATATACTTCACGAGCTTTTTATTTTAGCGAGCCCTAGAAAGTAAATTGGAACGAAACTGAAACAAATAAATACTCGCATAAAGTTTTAAAAAAAACATAAATATTTGGTACCTAAAAATATTTAACGGAATATATTTCAAGTTTGTTTATGCCAATTTATGGTCAAAACAAACCTTTTTTATTTTGTAGGCTTACACTTGAACACCATATTGTCTGATGTGGATGGAGTATGATTGCTTAGAAGAAACCGATTCACTCTTGATTTAAAACATACACATACTCGTAGATTGTTATCAACGGAAAACCCTAAAGACAACGTTTTTCACGGAATGACTTTCTAAATTTTCTATTATTTCTTTTGCTTTCTAAAGACGTTCGTAGCGGGCTTCAGCTCCCTTGTAATAAAAAGAAAAACTAGTTAAACATTTATAGCTAAAACTAGACATTAAACCAAGTCTCAATGTAACATTCAATCCTTCATACGCACGGTTCTCCGCAACTGTAACAGCTGCCGTTAAAACTACGTTTAAGGATAACACACGATTTCACGTAACGAGTTAGCGTAAACGCAAACCCTACGGTTACGGGCCGTAGGGTGACAATGTTAATGTCTTGGGCGTAGTCAGGACACGATTAGGAAAGTAAATTTCTCCGCGTTTTTTTGCTCTGCGTATTTTTTCTTGTGAAACTTTGTAAAAGTTTATGTTTTGTCTACATCGTTAATTGACAAAGCTTACTTTTTTAACGATATTTTGCTTGACTTATTACCATAGTGACGCAACATTGTTTGGTAATGAGTTCGCGTACGCACAAAGCCGTGTTTTAATTACGTAGTAGGCGTAGGTAGACAATATTAACGTCATAGACGTCGTCAGTGCACGATTAGGAGTAGGTATTTTTTTTTATATTTGCTGTGGAATTTTAAAGAGTTTGATGTATATAAGTTTGTGCATTATCTGTGCAGATGTAGAACTCTATTTGTTAATAGATGGCAAGACAACCAAAGAAAAATATGTATATTTCACATACACACACTCACCGTGTATATATCGAACAATGAAAGATTTTTTTTAATCGCTCCATTAGTAGTAGATTAGCGCGTTTAAACAAACAAGCTCTTCAACTTTATAATATTAGTAGGTATTTCTGTTTTACGAAGAACTATAAGATACAAAGACTAATTAGCATCCTTTCATTAAACTATGCATCACATAAAATTTGATCTCCTAATGCTCCCCTGTCGCGGTCAGGCACATTAGTGTAGGCGTCGTTTTCGGGTCGGGGCACCGTGTTTGCTTGTATCGAGTCCCGCGCTGACCATTGATTGTTGATCACGCGTCGGGGACCGCTGTAAGTGTTATGGTGTGTTTGGAAGTAAGGGGACGTTTTACAAGTCGTAGGCCGTACACATGATTTTAAATAGCTTTGCTTAATTGCAGTAATGGAATTTTAGGGAGTATTCTACTATAAGTGAGATGGGAGTAGGAATTACTTTTATACGTTTGCGATTAATACTCGTATTGAAATTTTTTGTATGAAAACGAACGTCACAGAATTTTAATAAATTCACGGGTAACTCCTGTTTAATAGATAGCTAAATGAACTGTTTATCGCACTTAGCAAGTAAACAAAGTTACAAAAATCCAGTCCAACTTCAGCCGTGTCCAGCGGCCTTTTTCAAGGAGAGTGAACGCGTATGACCACTTGTCGTTGGGCACTCAAATTTAAGTTGGACTGGACCGACTACATTTAACATGAGTTACCCGTGATTTTTTTTTTATTGAAAACACTTTTTTTAATTTTATAGGTTTGCACTTGACGCCATCTCGCCTAATATTAAGCGACCATGCGGTGTACGATGGACCGTGTTTACCAAGATAACACCGATTCACTCTCGATTCACCATCGGGAAAACCCCACTCAGGCAACGTATTCCAAAGTCTTGACGTTCTTATTACAGACGTAGAAACAAATCTCTTTGTTCGTGTTTTTGGAACATCAACTATGAAAATATGTCGTTTTTCGAGCTACTAGCACTATAATAAAGAACTTTCTCGGTAACCAAATATTTTCGTCTGTGATAACCAGCAGACTTCTTATGTATGACATTGCTGTTGACGAGAGGTAATAAAAAATATTTAGGTCATGATTTAGCCCTGTAAACTGTTTCGAAGGTTCGTTATTTCTTCGAACTTTATTGGTAACTTCGAACAACATTGTTTCAATCTTGAAAAAAATGTACTAGGTAATTTTACAGTGATGTAATTTTGTAACGTGAATAAAGGTTAACTCTAGATCGGTCAAAACATTGTGTCTAACAGTCATCTTTGTTTTAAGTAAGACCAGCTGTTATTTCGCAAACTTTGAGTGGACCATTTAAGATAAACTAGAATATGTAATTTTTTTTTTTTTTTAACTAGAATAGGTTCGCACTTGACCACCATCTCGCCTGATGTTTTGATGCGATCTACGATAGAGCGTGCCATTCACTCTCGATTTGAAGACACCAAGATTGTTCGGGAAAACCCACTTTCCACAACCTTTCTTATCACAAACGTGGAGTCAAATCGCTTCGTTCGTGTTTTTGGAACATCAACCATGAAACGATGTCGCCTTTTTGTGGAACGAGAAGTCCGATAGAAGAAAGGGCAAGGTGGAATTAGATCATGCAGATCAGTTGCACACTCTCCGAAGTGTATCCGATAAATAAATTATTAGTTTACGTTTCAATAACCTTAGTGTTTCAAGCTTCACTTTTTGAACTATCTATTTTTTTATTAATTCGACGTTTAGGCAGCGCGCTTTTCTTAATAAAGAACGTTTTAACGTTATTTATTAAGAAAAGAAGACTTCGAGGTAATTAAAAATTCATTTTAGATCATAATTAAGTCATGTATAATGTTTTCAATGTAATTGTGATTATTAGGATGATGACTGGATCAAAAATGTACCATTCTAATTATTCCAGCAGGTAGAATATGAAATAATATGGCATACGGATTTTTCGTTTCACAAAATAATTAAAAATGTATAGACGTGACGTCACTCGAAACTTCTGAGCACTGATACATATTTATTGTTTTTGGAACAAAAGAAAAACGAAGTGTTCAATATTTTAGAATTAAAAACTTCTTTAGGCGCGCCATACACAGATTTTTCGTTGGCTGTGAATTGAATTCTAGCGTCACGTTCGGGAATGATAAGAAATCTTCGGAAAAACTCGGGATCATGACCATTATCCATCTACAAATGCGTTAGCATTTCCCATTGGTCATCTAGAAATGCGTCATCATATGTCTAGATGGCTATGCTCATAGCCACGCATTCCTGTTTCACGTTCCAGTTTCCATAGTTTCCAAAGTAAGCTCTGTAAAATTCTGAGTTTAGAAGTTTTCACTTTCATCGGCAGTTCCTATGACTATCATTTATTTTTAATTCTTTATTTTCATCAATGTTTGTTAGTAACTCAATAACCGGCATACGTTTTTCAGTATCTTCGTTCGTTTTATATTTTTCTAACAGAGACAGTTTTATGTCTGTGACAAAGTCTCCGCCAAAAGCGTAAAGTGACGGTACACGGTATCCCTGCTATCATGCGTCCATTTTTGTGGAACGACCCACATTTACGATGCACTAAAATGTTTCTTCATACGTCTCCTTAAGTGAAACACTTTGTTTTGCACAACTTTAACTGGAATGAAAACAATGGCATACGTTCGCTAGTAAACAAATCGGTCAAGAGCAAGTTGGGTTCTTATATTGAGAGATCCGTACCACAAGCACTTTTTTTCGGTTCGTTTATTTCGTGTGTTCTTCGTTAAATGCATGCATCCAACTCGCATTTAGCCGGAATTTTTAACATTCATGTAAGTCTAACGATGGCAAAAAATATAATTTTTGTGCACTCGTTGTTATTCTTTCTCTGGGTATCATAAATATGTATTTACGATTTTATAAGTATTTTATCAACAGCTACATGGTTCTCATAGTACCTTTACTTAGTTTGAAGGCTTATATATAGTTTTGTGTGAGTAATATCCGCCAATGTTTATTTACAAAATTATTTTACCCGTATAACAAATAAAAAAGCCCGCTAAAGACTCGTGTCTTGCGGTTAACCTGAGATCGCGCCTAGATCAGCGCAAGGTGGATCACTACTACCAGCTGGAGTGATGATGTGCCTAAAGTGGTGGGGCAACAGTGGATGACAGGAGCCACTGATTAAGCTCAATGGCGTAAATTTAGAGAGGCTTATGTCCAGAACTGGATAATAAAAAACGATTGATAATTATAATTATGAAAATATTTTTCTATGGCGCAAACATAAGAGACTCGGTGCGCTTCGTATTTTATAAAATATTTCAAAATATAAAATATATTATCATTATACAAAGTATGCGTAAATCTTGGTAATGTACTTAGTGCTTCTGTACTGTAGTTCTTGTGCGTAAAAGACTTCAAAGTCTTGATCATCGCCGCAAAATTGCTAGCTTATCGGTATTTTATCGGATACACTGCGGAGAGTGTGCAACTGATCCCAGTGTGCCCTTTCTTCTATCGGACTTCTCGTTTCACAAAAGGTCGACATCGTTTCATGGTTGATGTTCCAAAAACACGAACGAAGCGATTTGACTCCACGTTTGTGATAAGAACGTCTAGGTTGCGGAATGCGTTGCCTGAGTGGGGTTTCCCCGATGGTTACAATCTTGGTGTCTTCAAATCGAGAGTGAATCGGTTTCTTCTAGGTAAGCACGCTCTATCGTAGATCGCATCATCGCTTAACATCAGGCGAGATGGTGGTCAAGTGCGAATCTATTCTAGTTAAAAAAAAAAGTATTAACCTATGTATTTAGTTGTCATACAAGACCATTCAGTCATTACAGAGATACTTGGTAACATACAAATCCACAATTTAGGCGTTGGGATATACGTGTGACCACGTCAAATGTCGACATTTGCCCTTGATAAAATACTCTCCCAATATGATCCAACACTTTCTATCTCCTATTTACAATATTTACGCAGCGGCAACGGTGGCATGACCCTCGAATTGTGCCAATTGAAAAGTTAGTCCAAACTTGGCGACGTTGTTAAAACTTTGAGCCTTGCGCTTGCATTACAGGGACGGGACATTGTTTCAGATTTATAAACGAGGTTCATTTATTAACTTATAAATAATTTCAGCAAGTTTGCAAAATTCAAATATTGTCAAAGTATTAATTACTTTTTAAATTTAAATATAGGTACTGAAAATTGGACTCCTTTAAGTAATAAATCATTTTAAATTGATAATCAAGCACACAAAACTCTCAAGTTTTAGTAGAAGAAAGCATCATACACCCATACATATTCAAGAAATGTCTTGAGAACTGTTTTGTTTATGCTTAAAGGGAAAAATTACTCATAACAGAAAAATTAAAATCAATCAATGAGTTTTAGGTATACAATAGAGAGTATTTAATCTATACTAATATTATACAGCTGAAGAGTTTGTTTGTTTGAACGCTAGGATCTCGGGAAGTACTGGTCCGAATTGAAATATTATTTTTTATTGGATAGTCCATTTATCGACGAAGGCTACATATAGGCTATACAAGATTACGCTACTATCAATAGAAACGGAGCAAGAATCAAGAATGTGCCAAAAACGGGAAAAAATATTCCTTTTTGAGAGTTTTCGTACCGTGCTTTGACATGACAGTATGTGTCCAAGATTGCGTCATAAACCTTTGCTAATCTAATCAAATTTGATTCTAAAGTTGGTACGACCAATTTCCGACAGGTGGCTTAGCAGGTAGATCAAAAAAGTTTTTAGTTTGAAAGCGATATTCTCAGGAATGACTGAACCGATTTCAGTTATTCTTTCTCCGTTGGATATGTACGGGATCCCGATGACTGCTATAATATATGTTTCACAGGTGAAGCCGGAGCGGACATCTAGTATACAATAAATTTGATCGATGAAAACGTCAAGCTAATGTTTAAAGTTAAGGCTGAAGATTGAGTTAAGTGACGATCATCTATTGAAGAGGCTTATTTCCAACTAGCTGAACCCGCTACTTCGTTCGCGTAAGCAGATGATACTGACTTATACATTAATTGGAACTATCGTACGTCAAATATTTGGATAAGTATTAGTCATTGAAAACCTTTGAGTTTGAGTGAATTTGTTTTTCCACACAAAAAATTATTTAATTTTATCATCTTTATTTTTCTTTTTTTAAACAAAATCAAACATACTTAGTAAGGTTTCGTAGTATCGAACATAGCCGCAAGTGTTAAGTTTGTAGGATTTTTATACGATACATTATGAAAAGTCTGAAGCTAATGTGCATGATCTGATACCTACTTACCTATTTCTTTTTATCCGCAAGCTGTTTTCTAGCTGTTACCCGCAACTTTGCCGGCGTAAAATTTTGAACGAAGCCTGTGTGGAATCAAAATAATTAAAATTTTGAGTTTTAATGATATTCAAGCAAGTTGAACCCGTAAATCTAAGCCAAGTCCTAGTGAAATGTTAATGTATGAATTTAATTGTAGGTAACACAGAAAAAAATCAAGAACGAAAGAATCCAAATTGGGCATCATAATCCTTTTAGCAGCAAAACTTATTAGTACAATTTAGAATACCAGTAACGCCACCTAGTGATGAAAAAAAAAAAACATACCACAATAGAAAAACATCGATTTAAATGGCCTTTAGTGCTTTTAGATTTAAACTGGCATTAGCGCCGTCTAATGAGAATATTATGTTGCTTGTTAGTTTGATTGTGAACGCAAATCACCTATATTATCTACGCCATAACGGGTGCACATATTTTTCATTTTTGGCTTTTACCTTACCATCACATCAAGTTCCTGACGAAAATATATGCTTAAATTAATATGGAGTTAAATGAAAATGTAGACTTATTAGCCCATGTGAAATTTTAGACTCTAAACTATATGTGTTTCGTATGTCAACCCATATCGTTGTGCCGTTTTGACGTGATTGTTAATATTTGTTTCCTTAGGGCCCATGCTTCTTTTCAGGTTGATAGGTAATAAATACATAAATGTGGTATTTCAGACTATGAGTTATTTCTGTTTCAATTTTCTACCAAATTTGCTTCGTCTTTCCTACGTCACAGTAACCTATAAGTAACCGATTTGCTATTTCTGAGTTCAAACTACGTGTGTTTCGAATTCCATCCAAATATGTTCTGCCGTTCCAACGTTGTCCTGTAAATATTGTGAATGTCACTGTTCGGATGTTTGTTACGTAATACATAGAGTACCTACTTATACATAGGCAATGTTTAGCCTATGTGTTCTTCAAGACTGCAATCTAATTCTATTTCAAATTTCAACCCGATCACTTCATACGTTCCGCCATGATTAAAGCGGCAATAGAAATACATCATCTGCAAAAATTTCAACTGTCTAGCTATCACCGTTCTTGAGATACAGCCTGGTGACAGACGGGCGGATAGCGAAGTCTCAGTAAAAACGGGACCCTATGTCCCGTTTTTACCCTTTATGTACGGAACCCTAACAACGGTCTGCTTCGGTCACCGAAGCTTGTTGAACACTACCTTTAAATTTTAAACAGTATTTGGATTGAAATAAGTAATACGTGCTGGTCTAGTAAGTTACAGCTGACCTAGTCGGGAGACTGGCGACTGTCGATCCGGAGACCCAGGGTTCAAAACCACGCGCACCACTATCTTTTCAAAGTCATGTTCGTAATGCCGGTAATTAAAACGGTGAAGGAAAACACCGTGAAGAAACCGAAATCTACCTATAATCTAAGTTCTAAGTCATATGTTATCCACCAACCGACACTGGGCCAGCGTGGTGGATTATAGCCTTGTCTCTCTCCTTGCGAGAAGGGCCCGACGCCCAGCAGGGAGCATTTAATGGGCTGTTTATGCTGCTACTTAATATGCTGATATGTTTTCTCCAAAATACAAAAATCTACTTCAATGACAGGTAATTTAATTCTGTCATTCGACTAAATTTTATAAGAAGGTATAACTATGTCGTACAGATAAATATTAGCTAGCCTATCGGTTTTTTATCGGATACACTTCGGAGAGTGTGCGACTGATTTGCATGATCTGATACCACCTTGCCCTTTTTTTATCGGAATGCTCGTAGCTGGAAAAAGCGACATCGTTTCATGGTTGATGTTCCAAAGACACGAACGAAGAGATTTTACTCTAATTTTGTGAAAATCTAGGCTGTGGAATACGTTGCCTGAGTGGGTTTTCCCCGATGATTACAATCTTTGTGTCTTCAAATCGAGAGTGAATCGGTTATTTCTAGGTAAACACGCTCCATCGTAGACCGCATTGTCGTTTAACATCAGGCGAGATGGCGGTCAAGTGTAAACCTATAAAAGTTAAAAAAATCTAAGCCTGATTTTAGTTTTTTGTTGACATTTGAAAAACTACTTCCCTGTTTTCGATATCTAAGATCACCTCTGAAGTATTTTCTACCAAACAAAAAAGGAATTATCAAAATCAACTAACAATTAGCGCAGTTATCGCGTAAAATAAAAAACATGCAACCCGATTGAGAACATCCTCCTTGTTTGAAGTCGATTATAACCGAATGATGTTTGTTTTTCCACAAAAAAATATTTTGACAATTATTTTGTCGTCCAAAACGACGCGAAGCGATCACGTGGGCACTTTCTAGAATCTAGAATCTAGATATTCTGTAGATCGTCTGTGATACACAGAATACTTAGTAGTTAGTATGTACTGAACGCGCCGCGCGTGTCGTTATTATTTAATGTTTATGTAATTTTCGAACCAACAGACAGATATTGTTCAAATTTTGACGGGACAATATAAATAATGTGTTCTTTCTAACAAAAAAAGAATTAATGAAATTAAACAACGCAAACATGAGTTACAACCAAATACACATTCTGACTTTCACCCCCTCCCGCAAGAAAACCGATCAGAATTTGGGGATCAAAAGTAGCCTACAGCAATGTCCTTAGTATAAACTAAAATCATGCCAAGTTTCAGCTGAATTGAATCAGTAGTTTCGGCGTGATGCGTGATCCCTATACAGAAAGACAGACAGACAGACAGACAGACAGACAGACAGACAGACATGAAAGAAAAAAAAATGCAGTTTCGCAATCAGTATCGACTATGGAGTGCCCCAAAAAATATTTTTTCAAAATATCTTCAATGTACAGAATTCGACCCGTTACAGTTTTATTATAAGTATAGATTGTGGGCTAGATTAGACTGATAATGATGATGATTTCAAACTTACCAAATATATTTCTGATAACTTTAATAAACTATATTAATTTTACGATGTTATAACTACAGAATAGGTCAAAGAGTGTTTAATTAATCTGAAGTCAAGCTTCAATAGTTTGAATTGCAGGTGAGTCCCTCGAGATTCCGACCCCAAGTTCCGGTCGAATAGTTGGCAGCAGATTATTATGTTACATGGTACGGGATAACATTGCGCCGGCTTTTGATAAGGTATTGAGAAATTGCAGGGGCCTTAAGTCCTATTAGTAGAGGCAAAGTTATTACTTTTATTGTAATACGGGAGCCAGGCAGCTGATATAAAACTTTTATAATTAAAAAAACATACTTTTATGTTAAACACCAAGACAAAAACAAACATTTGAACAACTGTGTCTGTGTGTTTCTATGTATAATAAGTATGTATTTACAACTATATAAGTATTATATCAACTATCTGGCCGCCATATCACAAGCTTTGCTTAGTTTGGGGTGAGATAGTGTTGTGTGTGAATTGTCTATCAATATTTATTTATTTGTATAATTTCACAAATAACCAGAAAACCTATTATTTAAACTTTAAATTGACTTGTTTACAAGTTTATACACATAGAATTGAAGCAATTTCGCTGTAATACAGAATTCTCTCCTCCAAGTTACCGTGGTCGATTCTGGCGGTATATAATTATTACTGCCACAAATCAGAGTGGACTCGGTTGAACCGCAATGCAAGCGTTAACAAGATCTTGTACTAAATGCGGTTCAACTGATTGGGTGTAGAGTTCAGCAAACGAACAACCAGGTTCAGCTGAGCTTATAATTGCAAATATTATGTGAAATTATGTATTAAATGTTTAAATAATTTGCTATTAAACTGCTAATCAGCTGAATAAGTGACATCGTATCATGGTTGATGTTCAAAACACCGAACGAGACGGTTTGACTTCACTTTTGTGATAAGAACGTCTAGGCTCTGGAACGCGCTACCTGAGTAGTTTTAATATAGTTACAATCTCAGTGTTTTCGAGTTGAGAATTAATTGGTTTCTTCTGAGTCAATGCGTTTTATCGTACACCACTTTGTCGCTTAACATCAGGAAATATGGCGGTCAAGTATAAGCCCGTAATAGTTTATAAAATAATTAAAATAACAATATTTACTGTTTAGTTCATTCTTAAAGTCTGTGCTCAAATTGAGAATTGATTAACATTGCTTTATGATCGTATTTCAACCTTTTTGAAGTTATATACTTCTTTAGGCGCGTTATGAAAAAATGATGAGAGTGAAATTTAAAGATGCGCGCGCACCTGTGACACAAAATTAACAGTATGAAGTTGTCTGCTTAAGGTGGTTCGATTTTCATACTAATCTATTTGACCATTCAGACGCGAAGACGCGCGACGTTTCCAGCTCGTGACATACGCGGGTAACGCGCTGTTGCCGCTCTTCTCTGTCAACTTTGCTCAGCTGGCTCAGCTCAAGAATCAAATAAATTATTGAAAGATTGGACAATGTATTGCCAGTATTTGAATGTTATATATTGGATAAATTTTCGGTGGCGATAAATTTAATAAAATAAAAGAAGTATAACTTCTCACGCGCGTACATAAGTACACGCACCCATTTTTTTTTTATATTATAGAGTGACCATCCGAGTAGGACATGACTGTGCCTGATGATAAGCAATAATATGCCTGGCACATAACAGCACAGTGACACGCAGCTATTGGAACACGAAGATCCCAAATCCTTACCTAGCACTGTAATGTGCTCGTCACCCAGAGATCTAAGATATTATATCTCTATTCTCTGGAAACATTTCCCTTCAAATCGGAACACAGTAATGTTTGCACTTTACTGCTTGGGGGTAGAATATCCGCCAAAGGTGTGATACTTCCCCAGGCGGACTCTGCCAAAAGTCCTACCACTACTAAACTACCTCTACTACCACTTGATGAACCCTAGTATTAATAAATAAATATAAAACACCGAACAAAACCAAAACAAGAATAAAATTTAAAATGTTGACTAACCCCCGACTACCACGGATTCGTTATGGTATTGTATTTGATATTGTACAACATTGTACACATTTATTTATTTAACTAGTCGCACATAACAGATTACAGTTAATTATAATAACATTGAAGTAGGTTGTGAAGAAATATTTTGTCCGCCATTTTGTGGAGGCGGCCATTTTAAATCGGTATTAACCAAACATAGCTAAGAACATCCGCACGGACATTAACCTTCGAATAAAAAAACCGCATCGAAAGCGGCCCATCCGTTTGAGCTCTACGGTGCCACAGACAGACAGACACACAGACATCGAAGTCAAACTTAGAACAACCCTTTTCTTGGTCGGGGTTAAAAAAAAATTGGTTGCCTGTAAAGTCGGTAGACGGGCGAAAGTTTTACGTGACAACGTGGTAAAATAATTTTACGGAAGAGACGCGTGCCTTTCACTTTTTATGTCTGTCTCTCTCGCTCTTAGGCGGGCTAACCATGCCCGAGTGGAAGGGACGCGTGCCTCTCACTCGCTCTCGTTGTGAGCGCATAACGTGAGCGGAGCGTAACGCAGTTTCTTGAAGTGTCACCCGGCAAACCAATTTATAAGACGTTGTCACGTCAAAAAAGAAATATCTCAAACATTTTATAAACAAAATATCTCAAACCAGAGATATCTCAAACATTTTATTATAAAAATTGTAGGTATCTTTCCGGCTGCGGAGATTTTCTGATAATTTTGTAAATATTTTATGTTCTGACATTTTGCGGAGCCGCGTCAATCAAAGATATCATCATCCAAGATCAAAATAACCGAGGGCTGTTACTTTAAATATAATAATTAAGCGGCAGAGGTTCGTTGGTACGAGTAAAATCAAAGTCAAGTTCCCAATTAATCCAGTTAACATCTAGATCGTTTCTTGACTCTGAGTTTCAAATTATTATGAATACAAATTGAAAGCTACGTTACAATTCAATAAGGCAACAATAGATTTACTTACGTAATTTATCACAAAATCTGTTATAAGGACATTATTTGAAGGAACAATTTCAAAATTTATAAAACTTAGTTTTTTTGCTTCTTAATAACTGATCGTCTCGTCACTATTTATTTAAAAAAAAAAAAAAAAAAAAAAACACTGAGTCACGACAGATCACGCAGATATTTGAAAATGAAGAGTCCACCGTGAACGCCTTAAAGTGTGCTACGCTCGTCACCCAGAGTTATAAAACTATGTATCTCTTTTCGTTGTAATTTTTAATTATAACCTTCATGATAAGCTTACCAGTAAGCTCCAGATTACATCACAGGGTACAACTAGTGTCATATAATAGGCGTGACGACAGGTCCTGCAATTATATTAAATTATTTGATATAATGGCAGTATTTAAATAGAATAAAATATTGTACCAATTATAATTTTGATATTTTTTAGTTAAACTTACTTTATGATCATTCAAAGATGGATGGGCAAGTCCATTTTAAAAGTACGAAATTATTAGAAAATGTATTTACCATTGGATAACCCATTCAATTTCAAGTTACTTTTGCTATGAAACGAGTTTCCTAAACGCAATATTTAATATAGCTACCATACAAACTTTACGCACGACGCATAGAAAATACGACAGTGTGACGTCACGTTTCTGTAGT
The DNA here is from genome assembly GCA_017562165.1 of Ectropis grisescens. Taxonomy (NCBI): domain Eukaryota; kingdom Metazoa; phylum Arthropoda; class Insecta; order Lepidoptera; family Geometridae; genus Ectropis; species Ectropis grisescens. Next base: position 3,516,448 of record CM029776.1, on the reverse strand, counting down.
GATTTGTATGAAGCTTTTTTGGGAGAGTCCAAAATTGTGATTTTAAAATCGTGATATCACGGGATGTTTTTAAGATAACAAAGTAATTCTTTCACCTATGTTTCATGACTTTGTTGTATGTTTAAAAAATGAGTCGATATGCCTATTATGTCATTGTAAAATTGTAAATACCGTATTGTGTATTTGCCGTAATCTAACGACTTTTTAAAACTATTCTACACTTATTTTAAGTTTTTGTGTATTTTTGTTTTCAAACTAAGTGCAATAAAGAGTTTATCTATCTATTGTACTTGGTTTATACTTGACCACCATCTCGTCTGAGGTTAAGCGACTATACAGCAAACGATGTATGAGTATAAACTAATCTACTAGAGTAGTTATAATATCACGCGTTTTATTATGTAGTAACGGTATTCAAAATTCTACGGTGACAAATACATTTTTGCAAAAAATAAACGAATAAATTTCGAATTAAACAGCGTTCATACAAACAAAGCGCCGATGTCATCAACATCTGCACAACCAATCGTCAGCATTTCAAATTTTAATTCAGGATTATTATAATCTGAAGGAGTCGTCATGTCACCACGCAATAGCTGACAGTCCACAATTTTACACCATCGCTGTTCCGAATTAAGCCCGATTCTGGATTCCCTTTGAAATATTCATCGAGCTCCATAATTCAGAGATTGATGTTAATCGTTTTAACGAGATTTAAAAGTGAATCGTCGGCACTGAGCTGCCAACTCGGTCTTCCTTTTATAGGATCTGTCGAGCCGAATTTCGGCTTCTAGTGGTAGTTGGTAAAGTCGGTAGGTTTCCTAAATTATTAATAAAGTCTGGGACGTTGGTATTTCAATAAGGTACAACTCTTTAAGTTTAATTTATCACTAAGGGCGGATGGTGTATTATAGTACAAAACGTCAAAAAAATTCTGATCTCAATTTACAATTTCCTACAAGTCTGTAGTTTCATTAAAATTTGTCTAATCTTTGATCTACTTTTGTTTCATACTTACCTATTGCACTGACAGATTATTATTTCTTAGCAACTACGTAAATAAAAAAAGGATCTTAATGATATAAAAATCGAGTGTTATAAAGTTAGTTTCCAGTAAACTTTAACCAAGTTAACTGATTTTCAAGAAAATTGTCATTTATGCGTAATTTAGACCAACCTTAGGGATAGGATAGTTTTATTTCTAACTTTAATGGGTTTACAGTTGACCGCCATCTCGCCTGATGCTAAGCGACGATGAGGTCTACAATGCTGCGTCCTTACCTAAAAAAACAATTCACTCTGGATTTTGAAGACCAAGATTATCGGGATAAACCCTCAGGTAACGCATTCGACACCCTAGACGTTCTTATCACAAAAGTAGACATCAAAGTGGAATTTCAACCATGAAACGCTCTTTCAAGGTCATGCTGGCCTCGTGGCTTAGTGGGTAGTAACTCTGCCTCCGAAGCCGAAGGTCGTGGGTTCGATTTCCACCCAGTGCAAATATTTGTGTGATGAATTCAAATATTTGTACTGTGTCTGGGTGTTTCTATGTATAATAAGTATATATTTACAACTACAAACGTATTATATCAGCTATCTGGCCGCCATATTACAAGCTTTGCTTAGTTTAGGGTCAGATGGTGTTGTGTGTGGATTGTCCACCAATATTTATTTATTTATCCGTACACCCGCATTGGGCTTGCGTTCTGAATTATGATCTTATCTGTTTCAAATACAAATACATTTTTTTATTGCTGTTTGCAGGTAAGATAAGGTGATACAAAACATTTTAAAAGTTGACCCATACAAACTGGCCTCTTCTTCTAGAGGCATGCAAGATATCTGGCAACACAGTTTCCATTGGTCTGAATTTATACAATGATAATAATAGTCAGCTGATAAAGTGTTTCTTCTTCTTTTTTAGCTTTTAATCGATTGTATCATTTATTATACGTCATCTGATTCATCGTCTACTAATTTCTGGCTTCTATCTGGTTGTGCTATGTAAGGCCAATTGTCGAAGTCGCTGCACGTTAAACGTACGCTTTCGTCAATTGAGGGTTGCAAGACAAATGTATGACGAATGCTTGCATCTTCCGTAGAAACAATGAAATCTGTGTGCCCGAAGCGGCTGACGCGACATTGTCGCTTCGTGGACACAGATTTCACTGTTTGTACGCAAGATGCAAGCATTCGTCCTGCTTTCGTCTTGCTACCGTCAATTGACGAAAGCGTGCGTATTACGTGCGGCTACGTCGACATTCGGCCTATGTGTGAGTTCATTGCGCAAAAGAGCTCTTACTACTAGCAATGGGTATATTTAGAGGTTTGCTTATGTTTTTCAGTGCAAAAATCCTTTCCGCACCAAACCAGCAAAGAATTATACTGAATCAAAAGCGTAGACCACATATTTTATTACAATCCACAATCCTTTGAGTCTTCTTCATTCCACATGTACATTATTTTCTTGGAGCAGTGAATAAGTCGTAACAGGAAACAGCTTTATGCCGTACCTGCCGTAGTCGTAAAGTTCACTAGTTTCACTTACATATATTTTATTTCTTTTACATTACTTGGACTATAAAATACGTGAGTTTATACTATCGCAATTTTATTTATACTGCCTATAACACTAAATGTACAGGCACTCAATTACGAAGTAAAAGGAAACAATACTATTAGTTAAATAGCAGTACTTTTAGTAAGTTTTCTTTAAAAAGACCACGTATTTTAAATGTGGTTAACTTAAAAAAAAAAAAGAGTGACGATACGAGCCGGACACGTGGCTGATGGTAAGCAACATGGCTGCCACATAACAGCACGGTGACACGCAGCGATTAAAACATGAAATCAATAATTACTCAGCACTGCACTGTGCTCGTTACCCAGAGATCTAAGATGTCATTCTAAGTCCTGTAATTTCTCTGGACTTACTTTGACTTCCTGGACTTTCTTACTTTGATGTATTTTTTGTGTTCACTGCAAGCACATTTTTTTGTATTTATTTATTAGCGAGTGACGGGTTGAATAAAATATGCACCTGACGGTAAGCAACAAGCCAGCCCGTAACGACACAATGCCATTGTTTATCACTACAATGCACTCGTCACGCAGAAATAAAATCACAGGGCTTAGACATAGGTATAACTAAACTAAAAAGTAACCGCTGGTCTAGTCGACAGAACGGCGCCTGCCGATCCGGGGACCCCACGTTCAAACCCCACACCCACCACTATATTTTCGAAGTCATGTGCGTAATTCCACTAACTTAGAACAGTGAAGGAATGATTTGGACTCTTCAAGTTCCAATAGCTGCGTGTCACTGTGCTGTTATGTGACAGCCATGTTGCTTACCATCAGGCACATGTCCTGTTCGTCTCGTCACACTTTATAAAACAAAAAATAAATGATTGTCATTGCAATTGCAATGGGAAATATTGACATTCAAAAAGGAGCTCGTTAGTGTATTTATATTATTATTTATCTATAGAATAACATGCCAAAGTGCTGTACTTCAAGACAACTCCCCAAGACGACTTTTCAAACAGTCCACTGGAAAACGTGTCATCCAACCATTATGTCTTGAAATTATTCAGTAAACATAAAATTCGATACGCTGATACTTAACTCGTCACAGGCGCAAACGAAACAGCCATCAAAAATGGTAATAATAGGCTTAATTAATTTAAAACCGGAGACGTAAAACAGTATTTATCTGTCTTTAATAATAATAGGCCAACTCCCACATCTCTCTTTGAACGGATCCTATTAGGGCGACCTTTTCATATCTTAAATCGAACTAATGAGGCCACGTATCATGATAATGATAACACGGAGCGAAATAGCAACTTCGTAATTAGCTAGGGGATTCTCAGCCCCATTTAATAAGGCTCTAAAAGGCACGTGCTCTGAATTAAAATCATTATAACGGCTCCTTGGAACCGACTCTCTACAAAATGATACCGTTCAATTGAAATTTTAAGCTCAAATTTGGAAGTGTTGTTTTTAATTATGACACTGCTGATATAATTATGAAGATCTTTTAAGTTTTTTGAGTTCATTTTGTGGTTTCTTGATTTGGTGATGATATATTGTATCGTTGTTATTTAAAGGTAAAGCTATGTCATATCATAAACACGGTAACAGAAAATATGATTTCCTATATATTGCCTGAAAACACGGACAAATTGACGTTTTAGATTATGTACGTAAAACATTTAATGTATATCTATTTTTTTTTAATGAAGAGCGACGAGACGAGCTTGAAATGTGCCTGATGGTAAGCAACATGCCTGTCACATAACACCACAGTGACATGCCCTCCAGGCCACGTGGTTCGACAGCGTAGTTCGATCAATCGGACCACGTGAACTTTTTTTTCCTCTTGGTTCGATTTTAGAATCGCACCACGTGAACTACTAATTCTTGGGACCTATGGTTCGAACCACTATGACAAGTTCATCTGGTTCGATTCATCGAAGTATACTCACAGACACAATTAACTCGGACTAAGAAAACTTGGGATTAAGTATGTGCCTGTTTGTGGTTTTGAAGACGGTTTAATTTTTTGTACAAAAAGAGTTTATTAATGTTAGTTACTGTATATAAAGTTATAATGTCCTTGGAAACGTTACGAAGTAAAGTAAAAATGTAACATGGTTAAATGAAGATTAAAATATGCTTATTGTGTTGTTGTATTCATCTAAATTCAGCAATTTTACAAGGGTTGACTAAGTTCGATTAACCAAACCTATTGAAAAAAGTCCACATAGTCAGATAAATCGAACTATCAGGAGTCTTAAAAACACATGGTTCGAACCAGCTGGAAAAAAAAGTTCACGTGGTCCGATTGATCGCTGTCGAACCACGTGGCCTGGAGGTGACATGCAGCTATTGGAACATGAAGAGGCCAAATCATTACCTAGCACTGCACTGCGCTCGTCACCCAGAGATCTAAAATGTTATATCTCTAAGCTCTGTAATTTCTCTGGAAACATTTCCCTTCAAACCGGAACACAGTAATGTTTGCACATTACTGCTTGGCAGTAGAATAACTGCACATGTGGGCAAAGGTATGGTACTTCCCCAGACTCTGCCAAGAGTCCCACCATTACATAAAATATGTAGATTTATGTACATGTATATAATATTCATAAGAATCTACTCTAATACCTTTCAATGAACAATTTGAAAGGTATTAGATTAGATGTATTGATTAACGAATGTTACTCTTATTCATCAAACTAAAATTACGTAAGTTACAGGAAAATCAAAGCCATTCGCGTGCAATCTTTGAATAATAGCACATCAAGAAAGTCAACGTTTCGCCAAGTGTGTACGAAATTGTCTAAATATCGAAATTGAATCATGGAAATTTAAATTTTACACTTTTTAGAGATATCTACCTAAATGCCCGAAAGAAAAATAATTGCTTGTTTTTCAATATCACCCATGATAGATACTTAAATGTTTATTTAAAGCGAATTTGCATTTTATATTCTAAATGTTAAAACTGAATATGAAACTGCAGCTCAACATTTTTCGTAAAATTTAAGATAACTTTGTACAAAGAATATCTTATCCTCTATACCTGAAAGTGTAAATTAAGTTACTCTTATCCAATACCATTATCGTCTTACATTGACAAATGTACAACCAGCTTAACCCCACTCCAGCATACACCTGGTAGACAATAAAGTAATGGACGACCTACATTGCACGCTACATCCTATCACGTGATTAATGGAAGGGAGGACGGTGCGCAGTCGATACGATAATTTGAGATAGCCTCACGTGAGTGCAGATCCTGGAGTACTTTTATTGTAATGGTTTTCTTGTCATGTGTTAAATTTTCAATCTACGTTGCAATAAAAGAATATGTAATATGTACTATTTAACTTATACATTTTTATCTATATTATACCATATTGCCTGATGCTTAGCAACGAGTTTAGATTGTAAATGAGACGAGTTTCACAAATATTAATGTTATCGCGTCGTGCAAGTATAACTCTGCTAAATGTTTTTGTATTTTAAAATTCAAGGTTTTATTTTTATGTTGTAACTTTTATACTTTTACAAAGCGCAACCATTCCATTTTTAGCACTCAATTAAAATTTAAAACAAAGGGAGCATTCAGTCATAAAAAAAGCTAGCAACACAACGTTTCACTTGTCACTTTAGTGCCTGAAATTCGTAGCTGTATTTATTTGAAGCGGGACCATCGCACCGGAACAAAAAAGCATAAATTTTGAATACGAACCCATACATTCAAAAGTTTTCACATTGATTTTTTATCTGTGCGGACATCCCCGGAATCCATTTTGGCATAGGAAAGTATACTCTTCTGTTTGGCAGCGGTCCAGACGCGTCTTCGAGGTGGCTCGCGCGGTGCAAGTGAATCGGGGACTAAACGTTGTTCTCTGTAATTTATATTCCATGGATTTCCAAATTCACCTCTATTCTATAGTTATGTTGTAAAAATCGTACCAAACTTTTATCTACTTCGTCACTTTCGAAATAACAAGTACAAGTATTTGTGATAAATCTTAAAAGAGTTGCGTTTTCTATTGCTGACTTAAAACAAAGGTGGTATTAGTGTGGAAACTCTTATTTTGACTCTTAAAATATGAAACGTTTATTTTGACAAAGACACAACTTTATTATCTTTTTTTTTATCAAATGTCGTAATCGGGCAAGCAAAACATTGTTAGAATAAGTTGTTAATTAAGATTTTTAAAGTACACACTTTTAAGTAAGTTATGTAAAATAAAGGTGAATTCATTGCCAGCTTCATGCCAGCCCATTACAACACAGTGTCCCGCAAATGTTTGAGCATGAAGAACCCAAATTACTGCCTTGCACTGAAATCTACTCGTCGCTAGAGATATATGTATGAGGATTAATCTCTTCCTCCTGCAATTTCTTTGGAAACATTACTATTCAAACTGGAACACAGTAATAAACCATCACAGTTTCTACTGTATTGATGTTTCTGTCTGTGTACTTTTCATCAGGTCTATTCAAAGAAGTTGGAAAATTAATCTATTCTTGTCTATTCGAACTGGCCGATTGTGAAAAAGTTTGTATGTACGTTCGACAAAGAGTTCCAGCGAAGGATCCAACTCGGATGGGCAGCGTTCGGGGAACTTCGGCACATCTTCGAGTCCAAAATACCCCAATGCCTAAAGACGAAAGTCTTTAAGGCCAGGTAGTTCTGTCAAATTAGGCATTTAACGCTGTCTTGTTCTCGAGACCGTCACCGACCGCGGAATCGGTGCCACAGTGCAGAAATAACATTAAAATATTGGACTATGTAATTTAAACTCATTTTTTGTTCAAGATTTGTTTATACTGTTTATACTAGTGATGTGAATTGTGAAGTGAAACGAAGAAATATTAAATTTATCTATACTCGTAGATATACAAAACTCAACCTTTTCTTTTTGGTCACACTATAAGTTGAGAACGGCTTTTCCAATTTCATGCATATTTTTAAAATGTTTCCTAATAATTCACAAGTTCGTCAAAAATTTAAAAAAAATGTGCTGAAACGTAATGAAAAGTCAGTAAAAATAGAAGGTTTTTGGTCAACTTTGCACTAAATTTCTAATCCAATTTTTTTCTATGAAGTAAAGATCACTTACTGAGCATAAAATTACAAAATGCTCACAGATCCAGGTAGAGCTTCAAACGCCAATTGAAAAAAACTGTTTTAGCCAATATTTTGGGAACTATATATTTTGACAATAATTGTAGAAAATAAAATTTTGCATGTTTTGTTGCAAGTAAACTTTTTTTGTAAAACTTACCGTTTACGATTTATAACCCATTTAATGATACGATTGCGATGATGCCGATAATAGTGGATGTAAATGATGTGGTCTACGATGGAACTTGTTTCTCTAATAGAAACAAGCACAGTGTACCTCGTAACCCCAAGGTTCGAACCTTCGACAAAAACCCACTCTGGCAATGCGTTTCACAGCTTAGTTGTTCTTATTACAAAAGTGGAAACCAAACTCTTCGTTCAACTCTTCAATCATGGTGATGAACGGTGCTGTTTATTCAGCAACGAGCAATATGATAGAATAACTTTAATTTAAAAACACCGACTACAAAAAAAACTACACGTAAAAAAATATTACCTACTATCTAAGGACACTTTGGCGAGTCAGACTAGTCTTAGAATATCCTTGTTACCAAAATCCATCCAGCCGTTTGGAAGATATGTGGAAATAAAAGATTAACAAACATAAAAGATACGCGCGAAAAACATAACCCTTCTTCCATTCCGGTAAAAAGGGACATGTTTATGCTTCTGGGAACAGAATTCACATCTTTTTATTTTTACATTGTTATCATCAAATTTGACATAATAAATCGTAATCGGTAAGTTCGAAAAAAAAGTTTACTGGAAACAAAAGATGGGAAATTTTATTTTCTACAATAATTAAAGGCTTTATACCTTTTTTAGCGTTTTCCAAAAACCAAAAACGTTTTTTCGAGCTGGCGCTTGAAGCTCCACCTGGATTTGTTATTATTTTGTGATTTTATGCTCAGGAAATGATTCTAAACCTTATATAAAAAATACGAATCGGAAATTTAGTGCAGAGTTAAATTCTACGAGTAATTTTACTGCCTAAAAGGCTTCTTATCAAATTTGGTCGAATGTCTAAATTTCTATGAACAAAATTAACATATTCATACAAAAAAAAGAAAAAACAATAAATTTTGGTGGTGTCACAAATTTGGAAAACAAATAAAAAAATGAAAATTCTAACAAAACCATACGTGTATCTATGGAGAGGTGTTCAAACTTGTATTGAAGTTCCTAACATTTTTTTTCTATACTGAATAGTTTGCGCAAGAGTCTCTTCCAAAGTGGTAAAATCTGTATGTGAGGACTTTTCTTCCAAGTACTAAGCACCTTACTACCAAAGAATTTACTTAATGGCATATAAATGCAAGTATCATTTATGATACCTAACTTGCATTTATATTAGATTTACGCAGGGATTTCTCCTCTCATTATTTCCTTATCCCGATCTCTGATTTAACGGACGAATATTTTACCGATACTTATCTATTTTCCATTGCATCCGCATTGAATTTTTAACTGATGTGGTGTCGACGTCAGTTTTTGAGACTCCCCTTTGGTCTACAGCATAAAGTAAACAGCGTACTAATTAGTATCAGCGTCTATTTGCAATTCCAATGAAAACGGTATCAAAATCAAGATCATAGCGTGCTTCACTAGTAATATCTACTGATATTGTTATACTGTGGCACTATGATCGTAATATTTAAAATTTATCGGTTGTCAAAATTGCAAAATCAAGCGCAGGCCCGTCGTCCGTGAGCGCCGAAACGCGACTGATCAGGCTTGCCGAACTGAAAACTTTTTGAAAAGGGGTAACTTTGGGATTTTTTTCTATCAAGTAAAACTCATTAAATCGTGTTACTGACTGCGAATTGCACTAGATTAGATCCTTAATTATTACATATATTTTTTTCAGAGTTTAATACACTATTTTAAAGGTCTTAAAGTTGTTTTAAAAATTCAAAATTACGGCCCACACGCCCTTAACCAGTGCCAGTTGCCAGTGATGTCTAATGGAACTGAAACGTGGTCCTTCATTGTGGGCCTCATAACGAAGCTCAAAGTCACACAACAAGCTATGGAGAAAGCTATGCTCGGAGGCTCTCCTCCGAGCCGGCCTCCCACTAGATGGACAGACGACCTCACAAAGGTCGCTGGAAACCGCTGGTTGCAGGTTGTGCAAGACTATTCATTGTGGAAATCTAGGGGAGGCCTATGTTCAGCAGTGGACATCTTGCGGCTGACGATGATGATGCTTGTATGTATGCAGTATGTAAGCTAACGTGACTGAAGTGATTCTAAGCTATCCAAGCACTGAGATGAAAAATGTTTGTAATAGGTACTTCTTGAGATGGACAAAAATATAAACAAACATTTATAAAAATTCAGTGACCCGTATTTTCAACCGAAATAGTAGCGAAATCCCATCTAAACGATAATGTTTTGCTTGTAATATAGGGCGCATATCTCGACGCATCCTGAAAATATAACTGCTTTGGCGACGCTCACTTGAATTTATTTGTCGCCAGTTTTTCACAAACTTAGGTGATACATTTTAAAATGTTACGCTGCTTTTACCTGAGAACGTTTAAACTTTAAATTGTGGAAGGAAAAGTACCATTAGGACTGTTAAAGCTTAAAGTAGTAGGTAAACTTTGAAGTGAAGCTTCTTACGTCTATAACGCCGTTTGTAGATACCTATTTCTTATTTTAAGTGGTGTTTTTTTTTAAATGGTACTCTCATTGTTATTGCGTGAAAATTGCTGCCAATGTGTCGAGACCAATAATTAATAAAACATACTATTTGTGTCGAAATAGGTGAGACGATAAAAAAACAAATAGTCCATCAGTTTTATTGTTCATTTGTACACGTATTATTTCTTTTATTTGAAAACCAAAAAATATGAGAATACTGCTTGCATCTATCGGAACGAGATTTATAAATTAAGACTATAATATAGTAATAACATATAAATTAAGACGATAAATGTAAAGTAAAATTTTATTTTAATTATTTAACCATCTATTTTTAATATTACAATTTCCTAACCGTAGTTCTGTAGCAGAACGCAGTACTTATAGTTTAATAAAACTACGCACACAGAATACATTTAAGGCAATAAAATAAATAAAATCGTTTTAGTTTACGAATACTGAATATCGAAACACAAGGGTCAATTTGAACAGAAGTTAAATAACCTTTGTTCGAATAAAACGATTCCTAAAAACACAATAACAAGTATATATTACGAGTTTCGATTAGACATTAAAATAATTATGTAGATTTTGCGAAAACAGATCGATCACGAGACCGATAGGGTTTATTATACTGCCGTTAATTTGCTGACTATACTACATCAATAACTTGGAAACAATAGCCTTCCGCTCTATAAATACAAAGATAGAGTTCGGCGCAAATACAAACCGACTTAGCGTTTTTTCTTTAAAAATATATATGATCTTAATTAACGGTTATAAATCTTAACTATTTTACCGTACCGTGGGAAACTAATATACCTAAAGACCACGCGATGAAACACAATAAGTATTACGACCTCCTAAACGAATTAAGAAAAAACGGCTATGTAGTTAGTTTATACGCTGTAGAAATGGGAGCGAGAGGTATACTAGCAAAATCTCTCTATAACCTCTGAAAGACCTTGGCTTATCCAGAATTGCAGTAAGTTCTATACTAGAACGAGTATCTAAAGCTGCACTAGTAGGCTCATATCAGATTTGGCTGGGCAGGGAGAGAAAAACGAGTAGTGAAGGAGATTGTTGATGTACGTCAGAAAGGGGCCCCTTAAACCTACGCCCGAGTCGCAAGTCTCGGGATCTACTCGGGTTTTCTCTGTCTGCCACACGATGGACCCGGCACCCGCACGGTGAATCCATGGAATGCTACGAAAATCGTCTCTCTTTCGTTTGCTCATGCAACCATCTGACTTCACTTATATAATAAGAACTTTAAATCGTTGGAATGTATTGACTGAGTAGGAGTTTTCAGATGAATATGATGTGGTTGTCTTGAAACTAGTTGTAAATTTAGGTCATCAATTCCCGAAAAAAAATTTCGGAGGTTATAATATGTTTTAATTAAACAATGAAAAAAGGTATGAACAACAGACAGCCGATTTCCACACGATGTTTTTCTTCACTGTTAACATCTGCCTTGCAAAAATACTCAGAATCGCAAGCGGGATTTAAACCTATGTCTTTGATTGTGCTATCGGATATTCTTATCACTAGTCCACCACTGTTTCTGACAAGTTGTAAGGCTTGCATCTTAAAACTTGAGAAACACATATATTAGGTAAAACACAAAATTTTGAACTATATTTGTATTATATCAGCCATCTACTCTCATACTCTTAGTAAAAGGTTTGCTTAGTTCGGGGTTAGATAGTTTTGTGTGTGAAATTATCACCACCATACATATTGTTATTATTAATAGCAGTTCTCCTCGGCTTCGCCCGTGGTACATAATATACAGCTTATATAGTACTTAAGGATTACCTATATGTGTATACAACGGTGAAAGAATTTTTCAATCGGTCTAGTAGTTCCTGAGATTAGCGCGTTCAAACAAAATACCGCTTCAGCTTTATAATATTTTTAAAGATTAAAATGAATGTTTTAATTTTGTACGTTACAGATATTCAAGCGACTTTAAAACTCTTTACCTTGTAAAGCAGACTACACAAGACATAGAAAGAGAGGAAAGATGTTCTACCACAAAATTGTAGGCGGATCAAGAATTATTTTAATTCAGGGACGGCTTTTCTCATCCCAGACAGAACTTAATAATAGGTCTTTGTACCCTACAAGGGTCGAATCTTTGCGAACTAATTTACATACTTTCCTCACTTGAAGTTTTTCATTATCTTTTAATTACCAGACTGAAACATCTTGGGAGGGACTCCATTCAGCGCCCGAAGTCTTGGGGCGATTGGTTAAAGACCCCGGAACTGGCAAAGTTAAGGCCTTAGCCGTTGGTATGGTTCTGTAGAATTTATTTGCAGATTACGCTGTTACTTTCCGACTTTGTGATTGGGTAATTGAGTTTATGTTAAGACTTTATAAGTCTAGTTTGCTTATTTGGAAAGCCACAAGTTTTCGTCCATTTTATGTATTTTAGATAGGAAAATATACAGCCTGTTCTCTTTTTTTTATTGTAGATACATAAAATAAGTATTAACCGCTCCTTTTTTTGCCCTTACCATATTATTATTCTCCATAAGCTCAAATCTGCCATTACATCATATATCCTATGGTTGCCTGGAAGATATCGCTTTTACTGACAAGCCCGCGAATCGCTACTTTTTTTGTTTTATTTAGGTGACTTTTGTTTATTTTTAAATTAAGTGCCATTTAATCTATCTATCTATACGCAATCCTATCTATGCGCTTGATTGACTGACAACGTTGCTTGGTGTTACGCGACGATGCAGTCTATGATGGAAAGTGTTTAGGTACCTAGTAGTAGAAGAGGCATATATTCATTCCCAAAACTCTCTCACTCTAAATATTCTTAAATCTCTCAGAAAACACCCACTGACTCCACAGATTGAGTATAAAAATTCTAAGTATAAAGTAAATAGATAGTTTTCATCCAAGGAAAGTAACTTAATTATCTACATGATTTTTACTGAAAAGATCATAATAGTTTTGTTTAGGTTTTTCAAATGTGCCTGGTGGTAAGCAAGATGTCTAGCGTAAATGCATAGTGATATGCCACTGTTGGAACAGGAAGAGTCCAAATCATTACCTAGCATCTCCATCATCATTCTTGTTATCCAGATGTATAAGATCGTTTCTCCTTATGTCCTGTAATTTCACTGGAAACATTGCCCTTCAAACCCAAATACATCGTTTTTTTTCACAAGACGCTTAGATCAATGTATACGATGGAACCCAGATAAAATGCATTAGGAGCTTCATTATCAGTGTTGCCATTCTACTTATTCGCATTTGGTTCCAGGTTAAATTACATTTATTGGTGCGAAGTAAATATCAATTTACTATGTTTTCTGCGGCAACACCTTTTGGGAAAATATAAAATATGGTGGCATAAGGGATTTATTAGGGTTTGGTGGAGCTAAACAGGGTGAATTTGTACCCTTATTTATGTATGGTAAGGGCAGGGGTAGTGGGTTGATTTGTGTGAATGCGAGCGAGATTGTGTTTTCTTTATTTGGAGTTCACCTTATAGCGCGCTTAGGAAAATTGTTTAGAGTAATGAGCAGTTTTATCGAAAATATTATTTTTGTTCTATATTTAGATTGTTAATTTTTCAAATGATAAACCGACGCAAAGACAAATTACTCTATTCAGAAATATACAATTTACACGTCAATTAATAAAAAATAAAAACAAAAGAAAGAGCATACAAATTGTATACATTTTCAAAGTTTAGAATTACTACTACTGTATTACAATAATTATTATACAGAAAACTGTCAAGCATTATACGAGTATAATGTCTTTATTACAATTGTAGTGACCGATGTCAAATTTATTTCTTAACATTTTTATGGGAACTTTGTTATCACTCTCTAAAAATTCGCTGTAACTATAAAATGTTTTGTTATGCACGCTTTTCGGATGCTACAGCTATCATGTGAAGCTAGAAATAAATTGAAAACTGATTAATATTTGGACTCGCTTATAAAACCTTTACTTTAAATTAACTCTTGTTTATCATAGAACATGGTATTTGGAATGGCGTCGAAATATTTTAGGGAGTCGTACCTTTATACGATGACGGTAAATAATTTTCAGTAACTATCAATAAAAGTGTTGAAAAATATTTTAATTTTTCTAAAATTTTTTTTTCATTTTCCTCTTTCCTTTGGAACTTAAAGAAAATGGCATCTTAATAGCAGGTTACAAATTAAGACTACACATCAGCCAATTTCTAGTTCGTTAAGTTTAAGCTGAAATTAGTCAGTAAATAAATAAGCAAGTAAATCGGTCCGTGTCAAGTATGTACATTGCACTGCTACTGTATACTGAATAGCTGGAATGTAAGTGGGTCATAGAATCCATCCATTAAATCCAAGTCTTGCTAATCAACAACACTGGCACACTACAGCACTCCATTTGTCAGCGCTGCAGCGGGCTGTGACTTTACGTGCGTGTGTTTGTACGATGAGGTGGTGAAACCCTGAGCTTACTGCTACAGTTTACGGAGTTCACGATTGTGGAGAGGCGAATTTGAATGATTGCACGTACTTCAAATAAATTACTTTTAGTATACAGTTAAGTTAGTTAAGCTTAGTCTGAGTTACGGCTGGTCTAGTCGGGAGAACGGTGACTGCTGATCCGGCCCACGGGTGTAAATCACACGTCTTTTCGAAATCATGTGCGTAATGCCGACAACTTAAAAACGGTGACGGAAAACATCGTAAGCAAACAGACATGTACCTAAAATCTTTTGAATTCATGTGTCATACGCAAACCAGCACTGGGCTTAGAGTGGTGGAATTGCTCCGCGGTTTTATTCGCGTACTTCCCATTTCCGTTTTATCCCAACATAAAAAGTATTATATAAATATATAGATATGTTATTCCAGACTATAATTTATCTTTATTCAACCCAATCAGGCGGGCTGGCGTGATTGAGAAACACATCATCGAGTCATTTATCGAGTAGATATTGCCCATAAGTTTAGATCTAGCAAATTTAACAATACCTAAACATTCAAACATTTATTGAGTAGATATTGCCATAAGTTTAGATCTAGCAAATTTAACATTTAAGCGACAGAGAGTTGAAAATTTTTGCTCCCCATTTTCACTAAAAATATTAAAATTGTGAATTCAACGGCGATAAACAACTTACCGTGTTCAATCATGAGAGTCATTTTACTTGTGATAGCGGTGTTTGTTCCACTCTCAGTCGTATTGACTTTATCGACTTGATGCTGTACTGAGAGTAATTTTATATTGTTTTTTGAGTTTCAATTTAATTTTATTCAATACTTGCGTTCCATCCTGACTTCACCCGTAGTACAGTGACGTAGTTTTAAGTATCGGTTAGTCAGCTATTTTCGAGATTTGCGCTTAGCAACATATTCGACGATTCAGTTTTGTGTTATAGATAGCAATAATATACTGTAAGCATAAGCATAAGCAGCCCACCAAATGTTCCCACTGCTGGGACTCTGGGCCTTCTCTCTCGCAAGGAGAGAGTGTAAGGCCATAATCCACCACGCTGGCCAAGTGCGGGTTGGTGGATGACACATGACCTCGAAAGATCTAGGTACATGTCGGTTTCCTCACGATCTTTTCCTTCGCCGTTTTTAAGCTAGCGGCATTACGCACACGACTTCGAAAATACAGTGGTGCACGTGGTGGGATTTGAACCCGGAGGCTCCGGATCGGCAGTCGCCGTTCTCCCGACTAGACCAATCGTAACTTATTAATATAACTGTAATTTAACAATATTACTCACGAAATCGTCATGATCAAGTACCGATTCCTCTCCAACTGTTTCGTCTTACTCATTGCGATAAATCCAAAATGTTATAATATATCGGTTCTTTGTCGGAAACATTATCTACGATTAGTGTTCTACAGATCCATTTCATCTAATTCCACTTCATCTTTTATGTATCAAATAGCATCTATGTATGTATGCTCGAGACGGCGCAGCAACCATTTCACTAAGTCAAGCCTAAGTCATCAAAAGCTTTGGGTTTGATGCCACTTTTGTTATACGAACAGATAGACTGTATTATGCATTTTCTTAGTGCTTTATTCACGTTGAATTGACACAATTTCGGTGTGTAGGATTTTCAGTTCCTTTAGAGTAAATGTGACCTAACTTAGATTGCAGAGAAAAAAATGTTAAAGAATCAAAACCTACAAATTATTTGAACAGATGATGAATGTTCACCGCCTAGTTACTGAACTAGACTTACGTTAAATATTGTATTTTAGAGTTTATTTGATATTTTCTACGTTTGTTAAAACGTATCTATAAAAATACGGGCTATTAACTTACGTATGCGTTGATCCTGATTGGAATAACTATTGCCCGCAATACGAAATTTCGTCAATTTTAACCAATAAAATATTCCACCTATAAGTGAGTTCAGCAACTGTGAGTGCAGTACATTGTGGCCGAACATTCGAGTCATGTTACCAGTAATGGCGTACGTTCATTCATCATTCGGATCCGCTTCATCGAGCGGACGCTGTTCCGAGAGTAATTTTATTGTACTCCCCACATTTGTACCAGCGAATCCTAATTCTAAGTATTGGATGATTTGATCAAACAATACTTGTTCATCGAAATACATGATTTGTATATCGCAATTATATTACTAAATGCAAATTCAAAAGTACTTGACTAATTTTTAGAGTCACCGAAACTTGAAATAATGACCTCAAAATCTCAGCAAATTTTATTTGTACACCTACACATAATAAACAATTAGAAAACATGGCCGCTATCTTAGAGTTGATGTAGCAGGGGGTATAGTATTCTACTAATCAAGACCTTTGATTATATTCCCATGTTGTAAAATATATGTTGTAAAATATATGTAATCCGACCTTATATAAAGAATAAGTAAATAGACAGATAGTAAATAGATAGGTTTTTCCACACAGTTCCTTTGTATCAATCGTAAGCAGATGAGATGTATGTTAGCTATGGCGACATAGTGATGTGCCGCGACAAAAGTATGACAATTCCACAAGAGCGACAAGGCAAGAGCGATCAGAGCCGTGATTTCCGTGTGAAGCGTTTGTTCTAACTCTATGTATGTAATTTGTAAACTCTTTGGATCTGACATTTTGCACTATCGACCACTAGACTAGACTTTGGACCGGCCAATTTTATAAAAAAAAAACAATATCAAAATCGGTTCATCCTTTCGGGGGCTACAGTACTAAAGACACACAGACATATCAAATTTATAACGCTCCTTGGTTTTTGCGTCGGGGGTTAAATATAAAGACTAACAAAATGTAATACTTTATTAAGCGTTTCTTTTACTTGTCTCTTCACTGTTTCAAATAAATTAATATCACCTAAAGGAGGCACTTACCGGTAAAAGTAACAACCAAACCAAAGATACCTAATTGGAGAATTTATTATCTCAACAAGAAATTTTAAATTTCTGAAAAAAATATCTTTTAGCTGTAGGACTATTTACTAAGTCTGAATGGCGAATAAATTTTACCAGTTATACTTAAAGCAAGCAATGACATATAAACATTACTGTATTCCAGTTTAAAAGGCAATATTTCAAGAAGAGGCAACAAGATAAGCCACATCTTCGCGTGACGCGTAGACCAGGTAGTGGTTAGGGCTCTTCATGGTCATATAGCTGCGTAATACTCTGCTGTTTGTTATGAGAAATCGTGTTGCTTATCATCAAGCGCATATCTTCTTCATCCTTTTACTCATGTTATTCAAACAAACTTTTTACGTTTCATTAATTAGTCGTGAATTAACGCTACTACTCAGAAATTCGTAATAACAACGTCTAGGTTCTGAAATACTATAAATTACTTGCCTGAGTGGTTTTTTTCCCAATTGTAACAATCTTATTGTACTCATATTCAACTCGACATTGAATTACTATGTTTTAGGCATGCTTTGTCAGACGGCTTTGTCGCGTGATATTGTGTTCAAGTGCAATGCTATTTACAAAAAGAAATCTAGTGCAAATTATCTTCCATTCCATACATTTTCATCCAGAATATAATATTATAGTTTCAAAGCATTATTTTACGAGGTGCTAGGATAAGCACGGTCGCACGTGCCTCGTAAAAGATCTCAAGATCTCCAAATGCGATCGTAATGCAACTGGGCAAACTGTGCAGCAGAATATTTGAAACAAAATTTGCAACACATTTTCGAAATCTCTGTTTTCTGATAGGTAACAAATACGACAATAGTGAAGACCGGCGATTTTGTGGCATGATGAATTTTAACAGGCCGTCATTGCCTTTGCGTTTTCTAAGTGGAAGCCGTATTAAGCACTCTTTGGTAGAGGAAATTATTTTGAGTATTCTTCACCATGTAATTGTAGGGGCGTATCGTCCGAGCGGCAGCGGTGCGGGCGTGCGCGTTAGACGCTTTTTGGATTAGTAAAATCTTGTAATTTTGCATCACCGACGCCGACGTGCGTTAAATAAATTGAGAAACATTAGTGCTGTCCAGTTAAGGTCAGTGGTCACTCTGTCTAGGATAGGTTAAAACTAATATTATAAAGGTATGTTAAAAGTTTTCACTTTTGTCGGCAGTCCCTATCAATTTTGTATTTTTGACCACTTACTCGCGTGGTGTAAAGTTAGTTGGTCATTTCTATATCCTCCACTACTTTTTAAAAATGGGTACGTTATTTATTTGATAAATCTATGCCAGGCTAACAATGACAGACATATCAAGACGAAAAACATATTAAAGTATTTAAAATGATACAATTTAATGGATTACAAAATGGTGTGTAAACTCAACCGATAAAACAAAGAAATTAAACAACAAAAATAGTAAATAATTATATTTATACAAAAAAGCTTTAAATTAATATTCATTAAAAATAGATTAACAAAAATATGAAAATGTAACATGAATAACTAAATTTATACATAAGTTATTGAAGGTCGATCAATTTGGAGATTCTGGACACTCGTGTCTGTGGAGAAAATAAAATAAAAAATGTTAAAATAAAATAAAACAAAAAAAGTTTATAACAAAAAACTACATATTTACCTATGTGACCGGGATGAAAAATATGAATTATATAGTCATAACACATTTATTTCTCGAAAATTATGTATTTAAAAGCATTATTTAATTTGATCAAAAGTAATGCGTACGCACAATGCTACCCGGTACACTATGCTGTATTAAGACAAAGTATAACATTATTGTAAGCTTTCCTGCAATTTAAAAATGAAAGCGGACGTTGCATGCTGCACGACACCAGACAACTGGCGCCGCAACGTCGCGAGAGAAAGAAAAAGAGAGATATATATCTCTGGTGGCGGTGAGCATGCCGTTACCTCGTGCGAGTGCTATTTGCTCCTCGACGCAAGACCTACCCCGCCGCAACACCGCGATAAAAAGAGACAGATATACCTCTGGTGGTGGCGATCATGCCGTTCCCGCGCAACAGCAGGCACTGCATGATATTCAACACGACTCAACCTGCACTCTCGCTGTATCGCCACGAGAAAGAGCGAGAGAGGAAGACATGAAGTGAGAGACGTACCTCCGGAGGTGGCGAGTAGGCCGTGATCGTAAAGCAGCGGACGCTTTATTCAGCGTGACATCACAGAACCAGCACTCGCATTATTTCGCTACGAGAGATAGAGCGAGGAAGACAATAAGACACATACTTCCAGAAGCGGCAAGCCGGGAGTTGGTCGCGCAACATATTACGCGACACTACAACCTCCTAAACACTTGCATTATCTCGCCACAAGCCACCTCCGGAGGTGGTGAGCAGGCCGTGATCGTGCTGCATTGGACGCTGCATACAAACACAATGTACAAACCCGCACTTACAATATCGCCACTAGAGAGAGATAAAGATGAAATATGAGAGATATCATTCTGGAGGCGCCGGCGGTGAAGACGCCGTCATCAATCGGGCGCTGTTTCCTGCTTGACACCACAGAACCCGAATCACCACTAGAGAAAGAGAGGTAGAAGAAAAAATTGTGGTGGGAGAGATGTACTTTTGGAGGCGACGAGTGTGCTCTAGTCACGCAACAGCGGGCACGGCTCAACACCACAGAACCACCACCACCGCAAAAACGTGCACTATTTTGCCAGAAATGAGAGCGAGTGAGAGAGACATACCTCCGGAGGCGGCGAGCAGGCCGTGGTCGCGAAGCAGCGCCAGCAGCAGCAGCAGCGGCAGCAGCGGGCGCCGCATGCCGCGCGACACCGCACCGCCCGCGCCCGCGCCGCGTCGCCGCGAGCCCCCGCGCGCGCCCTCACCTGCGACCACAAACACACACCTACGTTAACTCGTTTATTAAGTTCAACTTAAACTAACTTGCAAAAGGTTTTTTTTTTTAATATAAAGTGACAGACATCGACGCCAAACTTATAACACCCCTTTTTTTGGTCGGGGGTTAAAAAAAAATAGAAACCGACTTCAATTAACACAAACTGTAAATGTGTTATTTGACCATCGCATTTTGAAGGATCAGTAGTTGCAAATAGGGATTGCTAGGAAAACAGAGACAATTATGGCGCAACGCTGTTCACGAAACTACAACAAATTTTAACACAAAGATCTAGACGCAAAACACCTCAAAATTATGTCTCTGAAGCTTTCGTATACCTACTATTACAATTCGAATGGCCTATTTCATTTTGAGTCTAGCAGTAAGACATTTAAAATAAGGCTTTGCGAGCTATGCACGAGCGCACACCCGCTCTTGACAGGGTTGTCGTAGATGAATACGTGAAGCCGAACGGTAAATACATTTAAAGGATCAGTAGTAGAATTTGACTGTTTGGTCTAAAAATAGTTGATTTAATACCTCTTAGTTTTGTATAGTGTCTTGTCTAGTTAAAAAAAACTTGACTTTCAACGTGCTGTGGCCAGACGTTTAATGTAAATTATAGTAAAATAGGAAAAAAAATACAAAACGATAAAGCAATAGCACTATCGTCCAGCAGAGGACAGATTTGAATATACGAATAATATCCCAGGATCTCTGGTCCATTTTTTAATTACTACCAAGTAAACTTTCTGTAGCTTCTAGATTTTGATGAGACGCCCAACAATTTCCTGCATGACACTCTCAATTTCTCAAGGATAAAATATTTCTGAGCGTAGGACCGGGATAACGTACAAAGGAATTTGTAGGACAATACTATATGTTTTATTAGTGTTTTTAATTTTATTGCTATTGGTAAACTGAAGCGTTAAATATTCGATTTCGATTTCGACGATTTTGCAAACGCCTGAAACTCGGCCCTTATGAAGCCAATAAACCTATTTTTGAAATTTTACATAATATGTCATTTCGTCAGACTTTTAGATAAGGAATTCGTCTGTCTTTGCAACGGTAGGAATCAATCGAAACCAGTGTCCAATATCCTTCTATGGACGGCTCCGGCATTCCGTGTCCTGCGTTTGTAATTGAATAGTCACTTTATAGGACCCAGGCGAGCCCTCCACACAGAATATTGGATAGTTTCAAACGTTGAATAAAAAAAGTAAAATTCGAAATGAGAACAACAGAGAATTGACATTTTATCAGCTCAGATCAGATGTTGGAAAGTTAAGATTTTTGGAATCTTTACTCAGTTAATTTTTATTCGATGGGAGCTTTTTATTAACCCCCGACAAAAAAAAGGGGTGTTATAAGTTTGACGTCGATGTCTGTCTGTCTGTCTGTCTGTCGGTCTGTCTGTCTGTCTGTCTGTCTGTCTGTCTGTCTGTGTGTGTGTCTGTCTGTGGCACCGTAGAGCTCAAACGGATGGGCCGATTTCGATGCGGTTTTTTTTATTTGAAAGTTAATATCCGTGCGGGTGTTCTTAGCTATGTTTGGTTAATATCGATTCAAAATGGCCGCCTCCACAAAATGGCGGACAAAATATTTCTTCACAACCTACCTCAATATGGGTATCAAATGAAAGGGCTTGACTAGTAGAGTACTAAACACTATAACAAATTTCAAATCCAAGATGGCCGCCACCACAAAATGGCGAATTATATAATATTTTTCACTACTGCCTCAATATGGGTATCAAATGAAAGGGCTTGATTAGTAGAATACTTTGCACTATGACAAATTTCAAATCCAAGATGGCCGCTACCACAAAATGGCGAATTACATTTCCTTTTTCGCAATTCCCTTAATATAGGTATCAAAAGGGCTTGACTAGTAGAATGTTCTACAGATAACAAATCTAAGGTAGTCGGGGGTTAATCAAAATTTTTAATTTTGTTCTTGTACAAGATAGTAAAAGACAAACAAGGCTTGATGGTAAACAACAACAACTCTTACGGGCAATAACACAGCATACAATAGCTTACACAACTATGTAAACATTAATTATGAGATGGTTTATGTATCATTGACCCTTAAGTATTTTAAGCTAATGTCTCTGGATAGATTGACCTTAAAACGAGAAACCATTAATATTGAGACATGAATATAGAATAACTGGGATAGGTAAAGTAACTTCGCTAGGTGGACTCTGTGAAGCGTAGTTATAAGCTATGAAAACCGTGAGCGAAATCCAAGAAAACATCTGATCAAATTCGAAAGAAATAATTTTCGCTTAATATTTTTAAACAAATTTTAAAGTTTTCGATATAGACACTCCTAAAAGTAGCGGTTCGCCCGGAGACCGCGACAGGCACTTGACTCTATAGAATTGTATGGGCGCCAGTTCGCACTGAGACCGCGACAGGCACTTGACACTATGGAATTGTATGGGCGCCAGTTCGCACTGAGACCGCGACAGGAGAACGAGACACGTTTCGCGAGACATGTGTCGGTCTCGACGCGAACTGGCGCCCATACAATTCTATAGAGTCAAGTGCCTGTCGCGGTCTCCGGTCGCGGTCTCGTGTCGCGGGTCCTTTAGACATCTCACTAATATAAAAAATCTGAAAGCAATGTTTAGATGTTTAAATTTAAATTGTTTAATCACGTCAAGTCTCAATGAAACTAGGTTTAAAACCGAAATAAAAAACTACCTAATGAGCAAAGCATATTACACTGTAGATGATTTTGTAAAGGACAGCAATATTTGGAAAAGGAATATGTCAAAATTAGAACTATCGAGTAAAGTAGAATAATACTAAACATTCATGTAAATTTGTTTAAGTACTGTATGTATTCATTATTTGGATAATTTGTTTTTCACCATGACAAAGCCTTTTTACAGCTGCACCTAAATGACAAAGCCCCTTTACAGCCGATTATTTTTTAATTGACATTATTCTTTAGTATTATTTTATTATGTACACAGATTATTTATGTACTATATAATTTTATTGTAAGTGACGTTACCAAGTGTTCTTTTGAAATAATGGTTCGAATAAATAAATTGAATTGAATTGAAAGAGCTGAAGGAGCCAAGCTGAAATTTTGATTTAGTCTTGAATAACACATTAACCAATTTTCGTCCCAAAAAAAACTAGAATGCCTTAAAGAATAGCCATTTTATAAATACTGCACGGACGAAGTCACGGGCAGTTGCTAGTATATAATGAATTTTAAAAAACTAATGCGTCACTTTGCAAAAGTCATCCCAAGTCGATAAATTAACGTTGTGATGTTAGAGAACCCACTAAAAAGAAAGAAAAAAAACGACGTCGAAAACGGGCTATTTATTACCAAAAACTCTAAACTATCTGTAGTAAACGTAAGTTATAGCAGTGAGCATAAAAAGCTACATTAAGTAAAGGATTCATGTTAGCTAGGAGCTGAGGTGTCGCCTGGCGGGGAGCCAAGCCGAAGGAACCGCTACACCTGTTCATTGCCATGTCTTGCACTGCATTATCGTCGTCTTGTGGCCTTGCAACACTGTTCCATAAAATCTATTCCATAAAAGGTTCACGTGACTATATCTTGCGAATAACAATACCTATATTGATTACTATTAGCCTAACATATTTTTTTTGGTGTAGGTATATTAGTACTGAAAATAAAAACTATTAATTTTAAGGATATTATCCTACTAATGTTAGAAACTAGCAGCGAGCCGCGGTTTTACCCGCATAGTTCCCATTACCGCTATTTTCCCGTGAAATAAAGTAGCCTATGCGCTGTTCCAGACTATAATCTAACTGTCTTCCAATTTTCTACCCGATCTATTCTTATGTT
Organism: Ectropis grisescens; assembly: GCA_017562165.1. Taxonomy (NCBI): domain Eukaryota; kingdom Metazoa; phylum Arthropoda; class Insecta; order Lepidoptera; family Geometridae; genus Ectropis; species Ectropis grisescens. Next base: position 3,492,018 of record CM029776.1, on the reverse strand, counting down.
CCAATGTGGTTGAGCAACAAACATCCACAACAATTACGTCGGAGCGGTTGACTAGATTAGGTTGAAATGTGAATCACGATTAGGTTATAGTTTGGAATAAAAAATCGTCTACTTTTTATTGCGAAAATTACTGCGAAATGAATACTCACGAGTAAAGCCACGGGCGCTGCTACAGTAACGTCTTGGCATTACTGCTTAGAGATAGAATAACTAGTGAAGATAAACTACTTTTGTAGGAGGACCCTGCAAGGAGTCCCACCACAACACTATAAGCCTTTGTTTTAGCTTCTCTTATAAATTTATATTGGGAGGACTCCGGAATACAGTTTACAACTAGTACGGGGACGGTGGATCCAAATTATGTTTATATATCACTAGCTTATACCCGCGACTTCGTCCGCGCCACATATTTATTAAAGTAATTGAGGCAGTAGGTACCTACTCGTATGTCTACTAACATACAAATTCACGTTTTCTTATCAAAATCGGTCTAAGTCAAAGTTTTATATTTATTAATAAATGTACAATTTACACGACAAATTACAAAAAAAACTATGTTCTCAAAAAATTAATCAAAAACAGACTTTAATTTAAAATCATATTGGGACGGTCCACCAAATTTTATTAGAGTCTTAGTAGATATTAGTAGATATATCGTCTGATTACATGAACGCAAATTTTAGTTTGTTGTTCATATTTCAAAAACTCCCCACTGATTTCGATAAAATTTATATGACCACCTCTGAACTATAATCTACCAACCAAAAAAATAACCATCTAAATTGATTCACAATTGGAAATACAACTGGATTGATAACCTCCTCCTTTTTTGAAGTCGGTTAAAAATAGCATACAAAGAGTGCAAAGATCCTTCCATAGACACATTTACTCCTCATTTCCACTCTTTTCAACTCTTTTCTGTGATAAAAGTCGCCGTTGTCCTTTCCTAAGTCTAGTGTATCTGTGCACCAAATTGTAACAAACTCTTTAAGTGGCTTAGGCGTTAGACGGCAACGGACAGAGAGAGCTACTTTCATATATATAATTTCGTATTAGAATTGAAAACAGGCGTTCCTGATCATTTTATAGGAGGCAGTTGTAAAGATTACCGAAAATTAATACGTTTACTCCTCCAAAAACTCATTTTGCAGTTCTGAATTTGCCTTAATCGAGCGTCCATCATGCATAACATTTGATAAGGCACCATGGAAATCTCGTCGACTATCAAAAATCTGTCTGATACGCCATTTAGTGGCTGCGCCCATCTTAAATATTGAGGTTGTATAGTGCACTGTATTCTTCTTGTCAAGCCCTTTTATTTGATACCCATGTTGATGGGATTGATAAAACCTAAGTTATCCGCCATTGTGTAGAGGCCGCCATCTTGGATTTTAATTTTATATAGTACGTTGTATTCTACTGGTTGAGCACTTTCATTTGATACCCATATTGATGGGATTGATAAAACCTACGTTATCCGCCATTTTGTAGCGGCCGCCATCTTAGATTTCAATTTTTATAGTATATTGTATTCTGCTTGTTGAGCCCTTTCATTTGATACCCATGTTGATGGGATTGATAAAACCTACGTTATCCGCCATTTTGTAGCGGCCGCCATCTTGGTTTCAATTTTTAATAGTATATTGTATTCTGCTTGTTGAGCCCTTTCATTTGATACCCATATTGATGGGATTAATAAAACATAAATTATCCGCCATTTTGTAGCGGCGGCCATCTTTTATTTATTTAAGTACATTAATTATAAATAAATGATACCGCTAGAAGCGTCTTGAAACGCTCTTGAGAGTAAATGGCTCAAACGGGTAAAAGTAAGGTGGCACTTCATATGCCGAAACATAAACACCACACTTATGTAACCTGACACCCGTTTTCCCGCCAAATTTGTAAAACGCGAAAAGCGGCCAGTGTATCAAGCGGTTATATAAGTATCCCCGTAGTTAGAATTTATAAAATTGCTGGAACAAACGTTTATCGACTCCATATCAAGTGTCTTGTCTATTGAACTTCCAGACTTTCACCCCCAATTCCACCCCCGTAGGTACAGTTCGAAACTACAAAACTGCTTAAATATACATTTTATGGTTTCGTGTTAAATATCTAGACGTAAAGTTTCATAGTTCTTCAACAATGACGAAGTTTTCCATATAAACTTTCATCCCTTATTTTAACCCTTTTAACCCTTTTTTCGGAACAAAAAGTAGCCTATGTACTTTCTCGGGATCTATTCTATCTATGTATCAAATTTCATCAAAATCTGTTGGTTGGTTTAGGCGGTAAAGACGGACAGACAGACAGACAGACAGACAGACAGACAGACAGACAGACAGACAGACAGAGTTACTTTCGCATTTATAATATTAGTATGGATTAATACAAAAAAACAATTGGAGTTTGAGTTCTACAAAACTAATGGTATTTTACGCAAAACATACCAAAACGTGTTTACAACCATTCGTCTTTAATCTCTAGAATTCTTGTAACAAAGTTTTATCACTAGAATTTCACCCTCCAATCAAAATTCAGATTTCTCCAAAAATATCTCAAATAAAGTTATTTATCCGACAAATGAAATTCGTTACTCCAACAGACGAACCTGATTGAGAGCTTACTATCGACAATAATGGCCAGCTCGCCCTGTGACCTTTTCGTTCGCACCTCCGAGGGTGATTCTTTACCCGGAGGTCACTGGCGTGAATCGGTGATTTATTGAGGTAAATCTGTGAAAAACTTGAAAACTGTATTAAATGTATACTCAATACTCGATCATTTATTGCTTCATTTTGAGATTGAAAAGATTACAATAATTGATATAAAATTATGTCGTGACAACGTGCTCCAATCGGGTATTCCAATTTAATCATTGGAGCAAAGTGTCTTATTCCACAGTAAGTACCTACTAAGATTTCCATCCTTGAAATTGTATACGTCGTTACTTTAAACCTCAGATACTCTATAATATAGTCTCGACAGCAGTAGATTTCTCAAGCTCCTAACAAAGCTAAGCTCGTCAGTATGTCGTCGATTTACATGCACATACTTATTGTACACACTCATATTTTTTATGCATAGCCATGATGGCCCAGTGGATCGATCGTACGATCCCAATCGTGAAATTACTGGTTCGAATTTCACCTGCACATCTAAATATCTTACCAAAAGCTGTATTAAAATATGTTTGGTCACCAGGTCTTAAAGGTGAAGGAAAACATAGTGAATATAAATCAGCATGTTCTAAGATTTTTTTCAGTCGTGCGTCGTCCGCCAATCTACAATGGGCAGTGTAGTGGATGTTCGTGATTATCTCCTTGCAAGATAAATCCACGTATTTTATTACTCATCAATCTAGTTAAACCTCTTTACATACATATCTCGCAGCTGGGTTCAGAACTCTTTCACGTTGAATTTAAATAAGAAAACACATAAATTAGAAAACATAAGTAGATAACTAGCGGCTATTGTCGTCTTTGTTCAGGATAAACATTATTTTTATTTCTTCTAGTATCTACCCGTCAGTTTCTCCTCGTAGAATTTATGAACGGTTTATTCCATATATTTGAGATAAAAGTAACCAATACGCCGTGGTCACGAGAATACTGTCTTCTCGTGACCACGGCGGTTGTAACGCTGCCGATATTTGTATAATTAAACAATGAATTATATCGTGATTAATCCCAGTACAATATAAACATTATGTGTTCAAATCGCGAAAGTAATAAAACCAATTTCCTATTCCTAATCTATGAAGTTTCAAAATTCAAACTTATACATTCAATTCCTACAACTGAGAAACAAACACTCAAAGTTTCACATTTATCCAAATAACAATAGCAATTGATATTTTAAAGCTTTACTACTACACTTGGCGCGCATGGTGGATTATGGCCGTGACTCCCTCTTTGTAAAAGAAATACCCAAATCCCAGGTATGGAAACATGAAGTAACACAATTTTTACACAAATAAAACCGAACACGCCAATAAAAAACCTTTTACGACCTTACGTATATCAGAAATAATGATACAATTACATTAAAGAACCCTAATCTATCTTGATTAAGTCAGAAGCCACGAAAAATATTCAGATGTAATCCTTACATTTCTAGTTCAATACTTGGAGTAATAAAATTGGGACGTCACGTGATTCACTGAAAATAGCCAACTCTGGGTGTCTGTCTCATAAATTAATCATAAATTCGTCTAGCGGGACTAATCTGACGTTTCTGTGGATATTTTCAGAAATATTATTCATTATTATTTCAAAATGAGCTCTGAAGTGAATAAATTCGCGAAATATACTTAATTCGTAGTCATATGAACAAAACAGCAGCCACAGATACTAGAGTACGCGCGTTCTATCTCATTCAGTAAGACAGTGCAATTGTTTAATAGAGTGGCAATAAATAAAAATAAATATTAAAATGTTTGTTAGACATTCCCCAATTTTTTTTAAATGTATTTACTGATTAGATACTCTTTTGCCCAAAGGGACTACCGGGTTAGGTCTGTGTCAGGTCAGACATGGTGACTACCGATTAATAGCTTTACGTGATATCGTAATCGGAGCTCGGGGGAAGTAGCACATCTTTCACTAGTTAATCAAACGCCGAGCAGTAACGTGAAACATAACTGTGTTTCGATTTAAAGAGCAACGTTTGCTGAAAACTTTCAGGGTAAAGAGATAAGCCATGTTAAGTTCCCGACTCATTTGAAATTGCTGACAAGCACAGTTCAGTGTTAGGCAGTGGCTTGGACTCTTCGTGTTCAAATAGCTGCGTAACACTCTGCTAGTGTTGTGGGTAGGTGTGTTGCTAACTTTGAGTAAGAATAATTTGTCTGAAGTTGCTAATTATTAGGCGTAAGATGTACAACACGCTTGCTGGTCCAGTACAAGTTTTACAATAAAAAATCGCATTGGAGCGACGATAACGTTTCCGGAATATTTGGAAACGAAATGCCAGGGCTGAAGAGTCTAAAATGCATTATTTTAACTTCGCTATAAAATCTATTCAATTAATAACACCTAAGTGAATATTCCATCAAAGCAATACGTAATGGAGTTATCTGAAAGCGCCATAAAATCCGGTCAAATCTCGATACTGTGTAAATGTGGAGTAGAAATCCGCCGAACTGCTGATGCAGCTGACGAAGTTTGCTGGACGAATTGAGAAATTCCCGTTTTACTACTTTACTGCTACGCTCGCAACTGGCAACGTGTGAGCGAGTGTTTGTTTATGGACAATTCTAGAAAGTCCCAACTCGAATAAGATTTTATATCTTGAGAATTTAAAAGATACTGTTGGAATGTACCTATATTTTTAAATAAAATGGAAACTATTTTGTACTAAATATTTGTGAACATACAAATTTTACTATTTGGGTTTCAATATTTTATTTAACTGATAGATACCTATGTGTTAATTTGATTTCATTACTTCAATATTAATTATTTAATAATACAAATATAATGTGTGTCCAATAGTAAAAGTAAAAGTGATCAGTAATAATTGGTATCGTACACCTTTTTCAATTAGGTCAATTAAAAATCTGCTAAGTGTAGTTGTAGTGGTAGCATCTATGCAGCCTCCGCCTCGGGAAGTACCACACCTTTGCCAGGTAATGTGCAAACATTACTGTGTTCCAGTTTGAAGGGCAATGTTTCCAAATTACAGGGCTTAGAGATATAACATCTTAGATATCTGGGTGACGAGCGCAGTGTAGTAGTAGTGGTAGTAGGTAATGATTTGGACTCTTCATGTTCCAATAGCTGCATGTCACTGTGCTGTTATTTGGTAGGTATGTTGCTTACCGTCAGGCACATGTCCTGCTCGTCTCGTCAAACTTTACTTTAAAAAAAAAGACGATGAAACGATCTAAAGGAAATTTTAGTTCCGTCACTGTTATTGTAAACCAGCGATCTGTTCTACGACGGCTTCTGTATTATACACAGTAGGTACGATTTTTGCCATTGAGAGCCCAATATCTATAAGGGAAAGTTAGGAGAATAAAGAATCGTCGTTCCTGGCATTCACCTATTTCAGCTGTTTCATCCTGTAATGGTAGGAGACGAAACAATGCAGCTTAATTACAGAATCAGCCCAATTGAAGGCGTTTCTAATAAGCTTACGCTCGCCGAGGTTAGCGGGACTCGAGCCGAGTCGTTTTAATACGGAATCTTTTAGAAGAGGTTTAATGCTTGGATTTTGATATTATCGTCGATGGTTCAACTATTGACGTTATATTATTTTCACAGTTGTTTTATAATTGTCTAGAATTTAATGAACTTAGTATTATCTTCAGTGTTCTACAAGTATATTGACATTAAGTCAACACATCTTTCTAAGATATGTGTGTAATCCATCAAACCGCACTTGTGTCGTCGTGGTCGTGTTTTCTCATTGTTAGAAATTTCCGTGTCTCAACAGTTCAAACCAGTACTGACACTATGCTTCCATCTCGGTTACCATACAAGAGTACTGCATTATGTATTATCAGTCAAAAACTAAACGTCTATCGTTCTCAAAATTGTAAAATAAAAATATGAGCAAAACGTTATCTCTGTAAAGTCCAGGAAAATTCCAGTAAACGTGCCACGTCCAACCGCCATTTCTCAAACCATCAAGTTACATGAACGCATTTTGGTAGAAAATATTAAACAGATTCTCCGCGCGAATGTTCCAAAAGAATTTTGCGTGTCTTAAACATACGCAGGCATGACACTGCTCATAAAAATTTCGGTAATTCGATATAAAAGTTCCAAGTTTTGACACCGAACCCCTCCTAGCTACAGAAAACACAGTTACAAGTTTCCTCCGAAGCCTGCTACAAACAGGTTTACGTTAACAAAAACTTTATTCCCTAAGTTTATTCGAAAATGTGATTTGTAGAATGTAGCCATGTACTTTATTCCGTAACTAGGGCACTTGCGTATTCCAACTGAGTTCTAGAATTTTCGCATTCTTGTCAATAAAACTAGTGGTGCTTGAGATTTAGCTAGGTGAACGAATGAGTTAGTTAGTTTACGGATGGGTGACCTAAGAATAATTACGAAAACGGGATCTACGAAACGTAAAACAGCTGGGCGCTGCCAGTCCTACTAATCATACTAATATTATGAACAGATGTTTTGATTTTTTTGTTGCACAATTACACAATAAACGTAGAACAGATTGTGCTGAAACTTTGAACACAGTTACACAATAGACTAGAAAAACACATAGGCTTTTTTATCCCGGTGAAATAACGGGAATTGTTATATGATTATTGCTTATTGATGTGTAGTGTAAGTTACGGCTGGTCTAGTCGGGAGAACGGAGACTGCCGATCCGGAGACCCCGGGTTCAAAATCAACCTCACCACTGTCTTTTCGAAGTCATGTCCGTAATTCCGATAGCTTAAAACGGTGAATGAAAACATCGTGAGGAAACCGACATGTACCTAGAATCTTTCGAAATCATATGTCAACCACCAACCCGCATTGGGCCAGCGTGGTGGATTATAGTCTTAACTCTCTTGCGAGAGAAGGCCCCGAGTCCCAGCAGTGAGAACATTTTATATTTATGCTTATGCTATAGTGATATGTTTAAATTTTGCATCTGTGAGCGCGATAACCTGAAACCTCAGACAAAATCAATGGACCATTTAATATGACCCCTCAAAGTCACCTCACTACGACCTGGAAGGTAACCTTTCATCATTATTTTATACACATTCAGTTATCATTTCGTTTGCCCGTAATTATCCCTTGGATTACAAAAGTCAAAGGGGCGCATGTGGAGGGTACATCGGAGTGGTTATTAGCAAACTTGTCCGCTTTGTTTCGCGTAATGGCCGCCGTGCTGCTTTTTATTCCATTTCGCCTGTGTCTGAATATAAAGTATTGTATTGTTGCGTTTTTATTGTGCTCAGGGGCATTAGGGTTTTGTTATGGAGTTTTGATTGAAATAATGTGGGTTTGTGGATGGCACTAGGCCAATAATGTGACGCTAATTTTAAATTTACGTGTTTTAATCAATAGAGTGAGATCTCAGGGCCGACAGACGTCACGTATTTTCTGATTACCGAAATGTGTACCATTCAGTAGAGCTATCCTAAGAACACATCCTTACTCGCTAACTTGCTTAGACGGCTAATTTTGAGATATGGGGTCCAGAAGATACATTACTTCATGTATTTTCTAATAACTGATTTTCATGTGTGTTATAGGCAATATCTTTAAAAACAAGGCCCCAATACCTCCTAATAAATACGTGACGTCTGGCGGCTCTGGGATCTTGGACTCCAACATTTATTTTAACAGTATAAGTCACTAACTTTTCGGGTTTAAGACAATTTATTTCTCATAAAAAAAAAAAAATTTTCACTTACATGAGAAATAGCTATGTAAAAAAAAGTATAATATTTTATTTTACATCGTACGTGCAAATTCTGTCTACTACAAAATCAGAGGGTAGTTAGAAATAAGTAATTGTATGTCGAAGCCGGTGCGGGTGCCGATCGCCGGTAAAAAAACCACGGATATATGTGCATCTGGAAGCGGCTCAGCGCCTTTCACGTAATATAAACGAGTAACGTTTTTGAAGTATTACTTAATTATTATTTTAAAAAAAAATTCAGTAGCATAGTTATTACTTTACCATAAATAAAAAATATATATATACATATATGCGTACGCAAAATGTACACTTATCATATAAGTATTTAATAAAAGTGTATAAAATATGTTTTTTTAATGATTCTCTTATGTTATGGTTTTGTTAATTCTGTTTTAAGATAAGTACCTACTACAGAGACGTTATGGTACAAACAAATAGACATAAACAACATTTTGAAATGCGTTTGCACAAATATGCATGCACCTCAGATTGATTTATTTATAGTTGGTAATAGGTATATTGAGTTTGGGTTACAAAAAAATGAGGTTAGATTTTATCATTTAGTTAAATTATTATGTATGATACATATCGCTTAAATTCAGTTTTTTTTCAATTGTTTAACATGTATATATTTTTTAAATGTTGTACCTTATGCTCATTTCATATTATTACTTTCCTTATATTACCTAATATTTATATGTAGTTTGTACGAATACACAGATACACACACCCACACGCTGTCACACGCAAATGCATACACACAATCTCTCACACATACAATTCTTCCAAAATATTTATGTTTATAAATAAATAAATATATAACTTTTAAACTAAGCGTTTATCGGAATGAATAAAATAATTAAGTAGGAGCCGGAAAATATATTCTATTAGTAATGTCTCATGGTGTTACCCGCGCCTATGTGTTTTTCCAGACAATAATCTAACTGCATTCCAAATTTCAACTAGATCCGTTTAGACGTTACGACGTGATTGAGCAACAAACATCCAAACTTTGAATTTACTCACAACGTTCCCGTTCTACTAGTACTCTAGCTCTGAGAGGTAATATCTGTGTATATCAGAACGTGTAGCCTAGTGGGTTAATAACCTCCCGACGTAATTAAATAATAAATAAGATCACGATAAAGTCCCATGCAACGTTTCGATTCATGCATAGTCATTCAAACACATAAACAAAATTCCAACTGAATACTTTTATGATAACTAGGTACTTTAGAATTATATTACACTAGCTGTACCCTGTCACGCTTCGCTGTGACACATTGTGATGCAAAAATTAGATAAAAACAATCCTTGATGCGGATTTTATATCACTGTAAAATTTCATCTCGATCGGTGCAGAAATTTTTGAGTTTTTGAAGCGTACACAAACCAGCATAAGATTTTTATATATAAATATTTAATAGAAAGTGGTCATAAAATAAAACACGCCGATAGTATGCCTCCGATAGGTAGTGGCCCAGATCATCTTGCTAATCTCTAGATTTTAATGGACTATAGAAAACTAAGATGTGGTTAGTGTAGTGTAGTTTTCATTGAATCTTAATAATTCAAGCTTTTACAAATGCTAAATTTACCATCTGCTGATCCTTCCTGTGTAAATAAATATATCTAATACACGACGATATGCTTACAAGTTCGCACATTTTACTGACTGTTTGACCAACTTCGATCGCTAGCTGGGACTCCTTGTCACTTGAAACTTTGCTTGTTTTATGTCTGGAGCAGATCGCTCGAATTACGTGAAAGGAAATTCCATTAGTGATCGTTTTTTCAATGATTTACGATTTAAAAAATATAAAGAACGACACACAATGGGTGTCAACAAAAGTGGAAAGTTGAATAATTATAACGTACATACACAATAATACGTACCGTAAAAATTCAGTCCCCGTCAGTTTGCAACATAACGCGTGAGATTATCTCACGGTAGGTTAGTTATTATAACGTCTATATATAATAATCTGAAGGTTCTTAAAATTTAACGGTGACATAATAGACATACGCAAATACAGCGACGTTGGTAACGTTCATACTCATATATGTATATACTCATATATTTCCGAATGGTTTAGATGTTTTTTATTTCTTAAAAAAATTTCAGGCGCTCAAAAAAGTTTTCACTTCAATAAGAGATAATCAAGCTAAACACGCACATTTAGAGGTCTCAAATGATTGCCAGTCAATGGAACGTTCTAGATTCAGATGGAATGACCATGTGTAACGAAACATACACGAGTATCAATCCTCTGTGCCATAGCAGAAACGAAATTCCAGACAGTGAAAAACAGTCTTCTTTTCAGTTTTTGGGTGTCAGCGACCAGGACCCATTTTAGATCGTCGAGAACAGTTTGTTATTAATTAATATCTACAATATCGATACATACAAAAAAAAATAAGGTCGAAAAAATCGAACGCAACTATTAACTAAAACAATACAGAACCATATCTGTGAAATGCATACTTAATTTACATAAAACCTATCAGATGAGGTTCGCTACAAAATATTACGGCTGCACGTACCAAAAGTTTTTTCCCGAAAATCGCCACCCAATTGTCTACAATTTCGTTTTTGCGATCCCCGGTGTTCGAAGATGGAATATAAATGAGAAGATTAGAGTTTCGACTCCGTGGGAGTTGTTAATTCAAAATTATGGTGAGCCTAATTTTGGGCAGTTCGGGAAGGATTTTCTAATCAAAAAAGAAACACCTGAATTATAAATGCAAGGGTTTTTAAGTGGGTTTTAATTCAATCCGTTTTGAGGGTGTTCATTTTTAATTAATAGTCTTTGAATCATACTACATAGTACCGGTAGCACTTTTGGTAGTTACATACAACACCTTTGGTAGTTATTCCAACGCCAAACAGTACTTACCTAATGTGCTTTCTGGTTAGAAGATCACTCTTTCCAGATAAATCACAGAGCAAAAAAGCTATCTTATATTTCCGAGTAGGAACTCGGAACGAAACGAGCGCAATGCTAGGCAGTAATTTGATGGATTCAGATTTAACTTCATGTAAGTAAATAATGTTATATTATGGACATGCGTGTGGTTAACCATCTGGCACACATCACATGGAGTATCAAGGTGTAAAAATTACTGCGTACCGGTTTGAATGGTTTCCTTTACAGAAAAACAACCTTTGAAAGAGATGTATGAATTTAAATACTATGATGAGCACATTGTAGTGCATGTTTAATGCCTACTCTAATATTTGTCTTGATCCGTCATTCTATATAAATTCTAATCGGGGTTCGAATCCTTGTCGGGGTTTTAGTGGGTCCTGGAAGTGTGGTCAAAGTTCGTGGCAGCGAAGACACTTTGGTCACTCAAGCTGAACCCCACACACCAACCTATTACCAGTGTGACGGTTCTGTTTATAATTTTTTTGTCCCGACTGTAAAATAGGTAGGAACAAAAAACTGCCACATTCCAAATCTTTTTGACAGAACAGAACAGAAGTCTGTCGGGTCCGCTCGTTATAGGTTTCCTGAATCTGTTCTTGTCAAAACTCCGTTTTTCAATCATGTTTACTTTACCGTCAAAGCAATCATTAAAATGTACTACACTAAAATAAGATGTAGCTCCAGGAGAATGGTGCCTGATAATTAAGTACGGTTGTTTTTCCGATAAGCTATCACTATTAATCTTACTTAGGATGCATAAAATGCAGTAACGTAAGTTAATTCTGCTGTGGTTTCAGATTCATGTAGAACAAACTCCACCAGAGAAATACTCCCATGTCAATAACTCATAAGTAACACACTTCATCACTTGATGAAACTTGGCAACAATCACATTAGGGCCGAGTCGGGAGTCCCGTCGTGTTTACCTTCGCGCCGTAAGCCGCCGTGCAAACCGAACTTACGCAGTTGTTACACGGGATTATACAGCTGTTCTTACAGGGACGGAAGTTGCACTTCTAATTAATAAGCCACTGATGTAAATCAGTTATTCTTTGAGATTTACTCTGAAGAATAAGTCTGATGTCACTACAGTTAAGTAGGAGGAGGACTGGAGGAAAGTAGCCTGCAATAGAACACAGTGGAAGTAGCTAAAGGAGGCTTGTTCCACGAGACACGCCGAATCGAGGGACATAGTTTAATAGAAGAAATTAATTCAGAATAAAAAAGAGCGTATAATTAATTACAGTTGATACGGTAATACGATTAGTGTAGTTTGTCGTAGTGACTATCCTCAGATTTTACCTAAATGAGGGCAGCTAGAGACTACAGTCATGATTTTCCAAAGAGATGACCCGCAATTTTTTTAGTCTTATGTGATGATGACCCTTGTAACGATGTCAAAACTTTGGAAGATACATAATAATTTAGATCGCGGTTACGCCCCGTCTAATGTTTGGATATGTAACTGTACTATCCGCGTTCCGTTGCAAATTCTTTGGATGAGCCCATCTTAGTAATATCGTCTCTACGTTGTATAATGTAATGAAATTGATGTATAGTTATTTCATTAAAAGATCTTCTGGGAGTCCAGAGGGGGGTGACTTAGAGCCTAATCCAGGAAGATCTAGCACCCACAATCTAGCGTGCGCGTGCTGCCCAGTAAAGATGTTATATCACGTCTGGTGGAACAAGGTTTGCGCGCGGGTAGACGTGTCTAGCGTCGGGGAGGCTGTGGTGTCTTCTTTGGCATCGAACAAATGGTGTGAAAACAAAACCCTAAAACCTATTTTCGGTGTGGTACTTTTTATTTTTGCCATTCTCTTATTTTAGAAGTTAGAGGGGAGGGACACACTTTTACCAGGCAGACTCTGCCAAGAGTCTTACCACTAAAAAAGTCTTATTATATTAAGCATCAAAGTCATGTTAAGCAAACAGCGTTTCACACTAATGTACTATATCCAAAACTCACGCGCGCGTTGACATTTTGACAAGAATATCTAATTATGACTCCCAATAAATCTCATAAACCAACTTCGCAGAATTCCCAACTTCGCACAGAACACAAACTAATACTGTCATTACAATAAACTTCAAATAATGCTCAGATCAAAGAGAACGAGCGTACTAGAGTCTGCATCACCACTAAAGTGGTGGCAAATTTGTTAAACTATTTTACTTCCATAGAAAACCTTTGGTTTATCATTGCGCAATACGATAGTGGCACCACTCATTGATGGTCGTGAGTGTTGGTGTGGAGTCTAGTAATTATGTTGGAGTAAACAAGCTTTCATTTGAAGCAGCCTTTACGCGAGTAACTTAATATTGGTTTTAGATTTCATATGGAGCGTTGTTTGTTTTGAGGTTTTGTTTGTGTTCATTTAACCTTTGCAACGATTTTTAGGGTTCCGTAGCCAAATGGCAAAATACGGGACCCTTATAGATTCGTCATGTCTGTCTGTTTGTCCGTCCGTATGTCCCATCCCTATGGTATGGGAGTATGGGAGTCCCATACTTAAGTGAAACTTTTTTTTTTTCATCAAAACGTCATCATATGTGTTGGCTATCAATGAATAGGTCTTCAAAAATGATGTTAAGGTTTTTAGTTTTTTTTTTCTTAACTGAATAGTTTGCGTGAGAGACTCTTCAAAAGTGGTAAAATGTGTCCCTTCCCCTGTAACTTCTAAAATAAGAGAATGACAAAACTAAAAAAAAATGTATGATGTACATTACCATGAAAACTTTCAACGCAAATTGGTTTGATTGAGATCTATCAAGTAGTTTTATGTAAATACGTTAGAAATTCACTATTGTTAAAACACTGATTAAAGTAACAACGAACTACAAGAACTTTTATGTCATATTACTTGCTGCTACGGAAGCCTTCATGGACGAGCCCGACTCGCACTTAACCACTTTTTATTTCTTTCATAGCTGTTACGTATAGCAATTAGTAACTGATTAAGTGATTAGAAAGTGTTGACAATAAATGTTTGGTTATGTATTAGCAGTGTTGCGCGACTTTACCGGCACAGCTCCCGTTTCTGTTATTTTCACACGATGATGTAGCTTATATGTAATTCCAGACTTTTAACGGACTGTGTTCCAAATTTAAATTCGATCCGTGCAGTCGTTCCGACGTAATTGAGAAACAAATAATATCCAAACGTCGAAATGACAGCCTACAGCTTCAATCCCAGCAAGTGAGAATATAAGGTAGGCCGTTATTAAATCAACAATAAAGAAATTGGTATTTTTTAACATAATTGAAAGATTTAATCTATAGAATTAATTTTTAAAAACCACAAAAAACCTGTACCGTTTTATTTTATTTCATTTATATTTGAGTCCGATGATAGACTTATACTTACATGTCACTTCGCGCCATCTTCCCTAAAATCTTGATTCTGTGGTCCGCTATGTTATTACCACCAATATTTATTTATTTAGCTAACTAAAGGACCGGGTTTAACCTGTGCAATGCGCAATATTATGGTGTTAAAATGGATTTCAATTCAAGATGACTGAAATAAGAACAAACAGAAGAGAAGGAAACCAAAGGTGCAACGTCAATCGACCTTTATGCCGAGACGTGTGGTAGATAAGATTGGCCAGAGATTTTCCAGAAATATTTCCTCAAATTATCATGATTCTTCAGAAAAGAATATGTGACGTTTGCGTTCTTCGTATTACATACAAAACCAGCACACATCCGTTTTTTTTATCCACAAAAGTACCAATATTAATATTTTTCAAAATACAACTCTGCCAAACTGCACTGCAGTTCAAAGGCAGCAATTATTTTAGGACATAAGTTAGTGAGCCAATTTTATTTACAAGACAAGACGTAGCACATAAATAAGTAGCTGTACCATGTGCTAGAGATGTCACAAAGACTAGAAACAATGCAGTCTGTCTCATATGAGGGATAATTAAGTGGATACTAGCATCTCACTTAATTATCGCTTGTGCACGTGTTCCGACGGAGAAATGTAGTTTGACGCAGTAGTTTGGTTGAACTAAAAGGTTCTTTGTACTGAACATAGCTGTGTCATGTAATAACTAGGAATATACTGTGTACTAACTTCAGACGTAAATTTAGTTTTATATTGTTGTACGTACTTTGACACAGAGTAATGAAGAATACGCTGTATACTAAACAGCAAAGAAAGCAATATGATAACTATTAATGAAAGTGAATAAATAATAAGCTTTGGGAGGGCTTTGCTCAACATTGGGACATTTCGAGCTTTTAATAATAATAAGCAAAGCAAGCGGCAAAATACAATACATATATCTTTCGAGGACGTACGTCATCCGCCAACTCACACTCGGTCAGCGTGGTGGATTATAACCTTAACTCCTTCTTTGTGATAGATCACAAAGCACACCTCAGAAAAAAATCTCAAAAGTCTTTCGAGGCCATGTGTCATCCATCAACCCGCACTGACCCATCTGCGGTTGCATCAGGTAGGTTCTGGTCTTGGCTCTCTTTTTGTAAGAGAAGGCTCCAAGTCCCAACATTGGGACCATTGAGTGAGGTGCTTATTCTAAAGCTATAAAGTAACATAAGCAAGCAGCCCAATGTTGTTCTCACTATACTCATAATTCTAAATTCGAAACCTTAAACCATAATACAAGCAAACGCGGCAAAAGCGTAATAATGCGAGTACCTAGTCCATGTAATGAGTTTATCTCTTTGAACATGTAATTATTCCACGATATATTTTAGTCAATAATAGTTGAACTTAATAGAATCAAAGCCGCACATGTTAGTGTTTTTAAGTCACAAGATTTAATTTTACTGAGAACTGAGCCACTTCCACAAATGAGTCGTATTTACGTACATTCAAATAACCAGTCATATGCTAGTCTACAACATTAACTAAATGAAACCCACACTACTTAAGAGTTACCGCACACTCGCGTCTAAATTCGCATCCAAGATTGATAGTATCAGTTATTTATTTAGAAGTTCGCATGCTGCACCTGAGTCCTGAAACCCTCTAATTAATGCTGTAGACGTGTATTGATAGCCTTAAGTCGGTGAGTGTGCGCTCTGACTTATTTGATGGATCGTACTTTTGCAATTGTAAATTGATAGTTCAAGTTTTGGGGCTGGCTTATGTTTAAATTGGGTTTATAAGTTGTTGTTGATATTATTAAATTAAACTTTGGATTATATTGTACGAAGATAAGTAACAGGTATTATTTGCCATATTGTAAAAGTGAAGCTCGTTCTTGACTTTTTATATGACGTTTTGTATATAACGCGAAAACGTCAACTAAACGCCATGCCTTACAGTAACAGCATAATCATTTTATGTTCCACTGCTATAATAGTGTTCTTCTCTAACAAGGAAAGATTCAATTTAGCGGATAGCGCTGTAAGAGATGCAAGACTACGATTCGAACCTACGACATTACGATTGTGAATGGAACGTTCTCAGTCTTTACGCCACTCGCGTCTACACTACGTCACCACAGTGGTAACGTGAGCTAAGATATATTACTTTCAATTGTGTTTTAGACAACTTAACATTAAGTTGATATTTTTTGTCGCATAATGATTTGCATTTTACTCGACTGACCATAAAAGACAGTACGCCTGATTTACACATATGCTTTCTTATAGGAGATGCTTTCATAGCCTGATATCCTAAAAAACAGCAGTTAAAATATTTTTTTAGTCAAAAATATTAATTTATTTAAGTAAAAATATTAACTCGTTTTCCTAGATATTTACCATAATAGATTGCGATGCACATACATGGTTATGCTTTGAGTTACTATCGGTCTGACCCAGCTTTGCTTGTGGTACACATTTCGCCTTATAGCAGTCAGGGACTATGTACAATACATACCCAACAACGAAAGAATTTTTGAGATCGGTCCAGTATTTCCTGAGACGTTTTAGCAGGTTCAAACAAATAAACTCTTCAGCTTTATATTATTAGTATAGATATTCAAACAGTGAAGTAGCGTAATATTTTAGAAAATTTAAATATAGTTTATGTGTAGATACACCCCAGAGAATATCTTAATACCGCGTCAGGCTCAGTCCCAAATGACTAAAGATATCCAGATTTATTCAGATTCCATTGGCCTAGTTCCAAATACGCACGCAAAAAGACTAAAACGTAAATAAAATTTATCACAGAAAGGATTACATGTCCATTAACCAGTGTTGAGTGTAAATACGCTCGCTTTTTTCAGGTTCCGTTTTGCATTATTTTACGACAATGAAATATGGTCTCTTTGCTTTTAGCTTATGGTTGTATATTCATTGGTGATGTTTATTTTTTGGCTGTGGGTTTAATTTGTGACTTATATTAAACAAAATGCAAATTGGCTTTTCAAAACTTACTGTAAAGTAAACATCAATAAACCATTGCGTCTATTATATGATATACTCGTATACTTCTAGGCTATAAAAAACAATGTAATAATTCCTACTTACTTATTTTAAGGCCTTAAGGCGCTCCCTGACCGGTAGCTTCCACGTGTAATGTAACATTATATATTCGACTTTGAGCATTACATTACAATACTACAGCTAGTAACAACATATTGTATCATTACACGGTGAGAATTGTAACGCTCGGTTCTCCTCCTTCACTGATGTAATGCTCGACTCTGTAACGTTACATTACACGCAAATGCTCCTTGCAATGGAGCGGTTTAAAAGCAATGCATCTTTTCCTATTTCAGTCACACAATGCGCAGAGGTGATTAGTATCTGGAAAACTGATTGTCGTTGGGAACACCGCAAGCTAATAATTTAGAAGTCGTTCCCCAACTAGGAGGCCTGATCAAGATCAAATCGATCAAAATTCAACACGGTCGTGAGAGACGCACTGGACAGAAACTGTTGGAGGCAGATCATACAGATATCACCCCGATGCTGACCACGATCCTCAGACGTGAGGGGATACTACAACTAGAGAAATCATAAACAGGTACTAAAAAAACGTTGTAATAAATAGCTGTTACCGAGTATTACAAATCTTCCTTGAAGTAAAAAATATACAGGAAGAGTTATTTGACACATGAACAGTTCACAAAATGAAACGTTCTCTCCGTAGGTTGAACACGATCCCGCTACAAGTAAAGCAAACACTCAACTACTCTGCTAAGTAGTTTCTCAGAAACTCAGCATTCACTTTGTGATATTTTATTCACAGTTGAGACAAACAGTTAATACTTACTTACCTACTCGAGGTATTTTTGGATCTAGAGTTAATATACATTTTGTCAGATAAATTAAGGAACATTAAGCTTCTTGATTTATTCAGTATGGCTTTGAAGAAACTGCGGTTTAGTCATACTAGCTCAATTATTATTAATTAATAATGGAGCATCCCGTTGTTTCACTCACCTAATTTTAAATGTCGTTATTTTCCCGAGATAAAAAGTATCCTAAAATAAAGACTGTTATCTAACAATGTACTAAATTTCATCCAGATCCTTTTTGTAGAAAACCTCCACACATACAAAAAATCTTTTGCGTCGTTAATATTAGTAAAATAGATATATACTTAAAATTTTCTAAACATTTACTCTTCCTAGTAAATGTAATAATTTCTTATTTAATATCTTATTCTTCTCGGAAGTATAAATACTCATATATTCAGACTTCCCAAAACTTAATGATGGTCAATTTTTTTTTAATTTTTAAATAAGGTCAAATAGTTGAACAGAATTTATAACTTTATGACCAAGAACGTATAAAAAGTCGGACGTAGTCTCACTAAAACAAAAACTGTGTCCATCAAATCGGCCACATAATATGCACGTTTGCGCTGTCACATACAAGCTGACACGCACACATAGTAGTTGCGCGTAGTTTTCAAAGTGAGCTATCAAATTCTGAGTCATACGTTTTTAACTTCTGTCGGCAGTTAAGAAAAAAAACTGGCAGTCCATGACTGCCTTTTGTTTTAGTAATATAAATACAGTAAAAGGTATCAGCGTGTATTATATAACATATCTTTAAATGTATAAAGTAGAATTAGATCTTATTTTTGAAAAATAATCCATAAAGCTGAGTAATAAAATAAATAATTTACAAAAATCGAATATATTATGATGTAGAGGTATTCTAATGAACGATGGTTTCATCGTCCAACATCAATCTATACTAATATAATAAAGCTGAAGAGTTTGTTTGTTTCTTTGTTTGTTTGTTTGAACGCTAGTATCTCGGGAAGTTCTGGTCCGAATTGAAAGATTATGTTTCTATTGGATAGTTTATTTATCGAGGAAGGCTATAGAACATAACGCTACTATTAATAAAAGCGGAGCATGAATCAAGAATGTAACAAAATCGGGACAAAATATTCCTTTTTGAGAGTTTTCGTACGTTTCGTGCTTTGATATGACACATGACAACATATGTCAAGACTGCGTCATTGAATATAAACCCACGAACGTAGTTACGAAGTATACAGATTCATGTATAAACCTTTGCCACAGATTACATACCTCACCTTTGCTTATCAATTTTTTTTCTAAATCTGAGTTGGTACGACCTTATTTCCGACAGGTGGCGTAGCTGGTGGCTGAAGAGGTTTTTCGTTTGAAAGCGATATTCTCAGGATTGACTGAATCGATTTCAGTCATTCTTTCACCGTTGGATATGTACGGGATCCCGATGAGTTCTATATAGTGTACCACGGGCGAAGCTGGGGTGGACATCTAGTGATCGAAAAGAAATAGCGCGAAGAACTAACAAAAAAAAGATTTCTTTAATCCATGACACAGTTGGTGTATGAAAGAATAACAATCATACATACATACATAACTTGGCAAAACTTGCCATCTTTATAAAACACCGCCTGACGCCTAACGTCGATGTTGTCAACCAACTTGCAACCAAAATAAAAATGTATGTTTTCTTTTCCTAAAGAAAAAAATCTAGAAAGCAAAGTAACTGGAACGAAACGAAAGTACTCTCTCGGCAAGGAAAATTGAGTTAAACATTATATTGTGAAGCAAGAAATTTTCACAGTAAATGACTATCTTATTACGTTGTTACGTTAAAGGATTAGTGTATATCACTATCCACTTTTAATTAAAGCTCAAACATTGCAAATGAACAAGCTGTAGATTAAGTTACGGAGACGCGGTTCTGTAAATAATGCTGTAACACGCATACGGTAGAGATGGAAACTGTAGTCTTGTTCAAATCAAGTTCACGGTATAAATATTTTCGGGTTTCGCGTAGTCTTGAATAGAAAAATGACTACTTTGATCGTTAAATTAATGTTGTCATTTGCTAATATTTTAGAGAAAAGAAGAGGAATATTTTAAATGTAACGATTAATAGAATAAGAAATTGAAATAGTACGATAAAAATTGGAATGAAGAAATTGCTTCACTAATAGATAAAATTGGGGTCGTAGGATTTAGAAACATGTCTTAGCAGCCTTACGGAGTAATTTTAATTAATTAGTTTGTTTTCGTGATATTGTGCATAGACTTTAGAATTTAGATTTATTTATAATTAATTGACGTGTAAATTGTACATTTATCAATAAAGAACTTTGACTTTGACTTTAATAGGACTATTCCGTAACGGTTTTGGAATTCTGTCAAAATACGAGAATATAGTAGTTATTTCATACGAGTAGTTTCAATATGATTAAGTTAAATGTAAATCGTTATAACATCCGTACTTTAACATTCATAACTTCATAAATCAGTATGATTGGTCGTTTAAAAGGTCGTTTATAAAAAATAAGTGTGGAATTAGAAAACCATAACAAACCTTTTTAAAATCTTTTTCTCTTTTATAATCTTGAGTCTTGTTTGAAAAAAGACTCTCTAGTCCACACTATACAATAAATACATTCGAATGCGAAATTATGCGCGATCTCGCAACCAGCAAATGAAGTCAGCTGGATTAACCCCTGCTTTTGTGCCGCTACTCAGGAATTCGTGTATTGAATTCCTCGCTTAAGATTCGGAATTTGCACTTATGGCTTTGTGTTTCTACTCTATTTCCATATAAATACAGTTACGCAATTTCAGAAAATTGTCGAGAAGATTAAATGTTAGAAGCATATTTTTAATTACGGATTTTTTACTGTGGTTATATGGTTATGTGGTTATGGTGGAACAACACCCGATATTTTGATGCAGCTTCATGAACCACGTTTGCGGGTTAGCACGTCTTAGAAATTTATAGGGCTACCTACTATACGCACGGTAAATATCGCTGTGTAGCAAAGTGAACCAACACCGTGATAGCCTAAAAACGATATTCTATCATCTATCTTTAGATTTGAAAGTAAAGAAATAATAAAATCGAAATAAGGATAGGATTTGACTTACAATGCAGTTTTTTTTTTTTTGCTATAATATTGAGTTAGCTTGTCGCTTTGTTCCCGTTTTCACACTGTATACTGTTAGAGATAAGAAAAGCGATATATTGTTTTCATTTCATTCTCTACACTATTTTTTTTGCAAATGATAATCAATTTATTCAGAGATTAGCGGTAACCCGCGGTTTCACCCGCTTCATTCCTGTTCCCGATATATTCCCGGAATAAAAAGTAGCCTATGTTATTTTGAATACCTCCAAAAATATGTGTAGAACGGTTCATGATGATCCATTAAGTATACGCTATGTTTTCGCGTACAAGCGTAACAAGTATTTATAATATTAGAGATTAACTAAGACGTTTATTTCGTTTGTTTTAAACAGTGTTTGTTAGTACATGAGCTACTACAGTTACTGCCATTAATTTCTGCTGCTATTAACCTCTCAACTTGGATATTAAATTCGTATGTTATGTCAGAAATTTGCACTTTGTGCGTGAAGAGGAGCACAAGTTCAATTTAGTTGTTGTTTAGTGCCAGTAAATGGGAAATTTATGGGTTGGCTTAGACGGTGTAATTTCACTATCTTAGTGAGGTGCACTTAGTGTTACCATGTAGGTTTAGTACGTTTTTTACACTTATGCTGTTTTTTAATTCAGTACATTTATGTTGAATGGGAAAATCAAAATTACATTTCAACAATTTTAGGTTTTCGTTTTAGATTATTTACACTCAAAATAAGTACATTAGAAAGATACTCGTAGTTTTATTAGCATAGCTCAGAAGACTTAACTTTTAATTAAATAGAGTTTTTTATTTTACTTAATTGACGTACTTTATCTTTTTTTAACCCCCGACCAAAAAAGGGGTGTTATAAGTTTGACGTCGATGTCTGTCTGTCTGTCTGTGTGTGTGTCTGTCTGTGGCACCGTAGAGCTCAAACGGATGGGCTGATTTCGATGCGGTTTTTTTTTATTTGAAGGTTAATATCCGTGCGGATGTTTTTAGCTATGTTTGGTTAATATCGATTCAAAATGCCCGCCTCCACAAAATGACGGACAAAATATTTCTTTACAACCTACCTCAATATGGGTATCAAATGAAAGGGCTTGAATAGTAAAATACTACACAGTATAACACATTTCAAATCCAAGATGGCCGCTACCACAAAATGCCGAATTGTATTATTTTTTTTCACTACCAACTCTATATGGGTATCAAATGAAAGGGATTGACTAGTAGAGTACTTTGCACTATGACAAATTTAAATCCAAGATGGCCGCTACCACAAAATGGCGAAATACATTTATTTTTTCACATCTCCTTAATATGGGTATCAAATGAAAGGACTTGACTAGTAGAACGTAATACAGATAATCCAAGATCCGAGGTAGTCGGGGGTTAATCAAAATTTTTTATTTTGTTCTTGTTTAAATACCTCGTGCTTAGCTAAAATGCTTTTATGTTTTTCATATAAAGTAACTAATTCCTAATAAAAAGTTTTTGAGACGTAAATAAAACTTCCTATATTTGAATTTCAAATCGTGGGATGGTCAATCGGAACTAGTTTATATATCTAGAATATCTAGCAAAAAAAATTCGGGTTTGGTGAGCAGATTAAAGCGGCCTGAAGCAACTATGGCACGCCACAAAGCCTTTCTGATCGGTCGTTCAGTGAATATTTCACCTGGCTGTCGTGTTGGATTGCTGCCTTTGATGTTTTTGCTCGACAATTTATTCAAAACTACCATTGTAGTTGTGGTGTAGTGCTATATACAGGTATGTATATAGAAAACATGTATACAGCTTTATACCCGACTGAAAAAGGGTTATGTTTTTCACGCGTATCTTGTATGTTTGTATATTTTTACGTATCTTCCAAACGGCTGGATGGATTTTGTCAATAAAGATATGGTTAGATTCCTCTCAATTACCCAAGTGCTAGCTAGCGTGGTGGAATATGGCTTAGACTCTCTCTTTGTTCGCCCGAGGCCCAACAGTGGGAACATTTAATTGTGCTTGGTACGAAAAATTGTTTGAAATCCTACAAATCAGTCAAAAAAGCGTTGGTCACATGTTAATCTTAACAATAATATATTTTTAAACAACCATGACAAAAACTGTACAAATACTTTAATTATTGTTCGTGTCAACTTTTAGATGAAAAACCGCATCAAAATCCATTGAATAAATAGTCTAATAGCTACGATGCCATCGACGTAACACTATTATTTTGACGTCATAGGTTAAAATGATAATTGAATATTTATCTACATTACTAAACAAAAAAGCCAGGTTTATACATATAGTTATTTCAATATTTGTGTTGTCTCGTTAATATATTTTTATATTTGTTTTATTATTCATCAGTTCAGATAGTTTCACAAAACTTTCTTGAAGTGATTCGAATAATCTTATTTACTGTGCTTAAAGTCGGATCATGATTTAGTGAACATTCTATGCAAAGTATAATGCTAGAATAAGAGACACTGTATTTGAAAATCTTTTGCTGTTTGCATAACGAGATTGGCAACGGGAGTCATTGGAATTGCGAAAATATTCTAAAAATAGCTTCACCATGTAAGATATAATAAGTTTATAAGTCTTTTTTGGTTGTGGTTACGCAAAGGGTTAAACACAAAAAAGTTTACTTACGAAAATTAGAATACAAATATTATGTCATCCTCATAATTTAGAACTTTGCCAGTGATTTGCAGTGTTTCTAGATTATAAATAAAAGCAGCCAAGTGCGAGTCGGACTTGCCCATGAAGGCCTTCTGTTTTGGAGTCAGAGTTGCATGGTAACGTACATCATATATTTTTTTAGTATTTTCATTCTCTTAGTTTTGAAGTTACAGGGAGATGAGGTCACACATTTTACCACTTTGGAAGTGTCTCTCGCACAAATTATTCAGTATAGAAAAAAAAAATTGGTTGCCTGTAAAGTCGGTATACGGGCGAAAGTTTTACGTGACAACGACTTTGAGTGGTAAAATCATTTTACGGAAGGGACGCGTGCCTTTCACTTTTTATGTCTGTCTCTCTCGCTCTTAGGCGGGCTAACCATGCCCGAGTGGAAGGGACGCGTGCCTCTCACTCGCTCTCGTTGTGAGCGCATAACGTGAGCGGAGCGTAACGCAGTTTCTTGAAGTGTCACCCGGCAAACCAATTTATAAGACGTTGTCACGTCAAAAATATGTTAGAAACCTCAACATCATTTTTGAAGACCTATCCATAAATAAACCCCACACGTAAATGTGGGTATGATGAAAAAGGTTTTTTTCAAAGTTTTAGTTCCAAGTACGGGGCACCCCCAATTTTTTTTATTTTTTTTATACTTTTGTATAAAAATCTTAATGCGGATCACAGAAAACATCCAATTTTCAACATACATCAATTTTTTATAATTTTACCAACTTTCAACAGTATAGTTCTTATAGTTTTTTTTATAAAGAGTGACGAGACGAGCAGGACATGTGCCTGATGGTAAGCAACATGCCTGCCACATAACAGCACAGTGGCATGCAGCTATTGGAACATGAAGAGTCATAATCATTACCTAGCACTGCACTGCGCTCGTCACCCAGAGATCTAAGATGTTATACCTCTAAGCCCTGTAATTTCTCTGTAAACATTGCCCTTCAACCCGGAACACAGTAATGTTTGCACATTACTGCTTGGCGGTAGAATAACTGGCAAAGAATAACTTCCCCAGGCGGACTCTGCCAAGAGCCCTACCACTACTAAAGTTTCGGAAAAAAGTGACTGAGCCATACATACGGACGGACAGACAGAATTTATAAGAGCTCCGTTTTTACGCTTTATGGAACCCTAAAAACCATGTGTTTTTTCAAATGACGTATTGAATAATCATGATATTATATTATTGAATATTTTTATTAAATAAAGAAATAAGACAAGCAGTACGTCCCTGATGGTAATCAATATGCCTGTCATATAACAACACAGTGACACGCAGCTATTGAAACATGAAGAGTCCAAATAATTACCTATGACTGCACTGCGCTCGTCAACCAGATATCTAAAATATACTCGTAAATGAAAATAAAAAATAAAGTAAGAAGCGAAAATCAACCAGACGTACTGTTTGTAAACGATAAAATAGTAGACAACCAACATTGTTTATATTTCAACAATTTCATTGATTCGTGATTTCGGCAGCTGTACATTAATTTAGACTACTAACTCATCTCTACTCTCTTCATTATCGATTCAGGGACACCTGTAAATTAATTACACGCCACGGGGGGCGATATTGAAAACCGCACGCTTCGCTCTATATGGCTCTATTGAATGAAATTAATAATCAATCAAGGACCGAACAATTAGATCAATGGCACGTTAGTTTCCGCGACACAGTCTGTGATCAGTGAGGCAAATCGCCTGCGGAAATTTACTCGTGATTTTCGTACAAAAGGCTTGTGACGTTAAATATTCGGTTCCGCTAAAGCTAATAAGGCTTACATTTGGAGTTTGAAATGTGATTTACAATGTTACTAGCAGGGCTCCACAGTTTTCCCCGAGTAATGGTCTCGTTTTTGTGTTTCTAATTTTTGTTCACATTATTTTTCAGCTATAAAATTTAGCTTGTGATATCCATGATTAAAGTCTGTGTTCCAAATCTTTACTCGATCCGTTAAACCGTTCCGACGTGATTGCGCAACAAACATCTGAACTTCCAAACACCCAATTTTAGACAATGATAATTTAGGATAATCAGGATTAAGTGAACGAACATCAATTTTTAACCGAGTTGAACGAGACGAGTTTATCAATTCGACCGGTATTTTTTTTACTAACATTAAATAAAGCTTAAAGAGGCGCGCTTAAAAAGCAACTAATAGCGAGTGGTTTTGATAATTCAGATGTTCACAGGTGACGAAAACTGCTGAAGAGATCTGGATGAGTTTGGATTATAGATAGACAATAGAAATAATACATAGGCTACGGATCTAGGCTATAGGAATCCGGGATAAGTTACAAGATCGGACACAACGCGAGTAAAACTAATACTAATAAAGCTAGATATGTATTCATACAATGTTGTGAACTTGCATTTTTTTTTCTTTTAAAAAAGCACCAGCTTTATCCTCTACATTGTCCGCGCAGTAATGGTAAAAAGGCAAGCGGAACTTAACGTTTTTCGGGACAGAAAGTATTTAACATACTAGCAGCTTACCGCAGTTTTACGGGTTCCTTTTTTACTGTGATAAAATGTAAAAATATGGTCTAATTGAGAACGTAGTCTAACTGTGTTTTGAATTTCAGCCTGATTTGCTCAGATGTGCCGACGTGATTGAGCAACAAAGATCCAAACATCTAAACTTAGTAAGATATGCTATCCAAGACTATAATCTAATAAAGTTCTACACAGACTTATCCGTTCAGTTTTTATAACCGCATGATTCACCGAGGTAACTACATTACACCAAATGACGAAAACCAACAAATTTAATTTTGCGGTCGGGTTTTTGACGGATTTTTTTTTTTTCGTTTGTTTGTTTGGGAAGCTATACACATAAATTTGATTTTCATAGCGTTTGCTTGAACGCGGATATTACCATTGAGCCACAAACATCCGAACACCCAAACTTTCGTGTTTCTATTATTGGTAGGATACAAGGTTTACTTAGTAACTGTCAATAATAATTTAGAACTTTGAAGATTTCAAGATGTTTGGATCCCGCTTTCCAAAAATATTTCAATTACAGCAGTTGTTTTTATTAACATTAAGTTTATGTAACGAAACTGTATAAAATGTGCCTAGTTACAATAGTACAACCGATAAACACAAAATTGTAAAAAGTCTTCAAAAAAACAACAGGTTGTATAACAGACATTTACTATAAAACAAACACATAAAAAAAATCAAACTTTTCAATAGAAAAAACAGAGGATTTACATTGTAAATAAAATATACTTTTAAGTGGTAATAATATTTTTTTGGATTTTGAAGATTGCTATGGCGCAGGTTTTTGTGTATTTTCCCTGAAATTATTGTTATATTTTTTGTTCATAGTCTTCTGCTAAATATTTTTTCATCTTTTATTTTCCACTGTTTAATTATGAATATAAGTGCGCACGCATATGACGAATTACAGATTCTTTGTTGAAAACTGCGTACACAAATGTTGAACGTCAAGAGTCAGTGGTCCCGTTCATGTGACCTGATTAAACATCCCGAAACTATTCCAAACTACGCTCGGCCTACATCAAACCAACGTCCAGTGCCATAAATCCGGTAACTAGTCGCCACCGGCCACAGAAGGTCATCAAATAATTACGATTGCGAGCACGATTAAGAATTGATTTACTGTCCGTATTTGCACTGTGCCAGTTTTGGTTTCTGCCGATCTATCCCTTCGATGACGAGGGTCCCCTCTTGGCGGGATGAAGTAGGGATGAATTTGTCCCAATAGATTTTCCCATGCATATCTTTGTCGAAGGGAGGGTAATGATGATAAATACAGGACGCGGGATTATTGGTCACAGATACCTCGTTGTAAAGCATTCGAAATGAATGGTATTCCAAATTTAACAAAGGCGAGGGCTGAAATATTTCAGTTCAAGGGTTCAATATGTGCCTTTAGAAGTATTGAGGTCGCTAGCTATTTCAATTTATTGAAACCAAAGGTGTTCTCCTTTGCTCGACAGGTAAAAATACCTGAAAAATCTATAAGCAACAGTAGCAAACTAAATGTCTCACTGTTAAAGATTTATTGTCATATGAATAAAGATACTTATAATATTATTTAAAAAATCTAATATAATAATGTTGTGTCACGATGTTTGTGGTCGTACTATACCGAAGTAGGTACTTTTTGATTTTTGTTTAGTTTTGTTATTGGCCGGAAGATTTTTATCTTTTTATCTGAAAAAAGTAAGGATTTTAAGTTTACCACGAACGCAGAAAAGCCTAAGGGTAGGATTTCACGGAGCGGTTTCAAACCGCGCCCGCGCGCGGGCGCGGGCCCGCGTCTTCTGTAGGATGCAGATTTGTATGTAAAAATTGAATTCAAAACTCACGAGGCGGTTTACGCCCGCGCTACCACGCGGGTGCCGCGCGGCGCCCGCGTGGCGACCGCGCCGCTGCGCGCGCAACCGCGCGGTCGCTACGCGGGTGCCGCGTGGTGCCCGCGTAGCGACCGCGCGGTTGCGCGCGCAGCGGCGCGGCAGCCGTCTGCAGCCAATGATTTCAAAATGAAGGATGCGCCCTACTATACATTTTTTAGAAAACTTCTTAATACAAGCTAAAACAGCGAGATCTGTAAATCATACGAACTACGTTAGTGCCGCGTTGACGACAAAAGACGGCATAGCATTGCACAAAAAAAAACGTAATTTCATACATAATTTTTTTACTTGCAATTGGAATAATATATGTGAATAAATTTTTTACAATAAACTCTAAACGAACTACATATGTATAGGTATTCAAAATAGTTTCTCAAATATTTAAATACAATAATAAACATAGTTAAAAGTATTTTTATTAATGTACGAGTATCATTCATTTTTTTTTTTCAAATCGGTTCATTAGTTTCGAATCCTATTCAATGCAAACACAAAAATTCGAAAGTATTTACGAATATTTTCTCTTTGTAATGTACTCAAACCTAAGTGTAGATTAAACCTATTGAGTCTTATTCCAAAAAACTAAGATACTCGTAGTACAGGTTTAAACCAGGACTAACTAATCCAGGTTTGATACGGTTCCTATTACAAAACTCAGACTATCCAAAGACTACTTAAGTCCAAGGTTAAGCCTGAGATAGCCCAACGTTATACAACAATATTAACAATTTTTGGAACTGCTTTTATTTTGAAGATTGACCCTTGTTTACCGTAAAAAAATACATTTAATTTCAAAATATTAGTATTTTCAATGAGTAAATATACAATATTAGACTCATTTTGAAACACTAACAACTGACATGACGTCACTAGTCGCAAAATACTGTTCGCGATTCATAACTGTATGTTCAGGTTATGTGTTTTCTTATCATTACTTGAATACAAACAATCAAAATTGTTGACGCTAAGATCGCAAACTATAATAAAAAAGCAGAAATGTAAACAGTTTCATCAGTTTTGACAGTTTGTTTTGCGACTAGTGACGTAATAATTCATATTGGTGTAGCCAGTCACGTGACAACAGATTAAAAATATAGGATTTAAAATCATTATAATAAATTTACTACGTAATATTAAATTATAACAATGTGATTCTCGATATTCTATTAATGCAAACTATCATAAAATTAACATTAAACATTAATATGTGATTAGTGTTAACATCCCTATTGCGAGAGTTCAAATTGTTAAATATGGAAGAAACAAGTGTTGTCCTAACCTTAAAATGACAGATGCGAAGTAAGTCCATAGTTAAACTAGGGGTTCGATGGTTAATCTTTAGGATCATAGATTAAACGTACGTGGCTTAAAGAAAAACTTCGTTTTGTAATAACGCTTAGACTTGGTTTAAATCTGGCTTAATTCCAGTACTATAATTAGTCCGCGTTTTGGAATAAGACGGATTACGTTTTGTTATATTATTAAATCACAAAATTCAAAATCACTTGCACTAAATTCGATAACAATAAAACAACAACAAAAATCACGTTTGTACAAGGCTACTTCGTCAACTTCACGCGTTCAATGGCGGTTATTTTGTGGAAATCAGTAGAAAAATAATATCACTTTAAAAATGTATGTCTATTAATCTAACAGCAACAAAAGGAAATTAAGATTACATACTTACTGATGATACCATATCCCATCTTTCTTTGTTTCGTAGTTTTTGCAACCTTTTAGCACACAATTATGAGTTTTAATGCCCACCAAATACTCGTTTACTTCCGCGTACTGAACGCTGTGAACTGAGTCACACTGGCCCTAAAAATGTTTTAAGGGCCAATGCGGTGTTTTTTTTTTCGTACGGTTGGTCTGGTCCATACTTATATAAGTCAATGTTCTGGCAGTCGGTTGAGGGGCGGGAGAAACAAAAATAGTGCTGCCCTTAGTAATTTACTTTTCGCTTTTGAATGCCTTTTTGTGGTTTTGAAGTCGGTTATTTTAAACGTAACTTTTGATGTTTTTTATTTTAACTTTTGTACTTTTTAGTGTTTGTAGGCTATTCTGTAAAATAGGATAGGGTTTTTCTACCCTCGAATACATCAAGTATTTGCTTGCTTGTAATCTATTATCTGCAATAAAATATAAGTTTATTGCAGATTAGATAATAGATTACATATGGGCTACTTTTCATCACATGAAAATAACGGGAACTAGTTTTAGTAAATAATGTAATATGGCTAAATTAATTTGACTTTGTCACTAGAACTAGTGAGTTTTTAATGCCTGGCGGAACATTTTGTATGATTTAAGGTTAAGGTAAAAACCTGTGTTTATTTTAGTGACTTTTTCATTACCAACGCAACAGTTATGTCAAGTTTTACTGAAACATGCTAAACTTATGGTTGACCTCGAGGACACAGTCAACTTCCGCTTGTTTTAATACGTTGAGCTATGTCAATAACTTTGGTCCACTGACGGATGACTTCGTTTCGTATACGATCACTCAGAAAAACACCAACCATTGCTCGTTTCACAGCACGCTTTTCAACTGGTGCACGGTTTTATATAGGTTCATTTGGAGACCGATGCGCTGGGAGGCGTAAACAAGGCCCATCAGTATCTCTTGTAGATCCCCGCCATACATAGATTTCGGCCATTACGACGATATCGTTTGGTGAGATACGCCTGTTGCCGTAATTATAAATCTCACGTCCAGTCTAATCCAGCGAGTTTCGAACTTGAACAGTCATAGTTGCGGCGATATGCAAATATCTCATTACCTCGATATATCTCGGGTTCTCGGCTGTCAATTTGGCATCGCTGTGGGGATTCCATGACCAACCAGACTTTCACTGAGTTATCCGTCATGCTTTCTCATAGCCCACAAACGCTATGTCAAGGGGCTGATTGTACTCATTAGTCTTCTATACAATTTGCCACACAGCTTAAATAGATTCTTCTTCTTCCATCATTTCCAGAGTCTGTTTCGAACGCTTCGACTTTAATCTTGCTCTTACGCCTTATCGCAAAACATTTCGTGGCCTCCACCCGCAACGACTGACTCTACGAGTAGAGATTCACTCTGACAAGTTCTTGATCAATATCGTCGGAGTCAAAAAAAAATTTCTCAGAAATCGTCATAGAATAAGAAATTAAAACAATTTGTGGAATAAAATACATATACAGATTACAGATAATACAAGCTTTTCTTAATTTGCGGCTGCGATAAAAAAATATTATTTATTTCCTTTATTGCCATTTTACCCGACTGAAAGAAGAATTATGGTTTTCGAGTGTATCTGGTATGTTTGTAAATTTCTTTATTCCCACGTTTCTTCCAAACGCCTGGATGGATTTTTATAACTAAGATATTGTTAGATTAGTGTCAATCGCCAAAGTATCATCACATAGTACATAATGTTTTTATGTGTTGATTTTTTGCAGTCGGGTTTTTAAATTAAAGTTTTTCTATCGTGTTGCTCGAAAAAATAACATCGTTCATCATAGATTAAAGAATCTAACAAAGAGTTTTATCTCCACCTTTGTAATAAGAAGGACTAATTAGGCTGTGAAACGCATTGCCAGAGTGAGTTTTTCGTGATGGTTCGAACCTTGGGATTTTCGAGTCGAGAGTGTATTTGTTTCTGTTAGAGAAGTAAGCGCCGTCGTAGACCATATCATATTCATCCACCATCATCGGCATTAACGCAACCGTATCGTTAATTAAGTTTCTGCACAATATTTTTTTTATTTTGGACAAATCTACGAAGTATAAGGCAACATTTTAAATAATGAATGGAATTGGTAATGCCGGTCTCAACTTAAAGCGTCAAAAAAGAAAAGGTTAATTTTAGTATACCTACGAGTGTAGATAAATATTTCCTGGTTTATAAAGAAACAAAACTCTTATCACAATTATAAACAAATTTTGAACAAAAAATAAGTTTAAACTAGTACTTAGTTCAATTTATTCAATAATTTAGTGTTATTTCTGCACTGTGGCACCGATTCCGCACAAAGCGGGACATCAGAGCGCGCGAGGCAGCGTAAATGCCTACCCTGGCAGAAAAATCTGACCTTAAATATATTATTATCTAATCTAAAATTTGCCACCCCCTCAAAAATGCCGCCCCTAGCGGGCCGCCCCTGCCGCCCTCCCTACGCTATGCTACTGACTTCCAACCGCACGTCCGCGCGGTTTCCAACCGCGCCCGCGCGCGGGCGCGAACCGCTACAATCAGCGGTCTCGTGAGTTTTGAAAAAAAATCGTCGCCCGTCGCGGTTCGCGCCCGCGCGCGGGCGCGGTTTGAAACCGCTCCATGAAATCCTACCCTAAAAGATTGCGCTTAGGAAAAAACTCATACCTACGATTGTGATATATCACTTTAGCCACCAGGTCACTACGATCACTATATTAGGGTTAATTATTTTTTTTGGCGGCTTTGGCTTAGTTGGTAGTAAGTCTGCCTGCGAAGCCGTGGGTCGTAGGTGCGATCCCCACCCAGTGCAAATGTTTGTGTGATGAATTCAAATATTTGTACTGTGCTTGGGTGTTTTCTATGTATAACAAGTATATATTTAACAATATATAAATATTATATCAGCTATCTGGCTTCCATAT
The DNA here is from genome assembly GCA_017562165.1 of Ectropis grisescens. Classification (NCBI taxonomy): domain Eukaryota; kingdom Metazoa; phylum Arthropoda; class Insecta; order Lepidoptera; family Geometridae; genus Ectropis; species Ectropis grisescens. The sequence goes on along the minus strand of CM029776.1, from coordinate 3,458,658 downwards.
TACAAGCATTGCTAGTTTGGGGTCAGATAGTGTTATGTGTGAAGTGTCCAACCAATATTTAATAGACTTTATACGTAATCCAAGACAAAAGCTTACAAAAAAATTGTTTGTCTTTCAAAACACGAAAGTAGTTTGTGAAAGAACTCACCAGAATAATTTGTTTTAGTTCAAAAACATTATTCCACTAACTAAAGCCATTAAGCAAATGAGATTTTCTTATTTTATACTCCACTAAGAGGCGAACTCTGATTTGTAATGGACTCAAGTTAAAACATACAAACTACGAAATTAGTGTTTTTGTGTTCTCTACGTTTTAGGATGTGTCTTAATTGTTTACTTTCTTTGAAACATGCGGATTTACCATGCCGGCAAAGTCTCCTTGAAATACACTATCTTGGGGCATGTCGATTTCCTCGCGGTGTTTGCCAACACTGTTAAAGTCGTAGTGGTAAATTTGTAAGCCGGAGCTCGGAAAAATATTTATATTTTTTTATTATGAGTGACGAGACGAGCAGGGCATGTGCCTGATGGTAAGCAACATGCGTGCCACTTAACAGCACAGTGACACGCAGCTATTGGAACATGAAGAGTCCAAATCATTACCTAGCACTGTACTGCGCTCGTCACTCAGAGATCGAAGATGTTATAAGCCCTGCAATTTCTCTGGAAACATTGCCCTTCAAACCGGAACACAGTTTTTCTTGAGTCCGAGGAAATTTTTAGCTAGCTTTCACGCACAGTGTCACGCAGGTATTTCAACACGTAAAGTCCACATTCTTAGAAAACACTGCACTGCGCTTGTCACCCAGATATATAACATGATTTTTTTTCCATAAATGTATTAGAAATCATTGCCTTTCAAACCGAAATACAACATATTCACTTTGCTGCTTAGCGGTGGAATAACTAGCAAAGGTTTTTGGTACTTCTCCAGACGGACTCTTCAAAGAGTCCTACCATTACAAAGATATAGGTGTAGGTGGGGTTACCATAATAATCACAAAAAAAACGTGTGTCTATTCTTCATCGAATTTCGAAAGAGTATAAATACGTTTGACGATACACGTGTTAAGTTACTCGCTCTACCCACGTTTCATTTGTAATAACTTTAATTCAGATTACCGAAAATGTAGCCCATTTATTTACTAAAGCTATTTACTCCGCTAACGCGCAAGTACATTTCAAGTAATCTCAAAAAAGAACCCTTTTCCCACGGCCAATTGCCGAAAGTCTCCTAAACCCTAAACGGTTATATTATTCCAAGGAGATTGGAATCTATTCTCCGGCATGTCGGATAATCTGGTAGTGTTCGCAAGTACTGATTACTGGATTGCAGGGGGGCGGAGTAGGGAGGAGGGGGTACGTCCTACAAATACGGATGGAGATGACTGGCCCTGACGCCCGCGGCTGCGGTCGCGTGGTCTGTGACAGGGGAGAATGACGTTGCCAGATTGTTTTAACTTTAGTTTAATAGGTTTTTAAACAGCTATACCCTTTTACTAGCTGATCGCGTCTGACGTAATTCAGGTGAATGACGGCATCTTATAAATTAAATCATTAACATTTTGAACGAAAAGTTTACGATAATGCCAGTAAATATCTAGTGAATTATGATAACATTATGCTGAAATTAAATAGGTACCTCTAAAAATAACGTTGTTGGACAAAAGTTATATTCACTCTACCTGACACTTTGGTACAGTTTGTATCATATTCGCAGTTTAATTGACAAATGCTTGTTTTAATTTTAAATATTTATTTGAAAATTTAAACGAGGTTACATATTATTTATGAACTTGAAACCATTGTCCCTTCCAGCTAGTTGAAAAAAATGTATTTTATAACCAATTACTTCTTCTAGTATTGGACAAATACCATTAATACTCGTATTACGTCAAATTCAGATATATACTCCTACATATCAAAATATATAAAACAATAACTAATTTCAACCGCAAAATGGTGTTGTGTCATATACATATTTCTTATTCTGTGTGTATACGTGATGGTATATTTTATGTGTGTTTCATAAATATTTATTATATACTAGCGGCCCGTTCCGGCTTCGCTCGGATATTGTCACATAAAGCCCATTAATCGAAATAAAACTATCCTATCTTTTAAGTTGGATCAATCTACACACGGTGTCCAAATTTGATCAAAATCGGCTAAGTAGTTTAGGAGTCCATCGCGGACAAACATCGTGACAGGAGATTTATATATATATTAAGATAAAAAAAATACACAAAATACCTATGTAATGTTTTCATCACTATCTAAATTATGAATGCTTTTTTATTATTGTAATTATTGAGAATTAAAAGAAACCTATCAATCGTACAACATTGTTTGCTTTATTGTCTTTTAAGAACATTTTTCAAACAACACCATCTAGCCCCAAACCAAAACAAATCAAGTCACGCTATGCCAGATAGCTGATATAATAACTTATTTAGCTGTAAATACATACTTATTATATTTATATAGAAATATAGATATGTTTTGAAATGTAAGACAAAATATTTATTTTCTGAGAAAACTTAAAAATATGTCAAAATTTCAGTGTAGTTTTAAAAGAGGTGATTTCTGATCTTGTTTTTCGCCGCTAGTTCTCTGCCCGTGCCCCGGGCGTCTCTCGGCCGCCGCATGATTATGCCGGGTCACGCGTGCCTTCCCGGATTACCGTCCCGGACCGGTCACGGGTATTCTATTTTTACCCGCTTACCCAATAAGGAGAGTAATCTTTTTCAGAGACAATATGTATTATATAATAGGAGAAAGTGTGATTGAATGTGGTTTTACCCGCGTAGTTCTCGTCCCGTAATTTTCCCTTGATAAAATGTACTAGCCCATGTCTAATTCCACATCATAAACTATTTATGTTTCAAATTTTACCCCTATCTGCTTAGTTGTTATGACGTGATTGAGCAACAAACATTAAGATATCTAAACATCCGAACTTTCACATGATATTTTTATATTATTAGTACGATTTGAGAAACAGCTATAACGTACCTAACGGGTCGACTGATATCGATGAAAATTACAGTATTAGAAAACTGTCAGCACAGAAGTAACAGAACGAAACGAAGTGGTTTGACTCCACTTTTGTCAAAGGAACACCTAAAGGATCATCTCTTGAATGCATTTCCTGAATGGGTAGTTCCTGATGATGGATGTAATCTCGGTGTCTTTAAGTCCAGAGTGAATCGGTTTCTTCTGGGTGGGTACGCTATGTCATGGACTGCATGGTCGCTTAACATCAGGTAAGATGGAGGTCAAACCTATTATCTACAAAAAAAATACATATGATAACAGTTTTTTCTGAGCTCAACAAATTTTTACAGCATATTCGGAGCAGTCGTTGTACTAATTAAAATGAGCCAGACAACGTTATATTAATATAATTGGAAATGGACAGTTCTGATATACAGAAAAACCTTAGAAAAATAAATGTAACTCCAAAAATCGTACATTATGTACGAGTATATCTCGTATATCTTTGACCCAGCTGAGAATCGAACATACAATCTACACAGCTAACTTTCATTTAAAAAATCAGACTGCAAACATTATGTGGTACACTCCGCGAGGTATAAGCTGAGCTTTGCATTAGTGTGAGTGATCACCAATCAGGCAGGAGCTTGAAATTTTGTCCGCGAGGTATAGGCTGAGCTTTGCATTAGTGTGAGTGATCACCAATCAGGCAGGAGCGCGGCGAGACAGAATGGCGCCGCGCCTAAGACCGGTTGTCACACCTACACTATCCATGTCCACTCACACAAAATGCAAAGCTCAGCTTATGCCTCGCGAGTGTACAGTTTACTACCTAAGGACACTTGGATGATTGAGACGAATCTAAAGATACCTTAATTGTCCAAACCCATCCTGCCGTTTGGAAGATATGTGGGAATATAGAAATTTACAAATATACAAGATACGCGCACAAAATAATCCTTAATATAAAACATAACCCTTCTTTCTGTAGGGTAATAAACAGACAAACTACCACCGATCCAATAAAGTCGACTATTTATATCCGTAACAGGATAAATTCAAATTACTCTGCAAATAGAACTTTAAACACTCAGGATTAATCACATGGAAACGATCTCTACAGCTTTGATCTTTACGATATGTCACGTTCTACCCCACGTGTAATCACCAAACTTACCCTTCCCCCATCTCGAACAGCCAAAAGCAGGCGAAAATTGAAGCGGCGTCAACCGTCGATCGCTTGGGCAATCAAAGGAGGCAATCAACAGCTCCGGGCAAGCGATGGACGCTAAACAAACGACCTGATCACTTCGATCAATGTATAGATTGTCCAAGCTAATGTAGTTCAGGAGTTCATTTAGGGCTTGCTAACATTGGAGTTGTAAGCCACTGTTGGCTACTGCAAAATCTTTATAAATGTTATGTTGGTTTGTGTACGCTTAAAAAACTCAAAAAGTGCTGCACCGATCGAGCTGAAATTTTACAATGATATATAATCCGCATCAAGGGTTGTTTTATCTAATTTTTGCACCACAATCTGCCACAGCGAAGCGTGGCAGGGTACAGCTAGTTAAGAATAAAACTTCATGTAATAATTATTATCTATACGGGTTCGGCGATATTAGTACCAATATACACATTTAAAATTACTTCACGCATAAATGGCTTGAGTATTTGTGCTCATTGAAAGGATCTATCTTTTGACAGTATAGTATGACGAGACGAGCAGGACATGTTCCTGATGGCAAGCAACATAACAGCGCAGTACCACGCAGCTATTGGAACATGAAGAGTCGAAATAATTACTGCCTTCCTCACCCAGAGATATAAGATGTTTTATGTCTATGTACTGTAAAGTAAAGTGACGTGTACCAGGTCGCCATCTTCCGTAAAATATCGAATAGATAAAATATGGTACAGTAGAACCTCGATAAGGGAAACAAAACATATTTTAAGTTATCAAAGGCTTTGGTTTTGGGCTCTGATGGGAAGGGAACATATTCATTTTTGAAGTTATAGAGGTATTTAAGTTACCGAGGTTTGAGCTATCGAGGTTCTACTGTATATGTAGCACATACGCAATACTCGTGAACGAGTGCAGCTTGCGATAAACATTCATTTAAGTAGAATAAAATTGGACAATCAGAATATTCCTCGTGTATAATCATTTTCTTTTCTTGTTTATAAATTGTTTTAATCTTTTAAATAAAACCACCTATGTGTTATCCAAAAAAATCACGAATTATACATTTTCGTGAAATAAACAGTTGGTACATAAAATAATTCAATGACGATTCCCATTATACGTATTAAGTAAATTAGTGCGTAGGTTTTACACTCAGTTTTATAATTTATATAAATGTGTATTTGTATCTGCAATTTCATCTTTCCTAAAATAACTTGAAACTTTGAACGCATTTACCTGCAAGTTCGCAAAATATTTCCAATTTCCGTTCCAGGTCGAGTTTGGATAATCAATCAATGTTTACGTTGAATCGTCGACAGTGGCTCGCTGTGTTCTTCTTAAAATTTCAGCGCAGAAGTAATCAAGTGCCGAGCAGTTCATTGCGAGCGGGCAAGCCATAGGCGTCAGCGGAACAAACTAAATGTGAAGGAACGAAGATTAGACTTGTAGACTTGAGAAGAGACTTGTTTGTAATACCTACCTACCGTTTTGTATATAATTATTAGTCATCACAGATAAAATTAGTATTTAATCATCCGTTTACTTTATTTTTGGATTTATGAGAATTAATATTAACAAAAAAAAAAATTCAAGACCAAGATATTATAATTTAATTTTTTTAGCCCAGTTTGGTTTATTGTATTTCAGAATAACCAAACTCGGCTACCAATTTTTGAAATACATGAATATGTATTTTATTATGTGAATTACATGACTTTTACGTTTACATTCGCAACCGAAGGATTCAACCGTATACCTACTACGTAAATTAATATTTGTGGCATTTGCACAATATGTAGTATTTTGATTTTGCAGTAGAAATTTGATGTAGTTAATTTTTCTCATATTTTATGTAATACGTCCGGAGCCCATCAGATGCACTCCGTGTAATGTAAACAAGTTTTTTCGCATTGTGTCGAAGGAATCCACCTTTTATTCCACAAAAATAGTGTTCCTATTCCCGTGAATTGTTTGTCATTTATTTGTCTATACCGCGGCCTTTTGAAAACTTATTATTTTTTATTCAAACAACGCAGCTGAAGCTGTCCTTGGCGACGTCCCAGTTTTCAATATTAAATCTTTTGAGACAGTTTTCTTAAGAGAAATAGTGTATTACGAAATTTAATACTGAAAACAAGGTTGCGTTTGACTGAGTTTTCGCGGTACCGAGAAATGTTGACAAAACAGTATCTGGACTCGCATTTTCTTTTGAATCTTTTCTTACTTTGTATTTCGTGGACTTGAATAAATATCACGTTTTGCTTTGCAGACATTTTTCTATAAGGAGACCCTATTGTATTTTATTTAGGATTCTGAATGCACCGTTTAAAAATTAGAACAATATTGTAGCAGTTCTTAACAATGTGTGTCTCTTTATCCGATGAATTTTATGTGTAGGTGATCAATATTTAACGGCTTTTAAGTTGTAGCATTTCTTTTGATCCAAGTATGTGAAAATCTGTTTGAGTCTGAATAAAACTAACAATAATCCATCAAACCTCAAGTTTCTGCGTCCATTGATTTTGTCGAGGTTGCCTGTCGTTGATCGATGATATCGAACTAAGTTAAACTCCATCTTGTCTCTTTGGGCTGTTTTGGTGTTACAAACATCGAAACATTGTATAACAACTAGCAGCGCCTGGCGGTGTTACCTGCGTCGTTCCCATTCCCGTAGTTGTCTCGGGATAAAAGTTTGAAAACCTATGTGCTGTTCCAGATTATAAACTATGTTCCATATTTCAACCCGATCTATTCAAGCATTCAGACGTGATCGAGCATCAAACACCCAAACATCTAAATATACAAACTTTAGCGGTTATAATATATGTTGAGTTTGAATGTACTAAAAAATGCAGGATTTTGACAAACGTTGGTCAGAATCTGGTGGATAGTAATGACAAAACTTTTGATGTATGTGTACTAACTAAAACTGATAATATGGACGGACTAGAAGGAGAAACAATTTACTAGTTATTTTTAGAGCAAAAACACGTATCAGGAATTATGAGAACAGAAACGATCCAATGATCCTTCTTACCGAAGATACACGATCGGGCGATAAAACGCCCGGCACTAATTATAGCCTCACGTAATTTGCAGTAAATCACCCTTAGATCCAGCCCTGTGTACCGTCGTCCCTTTCTTTTGTGACGGTAATGAGAGGGATGCATAATGAATGGGCGAGGTGCTCGGCCTTGCACGAATGTGAATTCAGAAGATTTTTAGGATCTCTTTTAGGAATATGGATGATTCATAATTACATTTTAAAAGGGATTATATTGATTTTTAACAGATTTTAAAGTGAAAAAGCTTCTATGTTTGGTGGTATGTATTTTTTTTACTGACATACATATTTTGATGGCTTGTTGTTTAAAAAAAATCTTTCTAACATCTAGAAGACATAATAATAATAATTTTAGACCTACAAATATCTCGGTATGTCACAGTCATTGGGTATATCAGCAGATGACATTAAGAAATCGGTGAAGGAGCGCTTTTGCCGGCTGACAAAAGTACTGAAAAGCCTTCTGTCAGGCGGTAACAAAGTGCGAGCCTTCAACGGTTGGGTAATGCCTCTGCTGATATACTCCTTTGGCATACTGAGAAGGACTCAGACTGAGCTCGAAGCTCTGGACAGAAAGGTCCGTCAACTGCTCACAACACACCGAATGCTACACCCGCGCTCATCTGTTATGAGGCTGTATATCCCGCGGAAGTGTGGAGGTCGAGGCTTTTTAAATGCCAAGAACCTTCACAAGCGCGAGGTACGCAGTCTTAGGGATTATTTCCGCAACAGTGAGACCGGGATGCATCGTGATGTTGAGGCAGTTGACAGGAGCTTCACGCCTTTTTCAATGGCGAACGAGAACTGGTGCAAACCATCGGTGCTCAGCACTGATGATCGCAAGGAAGTATGGAAGAGCAAGGAGCTGCACGGGCCCGATGTGAATCTGCTCGCGTCGGTGAACTGGCTACGCTTCGGGGACCTATTTGGAGAAACCGAGGGTTTTGCCTGTGCAATTGCTGACGAAGATATCAAGACGAACAATTACCGCAAATACATAATGAAGGACGGTACGGTCGACATTTGTCGGGCATGCCGCCGTCCAGGCGAATCCCTTCATGTTATTTCCGGTTGTTCGCATCTTGCTAACGGCGAGTACTTGCACAGACATAACCTAGTAGCCAGGATTATCCACCAACAACTTGCTCTTCGATTTGGCTTTGTCGAGTCCGAGGTGCCGTATTATAAGTACGCACCTCTGCCAGTTCTCGAGAATGGTCGTGCGTTGCTCTACTGGGACCGCTCCATCATCACGGACAGGACTATTGTCGCCAATAAGCCTGACATCGTGCTGGTAGACCGGTCTCAGCGCCGGGCTGTGATCGTCGATATCACCGTACCACATGACCAGAACCTCGTGAAAGCCGAGAAGGACCAGCTTAGCAAGTACCTTGACTTGGCTCATGAGGTTACCGCCATGTGGGATGTTGATTCGACGATCATAGTCCCAATAGTCGTGTCGGCAAACGGCCTTATAGCGAAAAGTCTCGACCAACATCTCAAGAGACTTTCGCTAGACGGTTGGGTTAAAGGCCAGATCCAGAAGACAGTCATCCTCAACACAGCGCGCATCGTCAGGAGGTTCCTCTCTCTCTGCAGCCCTAACCACCGGTAGCTTGGGTCCTGCCCACTGCTGGCGGCACCATAGTTTTAAGTTGTTTATAATGTTTATATTTTATACTTATTGTAAATAACTTAGAAATTACGAAAGAATAAATAACTGAATAATTTTAGTAATTTATTAGTTTACATAAAGATCAATAACAATCAACAAACAATAATTTTAACAATTATGCTCAATATTTAGTTTATTTAGATTTGCAGCATTGCATTACATTTCATTTTCCAGGAGCCCCAAAGTAGGTAGAGCCTGTGTCTTGGGCGCCCTGTCCGCAGTTTTCTGTTTGCTATTTCGCTTTTTACTATCTGTTTTGAGTACACATACCTATGTATAACTTTAAATTGAAAAGTATAATTATGGATCCAACTGATTACAATTTTCCAATAAACTGCGAATTGGTAATTTTCTTAAAAGTTCCATTGTTCTTAGTTTAAAATAATTAAAATGCCAGAGAAATATAGCAATAAATAAATAAAAAATAATGAATCGATTTACACTTGAGATAATTTCACAGTTTATACTGTTTTTAACATCGAGGTATTTAAACAATTAATTAAATCGTGATGAAGTCCTGTACATTATAAACATTCACAATTTATGTTACATTGCTTAAGGTTTGATACACTTTATAGTTATTTCTGTATAATATGCATGTGTGTGTGTTGTTTGTGTGCGTGAGCGTGTGGTATGAGTGTGGCGTGTGGGTGTCCGGCGCATGTGTATGCGCATGGCGGTCTAGTGACGAAAACGTACTTATAATCGTGAAATTGTAGGTTCGAATCCCGAGTATTTTAGCCCACTGCAAAAAAGGAGGTTTTCAATTGGGTCGTATGGATATAACGTGATAGCTCCGCCAGCAGCTAGCAGGAATAACTAGCAAAGGTTTTTGGTACTTCTCCAGACGGACTCTTCAAAGAGTCCTACCATTACAAAGATATAGGTGTAGGTGGGGTTACCATAATAATCACAAAAAAAACGTGTGTCTATTCTTCATCGAATTTCGAAAGAGTATAAATACGTTTGACGATACACGTGTTAAGTTACTCGCTCTACCCACGTTTCATTTGTAATAACTTTAATTCAGATTACCGAAAATGTAGCCCATTTATTTACTAAAGCTATTTACTCCGCTAACGCGCAAGTACATTTCAAGTAATCTCAAAAAAGAACCCTTTTCCCACGGCCAATTGCCGAAAGTCTCCTAAACCCTAAACGGTTATATTATTCCAAGGAGATTGGAATCTATTCTCCGGCATGTTGGATAATCTGGTAGTGTTCGCAAGTACTGATTACTGGATTGCAGGGGGGCGGAGTAGGGAGGAGGGGGTACGTCCTACAAATACGGATGGAGATGACTGGCCCTGACGCCCGCGGCTGCGGTCGCGTGGTCTGTGACAGGGGAGAATGACGTTGCCAGATTGTTTTAACTTTAGTTTAATAGGTTTTTAAACAGCTATACCCTTTTACTAGCTGATCGCGTCTGACGTAATTCAGGTGAATGACGGCATCTTATAAATTAAATCATTAACATTTTGAACGAAAAGTTTACGATAATGCCAGTAAATATCTAGTGAATTATGATAACATTATGCTGAAATTAAATAGGTACCTCTAAAAATAACGTTGTTGGACAAAAAGTTATATTCACTCTACCTGACACTTTGGTACAGTTTGTATCATATTCGCAGTTTAATTGACAAATGCTTGTTTTAATTTTAAATATTTATTTGAAAATTGAAACAAGGTTACATATTATTATGAACTTGAAAACATTGGCCCTACCAGCTAGTTGAAAAAACTGTATTTTATAACCAAATACTTCTTCTAGTATTGGACAAATACCATTAATACTCGTATTACGTCAAATTCAGATATATACTCCTACATATCAAAATATATAAAACAATAACTAATTTCAACCGCAAAATGGTGTTGTGTCATATACATATTTCTTATTCTGTGTGTATACGTGATGGTATATTTTATGTGTGTTTCATAAATATTTATTATATACTAGCGGCCCGTTCCGGCTTCGCTCGGATATTGTCACATAAAGCCCATTAATCGAAATAAAAACTATCCTATCTTTTAAGTTGGATCAATCTACACACGGTGTCCAAATTTGATCAAAATCGGCTAAGTAGTTTAGGAGTCCATCGCGGACAAACATCGTGACAGGAGATTTATATATATATAAGATAAAAAAATACACAAAATACCTATGTAATGTTTTCATCACTATCTAAATTATGAATGCTTTTTATTATTTTAATTATTGAGAATTAAAAGAAACCTATCAATCGTACAACATTGTTTGCTTTATTGTCTTTTAAGAACATTTTTCAAACAACACCATCTAGCCCCAAACCAAAACAAATCAAGTCACGCTATGCCAGATAGCTGATATAATAACTTATTTAGCTGTAAATACATACTTATTATATTTATATAGAAATATAGATATGTTTTGAAATGTAAGACAAAATATTTATTTTCTGAGAAAACTTAAAATATATGTCAAAATTTCAGTGTAGTTTTAAAAGAGGTGATTTCTGATCTTGTTTTTCGCCGCTAGTTCTCTGCCCGTGCCCCGGGCGTCTCTCGGCCGCCGCATGATTATGCCGGGTCACGCGTGCCTTCCCGGATTACCGTCCCGGACCGGTCACGGGTATTCTATTTTACCCGCTTACCCAATAAGGAGAGTAATCTTTTCAGAGACAATATGTATTATATAATAGGAGAAAGTGTGATTGAATGTGGTTTTACCCATGTAGTTCTCGTCCCGTAATTTTCCTTGATAAAATGTACTAGCCCATGTCTAATTCCACATCATAAACTATTTATGTTTCAAATTTTACCCCTATCTGCTTAGTTGTTATGACGTGATTGAGCAACAAACATTAAGATATCTAAACATCCGAACTTTCACATGATATTTTTATATTATTAGTACGATTTGAGAAACAGCTATAACGTACCTAACGGGTCGACTGATATCGATGAAAATTACAGTATTAGAAAACTGTCAGCACAGAAGTAACAGAACGAAACGAAGTGGTTTGACTCCACTTTTGTCAAAGGAACACCTAAAGGATCATCTCTTGAATGCATTTCCTGAATGGGTAGTTCCTGATGATGGATGTAATCTCGGTGTCTTTAAGTCCAGAGTGAATCGGTTTCTTCTGGGTGGGTACGCTATGTCATGGACTGCATGGTCGCTTCACATCAGGTAAGATGGAGGTCAAACCTATTATCTACAAAAAAATACATATGATAACAGTTTTTTCTGAGCTCAACAAATTTTTACAGCATATTCGGAGCAGTCGTTGTACTAATTAAAATGAGCCAGACAACGTTATATTAATATAATTGGAAATGGACAGTTCTGATATACAGAAAAACCTTAGAAAAATAAATGTAACTCCAAAAATCGTACATTATGTACGAGTATATCTCGTATATCTTTGACCCAGCTGAGAATCGAACATACAATCTACACAGCTAACTTTCATTTAAAAAAATCAGACTGCAAACATTATGTGGTACACTCCGCGAGGTATAAGCTGAGCTTTGCATTAGTGTGAGTGATCACCAATCAGGCAGGAGCTTGAAATTTTGTCCGCGAGGTATAGGCTGAGCTTTGCATTAGTGTGAGTGATCACCAATCAGGCAGGAGCGCGGCGAGACAGAATGGCGCCGCGCCTAAGACCGGTTGTCACACCTACACTATCCATGTCCACTCACACAAATGCAAAGCTCAGCTTATGCCTCGCGGAGTGTACAGTTTACTACCTAAGGACACTTGGATGATTGAGACGAATCTAAAGATACCTTAATTGTCCAAACCCATCCTGCCGTTTGGAAGATATGTGGGAATATAGAAATTTACAAATATACAAGATACGCGCACAAAATAATCCTTAATATAAAACATAACCCTTCTTTCTGTAGGGTAATAAACAGACAAACTACCACCGATCCAATAAAGTCGACTATTTATATCCGTAACAGGATAAATTCAAATTACTCTGCAAATAGAACTTTAAACACTCAGGATTAATCACATGGAAACGATCTCTACAGCTTTGATCTTTACGATATGTCACGTTCTACCCCACGTGTAATCACCAAACTTACCCCTCCCCCATCTCGAACAGCCAAAAGCAGGCGAAAATTGAAGCGGCGTCAACCGTCGATCGCTTGGGCAATCAAAGGAGGCAATCAACAGCTCCGGGGCAAGCGATGGACGCTAAACAAACGACCTGATCACTTCGATCAATGTATAGATTGTCCAAGCTAATGTAGTTCAGGAGTTCATTTAGGGCTTGCTAACATTGGAGTTGTAAGCCACTGTTGGCTACTGCAAAATCTTTATAAATGTTATGTTGGTTTGTGTACGCTTAAAAAACTCAAAAAGTGCTGCACCCGATCGAGCTGAAATTTTAGAATGATATATAATCCGCATCAAGGATTGTTTTTATCTAATTTTTGCACCACAATCTGCCACAGCGAAGCGTGGCAGGGTACAGCTAGTTAAGAATAAAACTTCATGTAATAATTATTATCTATACGGGTTCGGCGATATTAGTACCAATATACACATTTTAAAATTACTTCACGCATAAATGGCTTGAGTATTTGTGCTCATTGAAAGGATCTATCTTTTGACAGTATAGTATGACGAGACGAGCAGGACATGTCCCTGATAAATATTCATTTAAGAAAATAAAATTGGACAATCAGAATATTCCTCGTGTATAATCATTTTCTTTTCTTGTTTATAAATTGTTTTAATCTTTTAAATAAAACCACCTATGTGTTATCCAAAAAAATCACGAATTATACATTTTCGTGAAATAAACAGTTGGTACATAAAATAATTCAATGACGATTCCCATTATACGTATTAAGTAAATTAGTGCGTAGGTTTTACACTCAGTTTTATAATTTATATAAATGTGTATTTGTATCTGCAATTTCATCTTTCCTAAAATAACTTGAAACTTTGAACGCATTTACCTGCAAGTTCGCAAAATATTTCCAATTTCCGTTCCAGGTCGAGTTTGGATAATCAATCAATGTTTACGTTGAATCGTCGACAGTGGCTCGCTGTGTTCTTCTTAAAATTTCAGCGCAGAAGTAATCAAGTGCCGAGCAGTTCATTGCGAGCGGGCAAGTCATAGGCGTCAGCGGAACAAACTAAATGTGAAGGAACGAAGATTAGACTTGTAGACTTGAGAAGAGACTTGTTTGTAATACCTACCTACCGTTTTTGTATATAATTATTAGTCATCACAGATAAAATTAGTATTTAATCATCCGTTTACTTTATTTTTGGATTTATGAGAATTAATATTAACAAAAAAAAAATCAAGACCAAGATATTATAATTTAATTTTTTAGCCCAGTTTGGTTTATTGTATTTCAGAATAACCAAACTCGGCTACCAATTTTTGAAATACATGAATATGTATTTTTATTATGTGAATTACATGACTTTTACGTTTACACATTCGCAACCGAAGGATTCAACCGTATACCTACTACGTAAATTAATATTTGTGGCATTTGCACAATATGTAGTATTTTGATTTTGCAGTAGAAATTTGATGTAGTTAATTTTTCTCATATTTTATGTAATACGTCCGGAGCCCATCAGATGCACTCCGTGTAATGTAAACAAGTTTTTTCGCATTGTGTCGAAGGAATCCACCTTTTATTCCACAAAAATAGTGTTCCTATTCCCGTGAATTGTTTGTCATTTATTTGTCTATACCGCGGCCTTTTGAAAACTTATTATTTTTTATTCAAACAACGCAGCTGAAGCTGTCCTTGGCGACGTCCCAGTTTTCAATATTAAATCTTTTGAGACAGTTTTCTTAAGAGAAATAGTGTATTACGAAATTTAATACTGAAAACAAGGTTGCGTTTGACTGAGTTTTCGCGGTACCGAGAAATGTTGACAAAACAGTATCTGACTCGCATTTTCTTTTGAATCTTTTCTTACTTTGTATTTCGTGGACTTGAATAAATATCACGTTTTGCTTTGCAGACATTTTTCTATAAGGAGACCCTATTGTATTTTATTTAGGATTCTGAATGCACCGTTTAAAAATTAGAACAATATTGTAGCAGTTCTTAACAATGTGTGTCTCTTTATCCGATGAATTTTATGTGTAGGTGATCAATATTTAACGGCTTTTAAGTTGTAGCATTTCTTTTGATCCAAGTATGTGAAAATCTGTTTGAGTCTGAATAAAACTAACAATAATCCATCAAACCTCAAGTTTCTGCGTCCATTGATTTTGTCGAGGTTGCCTGTCGTTGATCGATGATATCGAACTAAGTTAAACTCCATCTTGTCTCTTTGGGCTGTTTTGGTGTTACAAACATCGAAACATTGTATAACAACTAGCAGCGCCTGGCGGTGTTACCTGCGTCGTTCCCATTCCCGTAGTTGTCTCGGGATAAAAGTTTGAAAACCTATGTGCTGTTCCAGATTATAAACTATGTTCCATATTTCAACCCGATCTATTCAAGCATTCAGACGTGATCGAGCATCAAACACCCAAACATCTAAATATACAAACTTTAGCGGTTATAATATATGTTGAGTTTGAATGTACTAAAAAATGCAGGATTTTGACAAACGTTGGTCAGAATCTGGTGGATAGTAATGACAAAACTTTTGATGTATGTGTACTAACTAAAACTGATAATATGGACGGACTAGAAGGAGAAACAATTTACTAGTTATTTTAGAGCAAAACACGTATCAGGAATTATGAGAACAGAAACGATCCAATGATCCTTCTTACCGAAGATACACGATCGGGCGATAAAACGCCCGGCACTAATTATAGCCTCACGTAATTTGCAGTAAATCACCCTTAGATCCAGCCCTGTGTACCGTCGTCCCTTTCTTTTGTGACGGTAATGAGAGGGATGCATAATGAATGGGCGAGGTGCTCGGCCTTGCACGAATGTGAATTCAGAAGATTTTTAGGATCTCTTTTAGGAATATGGATGATTCATAATTACATTTTAAAAGGGATTATATTGATTTTTAACAGATTTTAAAGTGAAAAAGCTTCTATGTTTGGTGGTATGTATTTTTTTTACTGACATACATATTTTGATGGCTTGTTGTTTAAAAAAAATCTTTCTAACATCTAGAAGACATAATAATAATAATTTTAGACCTACAAATATCTCGGTATGTCACAGTCATTGGGTATATCAGCAGATGACATTAAGAAATCGGTGAAGGAGCGCTTCTTTTGCCGGCTGACAAAAGTACTGAAAAGCCTTCTGTCAGGCGGTAACAAAGTGCGAGCCTTCAACGGTTGGGTAATGCCTCTGCTGATATACTCCTTTGGCATACTGAGAAGGACTCAGACTGAGCTCGAAGCTCTGGACAGAAAGGTCCGTCAACTGCTCACAACACACCGAATGCTACACCCGCGCTCATCTGTTATGAGGCTGTATATCCCGCGGAAGTGTGGAGGTCGAGGCTTTTAAATGCCAAGAACCTTCACAAGCGCGAGGTACGCAGTCTTAGGGATTATTTCCGCAACAGTGAGACCGGGATGCATCGTGATGTTGAGGCAGTTGACAGGAGCTCACGCCTTTTTCAATGGCGAACGAGAACTGGTGCAAACCATCGGTGCTCAGCACTGATGATCGCAAGGAAGTATGGAAGAGCAAGGAGCTGCACGGGCCCGATGTGAATCTGCTCGCGTCGGTGAACTGGCTACGCTTCGGGGACCTATTTGGAGAAACCGAGGGTTTTGCCTGTGCAATTGCTGACGAAGATATCAAGACGAACAATTACCGCAAATACATAATGAAGGACGGTACGGTCGACATTTGTCGGGCATGCCGCCGTCCAGGCGAATCCCTTCATGTTATTTCCGGTTGTTCGCATCTTGCTAACGGCGAGTACTTGCACAGACATAACCTAGTAGCCAGGATTATCCACCAACAACTTGCTCTTCGATTTGGCTTTGTCGAGTCCGAGGTGCCGTATTATAAGTACGCACCTCTGCCAGTTCTCGAGAATGGTCGTGCGTTGCTCTACTGAGACCGCTCCATCATCACGGACAGGACTATTGTCGCCAATAAGCCTGACATCGTGCTGGTAGACCGGTCTCAGCGCCGGGCTGTGATCGTCGATATCACCGTACCACATGACCAGAACCTCGTGAAAGCCGAGAAGGACCAGCTTAGCAAGTACCTTGACTTGGCTCATGAGGTTACCGCCATGTGGGATGTTGATTCGACGATCATAGTCCCAATAGTCGTGTCGGCAAACGGCCTTATAGCGAAAAGTCTCGACCAACATCTCAAGAGACTTTCGCTAGACGGTTGGGTTAAAGGCCAGATCCAGAAGACAGTCATCCTCAACACAGCGCGCATCGTCAGGAGGTTCCTCTCTCTCTGCAGCCCTAACCACCGGTAGCTTGGGTCCTGCCCCACTGCTGGCGGCACCATAGTTTTTAAGTTGTTTATAATGTTTATATTTTTATACTTATTGTAAATAACTTAGAAATTACGAAAGAATAAATAACTGAATAATTTTAGTAATTTATTAGTTTACATAAAGATCAATAACAATCAACAAACAATAATTTTAACAATTATGCTCAATATTTAGTTTGCAGCATTGCATTACATTTCATTTTCCAGGGAGCCCCAAAGTAGGTAGAGCCTGTGTCTTGGGCGCCCTGTCCGCAGTTTTCTGTTTGCTATTTCGCTTTTTACTATCTGTTTTGAGTACACATACCTATGTATAACTTTAAATTGAAAAGTATAATTATGGATCCAACTGATTACAATTTTCCAATAAACTGCGAATTGGTAATTTTCTTAAAAGTTCCATTGTTCTTAGTTTAAAATAATTAAAATGCCAGAGAAATATAGCAATAAATAAATAAAAAATAATGAATCGATTTACACTTGAGATAATTTCACAGTTTATACTGTTTTTAACATCGAGGTATTTAAACAATTAATTAAATCGTGATGAAGTCCTGTACATTATAAACATTCACAATTTATGTTACATTGCTTAAGGTTTGATACACTTTATAGTTATTTCTGTATAATATGCATGTGTGTGTGTTGTTTGTGTGCGTGAGCGTGTGGTATGAGTGTGGCGTGTGGGTGTCCGGCGCATGTGTATGCGCATGGCGGTCTAGTGACGAAAACGTACTTATAATCGTGAAATTGTAGGTTCGAATCCGAGTATTTTAGCCCACTGCAAAAAAGGAGGTTTTCAATTGGGTCGTATGGATATAACGTGATAGCTCCGCCAGCAGCGATTCACAAATTGATTCACAATTGGCGGCGCTGCATAACATACATAAAAAACGAATAGTGAACCTCCTCATTTTTTCAAATCGGTTAAAAACGGAATATCCTAACAATAGCCTGTATATTTTAGTATAATAGATTCCTTTCAATTGTATTAATACCGACATTGGCGTGTTACACGACACGCCGCGACGTGACTCCAGTCGTGACGCTATCGCGTTATCACAAAGCTTCATGAAATATTCACCTTATATGAAGCTTCTATTTTTATTATAACTCAGGGTATTGAACACATTTATAATTCTACTAGCTTTGTGATTGCGGAAGTGTCATAAGTGGAGTGAGTGTCGTCACTACTTGAACTACAAAATGTAGGTATAAACTATGGGTGTAAAACAGTACAAGAACAAAATAAAAAATTTTGATTAACCCCCGACTACCTTAGATTTGTTATCTGTACAACATTCTACTAGTCAAGCCCTTTCATTTGATACCCATATTAAGGAAGTTGTGAAAAAGAAATGTAATTCGCCATTTTGTGGTAGCGGCCATCTTGGATTTGAAATTTGTCATAGTGCAAAGTATTCTACTAGTCAAGCCCTTTCGTTTGATACCCATATTGCGGTAGTAGTGAAGAAAAATATATAATTCGCCATTTTGTGGTGGCAGCCATCTTGGATTTGAAATTCGTTATAGCGTATAGTACTCTGCTAGTCAAGCCCTTTTATTTGATACCCATATTGAGGTAGGTTGTGAAGAAATATTTTGTCCGCCATTTTGTGGAGGCGGCCATTTTGAATCGATATTAACCAAACATAGCTAAGAACACTCGCACGGATATTAACTTTCAAATAAAAAAAACCGCATCGAAATCGGCCCATCCGTTTGAGCTCTACGGTGCCACAGACAGACACACACACAGACAGACAGACAGACAGACAGACAGACAGACAGACAGACAGACAGACAGACAGACAGACAGACAGACAGACAGACAGACAGACAGACAGACAGACAGACATCGACGTCAAACTTATAACACCCCTTTTTTTGGTCGGGGGTTAATAAACTGCGCAGGTAAAACTAGGGATGCTATAGATATGATATTTCGGATCTGGATACTGATATGGATATAGAAATAAAATTATAGCGGACGCGGATACGACTACGGATATTTAATTATTGAAGTGAAAACTTCCTTTGGCACACCATATACAGATTTTTCGTGGCTTGTGATATGAATTCTAGCGTCACGCTCGGGAATGATAAGAAATATTCGGGTAAACTCGGGACCATGGCCATTGGCCAGCAAGAAATGCGTCAGCATTACTAGATAGCCATGTTCATAACCACTCCCTCTGAATTCACACGCGTATTTTCTAAAGTAAGCTATCGAATTCTGAATTATAAGTTTTCACTTCCATCGGCAGTTCTTATGACTGCCTTTGCCTTATTTCTGCCTTTCGGATTATCCGTTATTTTTATCGGATAGTTTCGGTTACGGATGTTAGATTGAATATAAGTAGTTCTAACAGTCAAAACGGAGCTGAGGAAGATTAAGTTTTACAGTTTTATCACTTGAAAGTCGATTTTATCCGAAACGTGTGAAACGGATACGGTTACGGGTAAGGATACATTTTTATTTCGGATATCCGATAGTTTCGGAGCTCTATAACATCCGTGGGTAAAACCACGGGCCCCGCTACTACATTATACATATTATTTGTAGGACACAAACACGGGAGTAGGTAGCTCTATGTAGCTAGATGAATTTACGATGTTAAAAAGATTCCATAATAAAAATTACCGCTCCCGTATAAAAGCTACGTATAAATCAAATTATTGTGTCGCAGCGCAGGTTCGCTTTCACCTTTGTACAGTATATTAAATTAAATAGGCGTATAAAGGTCCTCGTACCTTACACGTACACTTTTTACCCTACATACAGGAAGGAAGTAATTAATCGCTCATCAAAATTATATAACACGATTCATAATTAGGACAGTTATTTAAAGCAAAGTCTAAAAATGATTTTATGTTTAAGTGCAATTTGCACCTTTAAGTTTTGTTCGAGAAAATACACTTGCTCATAGACTTTTCTTACATTATTGCCCGAGTGATACGAGGCTAGTTTTCCAAGCTAGGGTAGCAAGCTAGTGTAAACTAGCAAGCTAGTATTTCTACTCGTAGCTGCATGTAGACAACGCTACGCAACGCTAGTTTTATCTACACGAAGCTGGAAGTACTTAGCTTGCTATCTTTGTTTGAAAAACGAGCCTCGTGTCGCTCGGGCATTATGCCGAGGTTGGCAATGTGACGTATCTGTAGCAGGTAGGTAAGTATGGGCTGCAACAACAGCTAAGTTTGAAAGTCAATAATACAGTTAAACAAACTTGACGTCTTCATAACGGTGCCAATAGGGCAGTCAGTATGGGCAAAAGCTTGCTTAATTCTTTACTCAAACAAACGATAAAATTAATAGTTTCAGTACGCACGTACATTCATTAGTGTATTACTTAATTTACATTATGATTATTTTTATTATAATTTGCTAGTTAAAGTTAAATGTGGCATAAAACCTTTTTCCAACTAATTCCGTAACAAAACTTTTAGTACAAGATAACAATATACAGTAGAGGAATTATATACATCATAATTGAATACCTATATCCAAATAACATATTTAATAACTTGTGTTTTGTTGGGAATCGCAGTAACATTGCCAAAGCTTGCTCATTGCTCAAAGACAGCTCTGAAAATACTTAATTTGTACCTGTTGCAGCTCAAAATGTTCTTTTGTTTCATCTCAGTGAGAGATTTTTCATTCGAAGCGGGATTGACAGAGGATAGTCTGCCGAGCTTAATTGCAGGCTTCGAGAGAAATATCCGGGGAATTCGAAAGCCTATTTGGATATGACGCTTTGATTCTTTTCAACCTCAGGCTTAAAAGAGGATCGCTATAAATTTAACATGTCTTCATTTCTGTTTCTATATCTATACATACAGAAATCAAGACGTTTGTGGCATCATTGCATCTTGGCTAGAATTTCTAGAATATGTAGGTTTCTATACGTTTTGATGTATATTTTTTCAATTCCAAAACATATACAAACTTGTGACATGATTATGTATTGGAGCCATTTCTGATTAATTATCTGGCTTCCATATTACAAGCTTTGCTTAGTTTGGGATCAGGTGGTTTTGTGTGTGATACCCATCAATATTTTTTGTTCGTTCGTCCGTTCGTTGTGAAAATCTAGGGGGGAGGCCTATGTTCAGCAGTGGACGTCTTGCGGCTAATGATGATGATGATGTTTGTTATTGTTATTGTTGGGACGTTGGGCTCTTGCAGGCCGGAAACTCATCTTATTTTAAAAATCCTTTCGGTCTGCCTGGCCGAGCAAAATGTTGGCGTACCTTCTATTTATAAACATAGTTTTAAGCCCTCACTATTCTTCACAACACTAGTATTATCAATTACAGGATATTCACCGTGGTTAAATGGCCGCTCGAAATCCCAATACTTCGGTGCAGTTTCATGCACCATATTCACGGATGAAATATAGGAAACTCACTCCAGCATTTCACTATCTTTCATATTATGTAATTGTTAATGTATATTTTGATTCTGCGTAGTATGTCAGATGTTTATTCCAACTGAGCTTATTTTTCAATATAAACCCGTTTGAATCAAGGTGTTCAGTTTAATGTTTCATTTATAATTAAGACAATAGAACTCTACTGTTTACATATACATATAATAAACAACTAAGTAGAATTCCGCCCTGGCCAATTAACTGGCAAACAACGCAGAGCCCAAATTGCGCTAGAAAGTTCAAAGTTGCACAGTTTTTTGTTTTCGCAAATTTTCAATTCCAATGCATGGTTTGTTATGTTCTGTGTAGGCCTACAAAAATGGTAAAGTTTGCGTGCATTTCTGATTTTTTGAAACTATTGTTAGATGGTCTTCTCGAACGATTCCAATATCTTATAGCGTTACGCATAATATAACATAATTATTTTTGTAAAAGTTTTCCCATGTCTAACTTCCTTGCATAAGGCGTATTTACGTGCATTGTGTAAAAGCTATTTTTCTCAATTCAATTTCTGCTTGTTCTCGTTGTAACTCAACTGACTTGTACATTACCAAAACTGTTATGTCACGGTAAGTAGCGCCGTTTCAGACACTTTGGAATCTATCCAAGTGTTATACCACTAGCCCAACTTATCTAGACCTCTCGTTCTATTCAGTTTCGTTTAGCTTAGTTTACAATTTTCCCTGATTAAGACATGTTCAGAGGTCAGATCGCGCTGGCGAGGGAGCACTCAAGACAATGTCAAGTGTGAGTGGTCTAGTGTGACGTATTGTCCGTTTCCGGGCCGTAAATATGGAAGTTAAAACGTTAGTTAGAACACGAAAGGAAATTGTTTTCAAAAAACAAAACAACGAGGGACTACGAGTATAAGAGGAAAACTGTTGTTTTGTTTTGGTCTTACTGATCTGATACACTGATAACAAAAGGAAATTGATACTGTAATATATTATCAGACAACTTTTCTTCTTGAGGTACTGTATACCGTCACTCAATTGAGTTACAGGGCATCTTATGCTACGTTTGCCAATTCACAGTATCCACTCTAAGATATGTCTACCCCAACGGCTATCGATCCAACGACAAATATGATCTGCCCGCTACTAATTCAGCTTGGAAATACCTTGAGCTATATCGATAACTTCGGTTCCTGTAACGGATGACTTATTTCGGACACAATCCCTCAGAGAAATTCCAAGCATAGCTTGTATCATGTGAGCCAAGGGCAAATTCAGAAGGAAGGGGTCACGGGGGTCATTTCATCTTAGGTTTTCCAACCCCTAGGTGAGCCACTAATTAACACGCGCGTACGCCTTTGTCGCGCAGTCTTGTGAATTGACCACGACTATGTGAATATATTCGTAATATTAATAGCAAATAAAACAAAGAATACCAATTACATTAACTTTAGTCCATGTATGCACGGTCACTGTACCAATATCAATAAATATTTTACAATTAAAAAGATGTAATGTTCTAGATGATCAAATGATTAACTTTATACTCTGTGGGCCATACTTTGTGATTAATTCAAATTATTTAATTCAAATAAAGTATAAAAGATGGTTTGCTAATAATTATAAAAATAAGAGAAGATGAAATAAGTTATATTATTAACTGCTATAAACTATTTGTTTTTGCAGCTCATAATATTACGACGAAATTAGGAAACTAAACTAATGCAAGCGTCTTTTGCGTGACACCCCTACACCAAAAGGCTTTTATTTGTAAAACAATGAATTTAGTTTAAAAAAAATAGATAGTCTAAAGTCTAATACTTTACCTACTTCACGTTTTAATCCGATTTTTTTAAATTTATTTTGTTGATGATAAATGAAGTTTTATATGCATGGTAGAATGGCTACGGATGCACAGAAGCGTGTAAAGGTTTAGGGTGTTTTCTGTCACGTATATTTAAAGGGTTCATTACAAATCGCATTAGAGGAATCCTGGCAGGCGTGGCACCCGAGCGATCTCCGTTTACAAGATACGTGTGAAAATTAGATTTACCGTTCTCGCACCTCCTGATGACAAATATCACATAAACCATCTCCAAAGCTACCTCAGGGAACATCTTCTAATTTAAAAGGAAAAAGCATTATGGAAACGATTTCACGCCGGTATAAACTTACGCTTTGCACCTTTTTGATGGAAAATAGCAGGGATCTCTAAAAACATAATTTGGTATGTAATTACGACATTTTCTACTAGGGTGGCGGCTCAGGGTTGTCTGAGTGGTTGTTTCGACGGTTTTCCTGTTACTCATCAAACACTCTTGGCCTTTTTTTTTTCAATTCAAAATTACAGTGCTAAATTTTGTGGTCAAGCATGTGATAGCCCAGTCGTTTAAATACTAATGTGGTAGTACTCTTTGTGGAATCTGTCTGAGAAAGTATCACATCTTTGTTAGTTATTGTACCGCGAAGCAATTTTGTGATAATATTACTGTATTCCGATTTGAAAACCAATGTTTCTAGAGAAATTACAGGACTAAGAGACGAATCAAGCAATTTGTAGTAGCGCTTTGGACTCTTCAAATGGAAATACCTGCGTGGTACTGTGATGTTATGGGCAGGCGTGTTTGCCACCAAATAAACATATGATTTTGATTTACATTTATTTCTTAAAATTTACTTTTCCGGTACGAACCTGCAAGCAGAAGACTAGCTATTACAAGAATTGTCCAATACACGTACTAGTACAATACAATACAATTATTGTACATATAGGTTTGTTTTGTATCGTATTACAATTCCATTAATTGATTGGTCTCAATACACGTAAACAACGGTGTACATGTATTGTGACACCGTGCCATCAGCGTGTTTGTTCACTCAACGAGCAATTTAATTACCTTATTCTAGATTAATTAACATTTTGTCAAGCAATTGAGCAAGGAAAAAAAATCATTAAGTATTTTTAACATGATAACGTCTAATAAATCGATGAACGCCGGCTGCATGCACGAAAAAGTGTCCTGTTATATCCCGTTACGCTCATTTTATGCTTGCGCCGCATCTACCAACGTTTTGTTATGACGTCCCGTTAAACTATTTAAAGACAAACTATTTACAACCGACTTTACAAACAACCACATTTTTTTTAAGCCATTTTTGACCACCAAGTTCGATCAGCAGTATTACAATAAAAAAATTATCTATCTTGACTCTACGACTCAAAGTGATTTGTCATGAATTATCAACATAAGGTGATTTAATTATTTTATATGTAAAACCTATTTGTATCTCAAAATAATCAATTAAATAAAAACATATTGTTTCTGTTTACAAATAAAACTCAAGTTAATTATTCATACTTGATATTATTACTGTTGGAAACTTAATTTGAAATTTTATAAAAAGCTTACTTCAGACTTAGCAAAAAAACAATTCAGGATTCAGTCGAGCATAAAAAATATACAAGTCTATTTATAATTTCAACAAAAAACGGCGTCCAATTTGTGCGGGTGACGTAAAGCATCAAGAAAGCCGCAATCTGAACAATATACTGAGAATAAAGCAAGAATGAGCGCGTATATGTGGCAGACACATATCAAACATCTCGATAAAAAAATAACAAGAAAAAGTTTGTCCAACGTCAATGCTGTAACCTACTAGACCCACGAATGGTCCCGTCCCCTTTTTGCTAAGCCAACAAGAGTTTCTATCAAAATGCTAGTAGATATTTCTTGTGTCGTCAGATAGTTGAAGCAGTGTCTGGTTTAGACAAGAAAGGCCATTGAAGACAGTATCGATAGGAAAAAAGGGAAAAATCTCGAGTAAGTACATTATCAATTGAACTCTATAGATATAAATGTATCCGCAATAGTTATGCAAACATTTTTATGATGATAACTTTTTTTTCGATTGATTTTTATAGAGTTTCTCAATATGGTTTAAAATTTTTGTTTTGTTCATGACCCTGTTTGCTGCCTTATTTATAGATCAAAAATCTAAACCGATTTAGTTTAATATATTTGTGTACATGAAAAACTTAAGCAAATAAATTTACATATATAACAAGATAATTAAAAAAAAATTTGTTTGTCCAATTTTTATGTCAAGTGTTGTCCAATTGTTTGTTTAATTAAATTATTAAAGTCGATTGTTTTCTTTCAAGGAGCAACAATACATGTGCATGTGCTCAAAACGTATGCATTATCTTATTATTCGTCACTAGCGGCCCGCCCCGGCTTCGCACGTGTACATACACACACACACACACCCTTTTTTTGTATCGGGCTTAAAAAAAATGTAAAATTATAAAGGGAGTTTGAATTTTTTTTATGATTTTTTTTATTAATGTTTTTTTGTATTTTTTATTTTAAAATTTTATACATATATAATATTATTTACAAAAAAAATGCCATTAGTTTTAGTGAGTCAGAACTTCCCGATATTTGAAGTAGTTTTATTTTGTGGCAGCAAAATAAATTGATTTTCAGGAGCTCCGACACGTGGGCCAACATACAGTTGGCCATGAGTGAAACATTCTTTTCGTAGGTCGATCCCTAATAATTCGAAGGTTTGGCCCTGGGACTTGTTAATAGTTAACGCGAAAGATGATTTCACCGGAAACTGAAGTCGTTTAAAAGGGATTGGCAGATCAGTTGGAATCATCGGTATCCTCGGTATATGAGCTAGTTGACCAGCTGCTGGGCCAGTGATAACATTTTGTTCAGCAAGCCGCTGCGAACGCTCGATACTTGACTCTCTAGTACGCGATTGCGACGCGTATTCTCTCCGATCAAGGCGATTTTCAGTTTCTGATGAAGATTCCTCATTACGCCGTATTTTTATTGCCCTCGCCTGGGAACTATGTTTAGAAAGTTGATATCTTGATCTTTTGGCATTTTAGGGCATTATAAAATGAAAATAGAAGGAAATAAATAATTAAACAGGCTTTTACTAAATTTTTGCTTATTGAACTATATGAAGTACTAAGCTGTTTGAATAATTAAAATATAATATTTATTATCAGGTAAGTAGTAGGTACTTATTGAAAGAAAATTAAAAATATGGGCGCAGAAAACTACCTTTACTAAATTTTGCTTAAATTTTGAACAGGAATGAATACCCTAAAATACTACTATAAGCAGTTTGAAAAGTTACATTAAAATATAATATTTATTATCATATACTTGTTTACCTACGAAATGAATTTAAAGCGAATTCAAAAATTTTCAAGCTAAAATCATACGATCACGCACACGACCGCTGCGTAGGAGCCGATCGCGCGAGTGAGCCGCGCGGCACTTTATTTTATTACATTGACTCGCGACACTTTTGTAGATAATGATGAGTTCTGCAAAGTCGTAGTAAATGATTTTGTTCTATCATCAATAGTTTTCGCAGCGCACGCGACGTAAGGAATTTTTCAGGTCTTTTTTTTAACACCTTATGTTACATTATTGGAGTTTTAGTAAGGATTCCTAAATTTATTTTAAATATTATATAGCCTATGTTACTCGGGGATAATGTAGCTTTCCAAAGGTGAAAGAATTTTTGAAATCGGTCCAGTAGTTTCGGAGCCTATTCATTACAAATAAACAAACAAACAAATCTTTCCTCTTTATAATATTAGTATAGATGTCACTTATTGGATAAGAAACTAAGATATAGTTTATGTGCCAAGGGTTCAAAGACTGTCGCGTCTTTGATTCAATAAAAAGGGCCATAAATTTTATGTCAGTTTTTTGCGCATACGACATGGAGACAGCAGGTTTTTGTGATCTATAACGAGGCGATGGGCCCTTAAGTAGTACAATGGGAGGCTATTGTCGCTCTATAATGTTGTTTGTTCAGTCTTAGTTTATAGACGATCGATATTTTGGGAATCAGGTTACTGAAATAGACAAACAATACTGTGATATGACATTGACTTCGATTTCAGAAAAACAATTACCTCAGATATCGGATAATATGGTTTACGTCATAATACTATATCAAGTCACACACAAACATATGCAATTCAACACCTATTACATACACTTTGTGATTTAGTTATAAAGTAAATAAGTAAAGCAAAAAATCAGAAAAAAGTTGTCCACCAACAGAATATATAAATTGAATCGTCGTGTAGTGAAATACATTATTATAGAATATTTTTTTTTTTTTTTTTAATATAAATTTTATAGATATAATCAGCCCCCATTCGTCCACTGCTGGACATAGGCCTCTCCAATAATACGCCACTCAGCCCGATCCTCGGCTTTACGTTTCCAACCGCTGCCAGCTGCCTTACCTATATCGTCATTCCACCTAGTCTCAGGGCGTCCTACACTACATAGATACTACATAGATACATATCTGTAAATGTAAAAGTTATCGCTGTCCGTAACAATATTATTTCTGCATCTTCACAAGTTATGCAAGATTTCACCATTAGCAGTTCCCACTGTTGGGAATCGCGACTTTCACCACAAGGAGAAAGTCAAGGTCACAATAATTCATCATGCTAGTCGGTTGCGGGTTACCGGATAATCTTCCTCCGGGCCCTCTAATAAAGTAATTCTTGAGATATTATACCGATATCATCACGATATTTTTCTTTCATCGTTGATGTGGTTTTCTAAACTTGTGGTGAAGAAAAATGCTCATACGACCTCACGGTAATGAAAGCGAACGTTCTAATAATTTTAAGTTATCTATTTACTTAATATTATTAGGTAATTTATTGTGAATTTTAATGGTTATTGCATCCAAAGTGGAACAACACAAAGCCAGTGCGGATGACTAGATTCATTTTATATTTTGTCATTCTAGTTGTATCGCTTTGCCTGTTACTTTTATAAATATTTTGAGCTGAGTTTGAGCGATGTACAATCAATAAATCATTTATTGCATAGCACATAGTTAACAAAACACAAGTAAGCTAAGCATTTACTCTATAAGGGCATGGCAATATATAACATGGTTATAGAAGAAATTATTCCGTTTACGGAGACCAATATTCACGATAGTCAAAGAACAAACAAAAAAACATTTTTCGGTTTAATTTCAACCCAAACCTCATTCTGCAGATTCGTTGGGCAAGTTATACTGGCGAGTCATAGTAAGTGACTTATTGGTTTTCGTAAACACAGCCCTATAATAATGAAGTTTACAAACGGCAGACTTTAGTTTAGGAAATGAGTAATTGTCGGGTTATTTATTACCAAACACTTGTGCTCTGTTCGGTGAAGTAGAATTTCATTACAGTTATTACTCTAAGAGAAATCCTTGCGCCTAGTATTATTTTTTGTACATTGAAATTACCTTGTTTCTAAAACAAGATTAGGGAAAGAAATTATTGGTAAAAATTACATCGACCTCTTCAACTTAGAAATAAAAGAACAACACCAAAATTAGTTCGTTTTTCTTTTTTTAACTTTTATAGGTTTACACTTGACCGCCATCTCGCCCGATGTTAAGCGACGATGCGGTCTACGATGGAGCGTGTTTAACTAAATGAAACCGATTTACTTTCGATTTGAAGACACCGAGATCGTTATTATTATATTTAGGAGCTACAAAGTCACAAAAATAAACAAACAGTGCATCGGCGATACGTTAAACTTCTAATATTGTTTTATTTATGTTGGGAATAAAAAAGCATTACGTAAAAGTTCCAAAGCTATTTTCTTTATTTTTACTTTCCCCTCGCTGTTTAGACCTGCGTTAATGAAAACGCTACGTTTTAGTGAGAGTATGTTAACAAATAGCTGCTGGCACTTAGACCCATCTATTTAGTAGAACAATGCAACCTTAAGTGTACGGTGAGAGCGCCCATCTAACTGGCCTTATAAAATGTACTCGGATCTAAGAATGGAAAGTACAATGTCTGAAACTGGAGGTTAGATTGAGTTAGCTCATTTTTACTTTGTAGCTATATTGAAAACATGAAGTAGTATATTTATGTTTCTTATTTAGTAAACTAGCGGTATTTTAACCTTTAAAACATAGCCAGAACAAAGACAAAGTAAACAAAATATTAATGTTATGTAACGTTCATACGATTTATTCGACATCATTTACCTGTTATGCTTATTTAACGTTTGCTATAATCATAGATTGATAGATTCTTGCCATCATAAATTTCTGTGATATTTTTAATTTAATAAACACATATTTTAAATATTTGTCAAATATACGTTTTGATTTTCATAATCATACTATGTTGTTTCAATAAAAGCTAAGAAAGAAGATTTGTAATAAATAAAGTTTAATTATGTCGAAATTTAGGTAAATATAAAAAATATTTACATAACGAAGTCAAATTTAAACAATCGCAGCAAAATCTTGTTGCAAATCAAAAGACTTGCGATTATCGTAGCTCCGTAGCACAGAGCTGCCACGTAGCACGGAGTTACGCCGTTACGTAGCGTCGGGGCACTAATCGCTACAGAGATTAGTGCCGAGTCGGCTATTGTTGTGTATTTCATTATGGGATTACTTATACTGAATGCAGTCTCAGTGTTGGACAATTGCTTTGTTTAATTAATTATTTGATTGATTAATATGTTATATTAATTTGTTGTTACAACTTTCATAGATCGTTTGGGATTTTATTATTTTGTTGTGCAAATATTAATAGAACATTAGCGCAATATATTTTTTTAAACATTTTGGAAACAATTCTGGCAGTCAGAATAGAAATTTGTATCTACGGCTTAGGACACAATCTACGAAGGGGAAAAGTTTTATCTGTCACTGTCAAACTTATACGCAATAATTTAATTAATTTTATCGGAAGAACAAAAATCAATTTCTGCACAAAAAACTTTTATGCAATAATTTAATTAATTTTATCGGAAGAACACAAATCAATTTCTGTTTGAAAAATTAAACTGACACTCAAATACGTAAATTTCATAGCATTGTGAAACCAACTAAACATACTGACATCATTGATGTATGCAAATAATTGATTTTCGTTGATTTTTCGATCTCCGCAAAATCGATTTCAACATAAATTATTTGGGACCAACTCTGGAAAATTCTGGGGAAAATATGATCTACAGAGCAAGTAAAAAATCATCAAATGAAGCCATCGCGTGACATATGTGCATATAAAAAAACGTACGGCCAAATTGAAATCCTCTTCCTTTTCTTAAATTTGTTAAAAATGAATATGCAACAGCAGTGTTTTAGGACTCAAACCATGTCAATTTCCTTTCTACGTTTATATTTAAAATGATGTATGACGTAATAATAGTATGTATTAAAATGGCGTATGTATATAAGGAGAGGCCTACGCTGCAGAGGCGACTACAACTCATACTCTATAAAAGAATATATATTTATTGTTTAGTAAAAACACTATGAAAAACTAATTATCTTAAATATAGGTTTAACTAATTTATTCGTCAGATTTGTAGTAGAAATAAAGACAATTTTTAATTTTTTATAATTAGTATGTACATAAAGTCTTGTCAGTTTACAATAAAAATATACGATAACTTAAAAAAACTCATAATAGTAATTTACAATACAATAGCGAATAGGAATAATTATTTTTATAGCTGTTATTATATTTAGTTAAATATTCGACTATACTTAAAGTATGGTATTATATAAAAATAATTACTACTGCATATTAATTTTAACCGACTTCAAAAAAAGAGAAGGTCCTCCAATTGGTTAAATGTTTTTTTTTAATGGATTCCAATTGTGATTGGATTTTGATGTGTGGGTTTTGGAATAGAAGCAAAAAACTAAAGTTTTCTTTCAGGCATTTAGAAGAAGTAACGTAGTGCCAGATTCTTACTAAATTTAGTCTAGTGTCTGACTTTAATTAAATTCGGTTTTTTTATTTCTTCGGAGAAAAAAAATTATTACTTAAAACTAATTATAAGTAAAATTGATAAGTCATTAAACGTTTTATGTAAGTAAATATTGTTTAAATTAAGCAAAAATCATTAACAATATTACTAAAGTTGTTTTCTTGTTTGAAAACATCAAAGCTACGTCCCATAGACAGCCCCATTAAATATTATCCGCTCCATTTTTCGGGTTCAAACAGAATTTCAATTCCACGACAAAGTTTCATATTTTTAACTGTCGAAAATAAGTACAACATTTTTTATTCAATATTTTTTCATATATACATAATTCATTTTGATTTCACGATTTACTCACTCACAATGAAAATGCTATGCACTAAGAAAATTTTAATGAGCTGTGTTCATTCACAAGTTGATCAAACTATTTAGGATTTTTAAATTATTTTTTTTTAATAAATTTCGTATTCTCTTAAAAAATACAATCAAACCATGAATAATAGAGGTATACTTGTAGTGGCATTTTATCACTGTGTTTTTTTTTCTTACGTAACTATTATTTGTGCTTAACGATTAAAAATACAATGAAAGTGATAGGATGACAATTGCTTAGCATAGCTTAAAATTTATTTAAATCTTTGCACTATTTTGTGTTAAAATGTAACTTTTCGTTGTCGCCGTCTCCGTTAAACGGCCATAATTACGTAACGGAGCTGTAACGACGTAGAGCTGCTACGTCGTAGCACTAATTGCTACGCAACTCGTAGAGGGCGTAGGTTAATTGCTACGCCGCCTTTCTGCGGACCGTGTGGCCTAACGATTATATTCTGTGTGGATATGGTCCTTTCAAACTCAGCCTAAATATTCATAAAGACTTATCTCGACAAAAAAATGCCCACCTATGTGTATTTGATCTAAGTCACACCTTAAGCACACAAAACATTTAAATGAGAGCATATTTTCTAAAAATACATTAAACTAGCATCGCCCTGCGATGTTACCCACGTAGTTCCATTAGTTCCCGTTTTCTTTCGGTAAAAAATAACCTATAAATATGTTCTTCCACACTGTAATATATCTTCCTAATTTCAGCCCGATCCGTTCAGACGTTAAACGTGATTGAGCAACAAACATCCAAACATTGAAATTTATAATATTAGTATGATTAGCCACAAAAACATTTTATACTATGGAATTGATCCTTCTCACTTGTACATGGTATTCTATACCTTGTTAGAACTACATAGTAATTTTTAAAATAATTAATAGAAACTATTTCTTTGATTATATTATAAAATCACGTTCGAGTTTTAATCGATCCAAATTGAACTCCAAATATAGACAAAAAAATTTTACAAATCAGTTCGTCCAGTCTCACACTTTATTTTTCATCAGGCAACAAGAACTCGAGAGAAGATTCTTATCAACAGAAAATACATTTTGTAAATTTTATGGAATTTACATGACGTAAAATATATACTAAAATCAATTTCCACTCGGCGATATTTAAAAAAATGTGAAGAGAGACGATTTTCTTAGCATTCCATGGATTCACCGTGCGGGTGCCAGGTCCATCGTGTGGCAGAGAGAAAAAACCCGAGTAGACCCCGAGACTTGTGACTCGGGCGTAGGTTTAAGGGGCCCTTTCTGACGTACATCAACACTCTCCTTCACTACTCGTTTTTCTCTCCCTGCCCAGCCAAATCTGATATGAGCCTACTAGTGCAGCTTTAGATACTCGTTCTAGTATAGAACTTACTGCACTTCTGGATAAGCCAAGGTCTTTCAGCAGGTTATAGAGAGATTTGCTGGTATACCTCTCGCTCCTACTTCTACACCGTATAAACTAACTACATAGCCGTTTTTTGTTAATTCGTTTAGGAGGTCGTAATACTTATTTAATACTTATTTCATATGCGATTTCAAAATTCGTAAGATTTTCCAGCACTAACCAGATTTTCCGTGTACTGAGCTAAATACGATGATAGTTTTATTTTCCGAGTTTCTCGGGAACCAACGGGAACGGCAACCAGGTCACAGAGCTCTCGTCTCGATGGACTTAGACAAATCTCGTTTTCAGTTTTGCTAACGGTATTTAGCTAAGCAAAATTTTATTGCATCAACTTAAACTCTGCCTTTAACCTGTACTGATAATGAAAGAAAATTCTTACTTATGTCATAACTTCGAAAGGTGGAATGTTAATTTTATAATATAATCAAAGAAATGTTTTCCAATATTATTTTAGAAATGACGTAGTTCCAACAAGGTATAGAAAACCATGTAACAAATGAGGAAGATTAATTCCATAGTATAAAATTTTGTGGATAATCCTACTAATATAATAAATGTAAAATTTTTGGATGTTTGTTGCTCAATCACGTCGAAACGTCTGATCGGATCGAGCTGAAATTTGAAACACAGATTGTTGTCTGGAATAAAAGATATGCTACTTTTTATCAGTATTAACGGGAAAAATATATATTAGTTTCATATGTTTATGTAATCGTTAAATAATCGTTTTGTCATTATGTTAGCAGAAGATGCGGTGTCCACAGATTGAGTGTCGGATTTAACTATTTGATTTTTTTCATTTTTTTTTGTTTCACAAATTTATTTTAACAAATTTTAGGTATGTCAACCATAAAACAGTGTAGATTGAAGTTTATGTAACTTGCGTTGAATGTGACTTTCCACCTGCCATGTGATATAAATTGATGGATTCATTTTGCCCCGCTACTTATCAGCCAATGCTACTCCTCTGTGTTGGGAAATCATAGGAGAACCACGTGACATGTTTTCAGCTTGGCGCAAATATCCACCCAAATATTGCCCAGTTCTTTGAATGTAAATATGAAATTTAAATTTAAATTAATAGAAAGTATAACGACTTATTACATTATTTGACTTTATTAGCCATTTCAAAAGATTTCCCATCGGCTTGACTATAGAAACTTTAACTCCCTTAGGTAATGAATATTCTGTAATAGACTGCAGGCCCGTGAACAAAATTTATGGGTCATCTGATACAGCAGGAGACCTATGTAGGATGATAGAAGGGTACAAAGTAATAAGATTGAGCACTATGCCGTCACTTGTAAGCTGTCCAACTGAGTGCAGTTGAAGAAGGGGGGTTCTAAACCTCGATCATTTCTCCTTCTCGCATGATTTTTGTACGGCATTGCGAAATAATGTATTAGAAGAGGTATTGAAACTGTATGGAACCAAAGCCGAACATAATCAAATGATCAAACTTACTCTGTAAATCGTCGGAAAATCATGTTTTTTTTTCACAAACTAACAATAAGAGTTTTAAAATTTATAATTTTTGTAGTTTCAATACCTCTTCTAATCTATTATTCCGCAACGCCGTACAAAAATCATGCGACAACGAGAAATGATCGAGGTTTAGAACCCCCCCTCTTCAACAGCACTCAGTTGGACAGCTTACAAGTGACGGCATAGTGCTCAATCTTATAACTTTATACCCTTCTATCATCCTACATAGGTCTCCTGCTGTATCAGATGACCCATAAATTTTGTTCACGGGCCTGCGGTCTATAATACTCTCTTAGCACTTCTGGTTTTAGATTTCCTATTTAAACTCAAAGTAATACTGTGAAGTTTCCAGTTAAGACTTTAGTAAGTGGATAATTCTCCATTAAATTTAGATTGGTTGGTTATTATCGATTCAAAAGGTTGACTGACTGTAAATTTACTTTATTAGAAGTAATTGTGGGATAGCGAAATTTGAAAAATGTAAATTATTAATTAGAAATCGTTTTAAATATCACTTAAAAATGCTTCTTAAATCAGTTGGTTATTAGTCTCTGTTAGTTATTTTAATTAGTTCGTAGGCCATATTGTCGCACTACTAGACAAAAACCTTCCTTCTTACCCTTCGTCCATTTGATTATAATTTAGTTTCTGCAACAATTTAAAAAAAAATCGTGTGTTTTTAACGTATTATACCGATATTATAACGATAACAGTTATGCTTCTAGCCCTATTCGACTCTAGGCTCGATCGTTTTTATAAAATTGGGTGATATAATACATAAGAGATGGACATAAAAAAAACTATAATAGATTTTTATTAGTAGAAATGATATGCTAACTTATGTTCTAACAGAAAACTAATCAAACATCCTATTTTTTTGTGCCATAGATAGTCTTTACAATATGAGAAAATTTAAGTACATATTTTCTTTTAATTTAAAAGATTCTTAATTTTTGATACATTAATAGATTTTTTAAATCAATTTATGATTAATAAATAAAATAATTCAATATAATTGGTGAAATCAACACTATTGCGCTCAGATCTTTTTTTTTATTCACGGAAATAATTTAAATAAGTTGAACAAATTGCGTACAAGTTTTGACAAATAAATAAGTTTAACACGCCATCACTATTTCATATTTTTTTTCTTTTACATAAAAATGTATTTTATACTTGAATAATATATATAATTAAATAAATTTTTAATTGGACTACTATTACATTATATTATATTGAAAAATGAGAAAAGTTGTGGTAAAATAATTAAAATGAAGCTTGATTTTTTAAAACTACATTAATTTAAATCGGTTGATAAACTTACCGACGCTCACTATAAAACCACAAACGCTTGCAATGCATAATACAGTTCACAAAACTTTCAACTATTCTAATATCCTAAAGAGTTATTACTCGACACACACTTTCACTAATTCGCTGTATCCATGAGTAACTTTGAGGGCAGTGATAGTGACAGTCATTTCGCGCGGGAGGGTCGTGCGCGTGTCATAACGCGCTGGGCATAACGTCCGTCTTTCTTCGCAGCCGGGCGCCGACTGACGCACGGATGTAGGATTCTAGGGTTGCCATGTACTCCCTCTACCGTGCAAGATTTACCGCGCAGGTTTTTGAAATAAATCATACTTCTCGTTCAATCATTGACAGAATAAGATTTTAGAAATTTTTAACATACTGGTTCATTATACTTTGATTTTGTTTTTTTTACAAAATAATATACAGAAAAAGTAAATAGTAGAGCTTTCCGAACTCACAAATAAATAATTAGTTTATTTGATATGAACCGTAATTGAAAATTACTTTACAAAACGTAATTACTCGAAAAATTCTGAAGAGAAAACATTAACAAATCTAAGAAAATCACAAGTATGTTTCACCTTATTAAATCAAATCACAAAATCAAAGTACTTTAGGTTTCATATTGCTTAAAGGGAGCATTTTTAAGTACATACAAATTAAATTCTCAACAAGTTAATTGTTCCCCGAATTGTGGGAAAGCCGTGCCTTTGAGGGATGTAGGGGTATATTTAGTGTTGCCCGCGCATGCGCTCTGAATGCCCCGCCCTGGCCGGGTGGTGGCCGGGCGCTCAAACTTTGCTTGATAAGCTGTTCATAAGCTCCATATTCGTGTAGCACATGTTTAAGTATAATATAAAAATCTGCATTCCTAAAAAATACTTTTCGATTAGTTGAATTCCATTTTTTAGGACAGGAATAATATTGATTATAATTTTTAATTATTGTAAGATTTACACTTGACCTCCATCCCGCCTGGTGTAAAGTATAATGCAGTTTAGTATATACTACGTTGGCTATCCTAAAGAAGGCATCACTATGTTCAAATCATGAATGTTCAAAAGGGTACAAATTAGAAATGTGCCCGACCACCGGGACCTTTTAGACATTAAGCCCGATGTACAAAGCTGGACATTTTTCCTATTTATAGCATGTTGTATATATATTTAAGTCTTAAAAATATTTAGAATTTTAATATTGTCAATAGTAAAAAATTATGAGTGTAGTTCATTCAATCGATTTATTGTTTACCACGCCCTTTTTAGGATAAGCCTGCACTAGTAAGATTATGTGAAAGTTTCAGTAAATATTCGAAACATGTGACAGACCAGACGTGCTCTGCGGTTTTAGCCGCGTATTTCTAGGCCGTTCCCGTAATAATCCTGCGAAGAAAATTAGACTATCTGCAAAAGCAAAAACCAATGAAATGTCGTAATTTTGCAAGCAAACTATAATGAGACTGTTCTCAATTTCAAATCGATTGATTCAGCCATTGTAACTTGTTAACATCCAAACTTTCACATTTAAAAGATTATATAGAAACACTAAAATGTTCGATAGCTTCTCAAACTGAACTGAAAATTTCAAAGGATTTTTTTTTTTATTTTTAATTTTCAAAAATAGTTTACTTACGTAACCATTTTATAGAAGTCAATTGGCAAAACATTGTATTATATTAATAAATCAGATATCAAATCCAATTCACAAATAACAATACATTTTAACGTGATCCCGCAAATTCCATTGCATTTATTTCGTATCATCAGATTTCTGCTTTGATAACAATTATTATCAAAACGGGAATAATAATTTCGGTGCCAATTTCATATCTCAAATTACGTTTCACCCTCATCCCTGCCGTCTAATTTTAGCAGTAACATCTACCTATAAAGAAATGCAAACTTTACGTCACTGATAGCATTTTTGATGAGATGAGTCGGAGCGTTCGACAGTCTCTCTTCAAAGTTTGCCGACCATCAAAATTCCCATAAAATTGTGGAAAATGCCTCCGCTGTAAACACCGAGATGAGATTATTAAAAGGCCGCACTCATCGTGTTTGTTTTTTTTAAATAACCGTAAACTGTAAATATCTGATTAGGGGTTGCTTATTCACCGTGAAACAGCTTTCAATGTTGAGACAATTTTTTTTTATAATATTGGTTGTACGTTTTTTTTTAAATACTATATATGTGTTAAATCAGCTACCTGGCTTCCATGTCAATAGCTCTAGTTGGGTCTAGATATGGCTTTATGTGGAAAAATATCGACCAAGACTTATTGAATACCTACGAGACCTACGAGAATCTCCATTGAAACTACATGGTTGTTGCGTTTGGTTTTTAGCCCCCGACCAAAAACGGGGTGTTATAAGTTTGACGTCGATGTCTGTCTGTCTGTGGCACCGTAGAGCTCAAACGGTTGGGCCGATTTCGATGCGGTTTTTTTTTTTGAAAGTTAATATCCATGCGAATGTTCGTGTGAATGTATCCGCCTCCACAAAATGGCGGCAAATATATTTCTTTACAATCTACCTCAATATGGGTATCAAATGAAAGGGCTTGACTAGTAAAATACTATACACTATGACAAATTTCAAATCCAAGATGGCCGCTTCCACAAAATGGCGAAATACATTTCTTTTTCACAACTCCTTTAATATGGGTATCAAATGAAAGGGCTTGACTAGTAGAAAGTTGTACAGATAACAAATCTAAGGTAGTCGGGGGTTAATCAAAATTTTTAATTTTGTTCTTGTTTATGTTTACATATAATATAACAATTATATACAAAAATAATTTATTAATTAATACTATAAATGTCAAGGTTTGGATGTTTGTTGCTCAATTACGTCGTAATGTATGAACGAAACTACTATCAGCCACTTTTCTCCGAAACTATAAGAGCTATACTATTGAATCTTGGTAAGTAGATGTATTGTGTGAACTACATTAAGATTTTCATACAAAATTAGAAAAAAAAAACAATAAACCTGAGGGGTGTCCCATACCTAGAACTGAAACTCAAAAAAAATAACCCATCAAACCATACGTGTGGGTTATCTATATGGATCTATGGATAAGTGTTCAAAAATGATATTGAGGTTTCCAACATATTTTTTTTCTACTCTGAATTAATAGTTTGCGCGAGAGACTCTCGAAAGTGTTCGAAAGTGGCACTGTACCACTTTCGAACCCCCTGTAACTTCAAAAATAAGAGAATGAAAATATAAAATTAAACTATCAACGAAAATTGGTTTGAATGAGATCTATTAAGTAGTTTTATTTTAATACGTCATAAATACACTATTGTTACAACACTGATTAAAGTAACAACGAACCACAAGAATTTTTATATTATGTTACTTGCTGCTACGGAAACCTTCATGGGCGAATCCGACTCGCACTTGACTACTTTTATTTTATACGTCCGTGACTACAGATACCTTAATACTACGGAAATGAAATTGTGGACAGAGGTTAGTCTATTTATTTTTCCTGGTAGCTGAATTTGCGGCTGTTTTGATGACGTATTAGGGTTTGCTATCGTTCTGCGTTTGGGGATCGAAATTGAGCAAAATTATTCTATCAATCAATAAAAATTGTAAATACCACCATCAAGCTAACCAAGCTTTACCTATCGTAAGCTTATAATTTACACATTAATTACCTACCCCTATTAATTCTCTTTACCCCCTAGCCGGGATAGCTCCACCAAAAGTCCGCATCTGTTCTGTAGAAAAAGGAAAACAAGATACTGACATCAGGCACCCCCTCTACAATGCAAATATCTCAAATACACGCCTCAAGAGTCGCAAAAGCTTTCTTGGTTGTCCAATGGTACTGCCTGACCCACCCAGAGAGTCACTCAGAGAGCTAGCCCCAGGTTGCAACCTAGCGTGGCCCACGTGGAAGTTACTAAACCGACACCAGACCCAACTGGGCCGCTGCAAAGTTAATATGGCAAAATGGGGATATTCTGACGCAAATAAAATCCTGTGCGACTGTGGTGCCACTCAGACTATGTAGCACCTGCTGTCATGCCTGCGGTGTCCAACCAGCACCAGAATTGACCTAATGGATGCCTCGATACTAGGAGTCACAGTTGCGGAATACTGGGCAGCACAAATTTAAAAACTCACACAAAAAAATAGACAACATCATCGACACGAAGAAGAAGAATTTACACATTCACGCGTTTCCTTATAAACTGACGGTATTTTTAATTTTGTTGTGATACAAATCGTAATAGCCCTTCAACTGCCGAAACGAAACGGTCCCTAATAAATTAAATAATTTTGGTATTGATTACTTCTTCTAGCGAAACATAGTAAAAGCCTAGCTCCTTTAGTATAGCATTACACTTTCTGATATAACGTTGAGTCATTCCAGAAAATCCTACTTGCACTAGCACTGACGAACAAAAATATTGGATTAAACGTGAGTATAAATATATAACTCTCGGCCGATATTTTTTAACACAAACCTATATCTAGTACTCATAATGTTGTTGATGAATGAAATGTATTAATTAAACGGGCCATGTTACTATCTTTTGTTTCTGATCCGTGCACGGTTGCCTGGAAGCGATAAGGCTGCCAATTGAAATGTAATTTTTTTTATTTATTTAGTTATGTTAATTGTTTTTCTTCTTTTGTATTATGGCTTTT
Organism: Ectropis grisescens; assembly: GCA_017562165.1. NCBI lineage: Eukaryota > Metazoa > Arthropoda > Insecta > Lepidoptera > Geometridae > Ectropis > Ectropis grisescens. Next base: position 3,417,864 of record CM029776.1, on the reverse strand, counting down.
AATAAAGAGTTATCTTATCTTATCTTATCTTATCTTATCTAGACCCATGTAAAGCTAAAGCTTGTGATATGGAACCCAGATAGCTGATTTAATACATATATATTTAAAACATACGTATTACATTTAATAAAATTGTATCATAAGTAGGATAGATTTTATAGATGTATCATTTTACGCGTGACTGGACTTAATATCTGAAACCGAGTGTAAAACTCATTGCACTGTTATGCTTACGTATGTAAGTAATTACAAAAACGTATGTATGTATCCCCAAGCAAAGTGGAAAATCAGTGAACAGGGCTAGTTATTGTAGTGTCATTCATTTATTTCTACTCTTTCATTGATTTTCTCCGCAATTCTTATCAACAAAAGACCTTTTCGGTTCAAACGGAATCCCAATGGGTCTGAGAAGCGCTGTCGAAGGTCTTTTTAGTAATGAAACATTTCGCTTGAAGTAACCCAATACGAGGGAGGGCATTTCCCCTTGATAACCACGTTTGACGGGTCTCGAGCAATATTTGATCACTGAGCCATTTGAAAATATGTCTACTTGTGCGCGGTTTTCCTCAACACCGGCTTTGTACTTAGATTTTACTCCGGAAAAGTGAACTCGAGCCAACTAGTTCACTCTGAGGGTGATTCTTATCTTCATAAAGCAGTTCCTTGCCATCATTACGAGCAGTTTTAATACTAAATCCCATCGAAATATCGGATCGGTTTTCTCTCAAATGTTACTTTTACATTGATATATGTTTATTAGATTCAACTAAAAGTTATTAACGTTTTTATTATGAACAATAATTAGATTCAATAAATGATTGCCTATCACATTAAACTTAAAAAAGGTTTAAATCCCTGCTTTGGTTCTCGTATATACAAAATTTACAAAATGTGTTTTACTAGACAGGCCTAATGAAACTTATTTTTACACATACTAACTAAATGAGTAATAAAATTATTTGAATCAAACCACAAATACTGACGCTAGCCATAATTCTCAACATCATTCAACCACGCGCATAGCTAGAACGTTCTCAAACCTGGTAAGTTATGGAACACCGATCGAAGCAACTTTGTCTGCTGCATCCCAATTTGTTTCTAAGTGTACACGTTTCATAGTACCGCATTGCTCATGAGGAAATCAAGTTTCGCGTCGGTAGAAATTCACAAGTGCAATTGGCAATCAATAGAGATAGCTACTGCAGTTTCAGATAGAACTCGTGACGTCATTCACTGCTTCGGTCAGCGATTTTATTCTATTATAAACGCCAGTATTTTGTGTTTGGATTGTAGACTGTAAAATAGTCAAAATAGAATAAACAGTAGAATATATTGATTTGCCTCATATTATCCTACTTAATTATAAAAAAAAAAAGTTGCTGTATCATAATTTTGACAAAAGCACAAGAAACTTTGAATATTTATATGTTTGTTTGCTCAATCACATCGGATTGTCTGAACGGATTGGATTGGAATTTGGAACACAGTCTGGGATAGTTTGCCAATTGGATGATTTACAAATTTTATTCTTAATGCAAGAAAATCTAGCATAGGACTTTGCAAAAAGTTTGTAAATTTGGGAAAGGAGGCTATGGGTCTATAATTACTAGCTAACTAGCTCTTTTTCTTTTTCAGACTTCAAGCTAGTTAAACGGGAACTACGGTTTTTAAGAACTACCCTTTCAACCGAAATACCATCCTGCCCAAGTAAAACGTACTTCATAAAATAGTATTCAGGGCAAATCCTCATTGCTGCGATGTTCTACAGCTGAGGCTCTAGGATCACTTACTGTCAAGCTGATAGTAGCTACATTTATCATACTGGGTATATTAAAATTTACTCAGTCGTATCAAACGAGCAAAATTACTTTTTCTTTAATATCAGTATGGTCATTTTGTTTTCAGTTAGCTTTTTTTGGAGATGTATATTTATGGACAAATGAGATTAATGCCGGAATTAATAACAATGTCCGGGCTCTATTCATAATGTCTAGCTCTAGCGGCCAAAGTGATCAATAACTATTTAACCGCGCAACCGGCGACCTCCGTAGTGTCCGACATGTCTCTGTAGGAAAACAACATACCTGCATAACAGCTCCATGTGCACACACACAATGAACACACTGAGTTTGCAAATTACTGCTTAACGATAGAATAACTGGCAAGAGTGTGGTACTCGCATTACAGGTGGACTCTATTAAGAATCCTATCACTACAGCTAGGATATGCTTCAGAATGGCTCTCATAGTGGATTATGTCCTTATCCCCGTCGAAACCCATAAGACGAAACCTCAAAAAAGAATTATTATGCCTGTGGCAAGTGATTAACTAGCCATCACAACCTAACTCTAGCTTTTGGATATAAACTAGAAGTTTAGGAGACGCGATATTTCTACTAAGAAACGATTTCGCAGTCAATGAATTAGGATTTGGCTTTCTTTGTTTGAGCACAAGAAGACATAAAACGGATACAAACGCAGGTAATTTAACAAACACCATTATTAGAATTTATAATCTGAAAAGTTACTAATTACAAAACCAGAATTTATATCAATTTAGGTCTTATATCAAAGACCTTTGATGTAAAAAAACTGAAAACTTCTAGATCGATTTAACTTTTCTCAAAAAATTTACAGCTGTTTTGCTCACGGTACCTTGAGTAAATCTTTGTAAGACGGTAATAATTAGCATTTTCCACAAACAAGTGTTTCTATACTGATGATTATATCAGGTCATCACGATCTTATTTAAGGGCAGCTAGATCAAAGGGGTAACGACCATAGACTACATATAACACAGACGACATGTCGCGCGGCCGGCGGTGGCGGAAATCGAATCGCCTCAGTGAGGACACCTGCCGACAAATCGCATTCACCAGTAAACATGGCTGCTCCACGAAGTAATTGGCAGGGAGTGGGATTTTGAACACTGTTTCGGTAGGTTAGCTAAGCTATATTGGAGTTGTAAGATGTGGATTTATTACAAATATTGAACGCATCCAAAGTTTCAAGTATAAATGTTTGAATTTAGGTTTGGGAATTGAGGTTAGAGAAATAGTGACATATCTTTTCAGCTTCAAGTTGCAACAAATAGCAGCACATCAGAACAATAATACTTATTGCAAATAACATCTCCTCACTAAAAAAATATTTAGTAATAATTTCGAAAGCAATTATTTATTTTCTGTTTTTATAAAGATCGTAGACTGTAATATATCTGAGTTTAAAATTTCAGTTCAATTAGTTGTTTCGACGTGATTGTGCAACAAACATTCGACCAGTTCGGATTTATAACATTAGTTGTATGAAATCTTAGCTAACATTACAATATCATTCAGGACCACCTACAATCTTAAATCACTAAGCCCTGTAATCTGATTCGATTTTCGAAACTACGTCTGGGACGAATCAAGCTCAGTTGTGCTCATTAGGAGAGACGTTTAGCAGAGGACAAACATGGGATCGTGATGATGATAACGATGATGAACACAGGCTTTTCTAATCTATACGATACCTTTAAACGAGCAGTTCATGTAGGTATATTTGTTGAATGTGAATCTCGGAAACGACTCCAATGAAATTAAGAATAAGTATGCAGGGGGCCTGATAAATCGATCTAGCTAGATTTAATTTATAGAAAACGAAACGTTATCCGTATTTTCAAGGAATGCAAAACCAAGAAAAGCTTGGTACTGCCAGTTTCACGATTATTCACTACACTTACAAGTATTATTTGTTACGGGATATTTACCGTGGAGTTTTGTTGGAGCTATTTTCTTAACCACAAAAAAAATATTCCATACTAGAGGTATATTACTAAACAGAGTTCAAGGACAAAATTAAAATTTTGATTAACCCCCGACTACCTCAGATTTGTTATCTGTAAAATATTCTACTAGTCAAACCATTTCATTTGATACCCATATTTAGGGAGTTGTGGAAAAATAAATGTATTACGCCATTTTGTAGAAGCGGTCATCTTGGATTTGAAATTTGTCATAGTGCAATGTATTTTACTAGTCAAGCCCTTTCGTTTGATGCCCATATTGAGGTAGTAGTGAAAAAAAGTAATATAATTCGCCATTTTGTGGTGGCGAGCCATCTTGGATTTGATTTTTTTTTAGTGTTTAGTTTTTTAGTATAGTATTCTACTAGTCAAGCCCTTTCATTTGATACCCATATTTAGGTAGGTTGTAAAGAAATATTTTGTCCGCCATTTTGTGGAGGCGGCAATCTTGAATCGATATTAAGCAAAAAAATTTTTTTCCGAAAGATTCCGAAGGTTAATAACCTTCAAACAAAAAAAACGCATTGAAATCGGCCCATCCGTTTGAGCTTTACGGTGCCACAGACAGACACACACACAGACAGACAGACAGACAGACAGACGTCGACGTCAAACTTATAACACCCCTTTTTTGTCGGGGGTCAAAAAGCTTATCTTAGTATTTTAATTGCCACAAAGATAATAATAATTGTGCAATTACGCTTTCATACTATTAACTCTTAAAAATGTATGAACAAAATAATATAGAGGTAGGTATTATTTAAAAAAAAAAACGTTTAAAAGGCCAATATAGATTAGATCGTAATTATAAAAAGATCAACTACCTAATCAGTTTCAAATATAAACCAAAGTTACGCGTACCAATAAACCAAGACCAACAAATAATTGCCTAATTGAAAAATCCTTTCGTAATTTAAAATCTCAACCCAATAAAAAGTTGGGAGGCAACTTTGTATCGACCCGGAAGTCCAATCGCTCCCCGACCCGCCATGTCCGAGGATGGCGAAATTTGATTATCCCTTTCATCAAACGTCAAAATTACGCAGGATTAAGTTTCGTACAAGTTTAACGGTAACTATAGTTATGATTTTCAAACACATCTTGGTTAACAAGTTTAAAGGTTATGAAAGGTATGTGCATTTTGATGTTTTGAGGTCGATGCGGTTGATGTAAATGAAACCTCTGTTACTTTTATCAAATTCCATTAAATCTGTTACTGTTTAATATTTCATTTGCTGTTGAGATACAAGTTGTGGTAAAAAGTAAAATAATAGGAGTATATTGAACTTTTCAATGCCAAAAGTCGGTTACAAAAGTCATAAAGTTTTAGTGAACTCATGACCAAATGTCAGATATCATTATTGTCTATTACTATTATTTTTAGAGTCCTATTTGCACTTCTAAGTATTTTTCAAGTGCAGAGGTCCTTTTTTACAGTTTAGAGTGACGAGCAGGACATGTGACATGATAAATAAGCAACATACCTGCGCATAACAGCACAGTGAAACATAGCTATTGGAACAGGAAAACCCCAAGTAATTACCTAGCACTGCACTGCGCTCATCACCCAGATATATAAGATGTTTTATCTCCAGGCCCTGTAATTTCACTGGAAACATTACCCTTCAAACCAAAATACAATGATGCGTTCACAATATTCCATAGCGGTAGAATAACTGGCAAAGGTGTGGTATTTCCCCAGACGAACTCAGCAAAGAGTCCTATCACTACAAAACTACTGGTCATCACCACAAGCTTTAACGGAGAATCTTTAACGAGTTCATCGTGAAGAAACCAGTGTACAGTATACAGAGGACATGCGTCCTTTAACTTGCAATCGAACCACCAAAACACAACTCGCTGCACAAGCGCTCTTTTTTAATATAGTGATAGACCGTGCAAGACATGTGCTTGATGGTAAACGACACGTCTACCCATTACAGTTTAATCTCATGCAGCTAATTGAACATGAAGGATCCAAACTATTGCATCGCACTATACTACGTTCATTACCCAGAGAAATACCTAAAATAATTTATCTTATCAAACCGTAACACAGTTACGGTTGCAAATTACTGCTTGGGTAGAAAAGTAACTGATATAGACGTAAAAGTCTCAGAGGTGGACTCTGTAAAATAAAATTGATAGGCTTAACAGGCGATTCAAATGTTCCTATGTCTAAAAACAGGAAGACAAAGTGTGTTTTGCGATTTTTTAAAACAAATTAAACGTGTTTTTGAATTTTAAGCCCTGTATGAAAATTGTAATATTACAGTTGTCACCGCAGCCTCGCACCGCGGCGCGTTGAAAATATTTCCACGCATCACAATATGACATTTTTCACCTAGAATTCTTTATTGAATTGTGGCTCAAATTGTTAAATGGATGAAACCAATGCACGCCTATATAGCCCCGAAATGATAATTTTCGTTTTGTATCATCATCATCAGCCTATCCTACTCCACTGCTGAATATAGGTCTCTCCCATGACACGATACTCAGCCCTATTCTCACCTGTTTTTCTTCAGTCATTGCCTTGTCGTGACTCCATAGAGTTTTTGGGCGTGATTTCTTTAGTTATTCTCATTCAATTATATTTTACTCATAAAATACACTAATACTGCTTACATAAATATCTAGGATGTTCTGTTACTTGATTACTGCTAATTATGTTGTTGTTACGGTTGCCTGGAAGAGATCACTTTTAGCAGTAATGTCGTGATTTTCTATATATTTTTAGAAGTTACCTTCTATTCTTCTTTTATCTAGTTTTGTTTTGTAAGTGCAATAAAGAGTTCATCTGTCAATATATTTGAATTATAAGCATGTTTTTTGATCTTGATTCTCTGTTAGTTAATGTAGGCAAATAAATATGTACGTATTTAAAGTAACAAACGCTTACACAAAAATTCAATTTAAATCATCAAGTTTTATACAGGATCAGTTGGTTATAAGCTTATTTTTATAAATGATATCAGCCTGCAACTTTATTCACGCAGAGTTTAAGTGAAAACTATTCCTTAAGGAACTTAGAATTTTTTGAGGCCTATGTACTGTTCCATACTAAAATGTACGTGCGTTCTAAATTTATGGCTGAACCTTTAGTCTCTCCACAATAAGCTTTCAAAAAACTTCACATTACACCAATAGGATAAAGGCTAATCTTAGTGTGTTTATTAAGTAGTGTGTGTATGTTTCTTTGTTCTCTTGTGTTTCTGCAAGGGATGTCTAGTGGATTTTTGTATTAAATTGTGTATATGAAAACATAAACTACATTAACAAATAGGCTATTTTTTATGCCGTTAAACTCGGTGGTTTCCATGAAATACTTAAATTAAATTATTCATGTTCGTGAATCGTAGTTGATGTTGCAACTAAAAAATATATTTTTAAAACACTTTTCAAGTCATTGTTTTTTTTTTCAGTTCTGTTCCTAGTAATATTTGAAAGTGTTTTTCATATGGTATTAAAACGCGTTTTACTAAAAAGTCGAGTGTAGGTCGTAATTATAACGTACCTACGATTAATTATAGGTATCTACTATTAATTATAGGTATCTACTAAATTAAGTATATATAACCGCTCAATAGTATGTACATAGATAAGAATTTTAAAATTAGGTGCCAAATAACAAATTTCAAAGCAACACACGCTAAATAATTCATTGGGTTCGAACCTGTTCTTTTTTTTCTAATTCGGTTAAAAATATCAATATTGACTTCCAATTCCATAACTCACGGCGCGCCAAATCTGAGCCCGTGACGTAGCCCTAACCTAACCTTTCAGAAACATAATTTAAAACCTACGTCGTACAATTTCCGGGATGGCGGTCAGTGCCCGCCGTATTCGACGTTAGGCGGTGATACACGACTTTGGCCCATATTACTATATTACGTTAGGTTTTATTACAATATTCTGTACTGTTTCCAAGAATTTGGGCTTGGGGGAATATGTTTTATATTTTTTGTGACCTTTATTTAGGCTTGAACTCTGAAACTGCGTTTATAGAAGATGTTCCTGAAATTGTAGTTTTATTAGTGCTTTCCTAGAAATTTATTTTTGTATATTAAATAGAAAAACATGAATTTTCAAATCAATCGAACATTATTTATAATAGTAAGATAGTAAAAAACCGAAGGTATCAAAAGCCCCCAAGAAACCCAATCGAAACGTATACCGCTTTCTATTTTGTGTATCTCAATAGAATGTGTTTACAAATCAGCTACTTGCCTCCCATAACACAAGCTTTGCTTAGTTTGGGGTTAGATAGTGTTGTGTGAGAAATGTTTAACGTTAAATACGAGGGTTCATTCACGAGGCAAGCTCGTAAGGGCGGTGGAAGTGGCAGAGTCAAGGTCGAATGCGACAGCGGTTCCGCGAATCTGACGCCAAGCTGGAGAAACCTGTTTTAGTCGATAGCAGCACCACTTTCACTGGTATCAAGCACGACATAAGTACTCCGTCATGGCCTCGCATAGCCAACGATGCGTAAATACATTTCTTTCAAACAAGAAAAGGAATATCCAACGTAACGGAAGGACAAACGACGTCCAGGCGCGGGGCGTTTTAGTCCTACTCACTGAATGGCCCCGAAATGATCACAGGGCATCTTGGGACACCGTTGACGGATGTGAGCCCTAGGAGAAAGACCAGAGATGGGTGAGGCCGTACGTGTTCGCAGAAAAATACGAGAGCGTCCCCGCGGTCCTCCCATGAGCGGCCAACGTGGAACTTGAGGAAGTTTTAGTCGATAAGAGCACAACTTGTGGTGTTACATCCGACATAATGCAACCGTCTCCCCCAGGTGAATGGGTTCTTAATTCTTTAAAGGGGAAATACAAACATTCCTCGAACATGGAAAAAGGAATACTTATCCAAAAATATTATTTAGATATAATTTGGTAAATGATTATTGACAGCCGGTCTTTCCCCTTACACGACCGTGTTCACCCACTTTTCACCTGCAGAATTGTCCCACTGTGATTGCCTCGTCACTCTCAAAAATAAAATTTTCATAATAACATGACGCCAAAACAACACAAATTTGAATGAAATTGTTTTCGACGACGACGAAAAAAACGAAAATTCAAACTCCTCATTCTAACAGACATTTCAACTAAACTACAAACGTATGAGGTTCGGTCCCAAACGGCCTCACGTAGTGAAGCCTGCATGTATGTATATGTGTGTACACGTTAGTACCTAATACCACGTAGACGGGCGCATGCATTCTGCGCACACCTCATGTATATTCTGAATAGGCACACCCGCGGCGCATTGGAAATCTTCAGGAATTTCACGGGAGATATGTTGTTATTTGATGTTTTATAACATGACAATGTACGTGGCCTGAGATGGTTCTATTACATATATCTTTGCGTTTTTTGAACTGAAACCCTCACACGATTAAATGTACGTACATAATATTATAAAGTTCTAGTGGTAAGTATCTTTACAAAGTCCGCTTGGAGAAGTACGACACCTTTGCCAGTTATTCTACCGTCAAACAGTAATGTGCAAACATCACTGTATTATGGTTTGAAAGGTAATGTTTCAAAAGAAATCACCGAGCAAATAGATACATTTTCTTTTGTTTCTGGATAACGAGCGCAGTGCAATAGCAGACAATTCATTAAACTGTGTATGTTCAACGAGCTGTGGTGCGAGTTTATACATTTCGGACAGTGTGCAGCGTAACTGCATCTTACTCTTTTTACTATCGAACTACTCGTAACTTGTAAAAGCGACATCGTTTCATCGTTTGACATTCCAAGGACTCCAACAAGGAACCAAACCTAATATTTTTTTAATTGGTTTTTGAAATGCAATTTGAAAAGAAATTATTTTTATTCATTCACAAACGTGTATTTGTAAAACATACATACATTTTTGTCCTAAGACAGTATTCAATTGAAGCAACGATGAGAAAACCACTTCCAATTAAAGTAATTTTTAATTAAAAAACCACAATGAAATCGGTTCATCTGTTTGCGGGCTGTGCAGCCGCAGCCAGACATTGGCATTAAATAACGCCGCTCCGTACTATACGGGCTTGCAATTTGCAAAGTACAAAAAATACGACAAACAAATTTCTACAAAATTCTTCAAACAGCGCACAAGAAATGTGCAAACTGAAGCGAGAATGGACTAGCCACATCTGCAGGAGAACAGATAACTGCAAGAGGGTTCTTTAGTAGAGACCAGCTACTGCAACGATGATCTGAAAACGTTTTAGTAGATACAGACACACGCAGAAACACTTTATTTTGCATACTAGAAATAAAATACAGTACAAAAATATATAACATATTGAAATATATTAATTGATATGAATTACCTATACCTAACACCTTAAATCGTCTTAACACATATAGCGACCACTACCTGGCAACCAATGACAGCGAAAACATGAGTAAGACGAGAAATAAAAAGAGAAAATAGTGGTAAGTAACAGAAAAATAAAATAATAGTAATGTCGTAACAATTACTAACAATATTATACACATATAGTTATGTCTCAAATTATCTATAAATTAATAAATAAAGTGATATAAATAGACGTACACAAGTACAAATAACCAAACAACAGTGAACCTAGAGAAAGTTTTCAGTGAAAATAGATATTTTAACAGCTTTGAAATTGACAGACTTTTATTAAGTAAATCAGCGTTTAAAAATAAATGCTTCATATACAACAGCAGTTTCATCATTGGTTTAATATTCCGATCCAATATATCTGCGTTTTCTCTTCTGATGCTACACTTTTTATGAGAACATATTCTTGCGATGTCATTGCGTATGCAGATGATACAGCCATCATATTTAACGGAAAAACTTGGAAACAAGTATATGACTCTGCCAGAGATGGATTATCGATCGTTGCGAAAAGTCTAGACAGAAACCTTCTCACATTAAACACAAAGAAAACAAATTTTATTGCCTTTTCAAAAACCTGTGTGTCTCTTCCTCCTACTAGTTTAGACCTAAAAATCCACTATTGCAGCTCTGTTTTCACATCCCCGCGTATCTCTTGCTCGTGTAAGTCCATTGATCGTGTTGATCACATAAAGTATCTGGGGGTAATTGTTGACAAAAACCTATCATTTAAACAACATGTACTACACGTAGCAGGACGGACGCGGAAACTCATACATGTTATGAAAAATCTCCGAGATTGCGCCTCAGTACCACTCTTGAGACAAGTTTATTTTGCGCTGTGTCAATCAATAATACAGTACTGTATTGTTGTTTGGGGCAGCGCCGGGCAGACCATATTTATGACGGCAGAGAGAGCACAGAGAGCTCTTATTAAAGTCAACTCTTTCTGTATTATGCTGCCTTAAATACTCACAGAAGTTTGAGGTCTCGTCCGGACTACAGCGTAATAAAGGACAAGCGTGCTCTCTCTTGTAGGATCCCAGTGCCTCGGGTTGGCTCTCTTATTGCAAAACGTTGCCCACTGTACTCTTTCCCATATGTTTACAGTAGTATCTGTAGAAAACTAAAGAAAGACCAACACGACCTTCCTCTGTACTCATTTAAAACTAACGTTAGGGACTTGCTCCTAAAATTGTCTTACCATGAAACTGAAGGTTTGTTCCACGGTATTTACGGCGACAAGTGGACACGGTACTGAGTGAAGCGGTAATGACTTTTTTTTTTTTTTTTTTTACGCTTTGGTCCTTCAGACAAAAACGATAATTCTTAGCTTTTTTGTTAGATTTTTAAATTATTTTATTACAAGTACCTAGTAATATAACTATTTATGTTAGTGTTACGGTTTTATAATTATGTTGTATGTAATAAGTTAATGGTATTTAATAGTTTAATAACTTTTCCAATCGTACACAGAAAAATATTTGTTTTTATGCACTCGGGTCTCAAGATACAAGCTATGTGCTTAGTTTGCGGCCCACTGATCATACTTGTACCCACACATACGGACCGTATAAGCATTGTAATGTTGGACTTGAAAAACTACTTATGTATGTGTTTTGTTAGTCTGTGTGTTAATAAAATTTTCTTTCTTTCTTCTTTTCTTTCTTTCTTTCTCATATTTCTCGTATAAAATAAGTTTACGATAAAAATACATTTTCCATAGAAGCACTCTGTTTCAACGTACACCGAGCAACATTGTGCCAAATTGTTTATTAAATAATTTCACACGGGTGGACTCGGGTGCGGTGGCATAGCTCTGCAGAATAATGACTGTCAGAGCTCAATCTCATTTAATTACCATTTTATATTTACTTTTATGTAACGTCGAAGAAGTAAATCAAGAAACAATGTAACTGCTTGGATCTTTGAATTTATGTTGGTTATTTAAGGCTTGGATTGACAGCCGCGCTGTTTTAAAAAAACTCCGAATAAACATAAATCAATCTCAATTTTAAAATAAACTCAGACACTCGATTTAATTTCGTTTTTTTAAATAAATTTTACACAGTTTCGATGAGACAGCGAGGGCGAATACGACATTGAGTTGTGCAAATTACGGTAACAAAATTCAGTTCAATGATCGAATTTCAATGATTTCGAAAAAAAAAATATGCGACGACCTCTGATGTATCATTTACCAAACAGAAAAGTAAGTCGATCCTCAATTGGCGAAGCTATCGCGTAATTCAGATACAAAAACATTATACCAATTTAAGAACCTCCATTCTTGAAGTCTATTAAAAACAACGAAAGCTCTTGTTGAAATGAAAAACTATTATTTATGCTACTACTTTAGTAATTGTATTATTCTGTGCTGTACATCTCGCGAGAACGTAGTGTGTATTTAATTAACTGCACTATGAAATTAGATGCAACAGAAAGATACAGGGAAGCAAGATGGATGGACGCAAACACTACTCCCCATCCACGTTACTACGTTATATTGTTGGGAATTTATTTCATGTTCGTTACTCGAGCTGATTTATAATGAAGTTACTTACGCACACACGTCCTATAGTGCATTATGCAAAAATATACGCAGATATTTCTAGACAAGTACTTTTAGTTTTAAGAAAAAATACTAAACTCAATGTATTATGTCACAATTTTTTAATCATGTAGGTAAGGATTCATTACAGAGTCTACCTGGGAAAGTCTGCAGTTTCTCTTTAGCGGTTATTTGGCCGTGAAGCAGTAACTGTGTTACAGCCTAAAATACAAAGTGTCTAAAGTGACTACAAGCGAAGGAAGGAGATCACAGAGGCATCTTAGACGACGAGAGAAGCGCAGTTCTAGGCAGTAATTTGAACTGTTCTGAATAATTAAATTAGATCTCTGGGTGACGAGCCCAGAGCAGTGCTAGGTAATGATTTGGACTCTTCATGTTCCAATAGCTGCGTGTCACTGGATTGTAATGTGGCTGACTTTTTACTTACCATCAGACACATGTCCTGCTCGTCTCGTCACTCTAAATTCCATTTTAAAAAAAAAACGCCTAGCGCTGTGTTGTTGTAGGATAAATATTATCATCAAAATCCGTGCTCGCCTCGTTACTTGTTATCTTGAACAAAAAGTCCTCTGAATTGACACTATCAATCAAGGATTTTTTTAAATAAAAATTGACTTTTTGACATAAATTAACAAATAGTAAGTAAACAAAATGTCGAATTATTGATTTTTCAGGATTTTGTACCAATTTTCGAACCGAACCGAGATTTTCTGTTCCATTAATCTTGAATCCGTTCTCGTCGACTCCGATAATATTTATATCTTGTGGCCAGCTCCGTAATAAATGGTTGAGGCGTTAAAATTTTAAATTAAATCCCATTTATTATGGTCATAAAACTCCCCATAAAGTGGGGTAAACATTAGGGTGTCTTGTCCGCTGAGGAATCATCTTTAGGTCGTTTGCACATTGGACACATGTGGCGCGGTGACAAAAAGTTACCAAATTCGGATTTCTGTTTGAGTAGATTTTTATTTGTTTCTACCATTTCATGTGAATATGTACTATCGTAAAAAGCTGTAATTTTATAACAAACACTCGTTGTGTTTTCACCGTGATTTATCTCTACAACCAGAGAAGTAGGTACTACTATTACAAATTTGCATAAGAAGAAAGCTATTGATATTCTTTTTTTTTTTAATAAAGAATGACGAGACGAGCAGGACGTACCTGATGGTAAGCAAGATGCTTGCCACACAAAGTACAGTGTAGTACACGCAGCTATTGGAACATGAAAAGTCCAAATCATTACCTAGCACTGCACTGCGCTCGTCACCCAGAGATCTAAGATGTTATGTCTCTAAGACCTGTAATTTCTCTGGAAACATTGCCCTTCAAACCGGAACACAGTAATGTTTGTCAGCTTGGCGGCAGAATAACTGGCAAAGGTGTGGTACTTCCCCAGGCGGACTCTGCCAAGAGTCCTACCACTACAAAAATTAAAATTCAATCTATAAATTAATATTCGTATAACAAATAAAACAGTGGGTAAAAAATTAAATTTGATGAGGAAATTGTCAAGTTTTTTTAAACTTTATATAATTATAGGAATAGCTATAACCTATTATTATTTATAATTATTATTTATTATTTTATTGAACAATTTTATTTAATGAACAATTTTAAGCTATTTTCTAGCAGCAATGATTACATTAAGTCTAGGCCTCATGACTGCGAACAGTAAATCGACGATGCTTAACGATAGTTTTGCGTGTAGAGATAGATTTCAAGATTAGCGGCAATGAGTCGACTGAACCTGGGCTGTATGTACACTTATGAGTCATTTTACGCATTTTATTTCAGCCAGATAAAAGATTGTTTAAAAAGTATAGAGATAAAGACTGATTCTACTGAACAAAAAAAAACTGGGCTCATAGTTCAGTTCCGCAGTCTCTCTGCAGAGCCAAAGGTCGTGAGTTCGGTTCTCATCTAGAACAAATGTTTGTTCATCTAGCCAGAACAAACATTCGGTACTCGTTTCGCTGAAGATATATCACTAAGGCAATTTTCCCCCGCTTAGGTGGCTAAGGCAAATGGTACGCAGTGCCATACGAGCAGATATTACGCGCGTGAACTTCCTTAAAAAAAAAATGCGGCTGATACTTAAGGTGGACTGGACCCACAATATCACACGTGAGGTACCCACTCGTAAATTTATTTGAAAAGTGTAGTTTTGTTCAGCCTGTAACTTTAGTTTTAGTCATCTGAGAAATCACGAGTACGTTCTGTGTAGTTTTTGAATACACAATAATTGGTTGCAAACATGAATTGTGTCTATAGAGTCGGCCAGTGCGCTGTCTGCGTGTCAGCCTATATGTAAAAGGCTGACACGCCCACATACGAGCATACAAGTTTGCGCGCGTAATGACCGACTGATGTGTATATGTGTGCGTATCAGCCTGTATGTGACAGCGCACTGGCCGACTCAATAGACACAGTTTTGTTTTAGCGAGACTACGTCCGACTTGTTTATACGTCATTGTTTGCAAGTTGCTAAAGCTTGATCTTAATGCCCGAGCGACACGAGGCTGGTTTTTCAAGCTAGGATAGCAAGCTAGTGGTACTTCTAGCTTCATGTGCTTCAGCTTGAAAAACTAGCCTCGTGTCGCACGGGCATAAATGCTTGATTTCAAAATAAAATATGAAAAGCTTGACATGATACGTGCGAAGGGCGAACGTCAGTGGCCGTCAGCCGCGTGATTGGGCGAGCATTGAACTGACGTCATGCGCGGTCAAGCGGACGACCGGTTGCAGCGCTTGTGACGGACTCACTCAATTACGCTTATCGCTCGGATATTATGCACATAAGGGATACCTTGTATAAGGCGCAGTGTACTGTGCACATACAAAAAAATTATATAGATTCTGCCGATAAAAGCGAAAACTTATAACATACACAGCACTAATGTTGCTCATTATGCCAACCTTATAGCTACTACATCTCACATAAGTACACAGTACAAACAAATAGCAGCAAATATACTTTAAAAATGATGATACAGATTACATTTATAGCACAACCGAATGAAAGCTAGAAAAGAAGTAGAAGAAGGCTTTAATAAGCTGACTTTTATTTTATTTATTTATACTTTTTTCATTGTATAAATTAAGACAAAATGAAATTGTTTTGCCAGACATATTGCATGCCTCTAGAAAAAGAGGCCAGTTTGTATGGGTCAACTTTTAAAATGTCTAATGTCATCTTACCCGCAAACAGCCATGAAGATTTTTGTATTTGTATTTGATATTGCGTATGTCGGTAACCCAAGCTCACAGGATCTCAACCTTATAATATGTATTTATAAAGAAGTTTTCACTTCAAAATATAATTACTAATTTAGGTTTTGAAAACGCGTCGACAGCTTAGGGAATATTTTATGACTAGATGTCCGCCCCGGCTTCGCCCATAGTACATTACATAGAACTCATCAGGATCCCGTACAAATCCAACGGTGAAAGAATGACTGAAATCGGTTCATTCATTCCTGAGAATATCGCTTTTAAACAAAACACCTCTTCAGCTACCTGCTACGCCACCTGTCGGAAATTGGTCGTACCAACTCAGAAAAAAAAATTGCAAAGGGAGGTGTTTAATCTGTGAGCAAAGGTGAGGTATGTAATCTGTGGCAAAGGTTTATATTCAATGACGCAATCTTAGACACATGCTGTCATGTGTCATGTCAAAGCACGAAACGTACGAAAACTCTCAAAAAGGAATATTTTTCCCCGATTTTGTTACATTCTTGATTCATGCTCCGCTTCTAGTTATAGTAGCGTAATGTTCTATAGCCTATAGCTTTCCTCGATAAATGGACTATCCAATAGAAAAAGAATCTTTAAATTCGGACCAGTACTTCCCAAGATTCTAGCATTCAAACAAACAAACAAACTCTTCAGTTTTATAATATTAGTATAGATATAGATTAGGATATAACTCTCAAGGTTTTGGGTTCGAGCTCCTCAGTATCTCATGCTATGAATGCTATGCGCATATGAACATTTATTACATACGTCCGATACCATTTGGGTTCTATGATTACTACACCAGCTAACAAAAGATCTGATAGCGGCTAAACAGGTTGGGCTGAAACTCTTCCAAAACGGAGATGTGCGAGCAGAGACGATATGTTTTATAACAACTAATAGAATTTCGTTATTTACACAGCTCGTCTCCGCTCAGTTTCAGTGGAGACAACTAAGGGAAGATGTATTATAATTGTATGGCGCGATGAAAATGGAGATGTGAGCTGTGCCTCGCCGACGCGCAGTGGAGACGAGAAATTTACGCAGGCGACGACGCGCGGCGTAAGGTTTAGTTTCGGTGGAGTCACCCGAGCTGAAAAACGTCTCTTCTCGTCTCCGCTTCAGACATTTTCGCACATCTCCGCCTTGGTGGAGTCTCAGCCTTAGAAGAAGGTTAAAAATACTTTTACTAATGAATATCAATTCATCTTTCCAAAACTACGATACCGCAAACAGATACACAGAGCGAGAAATAAAAAAAAATTACGTAAAATTTATAACCCGTAATTTTAACTCTACAAATGAAAGCTTTTTTTTAATGAACATTGACGAGACGAGCAGGACATGTGCCTGATGATAAGTAAGATATGTACCTGCCCTATAACAGCACAGTGACACGCAGCTATTGGAACATGAATAATCCGAATCATTACCTAGCACTGCATTGCACTCGTCACCCAGAGATCTAAGATGTTATGTTAATTTCTAAGCCCTGTAATATCTCTGGAAACATTGCTCTTCAAACCGGAATGCCTGGCGGTAGAATAACTGGCAAAGGTGTGCTACTTCCCCAGGTGGACTCTGCCAAGGATCCTACCACTACGAAATAGCTTGACTAGCAGAATGCTATACACTATGACATATTTAAAATTCCAAGACGGCTGCATTCGCAAAACGTGGAGGGTGTCATAAAAAATAGCTTGAGTGTCAACGTGTTTGTTTTACATCACGACCTTCAAAATTTTGTATTTTGATTCGAAGTTACACAAAAATATTACAAGTTTTTGGTTCTCTTAAGCGCAGATCAATATCTAAAATATTACATCCAAAGACGTCGCTGAGATTCAAACTCATAACCCCATTCTTTGAAAGTCGTTATTTTTCCCTACTGAACTGCTTCGTCTTTTGAGTTAGTTCAATCAATTTACTCAAGAGCTTGTATTATACAAGCTCTTGAGTAAATTGATTGAACGTGCGAATCCTAAAATAATGTTTCATTTCATTTTCGAAAATTACGTCTATAATTTGAAGAATCACGTACCTTGACCCGACAGGTGACCTTTTCAGGTCATGACGTGACCTTTGCGTTCCCATAGAGACTGAGTCAAGTCTTATTAGCGACTGAGTGAAATAGACCGCGACGGAATTGATGATAGGACTATTCAGATACCGCAAAATTGGTTTGATGCTCTTCGAATAGGTACTCTCATAATTGGATCCGTGATAATTTGGTTTCAGCTTATCTTTAGTTTTATTAGTGGGATTATTTTTAGTTGCGATGATTCAATCTCAACTATTCGCTACAAATTTCAATAGGGTTTCATGGTGTAGAAATAAAAAAGTGTAATGCTGCCGAACTTGTACTTCTCACACTCTTTTATTTTAATTTAGCCGACTTCGAAATAAAATAATTTTAGGTTTGCAGTGTCTTGAAATTGCTTGATAAGTAGCGTATCATAATAATAATAATTCAGTAATTACTATGTTTTGTGTTTCAGTATCTAAGTTTTTAAATATCGTTAATAATTGAAAACATTTTTTTGTAATGTTTAAAAAAAACGCAGTTGAAGACTGGTAAAGTATTTTTTTTTCTATAATAAGTTTGCACTTGACCACCACCTTGCCTCACCCATTAAGCGCCGATGCAGTTCATGCCGTAAAAATGTATATACATAAACCGTAATTATGTTCAACGATAACCTCTATGTAATTAATTAAACTTAACGAAAATGATAAAATTCGTGTAAAATGTAATATCTCATTTTTATTTCTCGCAAAAATGCTTTAAACTATTAAATCCAACAAATGATGCCAATAAAATGTTCAATTTATGCAATCCATGTTAAGTATGTCATGTCAACTATGTACTCGTATAATATTGCATAGTCGTTAATTACGTTTTGTACATTTCGTAGTGATAGGACTCTTTGCAGAGTCCGCCTGGGGAAATACCATACCTTTGCCAGTTATTCTACCGCCAAGCAATAATGTGCAAACATTACTGTGTTTCGGTTTGAAGGGCAATGTTTCCAATGAAATTACAGGACATAGAGATAAATATAAATAAATAAACCAATATTGGCGGACAATTCGCACACAACACCATCTGACCCCCAACCTAAGCAAAGCTTGTCATATGGCGGCCAGATAGCTGATAATATAATACTGTAAAACATCTTATATCTCTGGGTGACGAGCGCAGTGCCGTGCTAGGTGATGATTTGGGCTCTTGATATTCCAATAGCTGCGTGGCACTGCGATGATATGTGGCAGGCATGTTGCTTACCATCAGCCACATGTCCCGCTTATCTCGTCACGTTACGTTAAAAATTATGTTATGTAATTTGAAAACTTAAAATAAACAATTTAAACCTATTCTTTTAACTACTAGAAGGGACAGAAGGTCAAACAAAGCATTTGGGCTTATTTTCACGTGTATATTTTTGACAGGATATCCATCTCAGATTGTACTAAATCTTACCCAAAATAACGGAGGTCAGCCCCGGACAATGGATGTTCTTTCCCCGGCTTGGAATTGGGGAACGTCAGTGATTGTAGTATCAATTTCATCTGACATCGTCCCGCCATTGTTACATGACTCACCCGTGCCCTAACAACCTAGTCGGAGAGCTGACACAGCGGAAACAGAAGGTATACTTATCGAGAAGTTCTACCATCGGTAGTGACAGATCAATAAAGCGCATTATGAGAACTGAGTCACCAGAGTATCTTTGAATACTCGCCAGAGTCAATTTAGTTTTCAAATCTCTAGTGTAAATATTGTAAAAAAGTTTAACATTTAAAGATTTAGTGTACTATCATAAAAAAAAAAATTAAAGATTTATAAGAAACTACAAAATGTTGTGGTAGTTCTCATCTTAGATTTGAAATTTGGCACAGTGTAGTTAAGCCCTATCGTTTGATACCCATATTGAAAGGGTTATGAAGAATTTTAAAACCGACATTTTGTATCAGTGGCGGCTGTATGAATTAATTTTTATCAAACATAGCCAAATACTGTGTCTTTCTAACAACACAAACAAAATCGAAATAGTTTCTTCTGTACGGGAGTTACAATGCCACACACACACACACACACGCAGCCACCCTTGCTCGCACGCTAAGCTTCACGCACAGAGACACGGCAAACTTATAACACCTCATCTTTTTCGCGTCAAGGGTGACAAGTAAAATAGTTTACGCGAGGTTTGGCCGCGTACTTGACGTCAAGTAATGGTACACTCCGCGAGGTATAAGCTGAGCTTTGCATTAGTGTGAGTGATCACCAATCAGGCAGGAGCTTGAAATTTTGTCCGCGAGGTATAGGCTGAGCTTTGCATTAGTGTGAGTGATCACCAATCAGGCAGGAGCGCGGCGAGACAGAATGGCGCCGCGCCTAAGGCCGGTTGTCACACCTACACTATCCATGTACACTCACACAAATGCAAAGCTCAGCTTATGCTTCGCGGAGTGTACTAGTATCGACTGGGTTGTAGAATGCTAATCCAAACATACCAGTTGGTCCCTGAGGTGGTAACGGCGTATCTTGGATTCAGGCGCACCGGTGACAGGGGCATATCCCAGAGGAGGGCTCGGAAACGGGCAAGCCACGGTAAATTTGCAGAAGAATGTGAAAAATGGTAACCCCAAGATTTCAGTTGGTACTGGGCACCACAATGGTTTCGAGTATGACGTAAGCTGACCTCTCTATCTCACTCTAGCAGAAGGACATGAATAAATGCATTTCCTCATCGTTAAAAAAAAAGTTGGAACAAACTTAATTCTAGAGTTGAAAGCATACAAGTATCCTCCGTCTCGATAAATACTGATTCAGTAAAATAAGTGACGCATAATTTGACGTCATTGTGTAGACAGGTGTATGTTCGTTTCGCATTTATAATATTAGATTACCTGCCAGTCTCGTTATGCTGTGTCTTCCCTAACAACCTATCCTCCCGGCTGTACTTTTCAGGGCCACTGTAGCGTTTCCGAACATCGGCCCTTGGTTCGAGGCCGCCCTTTGACTCGGAAATAGGTTGTCACCGCGGGCGGAGCCGCCGAAGTCGCGCTTTCATCAGAACTTGTTCGCGATCAAAGGTCGCGATTGTTTCACCGCTCTAAAGTGGCTTTACGGGTTTTTGGAAATTACGACCATTGAAAATCTGGAAGCGTGTTTTCGTATAAAAATATGTTTACAAGTTCCTGTACTGCTCTGGCTGGCTTTGTTGAGAGACTGTAGTACTTATTCATTTCTGTTTTTGGGCTGTGACTTTTTTAGGTGTGTATTTTTGGTACTGCTATTATACAAAATTATAAACAGGTATTGCACTGTTTCCATCAGGATGTAATCTGGACCTAAACCGAATTATGTGGTTGAATATATATAAGCTTTCTGAACAAAAATCAGATTTATTATATAAAATCCAGGCTATAAGTTCACACCGTGTAGCAATTCGCATTCGAAGAGAGACTCCAAACCACCAAACGGCAGATTCAAAAGCCGACATTCCCGCAGAATGTTTGACAAAAAATATTTGCGTGAAAAATTCAAGTCAACACCTATGTTGCAATCAAGCAAGAATTCGAGATTTTCAAGAAACGCCCGCTCCGCACCCGTCGCTACGCGCCCAACTGTGAATGCGCAAACATTTTGGTCCTCATTAGGTGTTTACTTTGCTTATAAAAATCATTCGGTTCGTATTATTTCAAAGGAGAAATATTTCTTGGAGAACGTCAAATTTTTCATTTCCAATTAAGTTGAATTGAGTCGATTTGTTTTTTGATGGTTTGTTTCGTTTCACAATATTTTTAATAAATCTACGTTGCAATTATTATTAGCTTTTTTAAAATAATTAACTTAAAGTCCTACTTCCTACCAATAATATTCTGTAGACCTTCATTGGCCCATGGATAATTCAGGTGTGCTTAGTGTAAGTAGTTAGTTAGGTATGTAGCGTAGTGTAGTTCTCACTGTATTTTAGTTTTGTTAATAAAGGCTCTGCCTTTTAAAAAAACGTTGTAAGCGTCAATGTTTAGATGCTTGGATATTTGGATGTTTGTTGCTCAACCACGTCGTAACGTATGAATGGATCGAGCTGAAATTTGGAACATAGTCTGGAAGAACACATAGGCTTATAGAACTTACAATTCCGAAAAAAAAACAGGAGCGGAAACACCGCGGGTAAAACCGCGAGGCACTGCTAGTTGAACAATACAAGATTAACACCACTCTACGATATGATACGATTTACTTTTTAAATAAAATAGTAGATTATGGAACAAGTGGGTAAAGTTGGTGATTACAGGTGAGGCGCTATTGAGACCCGAGCCTTGGCGAGGGTCTCAAAATAGCCGAGAACGGTAATCATCAATACACACGTGTGTTATACGACGTTTTTCAACACATATGCGAATAAAATAATAATTTTAAACATCATTTCAACAATGAAAACGAATTGTTAAAAATATTTCGTTATGGCGGGAAAAAATAATCGGTTGTCAAAAACTGCGCGCGCAAAACAATGGCGACCAGCGAAAGGCTAAAATATATTTTTTTAAAGTTAGTTCTTTGTCTAGCGTAGCTTTTTAGCCACGTACAAAAAGTGGAATTTAATGTTTTCTTTATTACAAAGACAATAAAAGTTGATATTTGAGTGAAAGTTTTATTATTAAATACTGTTTATTAATCTATCTATATTTAAATACGAAGTTGCATGAAGTGACCAAGCAACAGCTACATCAATTCATTTGTTTTATTGAACGTGATCTTTTTGGTATCGAAATTTGTTTAAGAACAAAGCGAGATGCTTTGTTCTTAAACTATTAAACTATTAATAAAACTGTATAACTCACTAGTGAAAAATCGTAATGAATAATTCACAGTTTGATTGTAGGTAGCATTATATTGCAGTGAAATTAGAGCCACTTTATAAACAAGTGTGTTGAAAAATGATTTATATAGAATTCATTACTTACAAAAAGAAAAATTTCTAGTTTATCACCTTTGTAACCAACATAGCAGTAGGAATCATGGCAAAGTTTGCCTAGGGAAGTACCATCACCACCAGAACACAGTAATGTACAAATATTACTGTGTTCCGGTTTGAAGGGCAATGTTTCCAGAGAAATTACAGGGCTTAGAGACAAAATATCTTAGATCTCTGGATGACGAGAGCAGTGCAGTGCTAGGTAATGATTTGAACTCCTCATGTTCCAATAGCTCCATGTCGTTGTGCAGTCATGTGGCAGGCATGTTGCTTACCATCAGACACACGTACTGCTCGTCTCGTCACTTTATACAATAAAAAAACATTGATTTTTGAACAAAAGATACAAAAATGCTTAGAACAAAAACAGAAAGCGCTTAGTTTACATATCTTTTAGATACTGGCTCATACAAACACGAGTATCATGATATTTAGAGACTTCAAGTAAACTAGGTCCTGTCATCTCAACAGAGCCATAATTGGCTCAGGAAGCTCGCATGAGATGCCTTCGCGACACGCCCGAATTCCGCGCGTCGCTCCGTGGTTATATCTTCAAAACGTTTTCTCTACAACATATTAGCCAGAAAAGAGAAAAAGTCGTAGAATATAAGTATATGTATATTAAATATTTTTTTCTGTGAACGTTACTTTTGAATTTTTTCTACAAGTCTTTAACAAGTTTATACTAATATAAAATACTACCAGTTTGCACATCATCATTAACAGCCCACCAAATGTTCCCACTGCTGGGACTCGGAGCCTTCTCTCGCAATGAGAGGGTTAAGGCCATAATCTACTACGCTGGCCCAGTGCGGGTGGGTGAATGACACATAACTACGAAAGATTCTAGGTACATGTCGGTTTCCTCACAATGTTTTAAGTTAGCGGCATTACGCACGTGGCTTTGAAAAGACAGTGGTGCGTGTGGGGTTTGAACCCGGGGTCTCCGAATCGCAGGCCCCGTTCTTACGATTAGACCAGCCGTAACTTAAAAGTTAAAAGTTGCGCATGACTATTTAAATACATAAGTTTGTTTGCAAGATCATTAGTAATCGCTGAATAAACTTAGAACACTTATTTGAAGGCTAAAAATAGAAAATGCTGATTGTTGTATTGAACAGTTTTGTGCAAGTCTGTTTATCTAAGCCGATACTTTTTGTCATTGACTGTATTGTAAAGTTCTAAATAAGTTAGTATATCTACATACATACAACATTAATGAGAAAATACGAAAGTAATAAATTTTCGCAACCGCTTTAACATTTACCCTCAAAATTAAAAGGTCTCGCAATCTGGTCAATTTACGTTGCGGCTCCGAAATAGTTGGGCTAATCGCTTTTGGCAAGTATAAGCAGATCCATCCTTTGGGACGGATAGCGGGACTCGCAGATGATGGATACAGCTGAATAAATTATCCGCCAGTTAAGACCGAGAAGTTTGATAATTGGCTAACTTTGGGCAGTCACCGCAACATGGCTACGTGTGTCGTCCGTGTATGCAGATATTAAAATTTAAAATAGTTTAAAAATTAAAAAATATACTTACGTATGAGTGATAGCATAGCTTTTGGATTCAGCGCATGACATGTATCTGAAAAGACAAAATTACATATTTAATTGGTTAGCACAAAGACCGTGTTAATAATTATTAGAAATCTTTAAGGAAATTATTGACGTTTGTCTGACGTCAAATGAACTCAATAGGACAGAATTTTGTAACACGGCAATAAAATTCTCTCTTAAAAATTCTATGTACTAAAATATTATATTCTTATTATATTTTTAAGGAAAATAATATTTACTGAAATTCACTCGGACAAAGCAAAGCGAATACGGAATAAGTGGTAGGCCAACAACATATACTTAACTACGCTTACCCATTTTTATACAAGTTAATATTCAAGCGCAGAAAGCCAATTCATCATAAAATAACAGGCTCTGTTTAAAAATGTTGACTTTTCTTTCAGGCATTTTCAATCAATGCAATAACAATATTCCTCAACGCAGCTTAAAATTTCTAATGAAATCTGCATCAGGCCACTACATAATGTGAAATCACGGCTAGAGAGGGAAAAAACAATCCATCAGTTGTTGGGTCCCTCAAACAGTATTCGAGTACACGTCACACACACATACAACTAGCACGTGCTACATTGTATACACACCCCCACAAACAGCCAATGTAGAGCCTGTGCACACACAAACAACAAGAGAACAACACACGCAAATGCCGACGCACACAGTTTCAGAACGACTTTGTGAGCGACGTGATGAATGCTGATGTGTGCGTGGTTAGGGTGGTAATAGACATGCGACCAAGTCACAATAGTATAAAATAGATTAGAGACAATCTGAATATCTGACATTATGTAGATACGAAGATTAATTCTCATACATTTTAAGTAATTAATTAATATACTTCTAGGTTTTTTTATCCAAACTGACATCTAAAATCATTAAATAATTGCTTAACAGACGTTATTTAGTTAGCCACTCAAGAATAAAAGTGTTTTTATACGACTTTTGTAAAAATTGCAAGCGTAACTGAAAAACTAAATTATAATGTCTGCGCCAAAATAATTATTGTAATTTCTAAAATAGAGCTTTAAAGAAATAATAATTGTATGAAAAAATAAATACTAACTTAACCAATATTTTAACGCAGAGTCCTTATGTATATTACTGTTTATTACGACTATGTTTAATCATGAACAACACAACCCCTCTTTTTTTTTTGCTTATTGAACGTCATTTGTAATGTTTTCAATTAAAACCACAAATTAAGTAAACATTTATTAAATAAATTTAGATGTAATGCAAAGAATTCTACCTATTCCAAATGCGACCATAAGCGGAGCATTTGTCGCTCGTCTACTGCCACCCTAAAGCTCTCCCTTGTGAGTTTTCTCTTGACCCACATCCCGCCGGGAAAAACTTGCAGATTATCGAATGTGGCGCAACTTCAGCGCAGCCAGTAATAACGCGGAATGCTTTACAATTGGGATTTTAAAAGGGAAATGAGTAAAACTAAAATTGGTTTTGTGGTTGAGTTCCGTTTGTATTCTTTGGGGTATTCGTTCAACTGTGTAAACTTTTAAATATATTTCTTTCCCTTTTGAAACACACATAGTTATAAATATTAAGAAACAAACAACACTGCGCAATATTACAACCGAATTCAAACCGAATCAAATCAATAGAGCAAACTTGAAAATTCCGTAAACCTAAGCTAAGTGTAGTAATCGACACGAAAAATTAAGAAAGTACAATAGAATGGAAGTGGCAATTTTATAAGGATCAGAATCTCTTACACAACAACAAAAATCAACGTAATTGAAATTTTGGTTAAAAAATTATAAACTAAACAATTTAACGATTACTATATTTTTACCATTTTGATTGAAGAAGTGAATTCCCATATAAGCTAAATATAACATCTATGTTCACAAAGAAACGCAAATAAAGTCGTGGGTTGCAGCTAATCATGTACTATCCAATTTTATATGCAGATACTTATTTACATTCTGAAGTCAAAGTTTTTACAATATTTTAGTAACAACATAAAATATTCAAAAATCTAAACCTTGATTGCCACCGATGCCGGGGTAAGGCCCAAGCTACCGGTGGTTAGGGCTGCAGAGTGAATAATTACTGGCGATACGATGCATGGCTTAAGAACGTGGTGCATCCTGGGCATCACACAACAACTTGCACCAGGACCATCTTTTTGTGTCTTGGCGAATCCCGGCCGGGGAGAGAAATT
The DNA here is from genome assembly GCA_017562165.1 of Ectropis grisescens. Classification (NCBI taxonomy): domain Eukaryota; kingdom Metazoa; phylum Arthropoda; class Insecta; order Lepidoptera; family Geometridae; genus Ectropis; species Ectropis grisescens. The sequence continues at coordinate 3,391,143 of CM029776.1, read as the reverse complement.
CTACTCGCGCTTTTCTTCCGTTTGACCAGCAGTGCGTGTAAAAGTTACAGAAAGAGACTAAATAGTTTAATCAGCCTCTTAGCGGCCAAGCAAAATTTCTAAGTTTTTCAGAAGAGAGTCTACCTCCACCTTGATTAGCAAAGAGTCAGTGGAAGGACAAGAGCCGCGATATAACCACGGAAGCGGAATCGCGACTGTCGAACTGCCGACTAACTGCGAATCCGACTCATAGGCGAGTTCGGGGGTCTGGCCCGCATCCCAGCTCCAATGGAAGGCCTGGGGCGTTATATGTTTAGAGCCTTTCAGCACCATATCTAGGCATAGGTATTCCTGAAGGACGCGCCGCTGGTTTCCGGCACGTAACATGAATGACAATGGGGTTCGCCTTCAAAATCTGTGAGGATTTTCATCGGTAGGAACACAAACGCTCCGTTTTCTTGAGCCCAACAGAGCTCGCCATGTCCCTGCTTGGTGGGCATGATTAGATTCATCTCCCTCGCATTAAAATTGACTCCTGGAAGCGTGCTTAGGATAACTTAATTGATTTAACCATCTAGCGAAAGCCTTTAATGTTGGTAGAGACTTTTCACTTTAAATCCGTTCACCGACACAACTTCAGGACTATAATCATCGAGTTAACATCTCGCGTGATCAGACAGCTGAGCTTATTGATTGTATATTATCACAATTCAAAATAAATTACATATTGTGAGAAAACTTTAACTAAACTACTAATGATTTTTACCTTGATTCAACAAGAGTACACAGTGTTTCCGTAATTTAAAATACATATCTTATTAATGCAATAGTAATCGTACTGCAACGTGAGTTCTAAATTTTAAGAATTTAAGAATATCCTGGACCTAATCCTAACTTAGCAACGTTAAGATGACAACACCTTCCATAGAGTTTTCATGAAATACTTGATCCAGCGATACGATACCTGTATCCGGTGGCCGAAGAACCGCCTGGAACCGGTCTAAAGCAGTTATGGCCGGATTCACTTTGTAATATTCGATTTAAATGCATGTTGCGATGGCACCTGGCTGCTTTTAGTACCTACGTTCTAAGGATACTCTTAAACGTTTCTAGTTCTTGCAATTGGGAATTTAATTATGTCAGTAATAGGGAGCTGTGTCTGTGATATCATTTACCATTAAAAGTAAGGATAAAACATGCTCCTTTTATGGTGATTTTGTATTTGTATTTGCTATAATTTCCAGTAAAACGGTTTCATTATTTGTGATTGTATTACAGCGCATTTAAGAAAAACGGCAGGCATAGATAGGAACAGCCGATAGAAGTGAAAACTTTTAACTCAGAATTTGATAGCTTACTTTAGAAAATATGCGAGTGAAACCGGAGGACTCTGCTAGTCTGGAATAAATCTTCAAAGCATTGTCGTCTAATAAATCTTCTAAGCATGACCACCTAGGGTAGATAACAATGCCAATGCATTTGCAGTTGGCCATGGTCCCGAGTTCACTCAATTTTTTTTTTATTTATGAGCGTGACGTTTGAGTTCAATTCACAGCCCACGAAAAATATGTGTGTGGTGCGTCAAAAAAAGTTTTCATTTTAATAAGTTAGATGACCGGACTAGTTTTCTATACAGTCACAAGCTATATTTCTGATTAACTCATAATTCAATTCATCGAATTCGGACAGGCCTCTGATCTTGACAAAGAAGTAATCTGTGTGGAGTTTCGTATTGCAGATCACAGTGTACTACACTCAGTACTCTTCAAGTAAAACCTTTACAAAGGTTTAGTACCCCTTTAAAAAAAGCGGTTATGATCAATGTGTAAAAAAATAATGTACCTTCATAAACAGAAAATCCACTGCACGCGTCACGAAGTCCCAATCTGTTCAAAGTGTCGACATACTCGTGCTGCTATAAAAGGAATAATGCCCCAAAGCCGGCTCCCAAATGGAAGGGCCGTAAAGAATCCCAGATAGTTTTACGGATTGCCGAATTTGTTTATCGCGGTCGACGGCGACCAGCGACGACCGGTATGGAATTTGCAGGGACCAAAGGTATAGTCGGCACAGCTAGAGTGAACGAAACAAAACAAGGCCATAAAAATGCAAAATTTACAAATCGGGAGTTCCAAATTCGAATGTTTATATAATAGGCATGACGACTCAGTTTTTATTTAATGTGCCATCAAAAGGCTACTTAATAACTGAAACATACGTGAAAGAATTACTTTGTTATCTTAAAAACTTCCCGTGATATCACGATTTTAAAATCATAATTTTGGACTCTCCCAAAAACGCTTCATACAAATCATTACATAATCGTGACGTCACAGTGCCGTATTTTCTATGCGTTGCGCGTAAAATTTGTATGGTAGCTGTATTAAATATTGTGTTTAGAAAACTGGTTTCATAACAAAAGTCATTTGAAATTGAATGGGTTATCCAATGATAAATACATTTTCTAATAATTTCGTACTTTTAAAAAAGGACTTGCCCATCCAGTTTTGTATGACCATAAAGTAAGTTAAACTAAAAATTAAAATTGGTAAATATATTATTCTATTATTTTATTATTCTGTATAACTACTGTCATTATATCAAATAATTTAATATAATTGCAGGACCTGTCCACACGCTTATTATGTTATAAAAGTGGCAAGTCCAAATACGTGTGTACACGCCAATGTGAGTGTGTGAATATGTTTTTCATTCCTTCGTGACCTCACGATGCGTTTTTCTTTACATAATGATATTATTGTTAAGCTTCATGCACTTATACCTTAAAACTCCGTTACTTGCCGTTACAAGGGTTTCAAAGTGTATACGTGATTATTATTAAACTGCTTACAATTTTATTATAAACTAGATGCCCGCCCCGGCTTCGCCCGTGGTATATTATATAGCACTCATCGGGATCTCGTACAAATCCAACGGTGAAAGAATGACTGAAATCGGTTCACTCATTCCTGAGAATATCGATTTCAAACAAAAAACCTCTTCAGCTACCTTATACGCCACCTGTCGGAAATTGGTCGTACCAACTCAGATTTAGAAAAAAAAAAATAGCAAAGGTTTATATTCAATGCACAGATTACTAAAATTCAATGACGCAATCTTTGACACATGCTGTGTCAAAGATTGTGTCATGTCAAAGCACGAAACGTACGAAAACTCTCTATTTTTTCCCGATTTTGTTACATTCTTGTTTCATGCTCCGCTTCAATTAATAGTAGAGTTATTTTCTATAGCCTAAAGCCTTCCTCGATAAATGGACTATCCAATAGAAAAATAATCTTTCAATTCGGACCAGTACTTCCCGAGATCCTAGCGTTCAAACAAACAAACTCTTCAGCTTTATAATATTAGTATAGATAAACAACATCTCTGCATCTATATTTATCCGTCGTCACAATAAAATTTATATGTCCAGCAATGGACGAACACAGGCTGATGACGATAATAAAATAGCACTTCCTATCTGCAAGGAATTAATCAATTCAAAGTTAAGGAAAAATCTATGCGTTGAAATCTGTTTGCTCAAATTCTTTGCCGCTTACGCAACATGTAAACAGTAAAAGTATTAAACTTGCCCTTTGAACGGTTTCCTGTATCAATCCGACTGGAAAATTAAAAAGGGAGGTAGTATTTGTACCGAAAATCCAGACATATCGAAAATTTGAATAAAAATAATCAAATGGCGCGGTTTTGCCCGCGAACTGGAGAGGCTTTTCATCTGTGGTTTGTTTGACGAAAATGTTATGATGAAACAAGTAGGTACGGCTCAAAGGTTCGTGTTTTTTCACTGACAAATTAGGCTTTTGTTTGATGTTCTTTGCTGGTCTGGGTGTATAATGGAAGTAGGCTCGTGTGAGGACTTTATTCAAGTTATGTAAGGTTTCAACAACAGGAATAATTCAGGTCAGCGGATTCGAATATTTACATACGATACGTTGTAAGTTTGTGTTTTAATTTAAATCTCCGCAGATTTCTATGTCTATATTATTGTGTTTATAATTGCATTTGAAAGTTGTCATGAACGTTAGCAAGCCAAGATAGTTAAGTGCAGGTTGACTTATAACACATGAACATGTCGGATTTTTTTGATCTTTTCGTTCACCGTTAAAACCAGAGGTGATAAGCTGGTGTAACTGCGCTAGGTAGCTAATAGGTGTAGGCGAGAGTCCTCCGCCTACTAGTTTACGACCTACTAGACTAGGAGACTAGGAAAAGAACCAGGTTTTTTTATAGAGTGACGAGACGAGCAGCACATGTAGGTAGGTAATGGTAAGCAACATGCCAGCCAAGTGACAAGCAACTATTGGAACATGAAGAGTCCAAATCATTACCTAGCACTGCGCTCGTCACCCAGAGGTCTAAGATATCATATATCTAAGCCCTGTATTTTTTCTGGAAACATTGCTCTTCAAACCGGAACACAGTAATGTTTGCACATTACTGCTTGGCGTCATTTAAGTCATCTACCACACTGGCCACACTGCACGTTAGCGGATGTTACAAGTCACTTCTCACAAAACACTTCTTCTCTCACATCGATTTACGATCTTTATCGCGATGTTTTACATCACAGTTAAATCCTGTGGTAATGATAAACTTGTGCACACACTTGCAAAAATACTCAAAAACCAAGACATTTCCGTCTGACTATCGAATTAAAATATGAGTAACATGACCAATAAATTTTACGCCTGATGATAAGAACTGCATATCATTATCCAAATTTTTGTTCCAAAAGTTTTCGAAATCTTGCACCGAAAGCTGTCACCAGCTCGCAAAATTCAAGAGTCAAAAATCCTTGCTAAGATTTTGTGTTAACATGGCAATGACAATTTACCATTTGCAACGAATAAAAACAATAAGGGAACAAATTAAATTAACTTTTCATTTTCCTCTTACTTCCTTTTTAATTTCGTGTTATTTTTCGCGAAACAGCGAAAACAATTAAAACTTTTCCGTCTTTACCCCAATTGTAATTAAGCGCACTTTTGTTAATCAACGCCGAATGAAAACATTAGCCGTGCCACAATATTGTTATATCCCTAAAATAACATTACGTTGCAGAAAACGGAACGGGCGAAATTGGCCCCGCGTTCCGATCTCAGTTGTCATTCATTTTTGCACGCGGCAAGTTGGCGTGAATGTAGTTTGTGGCGTTTTCTGACTAACGCGAAGTGACGGACTGTCTAGTAGATAGCGGACAAGCCTTTCGCATTCGACCAGCAGAACTAGTAGACTACAGGCCCGTGAATAAAGTTTATGGGTCATATGAACCACCAGGAGACCTATAGAGGATGATAGAAGGGTATAAGATTCAGCAATATGCCGTTACTTGTAAGCTGTCCAACTGAGTGCAGGTGAAGAGAGGGGGTTGCAACTCACGATCATTTCTCCTTGTCGCATAATTTTTGTACGGTAGTGCAGAAAATGGATTACAAAAGACAATGAAACTATATATTTATTGATCACTTTTACATTTTAGATTTTATTCTTTACTGTTCATTCCTATTTCTCTGTTACCGGTTAGTTATTTGTCTTTTAAGGATATGTATTTTGTCTTCTTATCAATTAGTAGTACGTATGTTTATGATTAGTTTTATTTATTAGTGTATTATGTTTTTGTAAAGCTTAAGTATTTGTGTGTAATATTATTGGAATGTACGTTTATCTCGTAGTAATAGTCTTTGTTGCGCACCACGATTTAAGTTCTCCTAGTTTTTTTGTCCACCCCAAGGTTGCCTGGAAGAAATCGCTTTCAGCGATAAGGCCGCCAGTTGTTTCACTAGTTTTATTGTGTATTTATTTTCTGTACTATTTTAAGGTGTTTACAATAAAGAGTTTTCATTCATTCATTCATTCATTCATATTTTTTTAATTTTAGTTACCCATAACAGCACAGTAACAGACAGCTAGTGCAAGAGTCCAAACTATTAGCAAGCAACGCACTCCGCTCGTTACCCGGAGATTTAAGGTGTTTTATCTCTTAGCCCAGTAATTTATCTGGATAACTTCAAACACTGACACTTCAGATCTGGAAAACAGTTAATAATGTTTGCACCCTCATGCTTAGCGGCAGAATAACTGACAAAGATGTGGTACTTCCCCAGGTGGACTCTGCAAAGAGCCCTACACTACAAATTCATTAATTTATTATTATTAACTGTATTGTTTATTTCATAAATCAGTTCCATGCAAAATAGATGTGCTGGCTATTCTCGTCTTCAACATAATCTGAGATTGCCGTCAGTACCGCAATGCCAGATAACTCTAGGCAACTTTCTTTTGTTTCATAATATTTCAGGTGGACGGTGGACTTCCGGCCAGCTGCAAGAGTGGTAGAGTCAACAACAGAATAACTATAGGTATTATAGTACTACTACAATCCTACTATAAGGAGTGTTTATTATGGTGAACGACGGTGGGTATGGCGACATACTCAACGAGTCAACAAAAGTATTGCCTTCAAAAATAGCAAATCACTTGTGATGATGAGGGTCGTACCACCGTAGCCCAGACAAGGGGCAGAGATTCTCGGGGGCGCAATAATTGCCAGACCAAGCTAGACCATTTTTTCTATTTGTTCTTGATAAGTTCCCGCTGCGTCCCTAGTGCTCGATTCCAACACATACGTACCTACATACTATCATCAAAAACGTCTGTTAAATTAGACAAAACATCGCGCTCACTTTTTTGGCAGCGTACAAGCGTATTTGTGTTTAAAGTAGACTTATATATAACATTTCTCTAAGTACCCTAGTACCTATAATATCTAAATTGCAAATATCTAAATAACTGCACAGAACGCAGCAAAGGCTATTTACGGCACTGCTGCTGACCATACATTTCCTTTCCCTCCCTTGACATTGACGTTCTTTTGCGAACTTTATATAATTATTATTTAAGTCGTTATAAGTAACCCACTGCAACTGGACAGCTGACAGAATAAAAATATGAGTATATGAATAATTTTGTAACTCTGAGTGCAGAGCACAGTGCTAGGCAGTGGTTTGGATTTCCATGTCCAAATAGTTGCCTTGCACTGTAATATTATCGGCAGGCGTGTTGCTTACCATCAAGCCAATGTTTTACTCAAGCGTAAGTTAAAAAGCACCTGCAAAAGACTAATGATGATGAAAATTGACCTTGTGTTGCTGACCGTACATTTCGTTGATTAAAACTCGAGTTGCGCGTGGCGGACGCGGCGTTCACTCAAATGCCCGCCCTCGACGTTTATGACGTCCTTTATGAACTTTACATATCCTTATTTAAGTCGTTATAAGTAACCCACTTCGACTGGATAAGGATCTCGGCCCGGCCAACTTCGGAAATAAATATCGCGGGAAAGCATTCAAAAAATTTATAATACTTTTCGGGCGGAGTTGAGATTGAAGTCGGGTTTGGCTGATTAAAAACAATGATGGAGAAATTTCATTCCTCGTTTATGGAAATTGTTCGCGTTGATCTTTCAAGGGCGTTTCAAGGTTTCATTTATTAGATTTTTTCTGTGATTATTAGCTAATCTAGTTTTTCAGGTTACAGAGTGGCTTAGTGGATTAGTTTGTAGTAGGTACGTCTGCGGAGTCATAGGTCGTGTGTTCGGTTCCACATATTGAAAAAAAACTTGCTGTTATAATATTGATAGGGTTAGTGATAAGATGTCCATCTTCGTATTGCAAATGATAGCATAACGCATTAATCGAATATTAAGTTTAGTTACAACCAGTTTCTTTAATTATTATTTTTTTACTTTTGTAGGTTTAAACTTGACCGCCATCTCGCCTAATGTTATTGTCTCAAAAAGGTCCATATACTCTGGAGATTACCCAGATGTTCACAACTAGCTGTGCTCGGCGGTGTAACCGCGGCTGACGAGTTTTAACGATAAGTTTTGCGTAATACGACTCAAGGAACAATGTTTATAAAGTTTTATATGTCACGTTAGTTTTTAATATTATCTGATCATAAGCAAATACAAATATTTAAAAAATATAGATCTAAGTAGTCTAATCTATTAGTTTCTAAAATTACAAAAGTTCATCCCTTTAAAAGATTTTTTTTTGCATTAAAAAGTAGTATCTTTTCAGACTACTGTTGTTGCAAATTTCATTATAACTGATTTAGTAGTTTTGATCATGAAAACGACAGAAATATTCAGACAGACAGGTAATCATTAACCCTTTTAAAATATTGGTACAGGTATTATTAAAAATCAACAAGATTTCAAAAGATTTTTTTTAGGTCTCTTAGCGAGCGTCAAGATACAACTGCTATAAGATAAATTATGAAATAACATGAAAGCTCCCACCGGTGGTGGTTGATTCGGTATATTAAGCATTAGCATTAGCAAATAAACGGCAAAACCTCTTTTATTGTATGGGAGCTTCCTTAATTATTTATTTAATTTTAATTAATTACATTTAAAGAGAAAATAAAACTAAATATTCTGTGAATAGTTAAAGCGCCTACCGGTCACCATTATTAGTATCGAGCTAGAAACGGTAAAAAACAAGATTGTTGTGAGGGGCAGCCCATTAAAATATTTATTTTATTTTAGTTTTAGTATTTGTTGTTCTAGCGGCATCATTAACATCGTCTGAGAAAATGTCAACTATCTAGCTATCACCGTTCTTGAGATAAAGCCAAAGTCAAAGTTCTTTATTGATAAATGTACAATTTACACGTAATTTAATAGAAAAATAAAAACAAAAGAAAGAGCATACAAGCTGTATACGTTTTCAAGGTTTAAAATATCTATATAATATAGCCTGGGTATAGATGGACGGACGGATGGACGGACAGCGAAGTCCCAGTAATAGGGTCCCGTTTTTACTCTTTAGGTACGGAACCCTAAAAACCTTGTTATTTGCTAGTTCTTTCTACTATTAAACTTAATTTAGAAACTAGTGGTCTGTCCCGGCTTAACATAATACATGCACTCAGAGATCGCGTTCATACCCAACGGTGAAAGAGTTTTTGAAATCGGTCTATTAGTTCTTGAGATTAGCGCGTTCAAATAAATAAACTTCTTCAGCTTTATAACATTAGTATGAAGTATAATAATATATATTCAATGTCGATATCGGAACGCTACGATAATAATCCAGCGATGAGCAGTTATCAATCAATTTAAAATTTCAAGTTACGGCTGGTCTAGTCGGTAGGACGGCGCCTGCCGATCCGGAGACCCCGGGTTCAAACCCCACACGCACCACTGTCTTTTCGAAGTCATGTGCGTAATGCCGCTAACTTAAAACGGTGAAGGAAAACATCGTTAGGGAAACCGACATGTACCTAGAATCTTTCGAAATCATGTCTCATCCACTAACCCGCACTGGGCCAGCGCAGCGTGGTGGATTATGGCCTTAACTCTCTCCTTGTTAGAGAAGGCCCGAGTCCCAGCTGTGGGAACATTTAGTGGGCTGTTGATGATGATGATGAGCAGTTTTCAATAGAAAAATAAGTTCCAAGTAGCGTACTAGATGGCAGTAGTTTTTAGTACTAAATTTCATCGATCTGCGACTAATCTTATACCTTTAAACGACCAATTCTTGTAGGTATATAGGTATATATATAGAATCTGAATCTCGGAAACGGCTCGAACAATTTTCATGAAATTATGTATACAGGGGGTTTCGGGGACGATAAATCGATCTAGCTAGGTTTTATTTTTTTAAAACATCATTTTATGCGTGTTTTTAGACAATGAGAAACTCCTACAATGTCATTAGAATACGATAACTTATTTCGCCACTGTTGTTTAAGTCTAAATGGCTCAGGCGGAATATGCTCGCCCTTGGAGTCAGCAGGCCCCGGTTCGAATCCTGATGGTTACATTCGGGACTTTAATTTTTATTCTTTTTTTTCTGCGAAAATTTTATACTTAGATCCTTTTATAAACGTATTTAATTTTTATAAAGTATCTAAGTAGGTCTAAGTAAGTCATCACTACGTAATTCGTAACTGCCTAAATATCCATCATTTAAAAAAACCGAGGAAAACTCGGTCAACCAGGTACTAATACTTTTAAACGCGCAATTCTTGTATATGTCACCAAAAACTGTAAGCACCGTCAGTTTATAATAATACTAGCGGTCCGTCCCGGATTCGCCAGTAGTTTATAATATGTAGCCTTATAGCACTCGGGGATCACGAACTTATCCCACGGTGAAAGAATTTTTAAAATCGGTCTAGTAGTTACTGAGACTAACGCGTTCAAACAAAAAACCTCCTCAGCTTTAAAATATCAAGAATAGATAACTAGCAGTGTCCTGCGCGATGCTACGCCACCTGTCGAACATTGGTCGTACTAAGTCAGATTTAGAATAAATTTCATTTGCCTAAAAAGATTATTAATGACGCAATCTTAAAAGTCATGCTGTCACGGACTACAGCACACGTCAGCACACGCAACGAAAACTTTTAAAAAGAATATTTTGTTACATATTTCGCTCCGCTCCGCATCTATTGATAGTATCAAAATGTTATGTAGCCTGTAGTCTACCTCAATTAATGGACTATCCAAGAAAAAAAGTATCCTAAACGAGCTACGAACACTCTTCTTAAAAAAGATCGCCGGACGCGATCGAAGCTTGAGTCGGACTGGACTGACTATATCAGACGTGAGTTACCCGTGTATTGATTTAAAAAAATCTTTCAATTCAAACCGGTAGTTCTTGAGACTATCGCGTACAATCCAACAAACAAACCCTTCACGTTATAATAGTAGTAGGTACAGATTTATTTTCACAGAAATACAAAAACCAACTTCATTATAAAATTAAAATAAATCAGACACTCAACCAAATATCATAAGCAAACACCAAGTCATCTAGGTATACGAAAGTAAATGTTGGTTTTTTGTTTATATTTCAAAAACCACCGCAATGATTTCAACAAAACTTATATAGGACCACCTCTGAACTATGGTCTACCAAACAAAAGCAAGTAATATAAAAACTGATTCACAATTGACGGAGTTATCGCGTAACATACACACAAAAAAGTCCTTTTTGAAGGTGTTTAAAAATGAGAGACTGTAGTCCTACGGTAGGTTATGTAGGTTAATGATGGTATTTATAATTGTACGGTAACATATAATAATATATATAATCTTAAGTCTCGGCGGAGTTTCAATCTCGGATATCTATGTATGGTTCCAACTACTATTAAAAAATGTTGTACGGTTAAGATACGTTGAACTCGGTTTCAGGGAATCGTCAAACTGATTGAAGTCTCAGCAACAATATAGTTTTTTATAAACTGAATCCTAAACACCGCGATACCACGAATATTAAATTTATTTGAACTATGATTGATGTGATTTTTTTTATTGAATTATTTGAACTGTGATTTTCTCATTTGAACGCGCGAATTATTGCTATCCCCATGTTATTTTTTACGTAATATCGAAGAGACAAATTCATAAACAGGAAAAGCAAAAGTAGGATTAAGACTCACAAAATCTACGGAGCTCGGGAACAACCATCCCAGTTGGCGGCCGCCTAAGAATGAGCCAACACGGCCAGATCTCAGCGAGCTAAACGCCGTCACCGAAGCGTCACGCGTCGTGTAGAACAATGTAGTTTTCTATAATACCTATCTGAATTAATAGCAGGGGAGCACGCCACACCCCCGTAGCGATTCTCAACACACTTCTTCGAGTGAAAGTTCTACGCACAAAACTCGTGCAACGTGTAAGTACATAAAAAAGACAAGGACGAAAAGAAGGTGAAATATGGTACGAAAGGGAGACGGAACATACGAAATGTCTGCTCATGACAATAATAATTGCTATTTAGCGTTAACACTTATTAATTTAGAAAGATTGACAAAAAAATAATTAGCAGTCATAGAAACTGCCGATAGAACCGACAACTTATAGCTCAGATTTTGATAGCATACTTCGGAAACTACGCGGTTGAAACCGGAGGGCGTGGGCATGAGCATGAGAATCAAAGGGGATGCTGACGCATGTCTAGATGGCCAACGACCCCGAGTTTACCCGAAGATTTCTTCTTTTCCAAACGTTAGAATTCAATTCACAGCCCACGAAAAACCTGTCTGTGGTGCGCCAAAAGTGTTCACTTCAAAAACAGGCGGTTCAACAGATGGACATAATTATATTCTACCTCAATGCTGTGCATCTATTTCAACATTTGTCATTAGGTGAGATATTTGTCTGATATGAAAACATGAATGTCCAGAATTTACCTACTCGAAGCTCTGATGATATTTTATTGCATCGCGTGTACGAAACGTTGTCAAAGGCAAAATTTCCGTTTAAATAACTATTCGAGTGCACATTCAGCAAGTTGTTCGCTGAAAAGATATATGAGGACGATTAAATTTGTGTTTTAATGCTCACAGATGTGCAGGTAAAATCTCTTTTAGCTTATTCCTCTCATATAACTTAGCAGTAGATAAAAGCTTATTTATCGTGTTTCACCCCCATTTGTCTTCAATTTTTTTTTGTAATTTCGAGAAAGACTTGTGCTTAATGGAAAACAACTCACCTGCCAATAGCTACCCAGGATCAAACAGCCACTTAAGCTATTTCAACATGAAGATTTCAAATCAGTGTCTATCACTGTAGGTAGGTAGGTAGGTACTAGTAGGTAGATACTACGTAGGTGCGATTAAAGTTTTGAGATATAAGATGAATTATCTTTTTGCCTTGTACTTTAAATTACTTTCAAAAGGGCATAACTTATGCCCGGATGTTTATCGGACGTTTTATAGCTTGACAGAATACTTTAACTGCAAAATTGAAGACTGCACTGCGGTACAATAATTTTAATTATTTAAATACATTATTTGGGTTGTATTGTCTAATTTGTTAATGTTGTATGTTGTTAATTTGAATGTTTATTTAATTTAATTTGTTTTGTAATTTAATTGATTATTTAGTTTAGTTGATTATTTAATTTAATTCATTATTTAATTTAGTTGATTACTTATTTTAATCGACGTGGGTTGATTATTTAATTTACGTACGAGTATATACCTGACTATCCATAATTGTATGATAGATTGTATTTTTTACTTATAGATAACTTGACATGTAAATAATATTTATGAATAAAGGAATATGAATATGCTTTGAAATTTTGTCTAAAATACGAGTAGATTACGTCATATCCCATCCCATTGGTATGATCATCCACGCTGCCTAACTGCAATTTGGTGGATGTTTTATGCGATAACTGCGATTATTATTAGAGAAGATGAAGGAAAGAGGTACATGTGAAAGAAGACTCGAATCTCAGCGTTGGAAACATAAACTGAGCGTAGGTTAAATTCAATTTATCGCTGGAATTTAAGTCTCAGTAACTGTTCTCTTTAATTTAAACGAGGTATCACTATATCCCAACCCACACAGGGCGAGAAAGCTGCAGCAGTTTTAGATTACTGCATAAAGCTTTACCTTTCGCAATACTCGACGTACTATGCTGTGTTGTAGCAAGCAATGTAACATACCTAGAGTAATAGATGAACACTTCTGTTTGCAAAGTGTAAACCAAAGTTGTCTCGCTGTCTGTACGTTTCCATTTTTTTTATTACGCAACGAATATCAAAGAAGTTTTCAAAAAAACATAGTGATTCAAAAACTATAACTTATAAATATTAACTAGCTGCACCCGCGGCGTAACTCGTAGTGCGTAGCCTACCGCACCTATTTCGTTTGTTTCTTTTTTGAAACAAAAATAGTCTAAGTTACTCCTTCATCAGCTATCTGGCAGTGAAAGATTCGTGACAAAAGGTCCAGCTGTTTCAGAGATGAGCCGGATCAAACTGTTTTTTTTTTAATTGTTGGTGTGAAATAACTACTATAAATATAACTTCATTTAGCATTTAGTGTATACATCCAATCTTTAAGATTTTTTATATTAGTAGAAATAGTAGGAATAAAATTACATGTTAACACTCTCTGTCGATAATAGTGCAAATATGTGACTTAATGAAGAGATAAAATAACAGTTTGTTTTCTTAGCAGCTTATAAAAAGCCATCGTTTAAATGTAATAGCGCTTAATATATATGATGGTGAGAGCTCAGCCGCTCCGCATCGAAGGTTCTTGATATTTATCTGCATATTTACATAAATCAATAAATACACCGACGCTGGCGGTAATTTAACGCGGCGCTGGCGGTTACACGGGCTTGTTTCAAAATATGAGACACAGGCGCAATCCCGAAGGCAAATATTAAAATTAGAGTTATGCCATTTTATATCCGTTTAATATACCGTTGAGAAAATATATGTTTTGAGTGCAACGCTTTTGAAATCATTGGTTTAGTTTAGTCATTGCTGATTTGGTCTGTGGAAGATAAATATGTTTACTTATTACCGATGACGATGTCATAGATAGAGCAAAGTGGAGAAGAAAAAGCGGGAAGGCGGACCTCACCACCATGTGGGATATATAGCTAGGAAGAGAGAGAGATTACTGGTTGAAGGTATAATGATTGTCAAAGGTGTGGGTACTTTTGTGGGCGTAATTCTGCACACACATAAATACAAAAAATGCTAAACTATTCTCGAAACTCGAATGCGCTTGACCACACAAAAAAAATTCAAAATCGGTTCAAACGTTTAGAAGAAGTTCAATTGTAAAGACACGCACAGAAAATTTGTATATACACATGTCACCGTAAAATTGTAAATATCATGAGTTTGTACTACAAAGCATGAATTTATAAACCTAGTAGGTACGTTAATAAACTAGATTGACTATAACCCACGTGAATTACTTTAATATCGGTTAAGTTAATTTATCATTTAATGTTGTTAGTATAGAATAATAATGCCCAGAAACCGGGTCCGCGCAAAAAAGTGAGGCAAATCATAGTCAGCCATATTGGCTTAGTCCGTTCCAAATTACCCTCAGATGTCAAAGTCTAGCGCAAGTTAATGCGTCTTTGACAATTAAAAACATTATGATGGTTTGTGTGGTCCTTCGCTGTACATATTCCACGACATTAAAGTTTTGTTTGGCGAACTTTGGTATGCTTACGTCGACATCAATCTGCGCTTTGCCTCAGTTAAGATAAAGCGTTTGTTTGAAGATTATCGATTAAGGCGTTATTATTCTATGGTTGTTAGATTATAAACTAAAGGTAGTGACGTATGTAAAGATATAGAGTTCACTCATTTAGAAGAATCGCTCACTGCTGAGCAATAACCTCTCTCCGTCAACGCTACTTCCATCGACCCTGTGCTAGTCACATAAACGCATGACCCGCGACTTTTCGGATGCCACCGGCCTATCTATCTAACTGTATTATTTGATATTTAAGACAGGACTACAGAGTATCGCTAAAAGTCAAGTAACACTTTTACCGCATCACGCGAACCCGCTAACATATTCCCAAATCTCAAGTATCGTGCCAAACAGAGGGTAGAGGACCCAAATCAATTTTTACATTTAGATGACACGTTACTTTTTGGCCTTTCAATATTTTGCTCCCCTTTTGCAAATTTTGCGATCGCTTCGCCCGTCGATGTCTTATTGAACGGCGAAACCGTATTCAAGCGATATGCGATGTATAGCATTCGATAAAGATATCATATTGAGCTTGCTTTCTGAAAACATTCGGTGCATTTTACAGGCAGGATAAAAAGAAAAACAGCAACTGAATTGGGCTATGGTACTGAGAATCCGTCGCTTATTTTTCTCACACTCGGAACAACTCTTAAAGAAGTGGTAACGCTTTACGCTCTAAATATTCTAACCATTAGATACATATATGTCGCTTCCTGTTCTAGGGACTTTAATTAATGTATCTTATAGTGAGTATTTTTATTAGTGATGATTTTAAAATATATTTATGTAAAATAAAACTAATTTTTCTCGTTTTTATTTTATTTAAAATTACTAATATTATAAATATGAAACTTTGGATTTATGAATCACGTAGGAATGGATCGGGTTGAATTTAAGAACACAGTAACATTATAGTCTGGAATTGCAAAAAAATTTTACTTTTCACGAATAAAATAATTTTGCGCAAATTGTTGGTTGGTCCATTGGTAAGTCCATTAAAAAGCTTTTTTTTCAAAATCAATCAATATAAGACACTTCACGTGTTTAATGTAACCCAGTTTTTTTTTAATAAAGAGTGACGACACGAGCATAACATGTGCCTGATTGTAAGCAACAGGCCTGCCACATAACAGCACAGTGGCGCGCAGCTATTGGAAAATGAAGAGCCCAAATCATTACCTAGCACTGCACTGCGCTCGTCGCCCAGATATCTAAGATGTTATATCTCTAAGCCCTGTAATTTTTCTGGAAACATTTCCCTTCAAACCGGAACACAGTACACATTACTACTTGGCGATAGAATAACTGTCAAAGGTGTAGTATTTCCCCAGACGGACTCTGCCAAGAGTCCTACCACTACAAAAACCCTGAAATAATCTACTAAAATTACTAATCTGAGCCAATTCAGAGAATTTAACGTTTATCGAGTCTAAGCAAATACGAGTACATACATAGAAAATAGACTAATAGAACATGAATAAATAAAACAGGAACTAGTTTATCCTTTATCAACGTTTCCTTTGATAAATGTATCAAAACTGCTACGAGCGAGAACCATCATAGAAAGCCTGTGGCAATATCTAGAACTAACTACTCTTGTATCAGATCTCTTGAATGTAATAATAAATTGCGGTAGCAGCGCCACTTTTCAAAGGTCAGGAGTAGTGGCGAGGATTCTGCAGCTTTTTCCGTATGTGAAATATACACACGGAGTATTTGCATTCATGCACGCTAGGTGCTTTTGAACAAAATTCGAACGATGTAAAAATTCAAACTAGCGATAGGAATATTAATATTTGAAAATAAAAAACGAATGGCAAAGTCATGTCAAACATTACGTTTTTAAGTTCCTTTTATCATCACAAATGTTAAAAGTGCCATATCTATACCAATTAGATCGTACCAGTCACTTAGTTACCAACAACGATAGTGGACAGGTGACGAAACTAGATGCTTGTGCCTGTGTTATTTATTCAAGGCATAAAAATACTCACAGTCCTAACGGTTTTTTTTAAATTAAAAATGTCAATATAAAAATTTACATAGTTTACATGATTCACATTTAAAATAGAAAATGTTTTAGGTATCGAAACTTTTCATAGTTTTAAGCAAAAATGCTTAAAATCGTTAAATTTTATGTACGATACGACGTTAAAATAAAAATGTGTTTAGAAGATTGACCGCTTATTTTTTTTAAACAGCAGGGTATGTACGTGAATCCACGTTTTTATCTTCTATCTTCAGACTTCTTATTATTTTAATTTCGAAATTAACATAGAGTGGGCTGCTATCGTAACAGGCTAAAATGTACGTCACCATAAAAATAGCTTCTGACCTTTTGTCCTAGGCTATGGGGAGAGGAGTAGGTGGGCGTACTCTTAAAATATATCTTAAGCGCGTAAATCATAAATGCCAGTTCTCCTTTCGAAAAAATGTCAGACAATATTTGCTAATTGACAAAGACCTTCCATTCTGGGTTTGATGGAAATGTCACAGTAATTAATCGTTAAATTTTAACTAGCTGCCTTCCAGTTGGCCGCGGAGATTGTATCAATCTCTACAGTAATTTATACGCTGGAGTTAGTTCCAGAGGCCAGCGAGAAGTTGCGCCTTTGCCATTAGTTTAAACGAGTATCTTTATCTATCACGGTATAGTGAATTTACTCGCTTTAGGTGGAACTTTATTTTAATTTTGTTTGCTCGGCACTTACTTTACTATATATATAGAAAAGGAATGTTTGTCTTTTAGAAAATCGTAAACTATGCATTCCATCATGTGATGATCTTTAGCAAAGTTGCTGTGCATAAGCCAAAGATGGTTTTTGGTAAAAAGCTAAATGGTTCTGGTGGAAGGGTACAGCTGGTTTACTCGTATTATGATCCCATTTCACAAGTATAATGTCGCAGTTTCGACTCTTGCCAGTTCTTTTGAACATTATTTTAAAAGCAAATGCACAATTTTTAATCATTATCGACTGTCTTTAACGGTCAAAAACTCACTGCTTTTTTCGAGGGCATACAATATTATGCATTCACAACACCGTATTTAACAATTCTTTCAGCTATATTGGTTAGATCGGTGTCGGTGGAACTCTTAGCAGAGTCTTCCTCGGGAAGTACCACCCCTTTCACAGGTCTTCTCTCTAAGCAGTAATGCCCCGCTACTCGCCATGTTTGCAGTTCTGTGTTTGGGTGTGATTGGACAGACATATGACAAGGTTTCAGTTGGCTTCAAATACCTACCTAAAATTTGGTGCTGCTCTCGGGATATCAGGAATACAGAGTGGTAGACTAGACGGTGATCCGGCATCCTCCACCTTGCATATTTTTTTTACGAAAACAAAATACAAAATAGAATTTGCTTGCGTACTTTACTTTTCTTTCTAACTACTATTCGAAGCACCATGCAGGCAAACCCATGGACAGCCACGAGATTAGATTTAAATTGTATTTCTTTGAAAAATTCGTCCTTGCATACGTTTTCATATAAGCACCAATCTATCAAAGATAGGTATATAGCGTCCCTGAAATCAAAGTTTCCGCCAGTGTTGCCAACTTGAACACCTGATCGAATGAATAATACATCCGTAAGGTTGTCGCTTTGTTTTGATTTTAACTACCCATCTGCCAACTTTACGATACTCGGGCGCCGCTCATTTGTTATTTATTAGCAAATGAGATGTAAAGTACGTTTAAAAACCTTCTTTCGAGACGGCGCGGTGCTTTCAAAAGTACTTTACTTATTAGGGAAGCGGAAAAATGTGCGTTTTTATGGGAAACTAGCAGTTCCTTGCGTTATTACCCGAGTAGTTCGCGTTATTTTCTTAGATACTCATACTCATACTCATTTATTACATACAATCCGTACATGTCAGTAAATTAATAGTAATTGTATATAAAATATACTAATAAATTGACAAAGTTTAAATAAAGATATAAGCTAAATCACACAATTAAAAATATACTAATTGCAATCTTCATTACACACTCAACAATCAAAATTACAAAATGTCAAACTTAAAAATTCAAATTCCACACTCAATATATTAAATTAATTATTACAAAATGTCAATCATCAGATCCGATTATTAAAGTATTAAATAAAATTTATCAGAATTGTATATAAAAATTATACAGCTAAGTGCTATCACATAATTTCTTCAAGTGTCATGAACTCGTTCTCAATGTCATAAAAAGCTTGTTTGATAAGCCAGCGTTTCAGCCTTGTTTTAAAAATTATATAATTAATATAGATATAAGGTCTAGCTTGTGTCATACCAGATTATAATGTGACTGTGTTTTAAATTTTAAACCGATTCGTTTAACCGTTCCGACGTTATTAAGCTACAAACATCCAAACTTTGTCATTTAAAACATTTGTAGGAAGCAGGATATGTTGGTCGTTATGTATTTTGAACTTCAGAGATTACGTGTCATATCTAATTTACAGTTAATCTCTATGACTATTACCTACTGACTAAGTTTTCGCTTCTTTCTTTGACTATTATTTTAATACTTTTCTGATAATATACGAGTATATTTATATCCAGTTAAATTCATTTAATTACAAGCTTATTTCAAAACTTGCTGCGCAATTATGCTTTGAATTTACTAAAATATTGATTTAAATTTGCATACTATGTGCAGTTTGATCTAACATAGTGTAGGATTATGATATACCTAAGACTATAATATGAGCGAAATAATACATAATGATTTATAATATAATGAGACGAAAGTATTTAACCAGTGCGTGTTGCCAGTGATGTCTTATGGAACTAAGACGTGGTCCTTCATTGTGGGCCTCATAGCGAAGCTCAAAGTCACACAGCGAGCTATGTAGAGAGCTATGCTCGGAGTCTCTTTGCGCGACAGAATCCGTAATGAGGATATTCGTAAAAAAAAACGAAAGTGGCTGACAAAGCTCAAAGAGTAAACAAGCTGAAGTGGCAATGGGCAGACATCCACATCGCTCGCAGAACTGACAACCGATGGGGAAGAAAGGTTCTCGAATGGCGGCCACGAACCGGAAGACGCAGTGTTGGACGGCCTCCCACTAGATGGACAGATGACCTCACAAAGGTCGCTGGAAACCGCTGGTTGCAGGTTGCGCAAGACCGTTCGTTGTGGAATTCTAGCGGGGAGGCCTATGTTCAGCAGTGAACGTCTTGCGGCTGATGATGATGATGATAATATGAGCGGGTAACAGCGGAGACCGGGCAGGCTGTCGCCCCGCGTCATTTGTACTGTTCAAGAACAATATAATTGGCAATTTAAATAGTGACGTGGCTTTATTTCCTCTCCACAAACAGTAACACACACATTGGTGACCCCGACGTAATTACAATAGGTGTATTGTACTCATACACATACACACTTACAATAGGATGATTTTTATTTCGATTATGTGCTATTCCACATTATAATATGTTCAAAATTATGGTTCAATCCCTTAAAATATTAGTAGTATTGCACCATACAAAATAAATCAACACTAACAAAAGTTTTATCAAAACGGTAAACAATACACGGCTTGTAAATGCTTTCTACCGAATAAATGAATATCTTAGCACCAAATTAATAATGGAATGAGTCCACCCGCTTGTCTTGTGTGCATGTTGCCATATCCAATCAGGGGCATTATGGAAAACGTAAAACTATTCAATGAATAAACAAGACTAAGAAATATGTCAAAATGATGGCGATAAATTTATTGTGTATTGAACTGGCTAACAAAAGCAGTGAACTAACGTTTTCATTTAACAAGACACATTAGCGACGTGTTGTTTATGCAGAGTAGACACACTAGTTAACGCTCTAATAATTTATTTTATCCGAAAGAACAAATACCTTAGATAAAGAACAAGTAAATCATCATCATTCTCAGGTTTTTCCGCGCGGTTTGTACCAATCGTAACCAGATGAGGTGTGTGTTAGCTATGGCGACATAGTGATGTGTCGTGACAAAAGTATAACATTTCCTCAAGAGCTACAAGATAAGCGCGATCAGACCCGTGCTGTCGGTGTAAAGCGTTTGTTCCAACTCTATACGTAGTATATGTAAACTCTTCGATGATAAAGAACAAAATTAAAATTTTGATTAACCCCGACTACCTTAGATTTGTTATCTGTACAACATTCTACTAGTCAAGCCCTTTCATTTGATACCCATATTAAGGGAATTGTGAAAAAGGAAATGTAATTCGCCATTTTGTGGTAGCGGCCATCTTGGATTTGAAATTTGTCATAGTGCAAAGTATTCTACTAATCAAGCCCTTTCATTTGATACCCATATTGAGGTAGTAGTGAAAAATATTATATAATTCGCCATTTTGCGGTGGCGGCCATCTTGAATTTGAAATTTGTTATAGCGTTTAGTACTCTGCTAGTCAAGCCCTTTCATTTGATACCCATATTGAGGTAGGTTGTGAAGAAATATTTTGTCCGCCATTTTGTGGAGGCGGCCATTTTGAATCGATATTAACCAAACATAGCTAAGAACACCCGCACGGATATTAACTTTCAAATAAAAAAAACCGCATCGAAATCGGCCCATCCGTTTGAGCTCTACGGTGCCACAGACAGACACACACACAGACAGACAGACAGAAAGACAGACAGACAGACAGACCGACAGACAGACAGACAGACATCGACGTCAAACTTATAACACCCCTTTTTTTTGTCGGGGGTTAAAAACCGACTTCAATTAAAAATTTAATTCAAACACTCGACCAAATTCATAACTACGTCTATCACTACTCGTCTATATACATGAAAGCAAATTTTAGTTTTCAGTTCACATCTCGAAATCAGCAATTACGACAAAATTTTGATGGGACCACCTCTGAACTTAAGTACGTACTATTTTACCAAACAAAAAAAAATATCACCCAAATCGATTCACGATTGTGCTATCGCGCAGAGACGATCTTCTTAGCATTCCATGGATTCACCGTGCGGGTGCCGGGTCCATCGTGTGGCAGAGAGAGAAAAACTCGAGTAGTTCCCGAGACTTGTGACTCGGGCGTAGGTTTAAGGGGCCCCTTTCTGACGTACATCAACACTCACCTTCAC
Organism: Ectropis grisescens; assembly: GCA_017562165.1. Lineage (NCBI taxonomy): Eukaryota > Metazoa > Arthropoda > Insecta > Lepidoptera > Geometridae > Ectropis > Ectropis grisescens. The sequence goes on along the minus strand of CM029776.1, from coordinate 3,369,026 downwards.
CACTCGCTTTTCTCTCCCTGCCCAGCCAAATCTGATATGAGCCTACTAGTGCAGCTTTAGATACACGTTCTAGTATAGAACTTACTGCACTTCTGGATAAGCCAAGGTCTTTCAGTAGGTTATAGAGAGATTTTGCTGGTATACCTCTCGCTCCCACTTCTACAGCGTATAAACTAACTACATAGCCGTTTTTGTTAATTCGTTTAGGAGGTCGTAATACTTATTTTGTTTCATCGCGTGGTCTTTAGGTATATTAGTTTCCCACGGTACGGTAAGTTCTACAAGGACTATGCGTTTCGTAGCTCTAGAAAAAAGGAAAATGTCCGGTCTGGATGACGAAACACCCACATCCTCTGGGATTTTGTAGTGCTTTTCATACGTGTCCATTAAAATAGTCCAATCAGGTGCTGTACCCAGGATTGAGTAAGGCTTGTTCCTGGAGTTTGAAGTTGAGCCTTCTTTTACAAAGTTAATTTGTCTGTTGTTTGTCGTCAATCCCTTTTGTGCTCTAGCTACTGAAAGGCTCATGGCTTCACGTATGATTTCAAGTACTCTGTCATGACGCCGTGAGTAATGACCCCCATTAAGGAGCACAAAAAAAACAAAAAAAACAACCGAATTCAGAACCCATTCATTATTTGAAGTCGGTTAAGATTAAGATTAAAGTGTCTGTTTGTAAATGTAAAGTAACAGTTTTATGAAATAATTTTGATACGAAATACGGTATTTGCATTAAAAAAACGTTTTTTTTTGTCTGTCTGTCTCTCTTTTAGTTCCAACTAATCTCTGAAACGGCAAAACCGATTTTAACAGGACTTTCACTGGTTAACTGATTTTATTGACTAACGTAGACTACCTTTGTTTTAGAACAAAAATGGGATCCTCATAAAAAACATATACCTGACCAAAAGTTTCGAAATGAGACCAATTTGCGAAACTTTAACCATCGCAAATAATGAATATTCCAAAGCAAATCATGTAAAGAATCACTCGACGACATAACAGCCCAGATTAATAGCTAGCGTGCCATAACGACGTAACGTTTAACGACGTTGTTCATCAAATAACGAGTTACGCGTTTAACGCGCTGTCATCACACGTAACGGTAACGGCGGAGACGCTCATTGTGTCGACGCACGCGAAACATGAATCCATTTCAGGTCAAGCAGTTTTTTACTGCGCTAATATTTGCAATATATTTTTCATCCCACCAGCTCGGAAAGAGTACTTTTGCTCCTCGATATCAGGGCGCAAAAGTCGTTTTTACCCTCTAGAGGTTAAAGTAAATTTGAATTTAGAACATCGTGTACTGAGGTTTTGAATTCAAAACATAATTCAACCTATTTATTTCTACCTCCTTGGTGCCGAATGCATCATACATTTTTTTTAATATGTTAAAAACTCAGACTCGGAACCTCCTTGGTGTACTTACTTTTTTTTAATTTTCTTAGCGCGAAAACATTTAAAAATTTGCATTTAGTCATTTCCTCGCTGAGGTGGAATGAAAAGTTACGTGTTGCACTCGAGTGCAAGATTTTTCACCTTGTGCTTTTTGATTCCTTTGCTACGCTCAGATTCTAATTTTGAATCACTCGCTGCGCTTGTGATTCAATTTTAGAATCCTTCGCTTGCTCGGTCATCAAAACTGAGCACGCGGTTAAAAATCAACTTTGCACTCTTGTATAACAAATAACTATTGTTTAAGAGTGACGAGATAATACTGCACCACGCCTTAAACACGCAAACCTTAACTGAATTAAACATTATATGTGTTTAGCGCACTTATTATTTATTTACTTGTGGGGTCGCACCCAGTGCAATTATTTGTGTGGTGAATTCAAATATTTGCACTGAGTCTGGGTGTTTCTATTTATAATAAGTATGTATTTAAAACTATATAAGTAGGTATTATATCAGCTATCTGGCCACCATAGTACAAGCTTTGCTTAGTTTGGGGTCAGATGGTGTTGTGTGTGAATTGTCCGCCAATATTTATTTATTAATTATAAAACATTATTGAATTTTCCTACAACTTGGGCTGGTACACAGTATTACTTGTAAAATACTGATTCGCGGTAGAAAAGGAATATACATGCATTTATTTTATATTGTTAATTCACTTTTTACATTATTATAACACAATAAAAAATATAAATACTCTTGTAAATGTACAAATTGATTTTTAAAATAATATTTAAAATATCGATATAATTTGACCAGTTTAAACGCCGCCATCTTTCCCGCGCCTGCATGACGTCACAGGCCACGACCTGTGTTTGTTTACTACAAGTGTTGCAGTTACTTTGTACCGATTTTTGAGTTGTGCTAGCTAATCAAACGATGGAGAACACGACTCTTCTCTCTAACACTACTATCTCAGCACGAATATCGACACCGTTAAAGCAGAAAACATCCCATGTGACGTCACATTTGGTTTCCACAGATAATGATGCGTTTCGCTAACTTGAATTTCTCGCGCCTATTTTGCACTTTTTAAATAATATTTTTTATGATTAATAACTAACTAAATAATAAAATAATTGTTTTGGCATAATGGCGGGATATTAAGGATTCTACGAAAAAAAAATCAAGCCTATTTAAACTACATGCATATGCCCTATTATTGAAAAAAGGTACGAGAAATGGTATATATGTAATTTCTCTTAATCGTTTTTTCTGATGGTAAGTAACACCTACAACAGTACATTTATACACTATTATTTGAACATGAATAGTCAAAATCACTGCCTAGCCGCCTACACTGTGCTTGTTATGGCTGATTTATCTTTTGTCTTGTAATTTATCTGTAAGCATTTACCTTCAATCTTGAATATAGTAAAGTTTGCACAATGGTGGTTGGAGGTGGAATAATGGGTAAAGTCGTGGATTTGTCCAAGCGGTCTCTGCAAGTCCTACTACTCGGAATCATACCTTAAGCAGTTCACTAAATGTTCACACTACATTGAGGATTTCTCTTGCAAGGAGTGTCAAGTCAAGGCCCACAACGCTGGCCCGAGTGCAGGTTGGTGGATGACGAATGTCCTCAAAAGGGTCTAGGTACTTATCGGTTTCCTCACGGTACTTTCCTTTACCGCCATTAAGTTAGTAGCATTATTTACATGACTTCAAAAACACAGTGGCATGCGTTAGATTCAAAACAGGGGCATCGAATCGGCAGTTGCCGTTCTCCCGACTAGACCAACCGTAAGTGTGTGCTATAGAGACTACTCTGTACATTATCTATACTCTTGTGCAGTTCTAAAATACTTACAGTGACACATACCACCTCAATTGGCAATAAATAATCAATTTCAAGCCAGTGAGTACAACCTGCCGCGGAATACGAGCCGATAAATATGTATTGGAGGCTTTGAGCCGTGGAGGTTCCAAGTAATACGTGAGGAGAGAGCCGGTATATTGACTTAACCTATTTGTCACTACGAGTACTAGCAAACTATAGACTAGTTTTTATAGATTGCGAGCTTTTGCGAATTGAAATCATATTAAAAACATAACATTTTAAAGATTTGTCAATAGATCAATCCGATCGATCTGTGTAATAGAGGTAATATGGATCAGAAAATATCGTGATCACATCTATCATAAGTCATGTTTGTATTATTATATTATAGTGAAGTGTTAATGTCAAAATTGAAAATTTCACAGTTTGTACATATGATCATTATTTTGTTTTTATTTTTTACTAGCTGTACCCTGCCACGCTTCGCTGTGGCACATATGTGACTGATGCAAAAATTAGATAAAACCAATCCTTGATGTGGATTATATATCATTGTAAAATTTCAGCTCGATCGGTGCAGAACTTTTTGAGTTTTTGAAGCGTACACAAACCAACATAACATTTTTATATATAAGATTAATTGACGTGTACATTAAACATTTATCAATTACTAGCTGAACCCTGTGTGCGTTGCTAAGCCAACTCAGATTTAGAACAAATTTGGTTAGCTTAGATTAAAATGACGCATTTTCAAAAGATCAGTCAGATCGTCAGTCATTATAAGTAGATATTGCCAAGCAGAAGTGGCAATGGGCCGGTCATATGAAACGCATGTCCAATAATCGTTGTTTCACGTGTTTTGGAGTGGATACCGTGAATCGGTAAAGGGTGTAGTTCCATTGGACATAAAGCTAAGGCTTGAAAGGGTAACAATTTATGTTAGGGAGCAGGTACTAGCTGGAGATGTAAAACTAAAGATCGGTCTTATTGGTGTATTGTGGAAGAAATCCAAATACAATAATGGACCAATATGGGCGGATAATAATGAAATCCACATGGGTACATGGTGAAATCACAACAAACACGATAAACACTAAATTGAATTCCTAAAACTCATAACGCAATCTTCATGCCATGACTCAAAATGTTTGACGAATACCTAAAACACGACTTTACGACTTACGACTAACTATTTAGATAAGCATAATTTAACTAATCTGCAATGCGTAATATTTGTAGGTAGATAGATTACACGCGTTATCTAAACCAAAAATATGTGCCATCTTATCGGTATACGCACACGATGTTGGCGGAAAGTTATTTACAAAAGTAATGATTTTTATTAACCTGATACCGTTTATTGCAATCCTGGTGCAAAAACGGTACTAGGTGAAATGAGGTTCATTTGGCTTAATTTAATAAAATAGGTGTAGGTACCTACATAATATAATTATTTTTCCAGTATATATCCACGTGTTTTGAATTCATTACTTTTTACATTACATTCGAAAGATTTTAAAAACTTAATGTAATAATATTTGTAATTCGCAAATATTTTGTACACCGGTAGGTTAGTATATGACGCTCTATTTTTGTAATATTGTACGGAATACATTTAATGCAATTAAATAAACCTATCAATTAACCTATAACAAAATATTTGTTTTATCTCATAATCGTAACTACAAAAATATTGTAATCTGAAGAAGTAGATTGACGCAAAATCAAATCCGATACCGCCAAAGATAAAAAAGATATTTATTGTACTACAAATTGTTTTTCATGAAAGTTTCCTCAATATCAGCGGTAAACTGAAATAGGATGAGACAAATTTATTGAAAAACCTAGAAAAATAGACTATAACTTTGTTCACTATTATTTGAGAACAGTCTTAATAATATTACGTTCTCACCGAATATCACACCAATAAGTACGAGAATGTCATATTTAACCTACTTTTGAGATAAAAGTATATACAGCATCATACGATCTATTCTATTTTAACAAGCTAAAACGCTATCTCACTAAAAGTTATCTCGACACCGCGGCACGACAGCTGATAGCGTCGTCAAATTGATGGTCTGATAATACTGATAAGGCGTATTTAATACTAGTATTAAACTAGCCATGTATAAGGTAGCTCTAGTTGTTGGAGCGGCGAGTAATTTAGGCTACCAAGTACTAAAAAGACTTGCACAAATTTACGATGGCCGAATTTATTTTACAACCGAAGAAGAATCAAATGGCTACAACATTCTCAAAAATTTAGAAAGAGATGGACTTGATCTGCATTACCTACAAATGGATATAACGTACACCAGAAGTATTATAAAAGTGAGACATCATATTCAAGATCTGGATGAACGAATAGATTTACTTATCAACTTAACGGATTATGTGACAGAAAAGAATATTTCACACTTTGAAAGAGTTAGAAGAACGTTAAGTGTAAATTTTTACGGGTTCATAAACTTTGGGAATTTAGTGTATCCTATTTTGAATGAAGGTGCAAGAGTTGTGAACGTATCTGGACCAGCCGGTCTTCTAGCCACTATTGAAAATGATGAAATAAAAAAACCGGATCAGTGACCCAACTTTAACAGAAGATGAGCTGGTAGCTATAATGCAAGAGTATGAAGAGGCCGCTAGAAAAGGCATTGAAAAAACTGAAGGATGGGGAGTGAATGTGCAAGCTGTGAGCAAAGTATCATTAAATGCCGTCACATTTCTGCAACATAGAGAGTGGTCCGATAAAGGAGTGATCATCAACTGCGTGAATCCAGGAAGTTTGTCTCACAAAGAAGGCCGGAAAACTGCAATGGTTTTCGAGAAAGGTGCCAAAGCCATCCTGTATCTAGCGTTAGAAGCGCCATTATCTCTCAAAGGGAATTTCGTATGGAGCAACTATTCGGTGATAGAATGGAATTCTGACCCGTACGTTGAAGTTACGACAGTGTAAAGTGAGATATGGTTAGTTAGTAATTATTTAATTGTAATGTCAGGTATTGCGTAATTATTTATTATTAGTGTAATGAGAGATGGGAAGCATGTGGTCATTAAACTAGTCATTTCAGAAGCTAATTTGAGTTTTGATATCTTTTTATTTGTAATGTGATTGTCTATGGTGATGTCAGCTAAAAAAACCTTACTATTAATAGGAGTTGTAGCTCGTTCCACCATTGAAGTCTTGTTATGAAATTGTTGAACTAATGAAACGCTCAGATAGTTTGTAAAGGCGGTCCGAAGTTGATCGGTTGATCCTACTACCAAGCATAGTGTGCACACATTACTATGTTCTGGTTCGAAGGCCAATGTCTCCAAAGAAACTAGAGGGCAACAATATACAACAATTTATAAATTCAACTAACGAGCCCAGGAGCCCAATGCAATGCTAAGCTGTGATTTATACTATTGATGTCCAAATAAAATAGCTGCATGACACTATTCTTTCAGGCTTGTTGCTTATCATAGAACACATAATTATATTTTGTCCCGTCATTCTATATTACAAAAAAATGATAAGGTTACCATCAATGTACTTTGTATATAGTGACTTTTTTAAACTTTTCCATTCTAATCTCTACTCAATGTCCACATGCATAAAGAGCAAACAAAAGTAGCAGAATGGTGACTAATCAGCCTTTAATGTGTTGAAGCTCCGGTTTCGTAAGTAGTTCGTTAAGTAGCATCATACAAATGTCAAGATATTGTCAAAAATCCGAATTGTGGATGTTGATGTGGGGGAAGTACATTTACGTGTGCCCACCATGCAGGGACATGGTGGCCAGGGGCTGGCCAGGGGTCAGGGTCGCGGACTCACTTATCGCACTCTCGTCATCGACCCTAACTCATCTGCCCCTGCCCTTGCCTTGCAATGTTATATTTCTAGGCCCTGTAATTTCTCTAGCTAAAACTTTCCATTTTATAATCGTAAGGTTGTAGGTTTGAATCCCACCCTCACTTCTGAAATTTCTTCCAAGCTCAGATATACGAGTTGATCATAGACCATGTTTCGGTAAAACATCGCGAAGAAACCGACGCGCGACATGTTCCCAAAAAGAGGTATCTTTCGAGGCCAAGTATCATCCGCCAATATAAGCATACATCATATACGCCATATAACCACGGTAAATATCCCGCTATCAACAATATTATTGCACCTTAATAGGTTTTGTGGATTAAACGCCGCGCAAATCCACTAATTTCGCATAGAAAGATAGGCCGTTAAAAACCTATCAGTTTTAGAGTACCTCTACGATAAAAATGTTGCCATATCAACTAGCTACCAACTTACTTATTACAAATTTGAATTTACTATTATGTGCGTATCATATAAGCTATCTGGTTCCCATAGCACAAACGTCTTTGAGGTACATAGGAACGTCAATCAACATTTATTTATTTAATTGCTTGCAGCCCACGTTTTAACAGTTTTTCACGATTATTTGCGATAATTCATTCGATTTTCGATTTGATTCGAGATTCCGATTCACGTAATTCAATAATTTTATTAAATGTGCCAAGAACTACGAGTACTAACTTAAACGGGTTAATCTAGCTCTAAATATGTTAATCCAGGTAATTTGTTGGTTACGTCTTTAATTTCACTCAAGTACGTGAATATCCATATCCATAGATAAAATTCAATGTAATGGCAAAATCTTGACAGACCCAGAAGTAATTGCTAACGCATTTAATAACTATTTTGTTGATAAAATTATTCCATTGCCTGGTTCTGGTGTAAATGTGATACAAAATATTGAAATAACTCAGAACTCAATGTTCATGGCACCATCTACACCACATGATATTCTAAAAATCATAAATTCTTTAAAAAATACAAACAGTGTAGGATATGATGAGATATGCACTAAAATTATAAAATCTGTCAAGCAGGCTATCTGTAGCCCTCTAAGTCATATAATCAATTTATGTATAAGTACAGGTACTTTTCCTGAGGCTCTTAAAAAGTATAATCATACCTGTTTTAAAAAAGAAAATAGGGAACACATGGCATATTACCGACCTATTGCCCTTATACCTATAATGTCAAAAATATTTGAAAATATTTTAATCAGCAGTTTATTCAGTACTTTGAAAAATACAACATACTTTGTGATGAGCAAAAGGGTTTAGACAGAATAAAACAATAAATATTGCTATATATGATTTTCTTAACAATGTAATGAAAATGTTGATAATAACAATGCTATATGTACCATTTATTGCGATATGACCCAGGCATTTGACTATGTCAATCATGACATTCTTCTAAGTAAATTTGAAGCCTATGGGGTTAGAGGTAATGTGCTTGACTTAGTAAAATCTTACCTAACAGACAGAAGGCAAGTAACTAAAATTACAAAGATTAATACTAAAACGAAACAGGAAGAAATATTCATCTTTAAAGAAAGAACTGTTAAATTTGGTGTGCCGCAGGAAGTGTGTGGGGACCGTTTCAATTTATTGTCTACATAAATGATTTTCCTAAAGTAATTGAACATCCAATGTCACTATTTGCAGATGATAGCACGATTACAATAGCCTGCCAAGATAAAGCTAATTATGAGGAAAATATCAACGCTGCACTAAATTCGTCTATCCACTGGTTGAACATTAATAACTTGAAAATTAATTTAAATAAAACCAATTTAATGCAATTTACACAAACAAAAATTACTTAAATAACATAAACATAAATTATCAAGGTAACAAAATTGCAGAAGTAACTACAACAAAATTTTTGGGCTTGACAATAGACATGAAATTGAATTGGAAGGCACATATTGAGATTCTCTGCAAGAAGCTTGGTAGCTCGGCATATGCTCTGCATAGGCTTGCTCCAGTGGTAAAAAGAGACTCTTCTTACATCTTACCATGGATTAGTGGCATCAGTCTTGAGATATGGGATAATTTTTGGGGTAACTCAACGGATACAGGCTTAGCTTTCAAAGCACAAAACGATGCATTCGTGCCATGTTCGGGATGCAAGTTACAGATAGCTGCAGACAGGTATTCATAGACAACCAAATCTTAACCCTTCCAAGCCTTTAGATTTTTGAAGTTATGTGTTTTGTAAGGAATAACCCCCATTGTTTTCCTCTCTTGAGTGACAAAGTGGAACGGAACCGACGTGATAAGTGTAGGCTGCTCATAGGCAAACGCAAGAAAAAGATTATGAGTGACAGTATTTTTTGTATGGCTCCTCTTCTATATAATAAGCTGCCAAATGCAATTAAAAACTTAACTCATCCATGTTCAAAAGTAAATTAAAAAGATACTGGTACCCAAATGTTATTACACTGTGAAAGAATTTTTAAATGATAGAGAAATTAATTGGAATACTGATGTATAGATGTTGTATAACTTGACATTTTACATTCCATTAACTTCCACATTAAATTCCATTAGCCACATTAGTGTCCACTGTCTATATTTTATGAAACTTTAGATTTAACTAATGTTAGATCAGATAATATATTGTAACGGACAGGTTGAATCAGATTATAATATATTGTGAGAGTTCTTTGAGTAGGTATACAAATATTAAATTTTATACATGTTAACATTCTTTACACACATTGACATTGTTTTATTTTATACAAATTGAATCATTATTATCATTATTTTTGATTATTATTTTTTTGATTTTCTATACATAATGACATTCTTTAAAATTGCTCACACGGCTAAACTGCAAGAGCTACTACTGCAAGACCTTGGATTCTACATGAAAGCACACACTTGTCAAAGTCCATAACATCATCCTGCTGAAGCACAAGACGTTGGCGTAATTGTACTCATCAAACATATCACACTAACATAACACACCGGGATAGAAGCCAGAAATTAATACATGATGAATCAGATGACATATATGATATAACCGATTAAAAGTTAAAAATGAAAAAAGAAGAAGAAGACTATCAGCTGACTATTATCATCATTGTATAAATTCAGACCAATGGAAACTGCGTTGCCAGACATATTGCATGCCTCTAGAAGAAGAGGCCAGTTTGTATGGGTCAATTATTTAAATGTTTTGTATCATCTTATCTTACCTGCAAACAGCAATAAAGATTTTTGTATTTGTATTTGTACGTTGAGTCAAACACACACATGAGAACAAACTGTTGCAAACACACAAATGTCCGCCTGTATTAGGTCGGTGTGACAACACAAGCATATTTACCATATCTATAATTATTATTGACGAAATATAAAAATAAACTTATCAACAAATTATAAAGGAATTCAATCGCAGTGCACCGATAATTAAATTGATTCAAATCTATTCACACGATCTTGCTATCTTCAAATCCGGCCGTTTTTCCACACAGCGCCCGTCACTTCCAAGTATTCCAATCATTGATCATTCCTCTCGAATTTATCGCTATGGAACCGCGCCTGTCAAAAACAATCCCCTCGTCATAAGATTCTGAAACAAACGCTGAAAACAGAGTATTATGCTATACACTGCGCGATTGGAACTCAACTCTTTTTTATGTGATTCAAGCGTAACACGGCAATGTATAAGACATTGATTTTTAGCGTCAACATCATTTGTATCGAAATAGGGTGGTGCTCGTAAAATCTCCCTTTTACTACCTCAAAATATCTGTCGGAGGATCAAGTTGTCGAAATTGCGGATCTCTTGCCAATCGTTTAATGCATATTTCTTTTTTTCATTTCTAATTCTTACGAATGCTTTTAAAATAAATATAAGACTCATAATTAATGAATGAGCCTCTGAAAGGGCTTTTTAAGCCTTCTTAAAGCCTTAGTAGGTTCAATTAATTAACTTCTTAGATAGAAAAAGAAGTTTAATCGAGGAGAAAGATTGCTTCAGTGCAACTAGTTAACTACTTATTTACTGAAGGATACGGATGCGATAGTTTTTGCAGGGATCGTGTTCTTTAATGGAACTGTAGTTTGGTAACAAAGTCATTTTAAGTTCGATCAGGCAATTTTATACGCTCCCACTGTTGTACACTTCAGTTAAATAACTCTTACTAAGTTAATGCTGTTTTACGGTCATTTTACTAACCTCTGGTAAAGTTTTTAACATAAGTTATGAAGACATCAATGTTTTTTTTTAAACAAAAAGTGACGAGACGAGCAGGACATGTGCCTGATAGTAAGCAACATGCCTGCCACATAACAGCGCAGTAACACGCAGCTATTGGAACATGAAGAGTCCAAATCATTGCCTAGCACCGCACTGCGCTCGTCATCTATCGCCACGTCACCAGAGATCTACTCGTCAGATGTCGGGCAACGTGCATCAGATATATGGATCAACAAATGGGTTATATTAGAATTTTTTATTGAATGTACCATTATTCGACTTTTTTGCAACAGTCAACATTCAATTCGTTATAAGTATTCATTACTATGAACAACTTTTTCTATGACAGTAAACCATGTTATTCTGAAAAATTAACTCAAAATTTCTTTCAGAATCGAAAAAATATGTGGCAAAGGTTTGTTTTGGGTTTGTGTTTGTATGTGGTTGTGGTGTTCGTTTTATTTGCGTTGGTTTTTAACCGACTTCCAAAAAAAGGAGGAGGTTATCAATTCGAACCCTATGTTTTTTTTTTTATGTATGTTACCTGATTTCTCGAGAACCTCTGAACCGATTTTAAAATTCTTTTTGTGTTCGGATGGGTATGCTTCCCGAATGGTCCCATATAAATCTTTTCGAAATCGGTCAAGTAGTTTTTGAAATATGAACCAAAAACTGAAAATTTGCGTACATTTATCTGGATGACGTAGTTGTAGATTTCACAAAAGTTATGAATCTCGACCCTGTCAATACAAAATTGTGTAAATGCTTTAATAAAAACTTGTTTTTAACCCCCGACCAAAAAAAAGGGATGTTATAAGTGACGTCGATGTCTGTCAGTGTGTTTGTCTGTCTGCTGTGGCACCGTAGTAGAACTCAAACAAATGGGCCGATTTCGATGCGGTTTCTTTTATTTCAAGGTTAATACCATAGCAAATGTTCTTAGCTATGTCTGGTTAATGTCGGTTCAAGATGGCCGCCTCCACAAAATGGCGGACAAAATGTTTCTTCACAACCTACCTCAATTTGGGTATCAAATGTAAGGGCTTGACTAGTAGAATACTATGTACTATAACAAATTTCAAATGCAAAATGGCCGCCACAACAAAATGACGAATTATATTATATTTTTTCATTACTACCTCAGTTTGGGTATCAAACGAAAGAGCTTGACTAGTAGAATACTTTGCACTATGAAAAAATTCAAATCCAAGATGGCTGCTTCCACAAAATGCCGAAATACATTTCTTTTTTCACAACTACCTTTATATGGGTATGAAATGAAAGGGCTTGACTAGTAGAATGTTGTACAGATAACAAATCCAAGGCAGTCGGGGGTTAATCAAATTTTTTAATTTTGTTCTTGTACACTAAAAAGAGTAAAATAAACTATTTTCGTACAAAAAATTAAACCGACTTCAAAACCACAAATAGCCACTCAAAAGCAAAAAATAAACTAAAATCATTATTATAAGCGCTACTCACTCATCTATTTGAAGTCGGTGCCAGTCAGGTCAAAAAGTTAGTAGATTGATGCTATGTAGGCACAGGTAAGTAGTATCTATCCTATACCTGTTAGATTTGGCTGGCACCGACTTCAAATAGATGAGTGAGTAGCGCTTATAATAATGATTTTAGTTTATTTTTTGCTTTTGAGTGGCTATTTGTTTAATTTTTTGTACGAAAATAGTTTATATAAATAGTTTTTCATTTTGAAGAACATTCCATGTTCTTTTCAGCAATGAAAGATTCATTGAAAACTAGATTTTACCTGTTAAGTACATGTTATATTTCTTGAGAATTTGTATAATTTAGACCAAGTACCACCGATTTTTGTTGATTTCGCGGCGTTTTTAGAAATCTCGATTATCAAATTGTTCAAACCAGATCATATAGAGTATAGATACTCGTAGTTTGGGAAATGTTCAAGATACTTACAGCAAGGAACACCGCGCCGAGTTGCATCAGCGTCACTTGACAGACAAGCAAAGCTAATTCCAGCAATGTAATAGGAAGTTAGATAGGAGACCTTTATTTACATTAACATATAACATACGTGCATATCGATGTTTGTTATGTAAACATAACGATATAAATCAGTACCGAATTACGAATACTAATGAATTTAGAAGTTGGTAAGAGTAAATACATCGAGATGAAAGATCAAGACAAAGTATTTTATAGATATCTATAAAACGTTAAGGTTTATATCACAATGCCACACCGCTGTCGCAGCTTAGCCGCAGCGTAGCCGCAGCGTGCCGCCGCCGCCGTCGCGCACGGTTGTCGTCACCGAGTCGTGCGACTGACGCGTCATTAACATTCATTGTACCGTTGTTGCGCCCTCGCTGCTTTTACCACTATTTCTAAAAGGTTCTTTTTATAGTTATGTTTTTAGTTACATGCGAACTTTATTATTTGTCTATTTTGAAATTAATTCAAATAAAGGTCTCAGAATCTAATCAAAAGAGTCTGAATTAAAAAAATCGAATTAAAGGTTGTTTTAATATTTTTGAATACGATTCATCTACCTATATTATACGTGTGGAATTTATTAAAAATTAGGAGTTGGTACTATTATAAATATTTCGGAGACCAGATTAATGTTTTCGTAGAAATTACAGGACAGAGATCATCGTTTATATCCAAATGACAAGCGTGATGCAGGCAGTGATCGAAATCCGTGTTGAAATAACAACTGTATACAAAGCACAGATTCGCTCTTGTATGGAGTACTGTTCGCACCTTTGGGATGGATCGCCTAAGTATCAGCTTGAGGCTCTGGAATCTATCGAGAGGCGTGCCAAAAGGCTCATAGGCAAAGACATTCTAGTGCGAAAAAGACTTCAAAGTCTTGAACATCGGCGCAAAATTGCTGGCTTATCGGTTTTTTATCGGATACACTTCGGAGAGTGTGCAACTGATCTGCATGATCTTATACCACCTTGCCCTTTTTACTATCGTACTTCTCGTAACTCGAAGAAGCGGCACCGTTTCATGGTGGATATTCCAAAGACACGGACAAAGAGGTTTGACTCTACGTTTGTGATAAGAACGTCTAGGCTATGGAATGAGTTGCCTGAGCAGGTTTTTCCCGATAGTTATAATCTTGGTGTCTTCAAATCGAAAGTGAATCGGTTTCTTCTAGGTAGACACGCTTCATCGTAGACCGCATCGTCGCTTACTATCAGGCGAGATGGCGGTCAAGTGTAAACATATTAAAGTTTAAAAAAAAAAATTGAGCCTGTACTTTTGTGAGTAGGTAATTTCTTTTCCAGTTGGCGCATATGTTCATCAGTCTGACTTCCCATTTCAAATAATAAAAAGCCAAAAAGAACACTTCCATTCATGTAAAATAAGCGTTTCGAGATCATTTGTGACTAGTTACAGTACGATTCAATTTCATATTTCGATAACTGGCAATGGATTTTTATATGTTTTACCAAAAAAAATAATCGTTTATAGCTTATTGTGTTTCTTACAGATTTCAACTCTGTCTTTTCTGATTTTAGAGTTGGTTACTCCGAATTATTAATTCCTTTGATTAAAATCTGTACAATGGAACGGAAAAGAACACTTTAAACATGACCCATTTATTCTCGTTCACTCGTGTTATAATTTGCATTTGTGCAAGAAAGCCAACAGCCACTTGTGTGGAAACCGGCGTCAACCAAAATTCTACTATCAATGCAATCTACCAAAAATAAAGGTATCAAGTAAAACAAAAGTATAAAGTTAATGAGTGCAAAAAACAATATTGAATCTAAATTTAACAAATGTTACAAAGTTTTTAAAATCAAAATATTCAGGTTAATACGCGATTGTTTTAAACACACACATAGTGCGTATAGAGTTCAAGTAACAGTATTCTTAAATATTTCATAAAACTTCCACAAATACGTGAGTGAGTACTGAGTATGTTATAATACCTAGAATTTTCCAATCAGCTTAGCAAAATTCCAGTGTTTAACATAAAATTTTAACACATACCTAAATCCCTCAAGGCCCGCTCCTCATTAACCAGGTGGAAATTTTATAAGGTAGGTACTACACTCGCGTGTAAGCAAAATGTCGAAATTACAAAGTGTCAAAGGCAGTAGCGACTGACGAAGGTCGAATGTGCTTATTGACAGAAAATCGAAAGCCAAAATAGAAATAGCCATATTGCCCGAAAATAAAGGTCAAACTGAGAATATTACTCCGATGCGTCGAATATTTATGTGCGATTTGATGGGGGAATCGTATTTTGGGGGCATGAGGTCATGTTGATTGATTTCTCTAGATTTCCCCTTATTTTTCGGATAATACACAATAATCATATAACGCCTTTTCCCCGTTAAGAAAGGTATACATCCTTTAGCTTTTCATTTACCGGAGTTCTTTCCTATTCTTCAAATTTCAAGTATTTTGCAAGATAACTTTCACGATTAATTTACATACTTTTTAGCTAAGTTTTATTATTTGGATGTTTTGAAGTGGTGACTTGAATAACCTAAATTACTTTTGTAGGACTCCTAGCAGAGTCCACCTGGGGAAGTACCACACCTTTGCCAGTTATTCTACCGCCAAACAGCAATGTGATAACATTTGTTTCCGGTTTGAAGGGCAATGTTTCCAGATAAATTACAGGGCTTAGAGATATAACATCTTAGATCTCTGGATGATGAGCGCAGTGCAGTGCTAGGTAATAATGATTTGGACTCTTCATGTTCCAATAGCTGCGTGTCACTGTGCTGTTATGTGGCAGGCATGTTGCTTACCATCAGGTATATGTCCTGCTCGTCTCGTTACTTCTTATTTACAAAAAAAATTGCTAGCAGAGATGTACGTACATATAACCTACTCAAATAAAATGTTCTTATATAACTTCTATTTTACGAGATTCTATCAAAAATCGACAAGGAAATTTAATAAGACGTCACTGCATTGCTTTAACTCAACAGACACAGACCCTTATAACAGGACATCTCATCCAGTCACCAAAGAGTTTAATTTTAATTACGAACAGAAAGTCTCAACTTCTCGATTGTAAAGCTTTCTAACTCGGAGGAAGTCGCTTTGATAAATGCCGAGTTGAGACAATAAATTTCGGACAACTTAGAAATGTTGTTCATGAATTCATTAAGGACACTTCTAGACGAGCCACTTTTATCGAAATATGTTGCCTCAATATCGTTATCTATTCTAAAAAAAAATGTATATTCAGATATGAAGCTGCTTCAGCTTCTGAAGTCCGAACTGAATTGATTTTACAATAATTTATTTTCTGACACTGGTGGCATTATCTATTTATTTTTCATTCAATGAACACACAAAACATAATGTAGGTAATAAAAACAAACTATAACATAAGAGTATACTGTACAGAGCTATATTACATTTGTTTAAATACAGTGGTTTGATAATAATATTATTAAATTAGAGATAAAACATAAAGAAAATTAGGCCAACAGATCTGAACTTAAAACTAACATGCTTTAAAACAGTAGATAAATAAGATACAAACATAGAACATATAACACAACAGATAACTACATAAACATTGTGAAACAACTAACTAGCCAAATTTATAAGAAAGAAAACTTTACAAAACGCAATAAAGGTATTTACAATAAGCACAACAGGGTTATTCTTTTAGATCAAAGTGTAAAATTTCTTTGATTTTCCTCTGAAATTTGAACATACGAACTATCGTGGAACATATGTACATAAATACATATAGAAAACATACAGCTGAATTGTGTACCTCCTCTGTTTTTGGAATTGGTAAAAAAATATCGTACTTGAAATAATGAGACTTAGCTTTGGAAAAGTCACAATAATCGTGCTATTACTTACCCATAGTACTCTCATACTCTGAACACCTAGTGTTGGGTGATATTTCTTTATTGAGATCCGAGATGTTGTATTATATGTTACTTTTGACTTATAAATAATACCAATTTAATATTTAGTACCTAGCCAATTGTCAAAGTAATGTTTCTTTTACGGATATAAAGATAGAACCAAGTTGGCTAGGTGAAAACGATTCCTTTTAGTATCAAGTTAAATATTATTCACTAACAGCGCCCCGTGGCGCGTTCCGGTTCCCGTGGTTTCTGTTATTTTTTGGAATAAAAAGTAGCCTATGTGTTCTTCCAGGCTATTATCTATCTATGTTCTAATTTTCAGCTCGATCCGTTCAGACGTTGCGACGTGATTGAGCAACAAACATCCAAACATTCATACAATGACGTTTACAATATTAGTGGGGAGTGGGATTAGTGGGATTAGACATTTATTTTGAGCTGCATAAGACCACCAGAAGTGAAAACAGGAAAAAGAGGTCTACGACCAATAATGCCTACTACAACCTACCTTAGCTACAATAATGACGACTAGCATAAGGCCGATGAAGATGATAGCTTCATTTTGAAGCACCGGTATCTATATCAATTAACAGATTATTATAATAGTGGCAGAAATATGAGTGATCGTCCAGATTTGAAAATATGCACACTAGTTTCACATATAAACTTAAATCTTTTTTCTATGCGAATGCTCGTATCTCGAAAAAGTGGCATCATTTCATAGTTGATGTTCCAAAGACACGAACAAAGAGATTTGACTCTATTTTTGTAATAAGAACGTGGAATACATTGCCTGAGCGGGTTTTCCCCGACGGTTACAATCTTTGTGTCTTCCAAGCGAGACTGGATCGATTTCTTCTAGGTAGACACGCTCCATCATAGACCCCATCGTCGCTTACCATCAGGCTAGATGGCGGTCAAGTGTAAACAAATATTTTTCTGACATTAGCTATCGAACAAACCATTACAACTTCGTAAAGTATTGCCCGTCTAGATGACCCTTAAGTTATATGGAGGCATCTATTATTCTATTTGTAATTAGTGTGGATTATCCGTAGACGAGGGACGAAGCGAGCCGGGTAATGGGATGCGATGAAAATGATCTACGGCGTTATATTTGTATGGGACCATGGTTAATGGGAGGTCAGGTTTAGGTACAGGTTTGGTAAGGTTGTACGGATATCCTATCAGATCTCTAGCAATTGTTGAGCATTAAAAGTGGATCTTTTATAGCTAGACTTTATGATTGTAAGAAAAAGGTACATATCATGGTGAGATCTATTGAGAAATTGGAGGACTTTCTTATTGTATTTTAGTTTATTAACAAAACTAAAATACAATGAGAAATATACTACGCTACATACCTATCTAACTGCTTACACTAAGCACACCTGAGTCATTTTATTATTATGATGTGTTTTTTTTATATCAACCGTGAGTATCACTATCACTATCAGCACTACATAGTATAAAACAAAGTCGCCTTTTCTGTCCCTATATCCCAATGTGCGCTTAAATCTTTAAAACTACGCAACGGATTTTGATGCGGTTTTTTCCAATTGATAGAGTGATTCAAGAGGAAGGTTTATATGTACAATACATGCATCATATACTAAGGCAACATTGCTAATTTTAGAGGTTTCTAACGTGATGTCGTAAATTAACCTATTTTTTGGGTTTATTTAGCAATTTAGCAAAAACGCTGCCTAAACCCTACGAGTTAGATCAAATTAATGCACTACAGTATTGTACACTATAAAAAGGTCTATAAAAAAGTCCCCGATGGTATATGTTTATCTTTTAGGGATAACCCACATTAACCATTTTTATTGTTTACTTTTTACGTGAAAAAATGTCTTATTTACGAAGCTATTTTAAGCAATACGGCATTAATCCTTATCGAATTAAGTACCTTAAATACAGTGTGCAATTAATATAGATCAATATGGTTCCTGACAGCATGTAAATTAAAACAATTCTTTCGGAGATATTACAAATTTAAAATTTGCGTTTGCGGCGGGCGGTACCGGTCGGACGGGGCAGTGCGGTGAGGCATAGGACAATGCGCGATTTGCGCAACAAAAATTCACCTATGGGTGGATGTACAATTCTGTTTTCAGGAGATTTTCGACAAATCCTACCAGTTGTGACTCAAGGAACACATGCTGACGAAATAAAGATAGATAGATAACTCTTTATTGTGACACAATAAATGTTTCCCTAAAAAGATCAAACCTTTGGCCACATGTCAATAAATTAGAGTTTAAAACTAATATGAGGGTTTCTTCGTCATCTTCACGTGAGAACAGGCTATTTCCAGAGATGCTGCTAAAAGTTGGCAATGGAGAATTAACACAAAGTGAGGGAAGGATTAACCTTGAAAACCTTTGTGTTTTGATAGACAACATCCAAGAGTTAATCAACAAATTCTATCCTGACATTGATGACATAAGTTACAAGACAATATCTTGGTTTAAAGAAAGAGCGATTCTGTTACCAACTAATGAACAAGTAGATAAGGTAAATAACTTGATTCTTTCAAAGATTGATGCGCCGACGAAAATATACTACTCGGTGGATACTGTTCTCGATTTGGAAGAAGCTGTTCATTTGCCTACAGAGTTTCTAAACTCTTTGAACCCGTCTGGACTCCCTCCTCACAAAATGGTGTTGAAAGTAGGTTGTCCTGTTATTTTATTAAGAAACCTGAATCCACCTAAACTTTGCAATGGCACGCGTTTGCTGATAAAATCACTGAAAACTTTCATAATAGAGTGCACAATACTCACAGGATGTGGTACCGAAGAAGATGTATTGATTCCCCGAATCCCTCTGATACCATCGGATTTATCCTTCCAATTTAAACGTTTACAGTTTCCGGTAAAGAAATCTTTTGCAATGACCATTAATAAATCGCAAGGTCAAACCTTCAACGTTGCAGGCTTAGATTTGAGCGTTGACTGTTTTTCACATGGCCAACTGTATGTCGCTCTTTCAAGAGTAACCTCAAGAGAAAACATGTTTGTATTGTCTAATGACAAGAAAGCTGTGAATGTCGTGTATAAAGACATCCTGTAATATATTAATTGTTGTAAAAATAAAATAAATACCTAGGTAAAAATGTAAAAAGTAAATAAGTAAAAATGTGTAATGTAATAAAAATTGTATGAATTTAGATATTTCAAAGATAGCAGGAAATCTTCATAGTAATTATAGGGAAAGAGGAATTGTTTTACTCCAAATTTAATGCGTGCAGGCCAAGGGCAGTAATGAATTAATCAAAAATACTGGATCGATTTTAATCATGTTTTCATTGAGTGGCATAGGCATATATATTTTATGCCCGTGCAAAGTCGGAGCAGGCCGCTATATTTTTATATACAACGTTCATAGTTTTTCTGTAGTGTATTTAATTTAGTATCAGCATTGCACCCGTGCGAAGCCGGGGCGGGTCGCTAGTAGTGTATAAACTCATTCTAATTACATACTTATGTTGAATAATGTATATTAATGTATGCTTATTAGTTTATATTGATTTAGCAATTGACCGTTACACTACAATTTTAACCGACTTCCAAAAAAAGGAGGAGGTTATCAATTTGACCCCTATGTTTTTATCAATAAAATATGTCATCTTCTACGTCCGTGCCTCGACCAAAAACAACGCAATTCAAGGCAAATCGTCGCTAAAACACATACGTTCTCGTATCATATGATTTTTAACACAGTCAAATAAAAAGAAGCATAATAAAATGAAAAACCAAATGAACCAAGAATTTATAACCTCAGAGTAGGTTAGAAAACTTATCTGCAGAAAAGATGCATTATTAAGTATTTCGGAAAACTGCACGTCCGTCGTCCATTGCAACAAGCGCATGCATGTAAATATTAACAGCTTTACACCATCCAAGGCCTCTGGGAATGAAAAATGCGGTCCATACGAAACACAGACGGCTCGTAGTGGGTAGTGTACAACTTCATGTACTATTCAGCGCATGGGCCAATCCACTATCTCCGAGGACCTAAAGTTGCTGCCTGTACGATTGTAGATTGTAGACCACAAAATATTTGTGAGGCTTAGCAAATTTATCACTTAAAGTAATACTATACTGATATATTTCATATATTACAGCTGAAAATGTAGAATTGGTATATTTGGATATACATACTTAGATTTGGATTACTTAATACTATTTGTACGGAATTCTTGTTTTAAACGTTGAAATATTATATCTTATGTAGTAATCTAATATATAAAATTCTCGTGTCACAGTTTTCGTTGCCATACTCCTCCGAAACGGCTTGACCGATTTTGATGAAAATTTTTGTGCTTATCCGGTATCTATGAGAATCGGCCAACATCTATTTTTCATCCC
This sequence comes from Ectropis grisescens, assembly GCA_017562165.1. Lineage (NCBI taxonomy): Eukaryota > Metazoa > Arthropoda > Insecta > Lepidoptera > Geometridae > Ectropis > Ectropis grisescens. The sequence continues at coordinate 3,347,495 of CM029776.1, read as the reverse complement.
CTTAAATGTTAGGGGGTATGTCCACCCCTAAATTTATATTTTTATTTTTTAGTAAAAAAATTTAATTTCTATTTTTTTATGATACAACATACAAAAATACATACAATCCTCAATTTCCACCCTTCTACGATCAACCCTTTTTATGATATTTTTTATTACGATATTTTTTTAATAGCCATTTTAGTAATTTAATCGAAAACTGATCAATCGTCATTTAATTAGTTATCCCCCCTCGCCAGATGTCTACAGGTGTCAATTCTGACCCAGTAAACAGCACGATAATTTGGGGATCAAAAGTAGCCTATAGCATATATTATATAGTTTGAACACGCTAATTTCGGGAACTACTGGACCGATTTAAAAAAATCGTTCGCCGTTCTTTCATATGTTCGTAATCCTTGAACGCTGTAGGTTATATATGTATACCACGGGCGAAGCCGGGGCGGGCCGCTAGTATTATATAATAAAATGTACCTAATAATAATAATTTCGGAATTTGACGAGTCTATAGAGAAGCATTCTAAATGTTTAGTCTTAAGTACCTTAATGTTTATGAGTGTAACTTATATGACAATAATTTCCAATTTCAATTTCAATTTCAATTTATTTAATTTGCAAAACATGGGTTGTACACAATTAATATTGTTACATAATGTTGAAGCTAGAGATACATATAAGGGTCCACCATGTTTTCACCTAATGGTATGCAAATATATATTGTGAGTTTAGAAATCAAAATCATCAATAATTATACAAGTGGCAAACAATAACAAAAAGTCAATAACAAACATGTCCAAGATACCTACACAATATTTTGGTCAGTTAGTCATAATAATATTAATTTATATAATGTCAATAGAGATTACAAACAAAATGTCAAAAATATACAATAATAATCAATGAGACTCACACAAAATTAAATTACATAAAAAAGTCACAAAATTGTAATTATTTATGAACATTGTAAGTGTGCCAAGTCTTTATCTTTAAGAAACTCGTCAATCGAGTAATATGCCTTTTCAAAAGAATTTCTTTTAATTTATACTTGAAAATATTATTATTTTCAATATCCTTCAGGATTTTGGGAAGCTTATTGTAAATTTCGACCCTTTTAACAAAAATACTTTTACTAAACATGGCTAATCTGCATTTTGGAGCACATAAGATATTTTTATGACGAATACTCTTTAAACATTCATAGTCTTGAATGTTGTTCCTGACCAAGAGGGCGGCTTCATATATATAAAGAGACTCATGTAAGTCTTACTTTCAAAAGTTAAAGTTGTTGACTCTTCCAACAACTTTAACTTTTGAAAGTAAGGCTTACATGAGTCTCTTTGGTTCAATCTACAAATCGAACGTATACATTTTTTTGAGCTTTAAATACAGTTTCTTTGTCTGTGGAGTTTGCCCATAAAAGTACTCCATATCTTAGTGTTGAACCGACATACGCATGATAGACACTCAAAAGAGTCGCCTCATTTACGACATTACGAAGCATGTAGAGAGCATAAGAAAACTGGTTTAACCTGGTGCACACCTGCTCCACATGAGATTTCCATGATAGAGCCGAGTCAACTTGTATACCTAGAAATTTTGTTGTGCTAATTTCACTTATTCGCTTTCCATAATAATTTATATTTAAAATGTCATACTTACAATTTGTGGTTTTAAAAGTCATTATATGTGTTTTGTCCAAATTAATTTTAAGACTATTATTCTTATTTAATATGTGAGAGAACAGGAGATATGACTCTAGCCACAGATTTTAGAACTTTGGTATGTATATCATCATATCCGACACTATTTGTGTTTTTGGTGAGTATAATTCTCTCAATTTCGCGTTCATTAGTCGGAGAAAAGAAACAAGAATTTGGTTTGTTATGCCTCAGTGTACTTTGTGCACAAACGTTATTAATAGAACTCCGTTCTATTTCGTCTATGAAAAAAATATTAAAACATTGAGCGATTTCTTTTGGATGAGTTATAGTTTTTCCATTTAACTGTATTTGTTTGATTTCATCTTTAATTTTATGATTTTTATATTTATTTATTATATCCCACACTGCCTTTGATTTATTAGTAGATTGGTTAATGTAAAAGTTATTTTGTGCTCTTTGTGTTTGCTTAATAACACGTTTTAGCCTAGCAGAATATTGTTTGAAAGCATTTCTGCCATTTGTAGACTTAGATTTTCTATATTGCCATAGCAGATAACGTTTTCTTTTGTACAGACTTTGATGCCTCTACTTAACCACATTGAACGCCTGGATAAAGCAACTTTTATTTTAACCCGTGGAAAGCACAAATTATAGAACAGAAGAAAAATGCCAATAAACTCGTCGTATGCCGTATTGCAATCTGTAGCTGTGTAAATATCTTGAAAAGAAAGATTACTTAAGGCTTTTCTAAACTTATCTATGTTTTCCTGATCAAAGTCTCTTCTCCATCTGTAGAAATGAGTAATGAGGCAAGTTCTATTAACAGGGCATTTCATTACTTGGGCTGTGTGGTCCGATAGAGCATGCTCTACAATAGTGGTTTTACAGCCTTTTGCATTATGAGCAATATTATCAAGACATGTATGACTACGCGGTCTCGTGGGTTTATTTACGCTCATTTTTAGGTTAAACTCTGCTAATATTTCTAGAAAACGCTGAGAAGTGGGATTTTCACCATTGTATTAATGTTGAAATCACCACAAAGCACAACTTTTTATTACTGTAACAAGTTTTCTTTAATAATTCATAAAGTTTTGAAAAAAAAATTTCCGTAATAGATATTTTGTTTCTAGGAGATCTATACAAACAAATTACAATAATTTTGAGTTCTACTAGTTCAATTGCACAACATTCGAATACATTAATTACAGAGAGTGAATTTACTTCCGGCAAAATTTTATATTTATGTTGATTGTTAATTAGAATGCATGCACCTCCCGATCGATTTGGTCGGCAAAATTTTGTAGCCAGCCTGTAATTGGTATATTGAGCATAAATGAGTCATTCTCTATCATATTATGCTCGGTTATGCACATTACGTCAATAAAGATATTTTATTGGTTTTCAAATCTTCTACAGATATAGTTAAATCGTCCATTTTGCTGATTAAACCATTGATGTTTTGATGCATGATGTGCACAAAACTAAACTCGAAAAAAATCCCTACCAATTGTGTGTTTTATTTGTTCATTGTTTTCGGTCAATTCATCAACATTATTTTTGTTGGACTCTTCCTATTATAAAGATTTTAATATTATTAATTTAATATAATTTTAACTAAATAAACTTCAAATCGAATTCAATTCTGACATCAATAGATTTTATACTATAAAATCTGGTATTTATATCATTTTGGATAGATCGTCTTTTTTTATTGCACAATACAAAACATAATTGCAATAACTTTAATTTATTGTGTTTGAAATTCATTGAAGTGGTGGTGTTGGCGCTCACAGTAAATCAGTGAACTGATGGACGACGATGCGGTCTTCGACGGAGCGCCCTGACTTAGATATTATTTTTTATAAAAAGTTTAAGAGTGACGAGACGGTCAGGGCATGTGCCTGATGTTAAGCAACATGCCTGACACATAACAGCACAGTGACACGCAGCTATTGGAACATGAAGAGTCCAAATCACTACCTAGCAGTGCACTGCGCTCGTCACCCAGAGATCTAAGATCTTATATCTCTAAGCCCTGTAATTTCTCTGGAAACATTGCCCTTCAAACCGGAACACAGTGACGATTTAATTGAAACCGATTCACTCTATCTATCGCGAACTTATATAGACTTATAGAGACTCTTCCAAAGAGGTAAAATGTGTCCTCCGCAACCCGTATAAAAAAATGTATGATGTACCATGTACCATGTAAACTTTCAAAGAAAATGCACTTGACCACTTTTATTTATTTATTATTCAAGGCATCTTCACATTGGCTACCGTTCCAAAGAAATTAGCCGTTACCTTTCTGAACTACACAAGAAATGTAAATAATACACTAAATAAACTGAAACTAAAATTAAGTATTAGTTAAATTCAACGGTTTTTGGCTATTCAAATAAAACGGTTAACAATTACATTCGGTTTTATTTCCTCTCTCATACATGATATACCACATCGGGATACAACTTTATTCCATTCTTTTTGGGTAAAATTCGTTCAAAATTCCAACAAAAGACTGAAATAAATGAAAGCGCGGGTTACACGCTGATTGAATAAAATTTTAAAAAGCAGTGCAACTGTGAAATCCATTTATTAATAACGGTAAAGGATTACAGCGTCCACTCGCGTGGCTTTTAATTGAATGCAATGAAATGTCGCATTACGTGTTTGGACTGGTGACGCGAACCGGACTTTTTTATCGTTTATTCCTATTTCAATAGCACATTTTTTTTATTTGTCCTAAAATTACAGGCTATAGAGATAAATTATCTCATATCCAAAGGTGATGAATTCAATGAGATGCAAGGTAAAGATTTCGACTCTTCATGTTCCAATAGCTGCGTAACATTGTGTTTTTATGGGCAGGTGTGTTGTTTATCATCAGGCACAAGTACACAGTACCGGAACTAGTAAGTTCACGGCACTCTGTACTATAAATAAAAGCATTTTAACTGTGTTTTTGGCTTACGGCTCAAACCACGGTATACAAACTAACATCCACCGAGAAAATAGGACGACATCTTATATACTTTATCATCAACACCAACAGCCCACTAAATGTTCCCACTGCAAGAAAACAAGGAAAGAGTTAAGGCCATAATCCACCACGCTGGCCTAGTGCGTGTTGGTGGATGACACATGACTTCGAAAGATTCTAGGTATATATCGGTTTCCTCAGGATGTTTTCCTTCACCGGTTTAAGTTAGCGGCATTACGCACATGACTTCGAAAAGACAGTGGTGCGTGTGGGGTTTGTGGTGTTCGGATCGGCAGGCGCCGTTCTCCCGACTAGACCAGCCGTAACTTGCCTACATCCTTTAACCAATGGTGAACTGTATTGTGATATATACTATTAATTGCGAAAATAAATATATAAATTGAGAAAAGACCTCAAAGTTTTGCAGTAGGGACAAAAATTGTGCCGATTCCATGTATTATTTTAAAAAATAAATAATCAATCACTGCTCAATTATGTAGATCCGTTGACACGTTGGCATTATGCATAGGCATGGTGATTATAAAAAAACTAATCAGTATGTTATTTGGATTATTAAATAAAAGTGGTCAAGTGCGAGCCGAGCTCGCCCATGAAGGCTTCCGTAGCAGCAAGTAACATAATATAAAAGTTCTTGTACTTCGTTGTTACTTTAATCAGTGTATGAGACGATTTTCTTAGCATTCCATGGATTCACCGTGCGGGTCCATCGTGTGACAGAGAGATAAAACCCACAATACAATAACAATAGTCAATTTATGACGTATTAAAATAAAAATACTTACTAGATATCATCCAAACCAATTTTCGTCGATAGTTTACATGGTAACGTACATCATACACTTTTTTTTATTTTTGTCATTCTCTTATTTTAGAAGTTACATTTTTTACCACTTTGGAAGAGTCCCTCGCTCAAACTATTCAGTTTAGAAAAAAAATATGTTAAAAACCTCAAAATCATTTTTGATGACCTATCCATAGATACCAAACACGTATGGAGTTGATCATAAAAAAAAATGAGTTTCAGTTCTATGTATATGGACAGCCCTAAAAATTTTTGTTTTTTTCTATTTTTTTTTATTAAAATCTTAATGCGGTTCACAGATTACATCTACTTACCAAGTTTCAATAGTATAGTTCTTATTGTTTCGGAGAAAAGTGGCTGTGACATACGTACGGACAGACAGACATGTCGAATCTATAAGGGTCCCGTATTTTGCCATTTGGCTACGGAACCCTAAAAATATCGCACCCATACTTTTTCTTTGTTCTTCACAAATAAAAATAATGAAGATATTCATAGTGCATAGAAGTTACGAGTTACGTCACGTCTATATACGATTTTTATGTAGACGTGACGTCACAGCCCTCCACTCCGGAAGTTTGATGTACTATATTTTTGTCGATTTTAATTATATTATATTTGTATATCTTAAAACAAAAAAAACGTATCCTATATTTTTGCACTATGACGGACTAATGAGCTATTTTTGAGTCAGTCATCATAGCAATTTTATAATTAACTAGCTGTACCCTGCCACGCTTCGCTGTGGCACATTGTGATGCAAAAATTAGATAAAAACAAACCTTGATGCGGATTATATATCATTGTAAAATTTCAGCTCGCCGGAATATTTCTAGCTTATCGGTTTTTCAGACTATTTAGAAAGTGTTCAACTGATATGCATTATTCAATGTCACCTTGTTAATTCATTCATTCATTTAAGTTACGGCTGGTCTAGTCGGGAGAACGGCGGCGGCCGATCCGGAGACCCCAAGTTCAAACCCCACACGAACCACTGTCTTTTCGAAGCCATGTGCGTAATGCCGCTAACTTAAAACGGTGAAGGAAATCATCGTGAGGAAACCGACATGTACCTGGAAGCTTTCGAAGTCATGCCTCATCCACCAACCCGCACTGAGTCAACGTGGTGGATTATGAACTTAACTCTCTTCTTGCGAGAGAAGGCGCGAGTCCCAGCAGTAGGAACATTTAGTGGGCTATTGATGATGATGAATTTCACCTTGCCTTTTTTATCGTTCTTGTCGTTTAAGTCACATTCAAAAACTCGCACGATGATTTGACTCCGCTTTCGAAGTTTCGACTGTGAAATGTCTTACCTGAATAGATTTTTCCCGATTGTTACAAGCTTGGTTTCTTCAAATCGAGAGTGAACCGATTTTTTTGAGGTAGGGACGTAGGTACGCACCATTGTAGACCGCTCTTTTATCTAATATTTCTCTAATAAATTTCCTCCAATAACAATCGTACAGGCGTAAGATTTGATTTTGACTAATTCAGTTCAAAGCCAAAAAACCACTAAGCAACATTACTTTCGAATATTTATCTCTATATCTATCATTGCAATACGTAATACGTCTCCAGGCGATATCTGTCGCGCAACTTTGAAATAGAAAAACTTATGTCGTTAGTGTAACCGCGGGTTTATATATAGTCCTTCCTTTAGCCCTGGAGAGTGTAGACTATGCTTTATGACTTACTTTCTGATATTAATGGTAAGCCAGAGTAAAAAAAATGTTTAACGTATCCCTCTCGGTACGATTTTTGGCTTAGTTTTTGGATTAAAATGTATGAAATTTAGTCTAGGAAGTCATTGTGAATTCTATATAATCCATAATTATTGTACTATATGTATTTTGACGTGACAACGTCTTATAAATTGGTTTGCCGGGTGACACTTCAAGAAACTGCGTTACGCTCCGCTCACGTTATGCGCTCACAACGAGAGCGAGTGAGAGGCACGCGTCCCTTCCACTCGGGCATGGTTAGCCCGCGAGAGAGACAGACATAAAAAGTGAAAGGCACGCGTCCCTTCCGTAAAATTATTTTACCACTCAAAGTCGTTGTCACGTAAAACTTTCGCCCGTATACCGACTTTACAGGCAACCAATTTTTTTTATCACCAAAAAAAGGACTCAATCATCTGCAATCAAGTCTATGAAACGCACTCCACGAAACGGTGTTTATTTTAAGGGTACGATTAGTCTGATGTAAAAGTCCAAATTATTATCATATCCTATTATCTATAAAAATCAATGCCGCTTTTCGTTGTAAGTGAACTCCTTCTAAACGGCTCGACCGACTTGAATGATTTTTTTGTATACGCTTGGGTAGGGCCCTGGAAGGTTTAGATTCACAAATCAGCCCGGCAGATGGCTCAGCAGTTGGTATCTTGGTTACTACACGAGCGAAGCCGGGCGGGCCGCTAGTAATATTATAAATGCGAACAAAAAGATCTGTTCCTTTGAAATCTATACTAAATACCCAAATAGTATACTAGAAGTGTTTTGCAGTTTCGCCCGCGTAGTTGCTATCCCCATAATTTTCGCACGATGAAAAGTAATTTATGTGTTATTCCCAGACTATAATTTTACTGTATTCCAAATTTTGACCCAATCGGTTAGAGCGTTCCGACGTCATTGTGCTACAAAGATTCAAACTTCTAAAAATCCAAACTTCTGCATTGTAATATTAGAAGAATCTATTCTTACTTCTAAAATATCACAAAACCTTTTTGTATAGTATAAGATACGGGACGAACAGGACATGTGTTTGATGGTAAACACCACAGCACAGTGTAACGCAGCTAATGAAACACGAAGAGTTCATATCGTTGCCTAACACTGCACTGCGCTTGTTACCCAGAGATATAAGATGTTTTATCTCAATACACTATTATCTATCTCGAAACATTGCCCTTCAAACCGGATTATAGTGAGTGATTGCTCATTTCTGCTTCTCGGTAGAATAACTAGCAAAGGTGTGAAAATTTCTCTGAGCTCAGCAAAGAGTCTATCTACTACACAAGAACAAAATTAAAAATTTTGATTAACCCCCGACTACCTTAGATTTGTTATCTGTACAACATTCTACTAGTCAAGCCCTTTCATTTGATACCCATATTAAGGGAATTGTGAAAAAGGAAATGTAATTCGCCATTTTGTGGTAGCGGCCATCTTGGATTTCAAATTTGTCAGAGTGCAAAGTATTCTACTAATCAAGCCCTTTCATTTGATACCCATATTGAGGTAGTAGTGAAAAATATTATATAATTCGCCATTTTGTGGTGGCGGCCATCTTGAATTTGAAATTTGTTATAGCGTTTAGTACTCTGCTAGTCAAGCCCTTTCATTTGATACCCATATTGAGGTAGGTTGTGAAGAAATATTTTGTCCGCCATTTTGTGGAGGCGGCCATTTTGAATCGATATTAACCAAACATAGCTAAGAACACCCGCACGGATATTAACTTTCAAATAAAAAAAAAACCGCATCGAAATCGGCCCATCCGTTTGAGCTCTACGGTGCCACAGACAGACACACACACAGACAGACAGACAGACAGACAGACAGACAGACCGACAGACAGACAGACAGACAGACATCGACGTCAAACTTATAACACCCCTTTTTTTTGTCGGGGGTTAAAAAAAGCATTCCATTGTTATCTGTTTCAATTGGCTTTTACAATCCGCTTAAAAATGACTCACTCGACGAAATCGTCATAAACGAAACTGGTCCGTTTGAAAAGAGTGAACAGAAAAAAGATGAACTCTCAAAGGCTGAAAATAGGAACAGGTTCCAAAGCCAAAAATAATTCATAAATCAAAGGGGGATGGCCGACATTCCGCCAGGAGCTAACCCGAATACTGCCGCTCCGACGATTCGCATAATCTGCACTGCGGCCGTCACTCAATCATTGTATCACTGGTCGCCGTCACACCGAGCTAAACAAGTACACTCATCGAATACATTTAAAATTTGGAGTAACAGCTTTATGTTCCGCCTGTTGAGACTTGAAGTTTTCTCTCAGAAGGATAGCGACACAAAGCCAGCTTTGCCCAAGTAAAGTCGACAAAAAACGTTTTTTTTTTGCAATCATCATCATCAGCCGCAAGACGTCCACTGCTGAACTTAGGCCTCCCCACTAGATTTCCACAACGAACGGTCCTTCGCAACCTGCAACCAGCGGTTTCCAGCGACCTTAATGAGGTCATCTGTCCATCTAGTGGGAGGCCGTCCAACACTGCGTCTTCCGGTTCGTGGTCGCCACTCGAGGACCTTTCTTTCCCATCGGTTGTCAGTTCTGTGAGCGATGTGGCCTGCCCATTGTCACTTCAGCTTGCTTACTCTTTGAGCTATGTCGGCCACTTTCGTTCTTTTGCGAATATCCTCATTACGGATTCTGTCGCGCAAAGAGACTCCTAGCATAGCTCTCTCCATAGCTCGCTGTGTGACTTTGAGCTTCGTTATGAGGCTCACAGTGAATGACCATGTCTCAATTTTTTTGCAATATACTGAGATATTGATTCATCTCGTTGTTTTTCTTCACTGACAGCCACCAATGCAACGCCTGCGGTGATTACTTTTTGGAATTCAATTTCACTTGGAAATATAATCAGTCGTGCAGCCAAAATCCAAACCTACGATCTCACGTTTGTGAAACCTGACTTTATTGGCACTACGCTACCAAACCTGTGGTAACCTTTAAGTTCATTAATCCTCCAATTAGAGTTGTAGCTAAGAAAGCTCCCGACAATAGTAACTTTATTCGAACTATTAATGTCTAAAGAACCCTGAACAACCATAATAACAGCAATAATCAGGTTTTACAGATGACTTTTTCAATAACCATTTATCAATACAATTTGACAACATTACGAGTATGTATCCGATTTGTCTAACGAGAAGATACAATCATTATACAACATCGCTAAATAAATTTCTTTACTCAAACTAAAAAAAAATCTTAACTCGCTTTGACAAAAAGATTTGTATATTATCCCAAATTGAAACATGGTTAGACAAATCCAACGTAAAATGTTACCTCAAGCAAGTTAGAAAAACGAGTCGTACTGTTAGGTTACAAAATAAATACGTGAATAAATGGACGTACGTCTATAATATATTTATGTTGTACAAGCATTGCTTAGTTTGGGGTCAAATATTTTAATAAATAAATATTGGTGGAGAATTCATACAACTAACTAAGCAATGTTTGTACAACATATATTATGGACGTACGTACGTTTATTCACGTATTTATTTTGTAACCTAACAGTACGACTCGTTTTTAATTATTTTAAACCAGAAAAATTCTAACTTGATTGAGGTCTTCACTTGCCTCTTGCCTGATAAAATTATAAGTCACTTTTTTTTACAAAATATTTATTAAATTAGGTCTCATCGCAGAATCCCTATTTCTATACATGCAAACGTGTCGAACGTGTATAACAAAAATTTGTGAGTTTCAACAAAAGCATCAAGAATACAGAGCGTGCCTTGACACCGTTACGTGCCGGTGTGAACGCGGCCGCTTAAACCGACCTCACCTTGAATAAAAATACTCGAAACGACAATCGAATACAGTGGCTAAGAATTTAACAATAAGTATACAATTATTAGTTTTACCTTTTAATAATTACACTTTTTATCTCTATTATTATATTATTCTATATGTACTATAAACTATTTACTATGTTTGTAGTTTTAAATTTTTTGTTTATGTGTTTTCGGAAACCAAAATCATACCAATCAAGGAAAAGTAGTTCTCAAAAATTATTGTATGTAAAATAAAACATCGCCGTTCCTTTGGCGAAATTAAAAAGAGAGATATGGGTATTAATATACTAAAAACGACTTACAGGATATTTGTACATAATTATATTCAAATTTTTGCGTCATCAATATGTCGTCCTGATGTCGATTTCGATAAGACATAAAGCTTTTAAAAAATTTAATGACAGAACTTCTGTACTGTTTGAATGTACTAGGTGGTGCTTGTTGCGGAAAATAAAATTTGTTTACCAAATAGATGTCGAACATTTTATGATGATACTAACCTATATCCACGACTTTGCGCGTGGAGACTGCACTTCTGGAATAATTATTAATTCACAAATTCATCTGACCTAAAATGTATTTAGGTTACTTATTCATAACAAAAAATCTTTTATCAGAGAGTATACGTGTCAGTTGCGAGGACAAATGACGATAACGTTTGATTCCACAATCTTGAGGTCGTAGGTTCAAGCTCCATCTGCACCTCTGAGCATTAATTCCAAATTAACGGAAAACATCTGAGGCAATCAGCATATTCCGAAACAAAACATGAATCATCATAGATTATGACTCTCTGCTTGTGTGGGAAGACAATGGGATGATCTAAAAAAGGAATATAGTGGTACTTTATGTGCTGATATTGTGTATATATTTTTTCTTTTAACAGTGTTGTTACTCTCATTACATAAGTATTAGTATATGAAAATATGGTTATTTATGTATTAGTATGGTATGTATTGTTATTATAATATATGTTTATTATATTTTAGTAAGTAGGTAATTAGTAGCTTATTTATTTTATTTTGTAGATATAAATTTACTCTTAAATTGATTACTCCCGCCTTTCTACGGTTTAACTCCTTTTTCCATACCACGGTTGCCTGGAAGAGATCGCTTTTAGCGATAAAGTCTAAAGTAAAAATTGTTTATTTTGTAAGTTTGTTGTGTTAAGTGCAATAAAGAGTTTATCTATCGATCTATTTACTATATAACAAACTATCGACATTTAAAAATGATGACACTCAAACAAGATTAAAATTTATTTCCACCCAAAGAGCCTTCAGATAACGAACACATTCACGGCGCGTTCTCGAGTCAATAATGCACGTCGAAAAATATAGGAACGCTTCCATAATACAGCCGTGTCTACGACACACCGTAAGGTGTCCGTGGGATTTTGAGGTTTTAGTAAAAACGTAGACTAAAATATCACCAGTTAAAACTAACTAGCAGCACTCTGCGGTTTCTCATATACTTTCTTAGATACTTTATGTAAATTCTACTAATCTTTAAACGCGTTGTTTCTATTCTCATTGTTTTCTCGGGATAATAAGAAGCCTTTGTGTTATTCTAGGCTATAATCTAACCGTATTCCAAATTTTAACCTGATCCGTTCAAAAGTGCCGACGTGATTGAGCAATAAACAACCATCACAATGTTCTACTTTTACATTTATAACATTAAAATAGAAAATAGAATGTTCAAATGTAAAAAAAATGCATCGAAGTTTTATCCCGAAAAATAATAACGTTAACTACACATTTAAATACCCAGAGCGCCGCTTGTTTATAATAGTAGGATTTATAAAGTATCAAACTATTCGTAGTAAGTGACGTTGTTTTTGTACTTCTAAATTTTATATATATATGTATACAAAAGCGAAAGGTCACTCATCACGAAATCTCAAAAACTACAAATGTTAGGAGTCTGAAATTTTGCATGGAGATGCCTTTTAGCACGTAAGCACTCATTAAGGCGGGGGGGGTTTTGCGAAACTCAACCCCTAAGAGGGTTAGGTAGGGGGATGAAAGTTTTACATAAATCAAACCCTTAGGGTTAAAAACTTAAAATTTCGTACAAGTATCCTCCTATAATGTAGGTATCTACCAATGAAGTAATATGAAATATTATTTATCAAACATAAATCAAAGAAATAGGGGATAAAGTTTACATGAAACTTAATGGGATGAAAATTTCATAGAAACACTTGGGCCTTACGCCAACGATTTATGAATCGCAAGCGAAGCCGAAAGCAAAAGCTAGTTTACAATATTAGTAGGATTTACATAACTTTTTTAGTGTATCGTCGTTCTCATTGTATTTTAGTTTTGTTAATGAAGTCCCAGACCCCATTAAAATTAATTTACATACCATAAAGTATCAAACTATTTGTAGTAAGTGACGTTGTTTTTTTTACTTCTAAATTTTCATGCAAGCATAAAACGATGGTGTTTGTCAGACCGTTTTCTGCATACGACGTCCAAAGCACCTCAGCGACACGTTTTATGCGGGTCTGGAAATAGCGCTACGGTGTCAACGGCGGCCCCAAACGTACGTGTACAACGATCAATTTTTAAACAAGTTGTAAAATTGGAAGAAGCTCGTCGAACGACGTGGAATAGATTATTAAATTGATAACTCGAAGCATCGGGAAACGAACACTTTGTTTACTTCAGTACAGGTATCTATCATTTTAGTTATAATAATAAAACAACCGTTATATTTTATGAAATTATCTTTTGAAATTGTGACGAAATATTTTGTCTTAAATACAAGTATAGTATATCAGTTGATAGTAAATTGATTTTTCTAGATTAATCACCAGTCCGCCGTAGTTTATCGTCAGGCGAGCTAGTGGAACATTCCCACTAAAATTAAAGTTTTGTTGTTGAGTAATCTTTTTTTATATAACAGGGTGGCGTCCCTGCGTCACCACTCTTCAAAGAGTTAATTTAGTCCGTTAAAATAATAAAGTCCGTCAAAAAAACCGTAGCATTACATCTAATACAAAGACATTACGCACTGCAACACACAGCGGCAGAAAACACCAACATACATCACTCCCGCTGCACCACATTTCAGTGGCCTAGTTGCTGCAAAAAACTGGCGTCCCGACAAAAACCGTCGCGCAGTTTCCTCGTGGCTTAAACTTGTACTTGCCGGATCTTCCCTCTCCCCCCCTACCCCCCAAGCTAAATAAAGGGCTGAAGTTTTAATGGACGTACGCTATCACAGGAAACTGAGAGTCATCTGATTGTTATTTTTATGGTTAACTAGGGTTTAGTGAATTCTTTGTGACTTCGTTTTTGTCTGCTATTCGAAATTTTACTTTACAGTCATGTCCATAGTTACTTACTTGTTTTCCTAACTTGTAAATGTAGATATATTTATCAATAAAAAACGTTGACTTAACTTTGACTTTGTTAAATATGCCAAGCGGTTTCACCTAGTAATATTTAATAATGTCAAAATAACCCGAAGTAACAATTCAAAACCAAATTTATTGAATGAGACTGCATATTCCAGATATTACCATTTTCAAACAAATCTAGCGTCACATCTCATTAACAAACAATCCAAACAATTACTCGTCATCGCAATCAGTCGTTGATATCTTTGATATATTTTTTGAAACGATTAAACATTTTCTATTAATGTTCAGTGTCATTTGTTGATCATAACAAATAAATAATAACCAACAAACAAAGCACATAGACAATAATATGCTAAGAATGTATTCAAAATTACTTACAGGGATTAGATATCTATGTATCAATTTGAAAAGAAATTAACAATGATCCCTTATAGATGTGTTTTCGTGTAGATTAGTCATACCATTTTATCATATCACACCTTCGCCAATTGCTCTAGCGCCAAGCAGTAACGTGCAAGCGTTACTACATTCAGGCTTAAAGGAAAATTGCAGAAAAAAGTAGCTAATAAAAAATCAATCAATCACTTCAAAACGTCTTATCAACAACTTTGCCGGTTCTTCTATCTCTTTAATTTCCCACCGAGTTAAAAGAGAAAGCAATAGCAATGCCATAACCAATTCTGTTACGCGTTACAAAATCCGGGTGTCAAACCATAGAATTAATAAAATACTAATGCACAGAAAGACTTATATTTTATTCTGTTTCGGTTCGTTCGTTTGACAAGTGAGTGAAAGCCGGCGAGCCCCAGAGAGTGCGGCTTTTTAACATGAGCGCGGCACACGAATGTATGTGACTGGGATTTCCAGTCACATAGTCACAGACCGCTTCAGATGCACGGAGCATAAGCGTCCTACTAAACCTTTCTATCGGACTTAAAGCTCGAAAAAGCGACATCGTTTCATGGTTGATGTTCCAAAGACTCGAACAAAGAGGTTTCACTCTACTTTTGTGATTTTCTTGACCATGTTTGGTTAACATCGATTCAAGATGGCCGCCTCCACAAAATGGCGGACAAAATATTTATTCACAACCTACCTCAATATGGGTATCAAATGCAAGGGCTTGACTAGTAAAATACTATACACTATAACAAATTTCAAATCCAAAATGGCCGCCACCACAAAATGGCGTATTATATTATATTTTTCACTACTACCTCAATATGGGTACCAAGCTTTACTAGTAGAATACTTTGCACCATGACCAATTTCAAATCCAAGATGGCCGCTACCACAAAATGGCGAAATATATTTATTTATTCACAACTCACTTAATATGGGTATCAAATGAAAGGATTAGTAGAATGTTGTACAGATAACAAATCCGAAGTAGTCGAGGGTTAGTCAAAATTTTTAATTTTGTTCTTGTATAGTAAATAGTAACGAAACGAACAGGGCATGTGCCATGGTAAGCAACACGCCTGCCCAACATTACAATGTCATGCAGCTATTGGTACATGAATAATCCAAATCATTATCTAGCGCTGCACTACGCTCATCACCTCGCATCGCTCAAGATATTTTATTTCTAATCCCTGTAATTTCACTGGAAACATTGCCCTTCAAACCGGAACACAGTGATCTTTTCACATTACTGCTTGACAGAATAACTAGCAAAGGTGTGGTACTTCTCGAAGCGTACTCTGCAAAGAGTCCTACCACTACAGAAGCAGGCTTTGCTTCCCGCTATTTCTCCCTCGTATTTCATACTCGTATTTATTCATCACTATTTAAGTTACGGCTAATCTAATCGGGAGAACAGCAACTGCCGATCCAGAGCCTCTGGTCGAAATCCGACGCGCACCACTGTCTTTTCGAAGCTATGTACATACGTGTACCGCGAACGTAAAAAAAACTGTGAAAACTGTGTTCTCGTTCCACAAAAGGGCGGCATCGTTTCATGGTCGATGTTCCAAAGACGCGAACGAAGAGATTTGACTCCACGTTTGTGATAAGAACGTCTAGGTTGTGGAATGCGTTGCCTGAGTGGGTTTTCCCTGATGGTTACAATCTTGGTGTCTTCAAATCGAGAGTGAATCGGTTTTTTCTAGGTAAGCACGCTCCATCGTAGACCGCATCGTCGCTTAACATCAGGCGAGATGGTGGTCAAGTGCGAACCTATTATATTTATAAAAAAAAAAAAAAAAAAAAAAAAGCAAAAACATCGTGAGGAAACCGGCTTGTTCCTAGAATCTTTGTCAGATGTCAGATGTTTTTGTTAGATGTCATCCGTCATCCTCGAATACGCATTATATCGTGGTGGATTATGGTCTTCGCTCCTTGCAGAGAAGCTTTTACGGCTCTTATTTAACTGTATTGCATCGAGTTTTCCCCATATTATACTAAACATTTCCAACAAAACTTTGTTCAAGAGTCATCCTCGGGATTAAAAACAATGATAAAACGGGCCATACGTCGTAACTAAACACAATAGGTGAGTACGCAACAATAGGGAGGATTGGACATGCAACTCGTCGATAGAACGCGGCCGCGGTCGCTGAGCGCTTGCGATAGCGCTGCCATCACCGAGCTTGGAGGATTACCGCCGCACTGTATGTCTAATAAATGACAAATATTCGATACGCTTTATTTCAATATTCGATTTATGATCGATTCCGTTTCACCTGCGGTCCGATAACTATTATTTTGGTGAGAAAATGGAAGACGGCAAAACAATGTCCTGTTCCCATCGATATAAATCAATGGATGTACCCTCCCAAACTTCAGGCGCACGGAATTATGTTATCGTTAGGAAGAGTAAGCTCACTCACTCACTGTGATTGTAGGAAGCGGTGAACATCGGGCGTTTATACCTATCGCTATTCGTTGTCAGTAACCAAAATAAGTAGAACTGCAACATACCTCGCCGCTAGCGATTCTGGAGGTCAAGTAGATTAAAAGTTGTAAACCACTCAGCCACTCATGGAGTTGTATACACAGAGATGCAATTTGTTAATAATATCAAGGTGCTCAGGGCACATCCATTGATTTATATCGATGGCCGTTCCACTCAAAAAATGGTCTTTAATCCGAATTCGATTCAGAATTTTGTCCGGATTAGCCCCGTAGTAAAAATTGTTCATACTCAGTTGAAATAGTGCAGTGTGTATTTCAATTGGTGAAATAGTAGTCGCATGAGTTTAGTGCACTTGTTTTGTCAAAACGAGCCAGAGTTTGACCACAACTAACCTGATGGAAAGCGTTGTTGTCCAAAGTAGATCACGTTTGTTCCTGAGGTTCCTATTCACTCTAATCTTAAAGAGACTCGGTTTGTAGTTTCACACTATTTTTACTTACTGCTGTATTGTAGGAAAAGAAAATAGAGCATAGTATAGTATAGAGACTTATATAATGAATTAAGCAAAACAGTTTTACATGTTTTTCCACACAATAATACGAAGACTACAAACTATTGTTCAGGATTTACAGCTCCTGCCAAACGACATCGAAAGGTGATCGCACATTCTACTGAATATAAGACCGGAGCTTAAGCCGGAATCACAATGAAAGCGTATCTAATAACTTATTACTTATTCAATACAAGAGATCTTGGTAATTTGCACTCATGCACAAATTGATTACTAGGTAAAGTAGAAAGGTTTGTACTCGTTGTCGAGGATTATTTCAAGAAGTAAAATAATTTTCCGATTTTCATGTTCCTCATTTTAGTTATCTTTGTTTTTGTTCAAAAATGCAGCGTAGTTCAAAATTTGTTAGCTCAAAATTATAAAGTTTATATTATCTTTCGCCCATCGATAAAAAAATGAGCAACATACATACATTTCGACTTATTTCATATTCATTTTTAACTGCATGTAGCTCTGTAACTGTAGTTTGTGTGTGGATATGAAATGACATATGTAAAATGACAAAAAAAAAGTAAGACTCAGCAAAATAAAAAAAAATTGGTTGCCTGTAAAGTCGGTTTTACGGGCGAAGATTTTACGTGACAACGTCTTTTTCTCGGTAGAATATTTATTGATATGAATATAATTAAATTGCACAATAGGAACAAGGAATTGAATGAAAATAAGAATTGCACAAATTTTAACTATAGAAATATATTTTGTTTACTAAAACATTGTACATGTAAACTTAAACTTAACTAATTCCTATTTGAGTGATTTTGTTGAGGATAGGACGATGATAGGAGAAATATGAAATGAAAGGAAGTGTTTCTGCTGTAATGTGTCTTGCGAAAGTCAAGTCGATAGTTGTTCCTTTTAACGTAGTTGACTTAGAAACGTTTGATACGCAATCAAGATTATACGTATTTTCATGAAATTAAGAAATTAATCAATCAATCATAGTTTACGATAATGAAATATCAGTGTACAATTATTTACCTTTATTGTTGTAGTTGTTGTAAATGACGAATCTAAGCACTCCACATTTTCACTACAGACACAGCTGACGATACTTTAACCACACGTGTGAACTTGTATTATGACGCTTTCTTGTTTTTCCAACGCCAAGAACGTTCGAGAAAGACAAAGACAGAGACACAAGCATGCGCCGATTCAATGCACCTAATTCTCTAGTGCTGCGCGCGCGGCAGACCGATCATAGTTGAGTGGGAGAGAGACGCAAGGCATTCGGCGGGCCTCTCTCTCGTTCGGTGACTCATCGTAACGTTACCGAGCGTTACACTTTTTCATAAGTGACTCCCAGCCGCAACCTAATTTAAGACGTTGTCACGTCAATAAGAATTGCACAAATTTTAACTATAGAAATATATTTTGTTTACTAAAACATTGTACATGTAAACTTAAACTTAACTAATTCCTATTTGAGTGATTTTGTTGAGGATAGGACGATGATAGGAGAAATATGAAATGAAAGGAAGTGTTTCTGCTGTAATGTGTCTTGCGAAAGTCAAGTCGATAGTTGTTCCTTTTAACGTAGTTGACTTAGAAACGTTTGATACGCAATCAAGATTATACGTATTTTTCATGAAATTAAGAAATTAATCAATCAATCATAGTTTACGATAATGAAATATCAGTGTACAATTATTTACCTTTATTGTTGTAGTTGTTGTAAATGACGAATCTAATCACTCCACATTTTCACTACAGACACAGCTGACGATACTTTAACCACACGTGTGAACTTGTATTATGACGCTTTCTTGTTTTTCCAACGCCAAGAACGTTCGAGAAAGACAAAGACAGAGACACAAGCATGCGCCGATTCAATGCACCTAATTCTCTAGTGCTGCGCGCGCGGCAGACCGATCATAGTTGAGTGGGAGAGAGACGCAAGGCATTCGGCGGGCCTCTCTCTCGTTCGGTGACTCATCGTAACGTTACCGAGCGTTACACTTTTTCATAAGTGACTCCCAGCCGCAACCTAATTTAAGACGTTGTCACGTCAAAATATCTGGAAGATATCGCTGTTGGCGAAAATATCAGTTTTTAGCTTTAAAATTAAATTAAATTAAAATTAACATTGACTACAAGATTGAATTAGTTTTTTGACGGGATAACGTCTTATAGATCGATGAACGTCGGGTGCACGCACGAATAAGTGTCACGTTTCACCTGAGACAAGCGTGCAAACGAGAGCACGGAATAAACAATAACGTGGTGCAAGACTTAGAGGTTCAGCTTGTGGCGCATCTATAATACCTCTTCCACTCTATCGGCCGATGTGTACGAGTAGAAGAGAGACAGTGGCAGTAACGGACAAACTAATGATAATCCAGTGACAATAATTCAACTAAATTCATAAAAGTTTGAAATTTTTCATCAATATTTTCTTGTGTCGTTATTACGTAAAATTACCGTTCGTAAACCAACTTTACAGACAACTATTTTTGGTATAAATACGTCTATGTATAGCATTTATGCCGTTATTGACGACACCAGTGCAGTGCATTACAACCACAACCCGGTAAGTTTTTAAGTGCAATCGACTGAAACGTGAATTTGTGAAGTTTATATGGCTGCTGTAAACATGTTTTTCTTGTATTTGCAATATTTCGATGCAGTTGACATGAAATCAATCAATAAAATAATTTGCTTGCCAAAATAAATATCTCGGGCAGATTTCTCATTTCTCTAAAAATATTTTAATTTAATGTACAGGAGTGAAAAGATTTTAAAAACGCTTTTTTATACCTAACTAGTACCGATTGGTAGTACGACGCTGCGACGTACGTTAGTACGATGCTTTCTAACAGAATGGCTACTCTGTCATACATTTTTCTTTACTGCTCATTCAGTGCCACCATTATTATCTAATAGTTCCTAATGATGCCGCCTAATACAAAGAAACCGGCATGGCGATCGAGATTAGTAAGAACACGCTAGGCGTGTCAACGGCATTGAATGAGTTAAAAGAACTATATGCCACTACTAGTACCCCGTTGTTTACCCGCAAAGTACGCTGTCCAATGATTTTCCTACAACAAAACATATCCTAAATTTTCTAAATTTTAATCCGATCCGCTCAGCCGATCCGAACATGAATGAACAGCAATCATCAAAATAATCAAACTTGCACATTTTTAATATTAAAACCAGAAAGTAAGATACAAGTAGGTACATCAGTTTTGGAAAAAAAAAATGGCAATCATGGAATCAGCCGATAGAAGTGAAAATGTATAACTCAGACTTCGATAGCTCACTTTGGAAACTACGCGGGTGGAGTGGCCCTGACCATTCATTTCGAAATGCTGGCGCGATTTTAGATGCCCATGACGCCAATGGCCATGGTCCCGAGTTTACGTACGTTACGAACGTGTCGCTTGAGTTCAATTCAAAGCCCACAAAAAAACTGTACGTGGTGCGCCAAAAAGAAGTTATCACTTCAAAAAATGCAGAGATGCGAAACCCTAGAATGCGCATGCTTTTTTAATTTGCAGAAGTTATTCCACTGAAGCTATCAGTGTATCAAACAATATTAATTTAGATCCAGGAAGAATTAAAAAACATTTCTAGAATAAAACCTAACTACGAACTTGAAATGCGAACGAAGAATGGACTTCACGTCAATCAGTATTGAGGAACGTTCGTGCACACATCGTCGTCTGATTGCTCAAAGGTTCCTCATTACGGGTAGAAACCATGGATATTTGTACTTTGGTCTGCTCAAAAATTGTAAAAGCGGTTTGAAAAGAATTTGTAAAACAATCCAGAAAAAAAATAGTGTTTTACGTAGTGATTCAATAACAATATTTTGAATGTAATCCCCGAGCGACTCGAGTGTTTCAAGCTAGGATAGCAAGCCAGAATGGACACTTTTTGTAAAATTAAGGTACTAGTTTTACTGCTAGGCGCTGCTAATCATCACTACAGTTTAAAACAAAGTCACTTCCTGTATCTGTCCGTCCCTATTTTTGCTTAGATCTTTAAAACCAAAAACAGATTTTGATGCGGGTTTTTTAATAGATAGAGTCATCCAAGAGGAAGTTGTATATGTATAATACCTGCATAAAATAGCAGAGAAATACGCATCATTTTAAAGGTTTCTAATGTAATGTCATAAATAAACACGTTATTTTTGCTTACACTGTAAATGCATGCTGAACCCTATGAGCTAGATCAAAATAATGTACTACTATGTATGTATGTAATATTGCACCACACAAAAGTCTACAAAAAAGTTTGTATTAGTATATGCCTCTTTGGAATAAATCTACTAACCACTTTTATTACTTGCTGCTTACACTGGCGTCGTTGATTAGTTGGTAGTAAATCTGCCTGCGAAGTCGAGGGTCGTGGTTTCGATTCTCATTCAGTGCAAATCACACAAATATTTGCAAGGAATGCAAATATTGTACACGATTAATACTATTGCATACAAATATTTGTACTGTGTCTGGATGTTTAATTGTTATATATAATACAAAAGTATGTATTTAAAGCTATAAAAGTATAACATCAGATATCTGCTATTTGAAGGACAATAGAGTCAGGGTGGGTTTCAGTTACGGCTGGTCTAGTCGGGAGGTCGGCGCCTGCCGATCCCGAGTCCCCGGGTTCAAACCACACGCACCACTGTCTTTTCGAAGTCATGCACGTAATGCCGCTAACTTAAAACGGTGAAGAAAAACATCTTGAGGAAACCGACATGTACCTAGAACTTTTCGAAGTCATGTGTCATCCACCAACCCGCACTGGGCCAGCGTGGTGGATTATGGATTTAACTCTCTCCTTGCGAGAGAGGCCCCGAGTCCCAGCAATGAGAACATTTAGTGGACAGTTGATGATGATGAGAGCCAGGATATGAATAGAATTTAAGACGATCTTCCCACTTTACTCGAGACTACGACTCTCTATGCTCTTCTTCAATTGTCATAAGGAGAGTGTCCAGGCCATACACTCAATCAATATGCTGGCCAAGTTTGGATTGCCGGTTTTCAAAAAAACTCAATTTCTTTCTTAGTTTTCTCTTGAAATTTTCCTTCACTGTTAAAGCAGAGGTGATGACAAACTGTGCACTACACTTGGAAAAATACTCAGAAGTACAGGTGGGTTTTGAGCTTGCCCATAGTAAAATTGGGCGTTTTCACCACCAACTAGCGTACGACGGCCATGTTATAATAATAAAAAACCAAGTTTATAACTAACGCATAAAATTACTAACATCAGTTTTTCAGCGTCCGTGGCGTGGCGCATTATCGAGTGGAATGAAATGCAGCTTTGCAACAAACATCCAGCAGTTTACGCGTACGCCAGTATTATCCGGTTTTAGCCAGTTTCAGCCAGTTTTATCCAGTTCCTACCCGGGCAGGCCGCCCCGGGCGGTGTTTAACACCTCATTGTAGCGGTTTGGACAAGTTACGGATACTGGCTGTTGCAAAGGCTAATCCTTATGGCTTAGTAGATAAGGTTGGTTTTGACGGAGTGTAGGAAAGTCATTCTGTTTGTTGGAATTTAAATGGCAACTTTCGTCACCTTTGGCCCGGCGTGGACAGACTAATGATGGACGTTAAGCGTCGGGGTTGCGCTGTTGGGATGTCTTTGTGTCAATCTCTACATACAATGTAGGTACTTCGCTTCTATGTACATGCTAGGATGCATCAATTCGCGAGAGATTTGAACTTGTGTTGGATTAATTACATTCGAAGCACAAAGTGGATAGAAATTAAAGTTTTTTAGAGTATAGAATTACGAACAACACGCACCTGATGGTTACCATGACTCCCTAAAACCATTGGAGCATGAAGAGTCCCAATCAGAAATGTATTAATCATTTAGATCTCACTTCTTTTGACATTGAAGTCAACAACCAAGACACATACCATCGTTTCTATTGAACTTGGCTCTCATTTCACATGTATGTATAATGCGATATAATGTACTGAATACTGGTTTTAAGCTTTAGTGAAAAGAAAAAAATTTAACAGAACTGATCATTCAAAATCTCCCGAAGATTTCAGAATTCAAAGAACCGCAACCGCCTCAAGTCAGCACAATAAATACATCAGAAAGCGGCACTAAAAGCATAAGCGGGCATTAGTACAATAACATTTCTTTATATGCAGCCGGACGGTGGAGGGATCAATCTATCAAAGTCGCAGCCTTTTGTCCCAGTTGATTTACTGGCTAGCCTGATAGTAGGCCGACCGACGGCCAAACGATAACCAGGAACTACTTTTTTCTTTGTCGAATTAAAAATGATCTTCGTACGTTTTTTCTTTGTGTTTTAGCTATAAGCTTCAACAGACAAAATATTGATTTAACACTATTATCATCAATCATGAAATTTGGATGTATTAAATTATATCGAAATAAATAATCGTCGACTATTTTCGGACAATGCCATATCCAAACTAGGCGAGGTTGCTGTTATAGAAACAAGATGGCTCATATAATAATTCATCTATAATTTTAAACGGATACTTAATATGCATAGTTAATACTATGAAACGCCCAAGCACAGAATAAACGCGTATATTAGTCACACAAACCATTGTCCTAGAAATCAAACCCAGAATCTAGATCCACGATGGTCACGGTGGTGTAAGTTCCTGATAATCTCACGATGTCCTCCACAATAATCTAATTAATATTAATTAACAAACTGTAATTGAGAAGACGTCTCGGGCCAAGTACACAGCTATGCGTAGGTGTAATCCTTATAGACCTTACGGCGATGGAAAACATCACGTAAGTAAACCAGAATTATCAAGACATCACATTTTCTTTTGGCTTTCACTTTTCCATATAATTTTAACGTCTGGCATTCATTTTAACACAAAAACTTTTGAAATATAATGCAAATTTACGTATGCACTTGCAAATTTATAAAACTACAAGCAACGCCCTGCGATTTTACCCGCGCAGTTCTCATTCCCGATATTTTGCTATTCCAGTGTATAATCTCTGTCATAAATTTCAACACGATGCAACAAACTTCCGAACATTAAAACACCCAAACTTTGACATTCACAATATTAGTGGTAAATCCTTCAAAGCACAAACCTCATTCTCCCAGCGCCAGCCAAAACAACCTCCGAAAATCCGGCAAACGGGACCCATATTTATTCAGGAACTGCGTTCCATTACCTTGTGGACCTAGCATTTTAAATAGCCCGTAATGCTCCATCACGGCGCGGCGGGCGCGGGGATGGTACCGGAACACCCAATCAATCACTCGGTGACGTAATGACGTCATCCATTATCAATTATTGACAGAACAGCGATCCAGCGTCCGGCGATTTTCCAAGTTTTATGCCTTGTCTGGTCCTCTTCATAGTGATGCTTAGGGATGTAGCAGTCAAAAAACACTTTATCTTTTTAGTACTTAGAAGACAGAAGAAAAAGAAGAAATACAACTGTGATGGAGGCTTTGAGCCGGGAGGAGACGGCTTAGAAAATAGCAAAGAACGATGTCGAGTCAATTACCTACTAGCCGAGTCCCATCCGATAGTGATCGGCACAATGAGCACTAAAATTAGGTCGAAAATGTACTGCTCTAGCTTTTCCTATTATTCTTAAAATGGTCCCTACTGTCCCATATTTTTATATTATTTTCCTAAGTAATCCAACATAATATTAAATGTTAAAAAACAACTCAAATGACAAAGATCACAAACCCCGGAGACTGTGGAGTGGCTATTTTAAATAAAAATACTTTAGAAGAAAAACTTAAGGTACAAGTTCGCCCGGAGACCGCGACACGAGACCGCGACACAAGTCTCGCGACACGTGTCGCGGTCTCAACGCGAACTCGTACCTATAGGCAGTATTTTTCACGTCAGAAAATTTTATCTGATTGTTCTATTTTTTTAAATATTGAAGCTTAAATGAATATTGTTTTTTTTTCAACTGATATACTAGTAATTCTCCAGATTCTCTATGGTATAACAAACTGTAAGAAAAAAAAACAAAAGTTACTCTGATACGACGTCAAAGGCAATTAATAAGCGGTTACTCACTAAAGAGTCAGAAATCACTTTGTGAGACCGAAATAAGACGAAAAATTAAGAAATTGTCGTGTCTACACATTGTAATAGTAAGAAGTTACAAAAAATCTAATTTGACCTTATATTTTCTTTCGCTTTTATAAGTAGATACGTCGTTTTCGTAAATAAGGCGGTCTTATTTTTTTAATCATGTTTTGATACTGAAGGCAGTACTTAGATTAAACTTGAAATACTTTGAAAAAGCTGTCTTTGTTTTTAAATAAATATAAATATATAAATATTCGTGGACAATTCACACACGTTCACAAAATAATAGCTGAAATGTATTTTGTAACATCCCTGTCTCTGCCTACAATGTCGAATCCCGATTGATCATAGTTCCGAAGGAGTGGATCATGCTAATCTAACTTTAGGAAACTGTATTACGCTTGTAGGTATCTGGAGATGTTCTAAATTAATTTCTTAGTTCTCCTTCCTTTGATGTTGAAGGATAGTTTCAAATTATACTGTTTGAATTAGAATTGCGGTTTCAGATATCGGTTCTTTGATGGATTTTATGAAATTATAGTTAGTATCTTCTTTATCAATGCTTATATATACACACTTTTCAATTGAACTAAAAATATTGTGTTAAAATGAAAATTACACTGTTAAAAATTGCAATAAGGCAAAATAAATATTAATGAGTAAACAATTTATGATACGCAATGCAAAAACAATATGAAATATATGCAGTTAACAGTCATGATCTTCCTGAATGATGATGAAATAAATCGCATAGAAAGACATACAAAATACATAGAAATAATTCGATCTACAAGACACATTTAATAGTACTAAAATATATACGGAAATATACTCGACTGAAAACTGAAAGACTCTCGGAAATGCAATAATAAAATAATTTCTTAAAGTTTTAATGAATTACAAGCAAGTGTGCGAGAGAAAGCCCCGAGTCCCAGCAGGGGAACATTTAGTGGGCTGTTGATGATAATGTGCAAAGTTCTGATAGACATTATGAATATACAATTCCATGTCACAGTAACGGTGCACAATAAAATATATTTAGATTTCTATCGACTTCATCTGTTTTGGAGCATAGCATAAACATTAACCGTAAAGTGGGGTCACTGCAAACTTCTAATCTCTGTATTTTAGCCATTTTTCTTAGCCACTTTGTCACCCAAAAATACGTGTAAATTGTTTTTTAATAATCTAACTTAGAGTTTTTTTTCTAATACAATAGAACCTCGATAACTCAAACCTCGGTAACTTAAAATCCTCTATAACTTCAAAAATATAATATGTTCCCTTCCCATCAGAGCCCAAAACCCTTGATAACTTAAAACCTCTATAAGTTAAAATATTGTTTGCTTCCCTTGGACTTTAACTTATCGAGGTTCTACTGTAGTCTATCTATTAGTCGTGTATTAACATTAACGTGTAATTACAACAAGCTATCTACAACCGTTATAGGCTACAGTATCTCCCAAGGTCGTAGGTACATCCGTGGGCTCTGAAACAGCGCTGCAACAATACAGCCCTTTGTCTCTGTGATTAATGTGCCCACCGCGGCTTCCTGCAGCCGCCCTGATGAGGGCTAAATACCCGGTACTTGGTACCTACTATCAAGTATGTATGTATTGTGCGATGGGCGCAGAAGAGGTAAGAATTGAAGTATATCTATACTAATATTATAAAGCTGAAGACATTGTTTGTTTGAACGCTAGGATCTCGGTAAGTACTGGTCCAAATTGAAAGATTCTTTTCTTTTGGATAATCCATTTATCGAGGAAGCCTATGCTATAGAACATAACGCTACTATAAATAGAAGCGGAGCATGAATCAAGAATGTAACAACGTCGGGAAAAATATTTCCTTTTTGAGAGTTTTCGTACGTTTCGTGCTTTGACGTGACACATGACAGCATGTGTCTAAGATTGCGTCATTGAATATAAACCTTTGCCACAGATTACATACCTTTGCTAATCAAATTTGTTTTTAAGTCTGAGTTGGTACGACCAATTTCCGACAGGTGGCGTAGCAGGTAGCTGAAGAGGTGTTTTGCTTGAAAGCGATATTTCAGTCATTCTTTCACCGGTGTATATGTACGGGATCCAGATGAGTGTATACTCATATCTTCTTCACTATCCCACGGTTGCCTGGAAGAAATCGCTCTTAGCGATAAGGTCGCCCATTGTTACTTTGTTTTAAGGTGTTTCTGTATTTTGTTTTATTATTTAAGTGCATCTTTATATTTAACTCATCAAACATATCACACTAACATAAACACAACGGGATAGAAGCCAGAAATTAATAGACGATGAATCAGATGACATATAATATGATACAACCGATTAAAAGTTAAAAATGAAAAAAGAAGAAGAAGACTTTATCAGCTGACTATTATTATCATTGTATATATTCAGACCAATGGAAACTGCGTTGCCAGACATATTGCATGCCTCTAGAAGAAGAGGCCACTTTGTATGGGTCAACTATTTAAATGTTTTGTATCATCTTATCTTACCTGCAAACAGCAATTAAGATTTTTGTATTTGTATTTGCAATAAAGAGTTTATCTATCTATCACGGGCGAAGCCGGGACGGACATCTAGTTTATGTATAACCGGAAGACTAGTCCCTGCGTTATAGGTGTGCTTACGTAACTGATACAAAGGACTTTTTCAAATCACAAATTAATGATTTACAAAACTAGTTACTATTAGCGATGATAGATCTCGTTTAAATACTTCTACAAACATGGCCTCTATTGTTTTTGATATATCGTTTGCTTTATTTTTTAACCCCCGACCAAAAAAAGGGTTGTTATAAGTTTGACGTCGATGTCTGTCTGTCTGTCTGTGTGTGTGTCTGTCTGTGGCACCGTAGAGCTCAAACGGATGGGCCGATTTCGATACGTTTTTATTTATTTGAAAGTTAATATCCGTGCGGATGTTCTTAGCTATGTTTGGTTAATATCGATTCAAGATGGCCGCCGTCACAAAATGGTGGACAAAATATTTCTTCACAACCTACCTCAACATGGGTATCAAATGAAAGGGCTTGACTAGTAGAATACTATACACTACAAAAAAATTAAATCCAAGATGGCCGCCACCACAAAATGGCGAATTATATTATTTTTTTCACTACTACTTCAATATGGGTATCAAACGAAAGGGCTTGACTAGTAGAATACATTGCATTATGACAAATTTCAAATCCAAGATGGCCGATTCCACAAAATGGGGAAATACATTTCTTTTTTCACAACTCCCTTAATTTGGGTATCAAATGAAAGGGCTTGGCTAGTAGAATGTTGTACAGATAACAAATCTGAGGTAGTCGGGGGTTAATCAAAATTTTTAATTTTGTGATTGTTTAAAATAAGGATTGCCCAGACGTGCGGGGCATGTGCCTGATGGTAAGCAACATGCATAACAGCATAGTGACACGCAACTATTGGAACATGAAGAGTTCAAATCATCATAGGTGATGATTTGAACTCTTCATAGTGCTAGGGCACTGCAGTGCGCTCGTCACCCAGAGATCTAAGATATTATAATCTCTAAGCCCTATAATTTTCTGGAAACATTTAACGGTAAGGTAACCTTACGGTGAATAATAATTTTCAAATTAAAATTTGAAATTATATTTATTCATTTATAAATACCACAAGGTATCATAAGACCCTAAACACCAAATGTAGTAATTTCTTGGCAGTCACTTTCTTATATCACTATGTCGTAAGTACATTCATCACATCAAATTACGTTTACAAGACATGGGTATTTGTTTTGTTTTAATACCGAAAGTTCAGTTATATAGCAATTTAACAGAGGTCAAAAGACTACGAATTGCAATTTGAAATTATTACTCGTAATATTGACTAAACGAATTGACTAAAGAGAACACAGCAAAATAATCACGAAATACAGTCTGTTTGGATTAATACTAGCGGTATACAAAAGGCACATAGGACAGTCAATTTTGCACATTGCTCGATCAATAAATTAATCGTTTCTGAATGACCGACTTTTTCTTTTCTACTCTTTTTCTGACAAAAGGTTTTTTGTAGAAGATCTACGTAAATCTAAATCAATTGTCAATTTACTGTATTGTCTGGGGCGCAAGACTCGTACCTCTACGTGGTGCGTCCTGGTAACATAACAATATTTACTTCAAATATCTCTCACACATAACCTTACATCTTAATTTTCTTAATACATTTTCTACGCTACTAAAACAAAGTCCACATATCTCGTTCACTAGAAATCTAGAATGGAACGTTTACCGACTTAGTCGACATCGCTCTAAGCTCAAACTGATTTATTTTCGTTAAATAGCGTTAAATGGAATGGCCGAAGCAGCGTTGGCTTAAATCGTGCCTCAGCACGTCTCTGTTTGTCGGAGCAATACGTCCTCAATATTGAATTAGAACGGGCACGCTGCCATCTGCGAGGTAGACAAATGAAGCGGTCCGTGCTATTGCACGGATTAAGAGATCCACTGAGTCTGCTAGTACTGCTATATTTCAAGGAAAATTGGTTCTTGAACTGACTTTGAAGAGAAGTTGAAACTTTCTTTCTGCAATTCAATTTAACTATTTATAACTTGTATAAACGACTACAGAGTAACTTGTTCAGTCAGTCCTTTGCCTGAGGGATAGGAAGAAGACCTAGTGTAAATTTTTCACGTTAGATAATGTAGGTATAAAATATTGTCAAATTGTATCAATCTATCTTACTCGAATATGTTTACTTTTGATAGCCAAAGAAATCCCAAGACCCAATTATTGGCTTGTTGTCACAAATATTTTGAATAAACCTATACTTATACTACAAAGCTGAAGAGGTTTCATCACACCATTGTTTATATGGGGTGGAAATCAAATCCACGACCGCTGCCTCAGTGAGCAAACATAATAAGATGTAGTTTGTTCTAAGATTTAAGTCAGCTAGTATCTAAAGTCGCTTTTCAGGTATCGAAGACAAGCTAAATATTAGGTTTGAGCAATTTTTTTTCTAAATAGAGTTATACAATTACCAATACGAATATCTTAATTGCTGTTTGCAGGTAAGATAAGATGATACAAAAGATTTTAAAAATCGACCCATACAAACTGGCCTATTTTTCTACAGGCATGCAATATGTTTGGCAAAACAAATTGTTTTAGTCTCAATTTATACAATAAAAAAAAAAGTAAATAAAATAATAGACAGCAGATAAGGTCTTCTTCTTTCATTTCTAGCTTTTATTCAGTTGTGTTATTTATATCACCTGATTCTTCATCTTCTATGTATTTTCTGCTTTTTTATAGTTATATCTCACGTCATTGCATAGCACTTGCACTGATGTGAGATATATTATGTTTGGTGAGAACAACTGTGCCAACGTCTTGTGTTTTAGCAGGATGTTGTTTTGGACTTTAATAAGTATTTAGTTTAACATGGTCTTGCAGTAGTAAATCTTGAAGTTCAGGCGTGTGAGTAATGTCAAAGAATGTCAATATGTATAAAAAATGTCAATATGTTAATAATAAAAGAATGTCAACATGTACAAACTGAGATGTATATCTGTTCTAAGATTTAAGGTAGCTAGTATCTAAAGACGCATTTTATATATCGAAGTATCGCTAAATATTAGGACTGAGCGTATGTTTTCTTCGAAATAGAGTTATAATTATATTATAATTGTTCCAACTAATCTCAAAAATGGATGGGCTAGTTTAAAGAAACTTTCACTAGCAGATAGTTGATGTTACAAGGAGTAACTCAAAACACTTATTAAAAAAAAAGATACAGTTCCAAAAAAGACAACAAAATGAAAATGACATTCATTAATTTGTATCAGCCGCGAGCTAGTATGGTATGGTCGTAATAAATAATTTTACTCACCGGTTTCAGCAGCGCCTAAGCTAGTCCTCAAAAGACTGCCGCATTATTGTAAAATAAACCTGGAACAAAATTATATTATAAAATTTCAAGTCATAAGTTATAGCAATCAAATAACGCATGTGTGGATCAACGACACCATCTCATCTGTTTAACAAATACTCGAATTATGTGTATTGTTTATCTCATAGTAATCAAATCAATGAAATTTATTTATTTATTACTTACAGGTACTTTAAGTACCTACGATATAGTATTTATGTACCTAATACAAATAAAATGATTCAATATGTTATTAAAGAGCTTATCCCAAATGTAATACGTGCATAAGCGTTAGCAGCCCAATAAATGTTTCCACTGCTGGGACTCGGGGCCTGCTCTCACAAGGATAGTCAAACTTACGCTCCACAACGTTGCTCAAGTGTGGGTTGGTGGCTGACTCATGTCGTTAAAAGATGTACTTCTTGTTGATGAGGAATATGTCAGCTTCTTTACGATGATTTCCTTCACCGTTTGAGCCAATATATAAACATCTGCACTTATAAAAATAATCAGAGATGCAGGTGGCGTTCAAACCTTGACCCTCATGAATGTAAGATCGGATGGCACGCTACAAGGCCATCACGGCTCCTCCTTCTTCCACTTCCACCCGAATATAAATATTATAATTCGTGTTGGAAAACTAGTGAATTGGCGCAGCGCAGATAATACGTGTAAATCAAATAAGATACCATCCGGATGGGTAGAGTTCTCGTCACTCGTGCAGCGTTCACTTACACTAACGCTCATAAAACTAAATTTTTACGTTCACTGAAACGGCAATAAATGAATTTTTAGTGTCGTTAGGCGCTATTCTTATTAAGTGCCTCGTAAACGTAGCTGTTACTCTTGTAGAAGGAATGTGAGAGTTTTGTTCAACTGTAACGCACAATGGTCATTACCCTTTTTTATTACGGTCCTTTTTTTGGACGTGTCATATTTTGAAGTGCGCGACCTTCAAGGGAAATTGTTGTTTTGTGTAAACATCAGCGTCATTTACTTTATAGTAGGGTTTTTGTAACGGATCGTATGAATGTCTCTTCGCAAATAAAGTGGTTTTTCTAAGCAACGAGTGTTTATGATGGTAAAAGTTATTAGCTTGTGGTTTATTTTAACCGCGTTTTATTTCAAATATTTTTTTACAGATTACAGTTGTCGGCTGACTGATTTTTAGTTTTGTACTATTTTCGACTAACTTATTATTTTGACAAATTTTGTGTCGACTGAGTGATCATTGATAAGGGTCATAAGATGACTGCTGTTGGCTTCCTGATCTGATGAATCTAAAGCTAGTATTCTGACTTGTTACTATCGCGAGATTGAAAGAAGAAGTCAACTGGTGCGTGGTTTGAAGAACTTGTGCTAGTTTGGCTGATTGATTATTGGCTGAAATCCAGAGTTTGACTGTAAATTTGAAAATATTTACAAAAAATATGTCTATATGTCTAACGGCGAACGGTAACTGTCGGTTCCGGTTTTCGTGAAGTTATTTTGTGGCTTTCACTGGCAGGTAGCTGGTATTATAAAAAGTAATATGAGCTACTTTCATTTTGGAAAAACAAATACATTCAATAGTTCAAATCGCGGGACATATCGCGGTCACAGCTAATTTCATAAATAAATTGCAAGATTTACGAAAACCTGTTAAATCGTACACTTTGTCGACGACTTCATTGTTATATAGAATACACTGCCTTTTGCACAACAGTATTTATACTACTGCAAAAGACAGATTCGCAGAAGTATTTATAATAATATTTCAGTTCAATAAAATCTATCTTTATATTGCTCAGTTAAAGCCCCGAGAATAATTAATTCTCCAACTGTTCGCAACAAAAGACTTATTTACCACGTTGTAGTTTTGCTTTTATAAGAGCTTTGCATTATAATTTGAAATGTCTTTATTTTCTACACTCCAAGATACAGATACTCTGTCCGCTCAATGAACATCGCCAGTAAATTTTGTCACGGCGAGTGGCCACGTGACATCGCAATAATAACGTGCAGAGTAGGATATTTACAGAGAATTTTTTTTTCCCCAAAATAACCTAAGAAAATAGTTAAAAAATTGTGTGTACACTTATGTGGGTACGCATTTAAAATGTTTCACACTTCTTCAATATTTAAGAAGGTTCTATAATTGTAACGCTTTTTCTTCGCTAGCCTAAAGTTAGCTAGGCTGTTTGTAGAAGTCACTTGAATCAACGATTTTTTTAAACGTAAGTCCCTAAAAAAATACACAGCTACTTCAGTATGTCATAATTGAATGTCACTTTGCATGCGTATCGTAAAAATTCATTCTGTAGAGAGCAGTCAGCCAACTTGCTTGTGTCGTTTTTGGGCAGCCAGTGTGCGCGCGAATCGTAAAAAATTCACTCGTATATTTTTATCCAAGCGCGGCAAGAGAAGTACGCGACGTAAGCTTTAAAATCTCTTTTGAATGCTTATAATTCGTATCAAACTATCAAATAATAGTTTATGTAAGCTAAATTGAGAATTATCGATACGATTTCGCTTTTACTTTAATTAAGTGACTGATACTACCTTCCGCTGCTGTAGAAGTTGTATTATTACGGCGACGAAACGAGCACATAGTTCATGCGCCTACACTTTAAAAAATCAGCCTAAGTCAGTATTTCTACAAACTCAAAATTGTTAGTAGGTATACATTTTTTTCTAATATATATTTCTGCGATTTTCTTACTCGCTGTTTCGAGTAATGCAAATCGATAGTGCAACCTCCAACACCAGTAGCCGTTGCAGTTTACGACATCACGCGACAGTCACGTGGCATTACCGACCAAATTGCAGTTTATTCCCGTGATAAAAGTCATATCTACCTCCAGAGACGCGTCTGAGAGCGATCTCTCTTTTAACACTGTTTTATGATGAGTCAGCTGAACGATGTTAAGACGATAAGTACTTATTTTAAATGGATCCAAATTCCACTTTCCATTCTAATATCATATAACAAGAACAAAATTAAAAATTTTGATTAACCCCGACTACCTTGGATTTATTATCTGTACAACATTCTACTAGTCAAGCCCTTTCATTTGATACCCATATTAAGGAGTTGTGAAAAAGAAATGTAATTAGCCATTTGTGGTAGCGGCCATCTTGGATTTGAATTTTTTATAGTGCAAAGTATTCTACTAGTCAAGCCCTTTCGTTTGATACCCATATTGCGGTAGTAGTGAAAAAAATTATATAATTCGCCATTTTGTGATGGCGGCCATCTTGGATTTGATATCTGTTATAGCGTATAGTATTCTACTAGTCAAGCCCTTTCATTTGATACCCATATTGAGGTAGGATGTGAAGAAATATTTTGTCCGCCATTTTGTGGAGGCGGCCATCTTGGATCGATATTAACCAAACATACCTAAGAACATCCGCACGGATATTAATTTTCAAATAAAAAAAACCGCATTGAAATCGGCCCATCCGTTTGAGCTCTACGGTGCCACAGACAGACACACACACAGACAGACAGACAGACAGACAGACAGACCGACAGACAGACAGACAGACAGACATCGACGTCAAACTTATAACACCCCTTTTTTTGGTCGGGGGTTAAAAAGAGAGAGCTTCGTTGCTAGTGCTATATAATAACTTCAAAAAAGGAGGAGGTTCTTCGGTTGCGTGGCGCATACTTACAAAAATGTTAGTGTACAAGACATCTCCGCTAAACGTGAATCGATTTGGATGGTATTTTTTTTGTTGATAGATAGCACTTTACAGGTGGTTTTATAATAATTTTATCTGGCCTCGTGGCTAAGTTGGTAGTAAGTATGTCGAGCCGAAGGTCGTGGGTTCGATTCCCACCAAGTGAAAATATTTGTGTGATGAATACACGTATTTGTTCTGTGTGGGTGCTTCGATGTACAATAAGTATGTAGATATAACTATTTAAGTATTATATTAGCTACTATAAGCATCTCACGACGTTACCCGCATAGTTTCCGGTTTTTTTAAATATAGAGTTAAGAGACGAGCAAGACATGTGCCTGATGGTAACCAACATGCCTGCCACATAACAGCACAGCGACACCTAGCTATTGGGAAATCATGAGTCTACATTATTACCTAGCACTGCACTGCGCTCGTCACCCAGAGATATAAGATGTTTTTTTCTCTATGCCCGGTAATTTCACTAGAAACAGTGCCCTTGAAACCGGAACACAGTAATATTTGCAAATCATTGCTTGGCGGTAGAATAACTGGCAAAGGTGTGGTACTTTCCCAGGCGGACTCTGGCAATAGTCCTACCACTACAGCCCGTTATTTTAACAAACATCCGAACTTCCAAATCTTGACATTTATAATAGTAGTAGGATTCATTTTTCAACATAAATAGATATATATGACTGAACTCAAGATATGCCATCGAAATTATATATTATATTGAATTATGGTAATTACTCAGGTTCAATATAGAGTTACAACCGCGTCAGTTTTCATCGTGTAATTCAATGTGGTTTACGGTTAAGATTTCCGGACGTACTGTCTTTAAATTAACCACCGTATATTGTGTGCCTACACTATGTAGGTAGTGTAGCGTACATAGAGACAATAGCGGCGTTCAATCTAAGCCGGGCGCTATATTGTTTTCAGCTGCGAGTAGCTGCCGGTTGATTGATCGTTTCCTCGCCACGCAGGGGCCCGAGACACGATGCACGAGCTAGAAGGAGACAAATCTTAGATGAAAAGTTTTCTTTTACCAAGCTAGTATCTTTATTATCTAAAAGATGTACAAGGATAAATAACACGTGTGTTAGCGACAGCGAGACGTTCCGCGAGCGTTCAGTGTTAAGCCCAAGCCCAAAGCTTCAAAGTTCAAGTAGTAGTCCATGGAAAAGACTTTCTAGTTTTATACAGGGTTGATTTGTTACCCATACATAGTTATAATGAAATAGTGTTAGTATTTAGAGTATATTCAACACGTGTTCGTAGGTTAATACAATTGTGAATTGTAAATGGTAATTGTACGAGTAAGTGCAGACAAAATAATGTTAGTTGTTAAACAAGGCTTTTAGTTTAAGTTATTTTATGGTCAGGATGCGCCTACGGATATGACTTTGTCTAATAATGAAACAATATTGAATTGTATGGAGTCGCTTTCTCTTTGGTCCGTCCGACCGACAAGATAGAACGAACCCGGCGACTACCTATTGTTTCATTATTAGAAGGTCCGGCCACATGTGCGCATTTGGCCGAACCATGGGAAAATCCGTAGGCAGCATAAATGTATTGTAAGACGGAATATCATCCCTCTTGCCTCACTGTTAAAGTCCACGGTTGAATGAACGGTAATGAAAATAACCGTGGACGCTGGTCATTGTAACATGGGACCAGGAACTACAGTGCAGGCCAGATGGGTGATGTTCCGGGCTTTCGCTCGAGAATTCCGTGGAAGACGGACGTGGAAACGGTCCGCACCAGTAATTGTAAAGTAGAATAAGTTCATTTGTAATCGTAGTCTTAGTCCATTTGTAAAATACAGTTTGCTTTAAACATCCATCGTTTGTGAAATAATTCCGCTCTCCTGAAGAACTAATCACGATAGATCCCCCAAACTATTAGCGACGCCAACCGCGAATAATATTTATTTAATACAGTCCATTATAGAAAGTCTAAAATCGTCTAGACCGAGGCGTTGTTAATAACGTGAATATGGAGCGAGAAACTGCACCGAAATATCAAATTTTCTACGAAATAATCACGGTTGATAATAATTTTCTGTGTACATATTTATGTATGTATACAGGCATGGTCCGAAGGGAAGACTCCCAGGGGACATGCCCTCCAAAATCGTACTCAACAAATTGAAAAATTTACTAAATAGCATCGATATAATTAAAGAAACGAATATGAGGTAAGTATGCCATAATCTAAACACAACATAACGTGGCGAAAATTTGTTTGAAAAATTTGAAAATTGAATTGTCAGCGAACGTACACAATTGTCAGCGAACGAACTCCTTGTTGCGACTGAGACTAAATCAGGAGACGTCACCTGATTTTACATCGCCATAGTAGAAGCGCGTTTGCCGCTTCTGCGTTTTTAAGAGTTCGATGCTAAATAGAGAAAACATTTTTTTGCCCTTTGCCGTGATGCATTTTATGATTTGTTGTCATGTAACGTTGATTTTATGTTCCGTTTGATGTATACTGTGTGAAAAAAATATTGCAATACAGTGTAATTTACTCGAAACATTGTATTATCATTAGTTAACAAAATTTGAGGGTGTGAAACCTATATTTATTTCTGTTTTATTTTTGTGTGATCAATGCAGAGAGTATCCATCTATATAATTACAGTAAAATGCCAAATAAACTACAAAACCCACATTAACTATTTTTACTAATCCTTTACCATCTAACATTAAGCCAAAGGCACGTCGCTTTGACCAAGACCACATACTTGTTTTAATAAGATGGGATACCGATCCCCAAAGACCCAATGTAATGTAACCAAATATGTAATATAACCGTTTCCAAGGATAGCGTATTTGCGCCGCTCTGCAGAATTAGACCATATTTTCCCTGCTGGAGGCAAAACAAAACGTGCCACAATCATCTTTACTTACTACATATTTAAATTTGCTTCATATATTATTATTGTACTTCGACCCGAAAGTCAACATAAAATGAATGAATCGCAACTTGGGAATTAATTATGTATTTGTATTTTTTGTGTTCATGAAGGTGTCATCTATCTATAGAAATATAATCAGCAAAGATAAAGAAAGATATCTAAAAATATAATCAATTCGGTTTGTCGTCAACATATAAATGTTTTCTGTGTTAGCCATTTTAGGTATAAACGATTATACCTAAAATCACAAAGCACAGATAAAGATAAACAGTAACGAATTTCTACGAGTACTACAGCCCTTTTCTTTTCTAGTCCTCCAGAATAGTACTGATTACCTGTGATATGAAATGAAAAGAGATCCAGAACCGAATTCCGACTGGAATGCGGTCTTGTCTATGGTTCCAACAGTCATCGGCCAACTCTATAATCAGATCGAAACTGTGGCATTATTCCTTGGTACATAGAATAAGGGGTAGTGACAACAAAATCCTAAAAATAGTAGCACAGAACACTTTCTCGCCCCTGATGAAGCACTTTGTGCATATTGCTCTCAGTGGCAACAAGAGGGACTGCGAATTTATGTGTGCCAAATGTTTCTAAAATTAACTTAAATATAATTTGTAATTTTTCTTTTTAAGTTTGACATGTGTTTAGTTGTGTAATTTTAATTTTAATTTGGTATAAAATAATCTAAATAATTATAATACAATTTAAAGTAATGTGTAAAGGATCTGAGATATCTGAAATAAAAAGATTTTGATTTGATTTGATTATTGCTTTAATTGACATTATAGATTAAGTAACAGCTCGTGATAGTAACTGTGGTGAACTAGGTAAAAGCCAGGTAGAAAGCTACTACAAGTAGGATTATAATGAGATATTTACAGACATAGTATTACAGATATAAGTGGATGAAAAAATATGACAAAATATTAAAATAGACGTATGCTTTCCAAATTTCTCCGATAAATAAATTTAATTTTTTTTTTTTTGAATTTCAATGAATAGTTACAAGCATAATTTTAATACATCAACAAAATGTTAATGTTTTCATTAAAAAAAAATATTTTGTGGAGATACTACGGAGGATCTACGATTTACTGAAATTCTAAACCCGAATATTTCACAATAAAAAGAGGAAGTTTCGGCGTTCTCATTTATAACTGGCCATGAGCACTTGGACTACAGAGGCCGCATTATCCCCAGCTCTCGACCATCCATCAATCTAGAACGCATTATGATATTCACGCTGCGAATTTTAATACAAAAACATTTCCACGTTCCCGACGACTTTATCTTTTGTATTACTCTTGCTTTCCCATCTTCCGTGTTGCCATTGTTCGACCCTTATCTCGAAAATAAATCCGATACCCATATTTCGAAAACGCATTGTAGCGAGAAAACACCGAAACAGAGTGACAAAAAATCACAAAGAAAGAAACCGGGCAAATATGGCACGATGTCGGGACGCAGTAAAAAGGCCCTGTTTCGCTGTAAACTCCCTGTTATGAACAAACGGTACTGTTTTTTTATTCGTTTGCGCCCTTTCACGTCAGCGACGTGGCTGTGCCTGAAATAAACGGTGATTCTGGCGACTGGCAACACTGCTTGTACTCACGTATTTGGGAGACTGCGACGGATGTTCATTAGATATGTTAATGGAAATAAAAAAGAGATTTTAGAATTGTCCTTGCGCCAGCTTAATTAGTTTCGTTATCAGGCGCATGGAAATAGACTGTTGCAGTGTTTAATACTTTCACGGAAGGCAAACTTTGTCATTTCCATCAACCTAATTGTGTCATTATCATCATCGTACTCAGCATATACTTGTGCTGTCACTGCGGAAGTGGACTTCTTCCATGACGCTTGTCTCACCTATTCTTCGCCTAATGGAAAACACAGTACGAACTTGAACTTGAACACTTTATGAGATTTTAATCTATTTGAGATGAAGGTTATCGTTTTTGTATCTCTTTGTTTATAAAATTCCAGTGTCGTGACGTTTGTTCCTAGTAAACTCATCTCCATGTCAACCGATATTCTCAGAACTTTGCATTTATGTATAATTTGAACAAACTTGAGAGACAGGATAATCAATAACTGAATTAAATGTCACATAATCAAATATTTTGAAGCAATCAAAATTTTGCAGCAAAATTGTTGTGTTAAATTATTAGTTGATTATGTGACATTACCTGAGTGAAACCGGTTTGGGTCTTTAGTAGATAACAATAGAATAGATAAAAATAAGAATTGATATTAATCGACGATGTAGTCTATTCAAAATTTAATGCAATGCCATTATACAAATCAAAATTATCTGCATATTATAACAAGATAAAGAGAGTTAAAGAAAGCAAGCTGAAGTGGCAGTGAGCGAGCAGCCACATATGTTTGTCGCACAGCCGATGGACGTTGGGGGAGAAGGGTTCTGGAGTGCCTTGGTGGCACACTATTGGAAAGGCTTATGTCCAGCAGAGGACGAACATGGGCTGACGATGATGAAAGAAAGTTGGATTGATACATTTTGCCTGATTCATAACATAAAAAGCATAATTTTTGTGTTTACTGAGTTGTGCCTTAGTAATATTTTTCGTATAAGGTATAGAGAGGTGTTTACTTCTTTAATCTTTTAAGTTTAATATGACCTATCTGTATCAGGGGTGTTACGAATATTCGCATCAGTAATGCGGAGTTTTTACGGGTGCAGATTCACCTCAACAAATAATTACATGTAAGCACGTGCTTCGTGTTTGTTCTAGTAACTGCTAACTTGCTAATATCATTCGGTAACTGACAAATTGGTAAAATTGGTGGAGATTTAACCGTTGTGAATTTAAAATTCTCTCCAAATTAGCATGCAGATATTTATCACCTCCACCAGTTAGTGTTCCCAGCGAACAATTATTTAGTGGAGGTGGGTTTGTATATTATAATCCACTGACAAACAGGTTGGAAGCTGAGAAGGCTGCAATATTGTTATTTATCAAATATAATTTACCAATTTTTCAGTTTAATTATTAAACAAAGATTGTTTTATGAAACTCGAAGTTGTTGCATCACAAGTTAATTAAAAACTTGGGTAATTTTGTTTTCAAAATATAATTAAATAAATAAAAAGTTAAAATTAAATTGATTTTCAGTTTATTAAGTACTTGAAAATTTAAATAATTATACTTTTAAAGTCCCAAAATCCGCATCAAATCCGCATCCGCGTATGCGAATTTTAAATAATCCGCATCTGCATCCGCATCCGGATGTCTAAATTTTCACATCCGTAACAACCCTGATCTGTATTACGTCATAGTATAGAAATGATTAACAATAAATAACAATCCAATGACATATGCGTTATGAGATTGAGGGTCTAGGTAAGTACTTATAAATAATTCTCTTTTAACAATTTACATGAATAAAACTTAGCATAAATTTATTCCATTGCGTCCACACTTTTTTATTCTTCAACTCGCCGAGTTCTTAAGGAAAGATAATAAATTTACTTTTTATCTTTTACATGCTTAATGTGAAAGATTTTTTGCGCTCTGATCTGAATATAACTTCTATTCAAGTTTCGTGTGTGAGTGTGAGACAGAAAAACTTTCTTGGGTAAGTTTTCGGTGTAAAAATCATTTGATAATTAGGCATCATAACGAAAACCGTTGTTATGCGATCATCTCTAGAAAATCGTCGTTTTTTTGTCATATAAATTTTGGAGACTGTGTGTGCAACTGATGTGTAATACCATCTTGCCCTTTTTAGGGTTCCGTAGCCAAATGGCAAAATACGGGACCCTTATAGATTTGTCATGTCTATCTGTCCGTATGTCACAGCCACTTTTGTCCGAAACTATAAGAACTATAGTATTGAAACTTGGTAAGTAGATGTATTCTGTGGACCGCATTAAGATTTTCATATAAAAATAAAGAAAAAAAAAACAATAAATTTAAGGGGTGTCCCATACTTAGAATTGAAACTCAAAAATGTTTTCTTTTCATCCAAACCATACGTGTGGGATATCTATGGATAGATATCTATCTTCAAAAATGATATTGAGGCTTCTAACATATATCTTTTTCTAAACTGAATAGTTTGCGCGAGAGACTCTTCCAAAGTGGTAAAATGTGTTAAGTTTTACTGCTTGGCTGAAATAAATGTGATTCTATCCCAAATGAAGTCTGCAAAGTAATAGTACAAGAAAATTAA
This sequence comes from Ectropis grisescens, assembly GCA_017562165.1. Lineage (NCBI taxonomy): Eukaryota > Metazoa > Arthropoda > Insecta > Lepidoptera > Geometridae > Ectropis > Ectropis grisescens. Next base: position 3,304,917 of record CM029776.1, on the reverse strand, counting down.
AATATTTTTAACCGCATGAGGCGAGTTGTATTCCTACATCCGCACCATAAGATATGATCTGGATTCCAATCAATTATTATTTTCGTTACAACTATTAAATTTCTAGACGTAACCTAAAACACACGTTAACATATAACACGTTAGTGGGTGGCCGACTTTTATTATATCGCGCGTCGAAGAAAATAGTCTTCTATTAGTGCGAGTTTCAAAATGAAGCGCCAGATCTGGGGCCGGGTTGATAAGTGAGTGATCACTTGACGCTTGATGTTAGGTTCTGTGCTTGGTTACCTACTTCATTTCTGGTTATCGATTTAATGTAGCTTATTTTGTTATTCTAAAATAAACTATTACACAAAAAATTAGCTTGTTTGTTAATCTGTTTTGAATTGAATATCCACCACCATCATCAGCCGCAAGACGTCCACTGCTGAACATAGGCCTCCCCCCTAGATTTCCACAACCAACGGTCCTGCGCAACCTGCAACCAGCGGTTTCCAGCGACCTTTGTGAGGTCATCTGTCCATCTAGTGGGAGGCCGTCCAACACTGCGTCTTCCGGTTCGTGATCGCTACTCGAGAACCGTTCTTCCCCATCGGTTGTCAGTTCTGCGAGCGATGTGGCCTGCCCATTGCCAATTCAGCTTGCTTACTCTTTGAGCTATGTCGGCCACTTTCGTTCTTTTGCGAATATCCTCATTACGGATTCTGTCGCGCAAAGAGACTCCGAGCATAGCTCTCTCCATAGCTCGCTGTGTGACTTTGAGCTTCGTTATGAGGCCCACAGTGAAGGACCACGTCTCAGTTCCATAAGACATCACTGGCAACACGCACTGGTTAAAAACTTTCGTCTTTAGGCATTGGGGTATTTTGGACTCCAGATTTTTGAGTCCAAGATAAATATTATTATTAGGTGTAAATAAATACCTAATCTAATAAATCAACGTATATAAAAATTGTATCCTTGAGGAGGTAACATTTATATATATATGTATGTATCTAAGCATAGTTTAAGTAAACCGCGAGTTACACCGCAAAGCTAGTCATATATATAACAGCATAAATCGAAATACGAATAAATTGGTTACAGTAACAAAGATAATGTTTGAAGCAGCCCGCCTCTCGCTCGTTCAATCTAGTTAGCTTTCTATCTCGCGTACAGCTTGAATCTTAAATTAGTTTAAGTTATAGTTAAAGTCTGAATTCGCGACTTGTTAGATTTTAACTTATGCACTCCCTTTTCTTTGACAACTCGTAATTATTTTCCCTGGCTGTAGTTGTTCCTGCGACAAAATCTACGGTATCTTTGTACAAAAGAAGCAGCGTATTTATGGCGTCTATTAAGACTATCTTTTGGATGGAAATTAGTTTACTTTCGTTACTTGGTTTGTGTTAGTTCCTGTAGATATTAGTATGACGATTCCGTCTTCACAAAACACGCGTAAGCAATTGTTTAATTAAAGCTCATATCATATCATCAAGCTCATTTCAGGTCGTCTTTATCGTACAAAAAACGAAGATCTACAACTTCTATCACACCATAATAAAAATACACATGGCTTATATTTATAACTAGCGGTCAACCCCGGCTTCATCCGAGGTACGTAATATATAGCCTATAGCACTCAGGGATCACGTACAAATCCAACGGTGAAAGATTATGTGAAATCTATCCAATAGTACCTGAAATTAGTGCGTTCAAACAAAACACCTTTTCAGCTTTATAATATTCAATTCATTTATTTATTTGCGTATATGGGTTTACAAAGATGTTTACAAAAAACTTATATTAAGTTTTAAAATAAATATTTATATGAATATTTGTATAGATCTGAATTTTTTAAACGGATGCTTCACTGGCGGCGAGAGGCTTATTCTCAAGAGCGTTTTAAGACGATGACCACCAGGGTATAGTTTGTTTAAAATTAATGTGCTTGAAAATTAAACTGAAATTTTGACACTTGTGTCGGAGTTTTTTCGAGTTTTCATGTGGTCTACAGCAACAAACACGGAAACATACAAAAACTGCACTCGATAGCATTTTTTTTTAATTTTTCAATATTTGGAACCTTTTTCCTGCCAATTTTTTTTTGTTTTATTTAACATTACATTTTAGTGTATAGTTACCAAAGTGTGTCAAGCGGATGCAGTAATAATAATTCACTAAAATATACATTAATAGATAGAAGTCAATTTTCAATCAACCAGTTTATTGTAAAACATTTCTAGTTGTAGGTATTATTGTGAAACCAGTATACATTCAGTACACATTCTTTATAATCCCTAGAATCATTAGACATACCTTAGCAAATTACACACAACTTCCAAAATCTATGAGTCAGGATTATAGTGATCGGAAAGAAATATTATCTTTTTTGCTTAGGGAAGAACGAGTAATTATACGTGTGTATATCGTAGTAGGAATTATTATGTGTCAAAAAGTTTTATTCTGGATGTGAGGTATATTTACCATGTATATCCTGATTCAATCGCAAGTTACCGAGAAGCAAATTAATTCACGCAAACCCAAATCATTCTCGAAATACAGATCTTTTTAATTGAATAAACAATAAACTCAAATAAGGTATATGTTTCCAGAAAAATAACAAGGCTTAAAGATCTTGTACCTCTGGATGACGAACGGAGTGCAATGCTAGGTAATGATTTGAACTCTTTTTGTTCCAATAGCTGCGTTAAGCTGAGTTGTTTTCAGGCATGTTCCTTGCCATCAGGCACATGTCCTGCTTGTCTCATCACTTTGTACTATAAATAACATATTGGTGATATTAAAATTTAAAATATCATTTAACTAGCAAAATCTTATTTTAAGGGCGTGTGGGCCGAAATTTTGAATTTTCAAAACAACTTTAAGACCTTTAAAATAGTGTATTAAACTCTGAAAAAATATATGTATTAGTTAAGGATCTAATCTAGTGCAATTCAGTCAATAACACGATTTAATGAATTTTACTTGATAGAAAAAAATCCCAAATTCACCCCTTTTCAAAAAGTTGTTTCAAGTTTATGACTAAACTAATGAATTTTTTTACAAAATTTTTGTACTCAACGAAAGCCACTAAAAAGTTATAGATGCATTCGCAGAGTTTGACTTGATAAAAGTATCAGTTATTCACTATGTTTTAATATCTACCATATATATAGCGCGCCGTTCGGCCAGCCTGATCAGTCGCGTTTCGGCGCTCACGGACGACGGGCCTGTGCTTGATTTTGCAATTTTGACAACCGATAAATTTTAAATATTACGATCAAAGTGCCACAGTATAACAATATCAGTAGGTATTACTAGTGAAGCACGCTATGATCTTGAATTTTGATACAGTTTTAATTGAATTGCAAATAGACGCTGATACTATAATTAGTACGCTGTTTACTTTATGTTGTAGACCAAAAGGGAGTCTCAAAAACTGACGTCGATGCCACATCAGTAAAAATTCAATGCGGATGCAATGGAAAATAGATAAGTATCGGTAAAATATTCGTCCGTTAAATCAGAGATCGGGATAAGGAAATAATGAGAGGGAGAAATCCCTGCATAAATCCCCTAATATAAATGCAAGTTAGGTATCATTTATGCCATTTAGGTAAATTCTTTGGTAGTAAGGTACTTAGTACTTGGAAGAAAAGTCCTCACATACAGATTTTACCACTTTGGAAGAGACTTTCGCGCAAACTATTCAGTTTAGAAAAAAAATGTTAGGAACTTCAATACAATTTTGAACACCTTTCCATAGATACACGTATGGTTTTGTTAGAATTTTATTTTTTTTATTTCTTTTCCAAGTTTGTGACACCACCAAAATTTATTGTTTTTCTTTTTTTGTGTGAAAATGTTAATATTGTTCATAGAAATTTAGACACTCGACCAAATTTGATAAGAAGCCTTTTAGGCAGTAAAATTACTCGTAGATTTAACTCTGCACTAAATTTCCGATTCGTATTTTTATATAAGGTTTAGAATCATTTCCTGAGCATAAAATCACAAAACAATAACAAATCCAGGTGGAGCTTCAAGCGCCAGCTCGAAAAAACGTTTTTGGCTGATATTCTGAAAAGTTATAAAGCCTATTATTATTGTAGAAAATAAAATTTCCATCTTTTGTTGCCAGTAAACTTTTTTTTTCGAACTTACCGATTACGATTTATTATGTCAAATTTGATGATAACAATGTAAAAATAATAAGATGTGAATTCTGTTACCAGTAGAATAAACATGACCCTTTTACCGGAATGGAAGAAGGGTTATGTTTTCGCGCATATCTTTATGTTTGTAAATCTTTATTTCCATATCTTCCAAACGGCTTTTTGGTAACTAAGATATTCTAAGACTAGTCTGACTCGCCAAAGTGTCCTTTTACGTGTAGATTTTTTTGTAGTCGGGGTTTTTAAATTAAAGTTATTCTATCTCATTGCTCGTTGCTCGAATAAACAGCACCGTTCATCATCATGATTGAAGAGTTGAACGAAGAGTTTGGTCTCCACTTTTGTAATAAGAACAACTAAGCTGTGAAACGCATTGCCAGAGTGGGTTTTTGTCGAAGGTTCGAACCTTGGGGTTACGGGTACACTGTGCTTGTTTCTATTAGAGAAACAAGTACCATCGTAGACAACATCATTTTTCATCCACTATTATCGGCATCATAGCAATCGTATCATTGAATGGGTTATAAATCGTAAACGGTAAGTTTTACAAAAAAGTTTACTAGCAACAAAAGATGCAAAATTTAATTTTTTACAATTATTGTCAAAATATATAGTTTCCAAAATATCGGCTAAAACAGTTTTTTTCAATTGGCGTTTGAAGCTCTACCTGTATCTGTGAGCATTTTGTAATTTTATGCTCATAGAAAAAAATTGGATTAGAAATTTAGTGCAAAGTTGATCAAAAAACCTTCTATTTTTACTGGCCTTTCATTACGTTTCAGCACATTTATTTTAATTTTTGACGAACTTGTGAATTATTAGGAAACATTTTAAAAAGATGCATGAAATTGGAAAAGCCGTTCTCAACTTATAGTGTGACCAAATAGAAAAGGTTGAGTTTTGTATATCTACGAGTATAGATAAATTTAATATTTATTCGTTCATATATCAAAATAACTCTTATTACTATTCACAAAATTGTTATCACTAGTATAAACAAATCTTGAACAAAAAATGAGTTTAAATTACATAGTCCAATATTTTAATGTTATTTCTGCACTGTGGCACCGATTCCGCGGTCGGTGACGGTCGCGAGAACAAGACAGCGTTAAATGCCTAATTTGACAGAACTACCTGGCCTTAAGAACCGAATTACATCAAAACCACTCACTTAACAAACTATAATTTATTATACACTTAACACGTCTGTCTGATTGTCAATAGTTCTATGACAGGCTAGAGATAATTAAGACGTTCAAACTGTTTGGTCACTTAAACAATTAGTACCTGGGTGACCCAGCTTTGCTCGGTTACTTAAAAAAACATACTGATTTTCTCCAACAAAAAAAAATTACTTGAAAAAGAAAGGCGGCCGGTTGGATTCGAACCCGGACCTACCATATTATAACCGCCCATCTTCCCGACTGAGCTAATATACTGTCAAGCGACGTCGCGAAATTTGCCGTCGCATTCTAATCTTTATGTAACAGTTTTCCATTGTCTAAAAAGGCGCATAAAACGACGTTTTTTTTAAATAAAACCTGGCTAGATCGATTTATCGTCCCCGAAACCCCCTGTATACATAATTTCATGAAAATCGTTCGAGCCGTTTCCGAGATTCAGATTCTATCTATATATGTATACCTACAAGAATCGCTCGTTTAAAGGTATAAGATTCATGAATCCGATCTATATTATAAAGCTAAAGTAATTTGTTTGGACGCGCTAATTTCAGAAACTACATTTTGAAAATTCTTTAACCGTTGGATATATTCGGGATCCCTGAGTGTTATAGGTTATATTATATATGTACCTCGGGCGAAGCCAGGGCGGACCGCTATTTTTGACGTAAGATTAGGTATTGTTACTAGGATTTATTGGTGTTGATATAATAGATAATGGTGATGTTATAATAGATAAAAGTGTATTATTTTTTAATATAACATTCAATTATAAATATTGTTTTTTAACTTTCGCGATTTGAACACATAATGTACAAACTTACTCAAAATGATTTTTGAAGACCAATTGAGGGTAGATCGAGATCCCCTCATTTCGCAATGAGACGACCCGCAATATCTTTAGTCTTTTCGTGACCACGGTAGTTGTAACGCTGCCGAAACGTCGAGGTATTTCAACTATTGATTTTAACAATGAATTAAATCGTGATTAAGTCCTGTACATTATAAACATTATATTTAATTAAGTTTTAATGATAAATTTCACATGCCGTCGCCTCCTTATATGATTCTTTGTCGTTGAATTTTCTTTACGCTTGAAAAGATTGCTCTCATCAATAAGGTCGTTTTTTGCGGCGCTACTTTATATGTGTTTTACTGACATATTTATTTTTGTTTTTATCACACACAAGATTCTTCTTTCTATCTCATTATTTATACTCACAAAAAATACAACAATAACAAGTAAGAATATTTTGTTTTATCTGCATCTGTATCAAAACACTGAACGCCAAAGACAACAAGACACACAGAAGCAACGTACATAGAAACAATATCCACGAAAAGAAACCGAGGAAACTAAAATGGTTTTGCATATACCCAAATTGAATCAATTTTTCGTGCAAAAATGTATCTTCTATACAGTGCCGTCACAAGGAATTTGTAAGGCTGGCTTCAGACACGCGACAAATCACGATCATCAATCGCGATCGCAGCCGAGAGAGATCTGTATATACTTTCAGTTTAGGTGCACCCTGAACGAAAAGACGTGAATAACGTTAGCGGTTTTTGAATGCAGACTTTTTGGAATGAAAAAATGTTCAAAGTATGTCTTCCTACTAAAAAAAAAATCTTTTGACATATTGTCAAACAATGTATGGAATTTCTAAATTTTAATTTGAATGCTAAATAATCCGTGCAAAATGCAATTTTTACAAAGAACTGCTCGAAACGTTGTAACCTCACGATCATACAAAGGTATGTCACTTATGACAAGGAAAGAATCGCGCGTTTATTGTTACCCTTATGCCATCTCACCACTCTAGGTGACGAATATGGACAGACCCCAGAGGCGCAGAGCACTTTGGATTGTGATGTTGAATCTGTTGAGATTTATTAAAATACTCGTAATATAAAGGATCATTTACAATCATGCAGTACAAACATCTTTATTATGATTTTAACATAATAAAATGCAACTGTGTACGAGTACATCAAAAAATAATAAACTTTCAAAGACTACACTATTATTAGACCGATTTTTAGCTTTATTTAAAACACATTAAGAAGTCGGCTGGAGACGATTTTAGTTATAATAGTTTTTTTACTTACCAAAAAAAGTATCCTTAAAGTTCCCACAGATTCAATATAATAGACCTTGAAAGCCCTGTATGTTTTCTTTCACTCCCAGTGTAAGTTATAAAAACTGAAAATATATGTGTCTAAGTTATTTGATATCGTGTTATATTCGTTACCCTAATAAAAGGTATAAAAACCAGTACAACACTTTCAAAACCGCTTAAAACCTATAAACCGCTGTATTACAAAATTTTATAAACTTACGGAAAATAACATCAGCTTAAACTTGTCGTATTCCTCAAAATGGGACGGATAAAATATTTTTTTACAACCTTCTTTAATATGGGTATCAAATGAAAAGGCTGGATTAGTAGAATACTGTACTAATTTTAAGTCCAAGGCAGCCAAGGGTAAAACAACATTTTTCATTTTGTTCTTGTGTATTTGTTTGCTTTTACAGAGTATGCGTAATATATGCAAGTATTTACAATTGTAATGTACAGTAGTACCTAGTTATAGTAAACTATATATTTCAAATCTCGAGCAATTGTATCGTAATATTTATGGCCAGATAAAAGGCAGATTACGAAGGCTCCGGGCTGAGACGGCGCGACATCACAAATCTGAACGAATGTACTTTACAACTCTCCTTTTAACAATAATAGTCAAGTATTCACTACATTCTGTTATTTAAAAGAAAGCTTTATTGCAACGCCTTTAGAGACATAATTCTACTGAACAAAATACTAGTGAGGTGAAAATGGCTAAGTTGTTAACCTCTTGGAGTAATAGTGTTGTTTGGAGATATAACGACGAGAATCTGATTTAACTAAATCTCCATTGTACAAAAGTTTTATTATTGTTTACTTACGTCTTCCAACATGGATAACAATTTTGGGTAAATTTATGCAGTAAGTAGATTTACCACGTGAATATAGTGGTAAGTCTTACTAATACATTTCCACTTGGCTTACAGGAACCTGAAACATTTTTGTCAAAACACACTTCAAATGTAACTGTTTTAGTTTTTTACTTTTGTGATGTTAGACCAACTCGAATTAATGTTAACCAACTAAGAACCACCGCACGCTAGCTAGAACTAAAAACTAGCTTTCAAAAAAATCGCATTGGCGAAAATTGGTCGATCCGATTGAGGTCTGCCGTACCACAGACAGACACACACACCACACACACAGAGAGACAAACAGACATCGACTTACAACAGCCCTCTGTTTGGTCAGGGTTAAAAAAACTTTTCTGATTATGTAGGTGATCATCAAAAACCATCTTCAAAAAGGTTAAATATTTGGCCGTATATTTTTTAGACGGACCTCAAAAAAGGTTGTTGTTTATTTATTCGACCGCATATGTTTGTATATCTTTAGTTTGAGTTTATAGTACCTATATATATAGAAAAACCACAAATGCGAATGAACCATAAATCTGATTCAGGTGATCGAACCACACTGAAAAGATCTGTTTACGAGTTTATAGAGTATTATAACAATTATATCAATTTTCAAAGAATAATATAATAATATGTTAGTGTTCACTCAAGACGCGCGTTTACAAAGTAGCTGTCACTCACTAAACTAATTTCACAAAATATTCAGGCAAGTCACGAGCACAAAGTTCTACGAAATAGATTTTTCTTGTCTGTGAATTTTATGATTATGCATAAAGTTAGAAAGTTACTGCATGGATATATTAAACATGACGTGTACAATTTTTTTTCGAGAAATATGAATTACGAATGATACAGGCGAAATGTACTTTCATCTGTTTTGAATACAATGTGGCAGTATAGAGCGTCTGGGGATCGTCATGTTGTACTGGTAGTTATAATTTTTTTTCGCTGTTTTGCTGCTCTTCTGATCTTTGCTGTTGAAGAACATGACCATAATTTATCGATTAGATTCTATGCAATTAAATTCCTTCTATACAATGTTACAAATTTTATTAATATCGAAATAAGTGGGGATAGATGTGAAGCACAAATTTACGTTAAAAAGATTTGTACGAAACTTTACAAAAATGTAAATTTATGTAAAAATATAAAAATAACACAGAATATTTTTAGAACGAGTAAATCCATAGAGCGCATAAATTATATCATATTAATATTCTTTATGAATAAATATTATTTGACACGTATTTTTTATCATCAACACTCATTTTTTATATTCTAGTAGACGTCGTACTATAGTAAAATAAAAATACGTTTACGGAATTTATTATAATAGCCTGACGTTGCAAAAAATATCAAAATACGTGTAATATGGTCTAAGAAAATTATGTATGACCGAAAACTTACCACGGAGCGGAGGTCGTGCGGCCAACCCTATTTTGGGTTTAGACTAAACTCCCTCAAAATCACTTCCAGTATCCATTCCGAAGATTTGCATAAACTTAACCGACTACTTAGCAGTGTCAACTCAACATAGTTCCGAGAGCAACCGAGAGCCAATGAGGGCATCTCGGCCCTATCACTTGCAGCTCCATCCATTATCTTACGCTACAACTTTGAGGCGCTTTGGAACGTTATCAGCCCTACTTGACCAGAATCAATGGACCCACCCCGTTTCCCATTCTCAAAGCGATCTCGCACAAAAACGGGAGACTTGAATATTTTTAAAGTCCAACTCAAATTGGACGACGTCATGTCGATCTAACAATATGGGCCTTTCTCGCTTCGAAGATTTTCAAGGAGAGTAAAAAATGGCCAGCGGTGTTGCCGCCTAGTTGGGATGTATTTTCTGAAAATTTTAAAACATCCATCCATCCACACAAATTTTTGCATTTGTAATTTGTCGGAATGTGTGGTCTTTTTAGCATGACGCTTTTTTAATAATAGAATTCTACTACACACATACATATATATCAAAAGAGGAAACACATCGTAAATAATATTTGAAAAATAATTTATCAAGTATCGGGAGCACAGACTAAGTAGAGAGATCAGGAGTACCTAATCTGTAATTCCTAAATCGTTCAATAGACATTTAAGGAAAAAAAGATCGATCCTCACGTCGATCTCCACAAACAGTTATAAAAAATAATAAAATCATCATATTTTTTTTCTAAATTTGTCGCACTCTACAATCTGCCGCGTTTTATAATGAGTAGGTACATTGGTGTGACCATGCGAAACACACTATACCCTGTACATGATAGGGTGTTGCGAATAGTAAGAAATATATCTAACTAATGAAATGTAATTATATGTTCAGAGATTGTTTTATCGGTGACCTTTTGTCGTGCAGAGAAGTGCACTTTTTTGATAAAATAAATTTCTTTCAGAATTATTTTTTAATCGATTTCCTCTAGTAAATTTTCGGCAGGTGCGTTATATGCATAGCATTTTGCTTATTTTATTTTCAATTTTATTGTATTTGTAGACTAGAAAAATATGCTAGTTGGGTTTCGTGTAATGTACTTGTACTTTCATAATACGTTTCGTGTTACGAAACTAGCCATGATAGTCCAAGATCCCAGAGCCGCCAGGCGTCACGTATTTTCTGATGAACGAAATGTGGACGATTGAGTAGAGCTAGTACGTACTAAGAACGCATGCTAACTTGCTTAGACAGCCAATTTTGAAGTATTAAACGTATTTAAGCGTCTGTTAAGTAAAACGGTCGACGGAAAGTGTCTGGGAGTATCTGCGGGACTTATTTTTACAAGATATTGCCTATAACATACGTGAAAATCAGTTATTAGAAAATACGTGAAGTAGTGTATCTTCTGGACCCCATATCTCAAAATTGGCCGTCTAAGCAAGTTAGCGGGTAACCATGTGTTCTTAGTACGTACTAACTCTACTCAATGGTACACATTTCGTTCATCAGAAAATACGTGACGTCTGGCGGCCCTAGGATCTTCTTACTCTATGACTGTCACCCGTATCATGTTCCTGCGCCCAGAGTATAGTTATAGGTAAAATACAAATTCCACAACAAATTATGTTGTTTGCTTTCTAATTTGTCCTACTAGTATTATAAATGCCAAAGTTTTTATGTTTGTTACTCAATCACCACGAAACACCTGTATGGATCGGGTTGAAATTTCGAACACAATAAACATAGTCTACAATGGTACATAAGATACTTTTCATTGCAGAAAAATATAATCCTCCTTTGGAGAATGAGATGAGATCTTCTGAGATGTATACCAAGGACGAACTCTGCCAATCAGTCTCCATGATCCGCAAGATAACATTTTATTTCTTGTGTTATTTACAAATAAAATTATTATATTTGAGGTTGTTGGAGGAGCCCTAATCTTGTTTATATTGTGATTAATTACGGGACTTGGGATTTAGACCGGGAAAGATAATATTTTTCCTTAAACGTTACGCCGTGATTAAAATGCGAAAATATAATAATATTTGGAAAATTGTCTGTGTTATTTGCTCTGTCTAAATTGCCTTTTTTCGGGATAATACGAGTACAACGTAATGAAAGCAAATAAAATTAAATTATGTTGTTTCCTAGACCAGAAACATATTGTAACCTTGAACTCCACCCAGTTAACATGAAATGGTATTGTTGTGTATGGAATATTTTGTTAAAGTCGCCGAACAGTAAAGCGTAGTAGTGTGCGATTATTTAGTAATACATAAATGTTTATTCATTAATGGGATTGTAAAAATTACAAAAATTTGATTAAATTATGTATTACGCACGCACAATCATACACACACCCTCAAACTCACACACACACACACCCTAATTTTTATAAATGTAAACAAAAGAATTTTCATGGTTATAGAGAGAGAGGCAGAGTCTACTCTAACAGGTTTATCTTATGCTTAAACGGAAACCCCAACTTGTATCGTAAGTTTACTGTTTGAAGGAAATAAACATTTGTAGTATTTTGTATTTTTATTACTAGTGAAAACCCCGCGGTTTCACTCACGCAGTTCTCCATTGTCTTTACTATCACAGGATATAAAGTACTATGCGCTATTCCACACTGCTTTCTATCTACATATGTACTAAATTTCAACCCTCCCTCAGAAGATTTTTCTTGAAAAGATAGCACCCATATATAACACATACATTTATTTTCGGGCATTTCATAATGTTCTGTTAGTGGGATTTAGCGATTGAACGTAAGGTATTTATAAATGCACTCAACTCTCAACACTCGCACTTCATCATCAACAGCCCACTAAATGTTCCCACTGCTGGGAGTCGGGCTTTCTCTCACAAGGAGAGTTAAGGCCATAATCTACCACGCTGGCCAGACTGACCACGTGGGCACATGACTTTCTAGGTACATGTCGGTTTCCTCACGATGTTTTCCTTCGCTGTTTTAAGTTAGCGGCATTACGCACATGACTTCGAAAAGACAGTGGTGCGTGTGGGGTTTGAACCCGGGGTCTCCGGATCGGCAGGCGTCGTTCTCCCGACTAGACCAGCCGTTACTTAGACCAGCTGTAACTTACACTTTTAACACACTTAACATTCACATATCTAAACTATATTTTAATTTAAAATTACTAGCACCCAGTTGATTTTCACAGCTAGTACTGTACTTTCTTTCACAAAGAGCTGTTCTCAAAAGTAGCTTTATGATACTCGTAGTGATAAAGTTGTAGATCTGCACTTAAAAAAATATCTGAAAGTGTAAATACAGTTCTTATATACTTCACGTCTTAAGTAGGCCATTGGCACCCTTAGGTTATCACTACAATACTTACTGCCGTGTCTATACTAATTTTATAAAAACCGTTTGAGGCTTTTTTGTTTAAACCCGCTAACATAGATAGATACTCTTTATTGTACACACCAAAAACAAAGAAAAAATACGTAACACAGGATAAGAAAAATAATAAAAACTATTGTTACAAACGGCGGCCTTACTGCTAAAAGCAATCTCTTCCAGGCAACCTTAGGATGGAAATGGTTTGTAAGAATATTTTAAGAAGCGGGGTGTGTATCTAAAAGTATATTAAAGCAATAAAAAATAAACAAAATAAAACATAAAATAAACATTCACACAAATACATATTACATACTAATACTTACGATACTTGTAACCTATAAACGTTCATCGGCATCTTGAACATTGGTGAGACACGAAAACATTGGACATAAACAACATTTTTAACATTCAACACTTATAGTTACTTGTAAAAAGTGTCGGTACGTCTATTTATATCACTAGTCAACACAGTTTACTCACTGTAATTTTACAAGAATAAGTTTGTACCCGAAATATTTATTGATTGGAAAGACATAATATATGACTTCGGGGTGTTTGACAGATTGACACTGACACAGACGTCACTGACATCTCTGACATATTGACACAGACAGTTCCGTGTTTGCCACAGACAGCAGAATCTGGAACTTAAAGATACAGACTATAAAATAAAGACACCATACATGATCAAAAAGAAAAATATCAGAACGCAAAATTAACTTTTATCATAACAGCACGAAATTGATAGTTAGCGTATAAATAAAAATAAAAGAGTATTCCATTTCAACATCATCTCCGGTACAGCATGGGACCTGATCATAATATGTTCAAAATGTATAGAAAATCAACATCTCTAAACGATTTATCAAGTACAAACGTATCTGAAAATTCAAAATCAAGCTTGGCCGACGATACCTTAAACGACAGTCTAACATATGTAGAAATTCAACAAAAAGTAGAAAAACTGGCCAACGATCTCAAATTGGCCAATTTAGAAATTGTAAACTTAACAAGGGAGAACAGAAGCCTCCAATTTGATAATGAAAGATTGAAAAAAATGGTTAATGTATGCAGAAGAGGAAATTTAAATGAGAGTCACACATCAAGTAGAAAGAGAAAACGGATTCGGTTGGAAGCTGTTCAGAAAGAAGAAAACACAGAAATCTTAAAACAAACATCCTTAGAAATAAATAGCACTCTTCTATCACAGACACAAACACTTACATCTCAAGAAAATACAGTTTCCCACACTAAGACAAAATCCAAAAGGAGCAAAAAGGGGTTAACAATGACAACCACAAATCAGAAATCACAAATAAATGAAAAAAACTATGATAACGTTCTGTTTTCATTCACCGGAACAACCCCAACACATGTTTTATCAAAAAACAAACCACAAAGACAAAGTTCCAATTCACAAATCAATACTGAAAGTTTAAGTCAACACATTAACACAAGTAAAACAAATGAACAAGTTATTGGAATGGACAGTCGGAGTAAAACACAACCAGAAAACCATTAAACGATGCAGATAACGGAAAAAATAAGAAAATACAAAACAGTAAATCAAATGTGAATAGAGCGCATAACATTGTAAATATTGCTAATAAGAACAAAAAAGGAACACATATGAAAAGAATCTTAATATTGGCGGACGAGCAAGGCCAACATCTAAGGCTTGCACTACAGAATCTACTTGGTGAATGTTATGATGTAAAATGCATAATGAAACCTGGAGCCCAACTACGTGACGTGATCAGCTCGATGAAAAAAGAAATTTTGAATTTCACAAAAGATGACTGCGTTGTTCTATTAGCAGGAACTAATGACAAAATTCCATACGAATTTCAAAACAACCTACATTCATGGTTAGGCTCTGTAGAACACACTAATGTTATTATTCCCGAAATTTTGTATAATAGCAATCTTAGAGAACAAAAACTCAACTACGAGCTGCGATTAATTTGTAGTCAGTACAAAAATGTTATATACGTTAATATGAAATACACTGACTTTCCACCGCGCAGGCACGAATTTTGCATCAATCTCTGTAGGAGTATATTGAAAGAAATTATTCATATCAATTATAAGAATAATATAATGAAGTGTCATAACATAAAATCACAATCCGAAAAAAAGAACATTTGTAATCAAGACCTCGTTGACAATAGTACTCAAACTGAATGCAAACAAAATAACATTATTGATAATGGATATGCTGAAAGTCATGACATCGATACACTTGGTAACATTCTCAATACCAACAATGGGTTTTTTCGTACATAAATTTATTAATGTGTTACATCAGAATATTGATGGTTTAATAAATAAATCGAATAAATTAATGGTGACATTAGATGACATAACAAATAAGGGGACATTAATGGATGCTTTATGTATAACTGAACATAATATGAAGGGGGAAGACCTAGAACTTCTGACAATATCAAATTATAGTCTAGCATCCAGCTATTGTAGGCATAATCGTCGCGGGGGCTCATGTATTCTGGTACACAATAGTCATAAACATGCTTCAGTAAATAAACTGGTTAACGAGTCAATCCCAGGGGTTTTTGAATGTTCAGCAATTGAATTGCTTGATTTAAAGATTTATTTAATTTGCATATACAGACCTCCAACGATAAAAAAACAGAATATTCTAATATTTTTAAACAAATTACGATTTATGCTGTTTGACCTCTGTCGTGAAAAAAACCACAAAGTAATTATATGTGGTGATTTTAACATAAACCTATTAAAAGAAAATAAATTTACGAAGATGTTTGAAGAAATACTATTTGAGTGTAATATGAAAATTGAATTTAAAAAAGTAACGCGCCATCGAAGTCAAACCTGTATTGATAATATTATACATAACATTAATGGCAGCAAGGGTGAAGTCGTGGAATTAGCTTTATCAGACCACGCAGCTCAAATACTAAAGGTTCCAGTAAAAAAAACTTGTAGATTAAAGTTTTGGTACGTTATGAGACGTGATTATTCTAAAGAAAACCAAAAAAAGTTCGTAGAAGCAATTAGCAACATCGGGTTTATCGATGTATTTGCGATGGAAGATCCAAACATAGCTTTTAATGAATTCCATGAAACTTTACTTCTCATTTATAATTTATGTTTCCCAATTATAAAATCTAAAATCACCACTCATGCTAAACCAAAATGGATATCTAAAGGCATAAAGATATGTTCTAGAAAAAAAAGGATCTTACTGTGGAAGTCTAGGCTAAATCCAACTGCTAACAATAAATTTGCCTTTAAGGAGTTTTCGGATAGGTACAAAAAAATTATCAATTTAACTCAAAAATCACAGAATAATCACTTTATTAAAAGCTCCAATAATAAATCCAAAGCAGCATGGAGAGTGATTAATAAACAAAACAAATTTTCCTAAAGAAGAAATTACAAGTGTAACTTTGAATGGTCATCAAATAAGTGATCCTTTAGACATGTCCAATGCCTTCAATGATTACTTTGCAGATCTAATTAAAACAAATGATAAGATGGACAAAAATATAATTCACACTGACAATATTTTACATTCTATTTTTCTGACTCCAGTAGGACCATATGACATTTTGAACATTATTAACAATTTAAAAAATACCAACAGTGTAGGAATTGACGGAATTCAAACTAAAATACTGAAAATGGTGAGTCACTCAATAGCACCGGTTTTGTGTGACATTATCAATAAATGTTTAGAAAATGGCGTATTTCCAGATTTATTGAAAGTCTCTATAATTAAACCTCTGCACAAAAAAGGAGAAAAAGATAACATTGGAAATTACAGACCGGTGGCACTGATACCAGTACTAGCTAAAATAATTGAAAAAGTGATCTATAATAAAATATATAACTATCTTGAATCAAATGACATTTTAGTAAATCAACAATTCGGTTTTCGAAAGAACAAATCCATCAATTTGGCTATTTATAATTTTCTTTATCGTGTCACTACAAGTATGGATAAGAGAAAAGGTTGTAGCTTTATATTTGGACATGACCAAAGCATTCGACTGTGTCGACCATGACTTACTTTTGAGTAAACTGGAAGGTCACGGAATAAGAGGAAATGCCAATGCACTGATCAGGTCATACTTGAGCGATCGAAAGCAAATCACTCATATACATCGACTCTGTCCAAAAACACTTACCCTTCAAACGTACGAGTCGTATTCTAGATCTATGAAATGTGGAGTTCCACAAGGTAGTGTGATTGGTCCATTACTATTTATAGATTACATAAATGACCTGCCCGATGTAACTACTAACCCTATGATCTTATTCGCTGATGATAGTACAGTTGTGTTCATCGGCGATAAATGTAATGCTGACGAAGTTCGTACAACGTTAGAATCCACAACATGTTGGTTAAAAAATAACAATTGTCAATTAAACATGACAAAAACATTTGCAATGAACTTTAAACAAAGACATAAGGAAAGTGATAGGCTTAAATTTTCTTATTTGGATAAAAACATCGAAGAAATTGAGACTACTAAATTTTTAGGTTTAATAATTGACAACAGGTTAAACTGGAAATCACAAATTGACAGCGTAGCTAAAAGATTAAGCTCGGCCTCCTATTTTCTATCAAAATTAAGAAAAGTTGTAGACACAGAAACTTTAATCATCGCATACCATGCACATGCTGGATCAATCTTGCGATATGGAATAATATTTTGGGGCAATTCAGTGCAAAAAAAGACAGCGTTTGTCGCGCAAAAACGATGTATCCGTGCAATGTTAGGATTAAAGCGAAGGCAATCCTGCAAAAAACATTTTAAACAATTGAAAATAATGACCACACCATCACTATATATTTTTGAGATTACTGTATTTGCTAAAACCTATCCGTATTTATTTACCTTCAAAGATAAAAGAAGGAATAGGGAAGGTACAATGTGGCTTCATGGGTGTAAAACGCACCTATTACGCACAAGCGTCTTTTGTATGTTACCCATTATCTTTAATAAATTGCCAACATCATTAAGGATTGAGAATGATATTAATGTATTTAAAAAAACATTGACAAGTTTGCTCATAGATAAAGCATACTATAGTATAGACGACTTTCTCATAGATAAAGAACTTCAACCATGATATTGACGATTTTGTAAGTTATTATTGTATTGTATAAAATTATTTTGTTTATGCACATGTCTAAGATTTTTTTTGTTTTATTTTTTTAATTGACATTGACATATAAATGATTATTACACATTTTTTTATCTGCTCCAACATTACCTACACACAAAGAAATTGGAAAAGAACCTACATGTATTTTTTAAAACTTGCATGCTGATATAGCGAAAATAGAGGTTCACTTATGTATTAAAGATCACAATTTATTTTGTTTGTACCTATTTTAGCAAGGATTAAATGAATATGAATGAATATGAATATGAATATGAACATATACTAATACATATAAATATATGAATACGACGAATAAATTAGCTAACCTAACCTATACAGAATAAATACCATGAATTAATAATAATAATAACATAATATCAGGAACTACTGTGCCGATTCGAATGTTGAATTTATTTGTATGATCCTAGGCTATATATACCATGCATCACGAGCGAAGCCGGGGCGGACCGTTACTTCCAAATGTTCAATCAAACCTTCAAGAACAAAAACCCTATCATATTTTTTATAAAATCTAATCGTTATAGAAATGTTTGATGTTTGTGACGCTAAATCAACTCAAAAAGACAAGATTCAGCTTTATTCAAGTTTTGTAATACGATATTTAAACTTTAATTTTGATCAAACATAATTTTGCTGAAATTTTAAATTTTTAACAAAATTCTCGTCACTTTAATATTTAAGGTGAGCGAAAAGCGAAAGCTAAGGTTATTCCATTTTATCAGGCTATAGAAGACCTCGGGGGGTGCTCGGAAAGTTTTATATTATGACGTAACCAGCGCCCGTCGGCGGTCGACAAACGATCTCTTCGGCGATTCGATAAATCTGGAAGGACCACGATTATGGCGGGGATTATGGTTATTATAAAATATGTTACTATAAATATTTAGTGCCCAGATATTTTGTATAGAACTAAAGAGAAAGAACTATGTATCTATTTAAACGCTGTGTCGCGCGAATAGTAACCGAGTGAAGTCGCGTCGCATGATTTTAGACTGTAAAAGTCAGAGAAGTACAGAAAACCAAACCTGATTACGTAACTTAATCACGATAATTATCCCGTAATTAATAAAATTAGTGTAGTATAAAACCTGTACCAGCTTCACATAACTTTTTGTACAGAGCCAATACTAAAAACGTAAAATAAATTTTTAGTTCTAATTAGGTCGTTATACTCGTATTTTTAGAAAGCTTATACACTGCTGAAAAAAATTGTAAATACATATATGACACCGATTTTTCATCGATATTACATAGGACTGTTTCTCATGATGGTACTATATTTGACAGTAGAACAAGTCCGTTTGTGCATATAAGCTAAATGTCAACTTTGTTACATTATCTTGCAGTTTCCAGTTGTTTTACTCGAAAATGCTACGGTGCTACAAAAGAGCTACGCGTGTGCTACGTGCCCCGAGCTACGGCCGCAAGAAGCGCGCGTGGTAACAAGCATCCAGTTAGTTCTAACGAATATTCTGCATAGTTGGAAGAGAAATTATACTGTAAAGGAAGAGGAATCTTTTATTAAATTATATTTAAATGTTTCACGTGTATTGGATATTGCAATATCTATAATATTATCAGAGAAAATCAAGTACGTTTTCACATTTTGAGAAATGACGATGAGTAACTAAGTAAAGATTTTTTTTTAATTGCAAGCAAATATTAGTAATGTATATTTTCAAGGTGAAACATCATTTCATTTCTTTTAAGGCAAATTTTCTCAATGCAGCTCATTCTTATTTTACAATACATTAATTATCTTACAAATGTAGAGAAGAACCTCATCGTTTGAGTCTTTAATTAAGAATTTAGCAAAAACTAAGGCTACTAAATGAAAAGAACAAGATGTTTTTCAATAACGTTTGCGTCATTTGATCCATTTAGACAATTAATTTTCTTATTTTCCCAGTTCTCGTTGGAAATTACGGGAATGTCATCTAAAAATACCCACGAGCTCACTTTCCCCTTTCACCAGCAGCAAAGCTGGCCTTGTGCTATTTGCGGCGGCGACATTGGCCCAGGCTCTGCGATTCCAGTTTGATCTGGTTTGTTGAAGGCCTTCTATTGGTCCGAAATAGCTTGGATACGTTTCGTGATATTCAGTTATGATTTCAGCAACGCAAATGTTTGGTCATGGTTGCCCCAACATTTGCTATTAAATTTCAGAACATTTTGTCAAAAACTTTCACGAGTCTAACGTTTGTCAAGTTTTTAAAGAATTCCAATCATTTATTGGTATTTTTTTACTATTATAGATTTACACTGAACCGCCATCTCGACTGATTTTAAGCTACGTGACATTAGTTCATGCAGAGCAGTTGCACAATCTCTGAAATATATCCTATAAAACCCCGATAAGCTTCAAGGCGATGCCCAAGCCTTAGAAGTTTTTTCGTACATTTTTAAATTGTCGCAATTTTACTTGTTCAAGTAATGTTGGTGTGGTTGAAATCAAGATTAAATTGAAAAATATTTTTCATCCCACCAGCTCGGAAAGAGTACTTTTGCTCCTCGATATCAGGGCGCAAAAGTCGTTTTTACTCTCTAGAGGTTAAAGTAAATTTGAATTTAGAACATCGTGTGTACTGAGGTTTTGAATTCAAAACATAATTCAACCCATTTATTTCTACCTCCTTGGTGCCGAATGCATCATATTTTTTTTTTAATATGTTAAAATCTCAGACTCGGAACCTCCTTGGTGTACTTACTTTTTTTTAATTTGCTTAGCGCGAAAACATTTAAAAATTTGCATTTAGTCATTTCCTCGCTGAGGTGAAATGAAAAGTTATGTGTTGCACTCGAGTGCAAAGATTTTTCACCTTGTGCTCTTTTGATTCCCTTGCTACGCACAGGATTCTAATTTTGAATCACTCTCTGCTCTCGTGATTCAATTTTAGAACCCTTTGCTTGCTCGGTCATCAAAATTGAGCACACGGTTAAAAATTAACTTTGCACTCTTGTATAACAAATAACTATTACATGTCGTCTCACAGTAAATAAATACACTTGGGTCCTTATACGTTCGGTAACAATTCGTTTAATAGAACAACGGAAGTACAGAATATGTTAGTAGGTCAGGATATATGGGATGAGAGGAATGGATGTTTCCCGAAGCATACCCGAGTGTTTTCAAATCTAGAGGTGACCGACGGGACGTCTCCGTGAGATCCACATTAGAAGAGATGGTGGTAGAAAATCCCAACCAATTTCAAAATTTTTAGATTGTGTAAAAACCACTCGGGTAAAAACAGATCATAATATCGGCCATTTTGTAGGAACATACGAAAAAATAGTTTTTTTTTGTAAGAACACATAATCACACACCAAATCTAATAATTCGAAAGAACCACGCATTACTGTTATTAACAACTTTACTCTGATTACTCCCTCAAATATAAAATATGTGATTTGAATGTTTGTTGCTCAATCGTCGGAATACCAAAACAAATCGGTTTTAAATTTAGAACACTGTTAGAATATTGTCTGGAGTAGTGCATAAGCAACTTATGACGAGAAAATAACGATAATGACGCGAGTAAAGGCGCGAGGCGCTGCTAGTAAAGTAATATAGCTTTGCTTAGTCTGGGGTCAGATGGTGTTGTGTGTGAATTGTCCACCACCAATATTTATTTATTTATATTTATATTCCAATATTTATAGCCATAAAGTAATATAGCCGGTTTTTTTTCCAAAATAAGAACATAAAACAGAACTTCTAGGCGTTACTCAGTTTAATAGACAGCTCCGTTCAACAAACTAGCTTTACGAAGAATGATGTTTTGCCGATATCACGATTTGTCGAAGTAGCGAAAAAAAGATAGAGCGGTATTTGCTTTTTTTGGTTACGGTATCACAGGAAACCATTTCCATCTCTATCCTGTTTTTTTTAACTATGCGTAAATAGTAGAAAATAATTTCAGATTCTTTTTTTTTAACTTGAATAGGTTCACACTTGACCGCCATCTTGCCTGATGTTGAGCGACGATGCGGTCTACGATGAAGACTTGAAGACACCAATATTATTACTATTCTAGGTGAGCACGCTTCATCGTAGACCGCATCGTCGCTTAACATCATGCGAGGTCAAGTATAAATCTATTATACTCGTAAGTAGTAAAAAAGGGTATATTCACTTTATCATCATCCCCAGCCTTCTTAATTTGACTGCCGTATACCTCTATCGTACTTTGTCATGTCCCTTAGTCAGACAGACAGAAACACTTTATTATGCACACCAGTAAAATTAAAGAGTACAAAACAGAAAATACTTATTACTAGTGCCATCCAGTCCTGTGTTAATCGAGTCTGATTAACTTCCAACATATTAAAAAACATTTCTTCCAATTTTAAGTTTACTTCTGAATAAATCAGATGAATTCAATAACTGATTGAAAACTGTACACAAGGAGTGTTTTTTCTGGCTAAACATATTTGTTTAACATATATACTGTTACAGTATAAATACAGTCTTGTTTATGTTTCATAAACGATGTTTAAGTAAAACAAACAAAACAACTCACGTAGCTAACCCTGTGCAATGAATCAATCCACGGCTGACCAACAATTCCATTTATTTCTAGCACAAACTTAGGTAATTTGCATAAACAAATACCCGTTATCGAACACCTATCCAACCCGACATCTCATGACGCACTGCCACACAAATAACTGCATGTTTTCAAAACAAAACCTTGAGTGGTATGTTACTGGGTCTAAAATAGAACGCGGAGGTGCAGGGCCGTGCCCCCACCCGGTCTATTTCCGCCGGTGACGTCACGCGCACGCCCCCGTGACGTAAGCGAACGGGAGTTTTTAAATTTTATTTTTAGGGTTCCATATCGAATAGTTTTTGATTGCAGTTTTTAGTATACCTTCATTTTACTAGGCTTTATGCTCGTGCAAATTTTAAATATAGACGGGTCAACTCCAATATCGGTTGCTTTCGTTCAACAAAAAAACTTTAAAACAATTTAATAGCATAGTTTTATTTTTATAGAATTAGTGGCAATAAGCATGCATTCCACATGATAGTTAGCGGTAGTCATCACTGATAAAAATCTACAACTTCAAAGATACTCACGACCTGTTGCCAAACCGCAAAGGTCCAAAGATAATCTCTTTAAATTTTTATCAAATTTCAACATGTTTTCTATCTAAGAAAAATACGGTTCCATTTAGGATATCGTATCGCGTCCAACCAGCAAACCAATTCTTTCAGCCACACAGGTGTTGTTCCACCAAGATTTGCACTAATCTCAGCAGAAATTGAGTGAAAATTATTTTTATCTTATCCTACGACAGATAACATTAATACTAACATTTATTCTTACTAGTATAATTTCGAAATTTTTGATGTTTGTGATTCCAAATTATTTGTTCAATTATACTTCTTTTTATAAATAATATCTCAGAATTGTGAATGCTTGAGCTTGGCACGCGCTTGGCTGGTTATATTTTTAATCGCGTCTGGGATGGCGCGGCCATGCGGTTAAGGTTGGGATGCGGCTGCAACCGATAACCTACATCCGCGCTGCGTCTTAATGGATTACTTTACTTCAATTTGTAAAATGTTTCGAAATGTCTTCGTTTTGGGTGAAATGTGCCTGAGTGCTGCCGTAAAAAACACAATCTGTTCAGCCTCAGGATGTTGCCAAATGACATTCACTACGAAGATTTTGCAATCATCAAATGCAACATTTGAAAACACAGTGTTCGAATTAAATAAATCTTAATCATCTATCGTTCGATTCCCGTAATTAAACCAAATTTAGCCAAAAATTCACCACATTACTTTAAAGTAACCACTTTAATGAAATCATTTATTTTTCAACCCCACCGACTTCCACAAACAGATACATCAAAACAGTTCAAACAATTGCCAAGAGGCGAAATCATAACAATATACGTAACTCCCAGGGAAGCAGTGCGTGAGTGCCGCATGAGCCGCCATGCACAAACAAACACGGATAAGTTCCGTGTAGTAAAACAAACCAACAGTGTAATTATTGGAGCGCCGCGGGTGAAAATGTTCCTTCACACACGTAGTGCCAGAACATCTTGATTCAGACGTACTTTACTCCAATAGTACTTCTATCTTAATGGACTAAAGTACCTCTACTACTATGAAACTACTTTAGAATATAATGACCAAAGAGTTTACATATACTACGTATAGAGTTAGATTTTCCGCACGGTTCCTTTGTGTCAATCGTAAGCAGATGACGTGCATACTTTCTATGGCAAAAGAGTGATGTGCCGCGACAAAAGTTTGACACTTCCACAAGAGCGACAAGGCAAGAAAGATGCTACCCGTGCTTTCGGTGTAAAGCATTTGTGTCAACTCTATACGTAGTATATGTAAACTCTTTGTTAATGCCACATTTTTGCCAATTGCCTTTGCAAATGTCACATTTAGCTTTACGATTACGAAACATTAAAGAACTTTGGAGTATAATTTTTGTTATTTTCTCTGCTGTAAATAGGTTTTTTGTTTTTTTTTGTTAGGACAGAGAATCTTCATCAATATTCCTTTTATTTATGAAAGAAAACAGTCTTGTTCAATGTTTGCTATAACTCACAATGGTAAAATAAATAATGTTGAACATTCTTACAATACGTACACTTACTAGGCGCAAACTTAGATAGGTTTGCATTATAGAAGCCAGACAGCTGATATAACACACTTATTGTAAATACATGCTAATGACACTTAAAAATATCCAGACACAAAACACACAAACATTTATCTTGGGCGGATAACTGAATTAAAATTATCCGAGGAAGATGCATTTATAAAAGTTCCTTAGTTAAATATTTTTTTTTTTTCAGGGCTGAGGAACTATTTTTAATATAGGCAGATCATTTATGTTCTCACTACTGGGACTCGAGTTACTCTGTAACAAGGATAGAGTCAAGTCCATGATCCATCACGCTGGCCAAATGAGGGTTGGCTAGTGATGCGTGCTCTCAAAAGATAGCTAGTTTAGAACAGACCAGACTGGTTTCATTTCGAAGAATAAGCGGAGGTGCAGGAGAGATTGAACCTACTACCTCACGACTGTAGAATGTGATGTTCTCATCCGCACCTGACGTTCTCGAAAGGAACTATTGTTAAAAGTAGTAAAACCACAGAATATACACGTTGAACATTACAAAGTGAGTAATTTATTTTCTGCACAAAAACAAAAACCAACTTTTGTTTTAAAATTAAATTCAGACACCAAATTTTATTATATGTAAGTCATCTAGATAATATATTTACTTTTTTTGACTATAGATGATAAATACTAGAGATGGGCCGAGTACTCGGTTGATACTCGGTACTCGGCGGGTTTTCTGATACTCGTACTCGGCCGAATAACTCGGTTTGAATGCCGAGTATACTCGGTTTAAGAAAAGCAATATATTTAGAAATAATTAAAACAACAGTGTTAATCAAAAAGTATGTTTTACTAATTTAGGAAATGTTTGACAATCCGATAATTAAAAATAATAAAATCTAAATTATGCTAATGAAAGAGTGAGTAATGTAACCTGTTTGTACTTGATTACGCGCGTGAAATGGGAATTCGATTGAACCGAATTACTCGGCCGAGTATTCGGTTGAAAAAAAATTGAACCGAGTAAAACTCGGTACTCGTTACTCGGCAAAAGTGTTACTCGGCGCATCTCTAATAAATACATATAGTCAATGAAAGTAAATTTTAGATTTATGGTAATATTTTGAAAAACCACCACATTGATTTCGATAGAATGTATGTGAAATCACCTCTAAATTATGATCTACCAAACAAAAAAGAAACATGAAAATTGTTTCACAAATGGTGGAGTTATCGCGTAACATACTAACAAAAAAAACTACAACCGAATGAATCCTCCTTTTTTGAAGTTCGGTTAAAAATGCGTAACTGTCAGTATCACGGTAAAACAAATACATAGTACATCTTGATTTTCTGTAGACCTTCATTGGTTTATGGATAATTCAGGTGTGCTTAGTGTAAGTAGATAGATATGTAGCGTAGTGTAGTTCTCATTGTATTTTAGTTTTGTTAATAAAAGCTTTTCTCTTTAAAAAATACATACATAAGACGTAAGAATATTTATTAACTACTTAATTATTTAAATGTATCAGTGAAACACAAATCAAAATCGATAATATTATATGCGATAGTGAATTATAAATAATATTTGATAGCCTGAGCCCACTAAACAATATTTTGAGCATCATAAATATACTTCTCTTTCTCTTTTTAAACAACGTTTCCTATAAAGCTCAAGCGTTTTCACAGAGCAATACTCAAGGACCTCTATAAATAGGGCCTCCAGAGCTTCTCCCTTTACCTGCCTTATAGACGATGATGGGCCCCCGTTAGTGTCTTAATACATCCTCGGCATTACCCCGTAGAGGAAAATGTGGCGACCACTGATAATGGTAACGATGCCAGTAATAAAGCCCCGGTTCTTACCATCGTGTTTTACGAAAATGCTCGAATGCTTTCGTTCTGCTCGGAGAATAATTTTAGTGGAATTGAGTGAAGTCGTTACTTTTATCCTGAAATGATGAAAGGAAGGGTGTTGTTGTACGGGTCTAATTTGACTTAATAATTGATTGTCTCGCTTTTTATGTACGAAATTGAGTTATTAGCGGAATAACACACATACATAAATGTCAGTTATTCTACCGCCAAGTAATTGTGTTGTTTGCACATTATTTTGCGGTTTATAAGGCAATGTTTCCGGAGAAATCACGAACCAAAATGATACAACTTATGACGCAGTGGAGTGCTAAGCAGTGATTAGTACCCTTCAGATACATCTGAGAATTTGATCAGATCAGCAACTAAATGGCACTGTGTTGTTAAGGGCAGGAGTGTTGTTTACCAACAGGCACATGTCCTGCTTGTCTCGCCACTCTAATACTACCATAACAATCTGTTTTCTCCAAAACTACAAAAACCTTTATTGTAATTTATCGATGTTATTGTAAATGTAATTCATCGATGTTATTGTAATTGTAATACATCGATGTTATTGTAATTGTAATTCATCGATGTTATTGTAATTGTAATACATCGATGTTATTGTAATTGTAATTCATCGATGTTACTGTTATGTACGTTCCATGTCACATGCACACCCCTGTCTTATAACATTCCTCTACATGCAATGTTTATTCTATTTTCAATAAATATAAGTTTAGATATTATAAAATACACTTATGAGTAACTTAAACAAATAAAGTTAAATAAGTTACAAGATAATAAAAAAATTATACATATATATTAAATACATATATGATTAAATAATCCCGCGATCGTCAACTCCGCGACCAAATGTTCCCATCAGGCTAGCCGCATTTCCGCGCTGTATAGCTAGAGAAACGTTTTGGCACAAGTATTGCCCAGATCGAGGGTCTCGGCCACTCTCCCGCAGGCGTCGGCTCAACTCTGCGACAAAGATTTTGGCCTCCGTGCCCCATTATTTTTTATTATTATTTTACATTTCCGTGTCCCATTATTATTATTTTACATTCCTCTTATATTTTTTCCCACCCTAAGGTTGCCTGGAAGAGATCGCTCTTAGCGATAAGGCCGCCTATTGTCGCACTAGTTTCAATAGTATAAAATGTTATGTATTTGTAAATTATTTTTATTTGGTGTGTTCAATAAAGTGTGTATCTTTCAATTTATCTAAAAACATTAATATATTTAAAATTAAATCCAGACACTAGATCAATTTCATAACCATCTACGATATCATCTAAATACATGAAAGCAAATTTTAGTTTTATGTTCATATTTCAAAAACCAGCACAATGATTTCGATAAAAAGTATTTGGGACCACCTCTGAACCATGATCTACCAAACAAAAAATAACCATCAAAATTGATTTATAAATAGTGGCGCTATCGCGTAACATACATACAAAAAACATAAAATCGAATTGAGAACCTCCTCCTTTTTGAAGTCGATTAAAAGGTACCTTCATGTTTTTCTCGTCCCGTCATGCTGAAAATATCAGTTTTTATGTTTTAAACAATTAATCCAAATACATAATTCTTAGTAAATTTAAATTCGATTCACGATATTTTTAGAGTCATACCGACCCTGGGTCCAATAAGTTACGGCTGGTCTAGCCGGGAGAACGGCGTCTGCCGTTCCGGAGACCCCGGGTTCAAACCCCACACGCACTGTCTTTTCGAAGCCATGTGCCATCTACCAACCCGCACTGGGCCAACGTGGTGGATTATAGCCTTAACTTTCTTCTTGCGAGACAAGGCCCGAGTCCCAGCAGTGGGAACTTTGTAAAAAAATATTTGCTTTTAAGTATGTTATGCGATAGCGGCGCCAATTTTGATGGTTCTTTCTTTGTTTAGTACTTCAGAAGTGGTCCCATATAAATTTTATCGAAATCGGTGTGGCGATTTTAGAAATATGAACAAAAAACTAAAATTTGCTTTCATTTATCTAGGTGACTAATTATGAAATTTGGTATCTGAATTTAATTTTAAAATTAAAGTTGGGTTTTGTTTTTTTGGCGAAAATAAATTATTAAGTTATTAAAGTTTACCTTTTCACAATAGCTCCTTTCGAGAGCGTCAGCTCCGGATGAGGATATCACATTCTGGTGTGGTAGTCACGATATGGTGATTGATTCATATGAGATTTGGGCGAATATCTGAATTTCATTTCAAATTGAAGTCGGTTTGTTTTTTTTTTTTTCGATAAAATAGATTATTATTGAAGTGAGTAAAACTTCTTTAGAGACAAATCTAGGAAAACCTGCTGTTTACACCTCTTACTTGAAAGCCGTTTTTAAACAAATTATTTCAATAACCGATTTTGTTAAAAAAAACTAAAACGTGTTCCAATATCCTAATTCCTTGACTAAGACCTTCCTTTTTAAAGCTGCTACATATTTTAAGCTGCAGTCATAGGTGAAACTGTTCCGTCGTATACAGAACAGAATGAATTGATGTTTATAGATGTAATTTCTTGCTAACAGCTCAATTTTTCGTTTTAAAACTCCGCAGACACAACAAGCTATTCTCGGAAGTGCTAAACATCGATAACAAATAACAAACTACAAAGTAAAACGGTCGTTTAAAAACAAAGCTTACGTACAAAAGCCCGAGTAAACAAGATTTAAATATTTTCGCCCCAATTATTACTTAATCAACATACACTAAAGCAGGTGAACCGTTGGGAGCATGACATCGTATTTTGGGTAACGCAGAAACGATATGGATAAAAAAACGTCTATCTACACTTTCTACTATTAAGCCATACCTATAACCTACGAATCTATACCTAATGAACCACGCTTTCATATACTTGTGAATAAAACATTGTTAACGGTTTCAATATGTACCTAACTACATGCTTTTTGACAAATAAAAAAAAATTGGTTGCCTGTAAAGTATACGGTATACGGGCGAAAGTTTTACGTGACAACGACTTTGAGTGGTAAAATAATTTTAATGTTTACAATTAACTGGCAACGTGTAAACTTGTATGCAGGCGCCTAAGCGAATCGGCGACTCGGGCATGGTTAGCCCGCCTAAGAGCGAGAGAGACAGACATAAAAAGTGAAAGGCACGCGTCCCTCTCACTCGCTCTCATTGTGAGCGCATAACGTGAGCGGAGCGTAACGCAATTTCTTGTAGTGTCACCCGGCAAACCAATTTATAAGACGTTGTCACGTCAAAACCAGTTTGATATGTTTGAGTAAAATCTTAGCTCTCACGAATTGTTGATGAACCATGAAAGCTCATGAAAGCCCATCATAGTTCTATCAAGATCATGATGAAATTTAGCTCAAATGTGAAACTAGAGTTATGTATTTTAATCATAATTTTTCATGGTGATTTGGAACGTAATTTATAAATTAACGCTTAGTTTTCGCATAAAATCGAAGTTTTATGCGAAAACTGAAAACTTTCGAACTGTTGCAAATTAAAATATTACTGTGCATATAACTCAACTTCTTTTCGTAGAGAAAGGTTTAAATGAAAGCGTGCCCTACGTGTGTATCCTAGTATACCTAATCCTGCCAATTACCGGAGGCCGTAACGAGTGAATGTAATCCAGGGGCAAGAATCGAAGCGGCCATTACCCAGGTGGAAGGTGGCCTGATAAACAAATTAACAAAACGTAAAGGCACGTTAAACTGTTGGATAAATTAATTATGGTTTCCCGGGATTTAGAAGGTTTTATCGCGAAAAGGAAAGGACATGCTTCGTGACTAAAAGCATTATTTCCTAAATTGTCATCTAACATTTTTTGGGAAGTTAAATTGAATTTTGAAGTAAACGCGCCCATTTTGCTGATTTAAAATAACTGTTTAACGTTAAAAACTCTAACATCCGATATAATTATTTTTTTCCCACAAACACTGTTTTTTTTAGAAAACGACAGCGTATATTACTGTACAACTTGCACTACTACTGTGCACATTCAAGCAACAGCCTAGCCTCATTACTAAACAACGGCGCCGTTTGACCAGCTTTCCGAATGTTATTATTCAGTCTGTCGTTGGATACAACTTAGTCTGTGGATACAACATTTAATAAACTGGTTGGCTAATGCCATAGACTAAGTAGGGAGATGCTTAGACTACTTAGACCATTCGTACGACGCCGACGTACGAAAGGGGGAACATGTGCAAGAAATAAAAATATGTAGCATCTGTGAGAACTCTTAAAAACGGCAGAAGCGGCAAACGCGCTTCTACTATGGCGATGCAAAATCAGGTGACGTCTCCTGATTTAGTCTCAGTCCCAACAAGGAGTTGTGTACGTTCGCTGACAATTGTGTACGTTCGCTGACAATTGTGTACGTTCGCTGACAATTCAATTTTCAAATTGTTCAAACAAATTTTCGCCACGTTATGTTGTATTTAGATTATTGCATACCTCATCTTCGTTTCTTTAATTATATCGATGCATCTCACATAATAAATTCCTCATTTCAAAGTTTAAAATTAGGTTAGTTTTAAAAAATGTGTGTTTAAGATCGCGCGGCAGAACTGTAAACTAAAATGACACACAGCTATTGGTACATGAAAAGTCCAAATGATTACCTAGCACTACACTGAGCTCGTCACCCAGAGATAAAAGATAATTTATTTCTAGGCCCTGTGATTTCGCTGGATACATTGGCCTTCAAACCTGAATACAGTGATATATACACATTACTGCTTGGTTGTAAAAGCACTGACACAGGTGTGCTTCCCCAAACAGACTCTGTGAATAGCTCTACCACTCCTAAAATACTAATTTTCAGCTAACTCTGCACAATACTTACATCAAACCTTTCAATTACTTAAATGTTCTGGACGAAAGCCATACAGGTTTAGTGGCGAGATTTGAAAGTTAGCTGTATTTTTTTCCCAATTTTTTTCTATTTATGTTCACCGACATCTCCGTCAATTGAGGACCGATTTTCAAAATTATTTTTTGACGAGAAAGAGTACAACTTCCGAGTTAGTCCCATGAGCAAAAAGTCAGGAACAGGAGAGTTATCCAGAAAATTTAAGGGGAAACCCCTCAAATTTCAAAGGCACATACAATATTTTTCGCATATTATTAAAATGAAGACGGATTTTCTTTTTTTGAAGCAAACAAATAATTCATTTTAGATGTATAAGTTTGTCAATACCACTGTCTCTAACGGTGAAGAGAAACATCGAAACAAAACTCAGATGTTCTTCCGAAAGCCTGCCTTAGGGTCGACAACGTCGACAATGTCCCAGCAATGGGAACATAATCTGGGCTGTTCATGATCATGCAAGGTGAAAAGCAAATAGAGCACTTATGTTTTTAATGGTAGAATACAATATCTAATGGTCCGCCACATATTTTTATGTAATTAGTTTCTCAAAGTACACAGTTTCAGCCTAAACGTTTTCATACCACTGACATCATAATTTTACAATATACGAGTACTTATTCTTCAATTAACTTGGGCACTGAAAATATTTCAACTTGCTGGCTGAATTCCTTCGGTTGTCGTAATTAATATTATTATTTCATTGTAGTGGTAGAACGCTGCAAGATCAGCCTGGGGTAATGCCACATTTTTGACACTTATCCTACCGCCAAGCAGTAATGTGCAAACATTACTGTGTTCCGGTTTGAAGGGTAATAATCTTTTTAGGTGAGTTTATACAATCAGGTGCACGTTATCTCGGCAATTATGTTATAAAAAAACTTTCAGATTTTATATATAGTAATTTTAGTACACGTCTACCTCCAAATTTTTTGGCACCATGTTGCTCAGTGTTTTTTGCGTAGTTACATACAATGGGGCCTCGCACAATGCGAATTTGATACACGATATCTCGCAGGTGTATTGTTTGGGAATTAATGATAGCAACCTGCGTACTGCGATATTATCAACGAAAAGCTTTAACAAAGTAAAATATTGTTGAAGAATTTACCGAATCGTAGTCTATATATAGACAAATAGAAACATTTTATTTCGCACACGAGAAAAGTGAAATAGTCACAAAACGTAAAAGACTTATAACTAGTGTCATAAATGGCGGGCTTACTGCTAACAGCGATTTCTTCCAGGCAATTATTAGTAGCAGGAAAAATAAGAAATAGAGGATGAAGAGAGGATTAGAGACATATTATAGATAGTACATTATCACTTAATAGCTGACCCAGCAAACATCGTAGCAGTATTTTTTTTTTATTTGTAGCATCCATCTGCCAATATTTTACTATTATATTGAACATATGTCACATATACTATCATGAACTCATTCACTCTTCATGAATTGAGATAAAAAAAGTCGACACACCTTATAAACCTTGCCTTGGCGGTAATAAGCACAAAACAAATGGAATCATCAATTTTGTTTAGAAGTTCGGAAGTAATTTCATCAATTCCTTAATTTATATTTAAACTAGCGATCCGTCCCGGCTTCGCCCGTGGTATATAATAATATTTACGTCACGAACATATCCAACGGTGAAAGGATTTTTTAAATCAGTCCAGTAGTTCCTGAGATAAGCGCGTTCAAATAAAAACCTTTTCAGCTTCAATATTATATATATGTCGATTCAGACTAAAATGTCTATTCTCCCAAAAAGGTATCAATGACACCTACTTACCAAGGTGTGTCTGTTCCTATTCCTGATTATCTCGAGCTTTTGGGCGTTTTTTTGATATCTATGTACACTTAACTTTGGCTGTTTCGCCGCGTCCGACGCTAAATTAGCTGCCA
The DNA here is from genome assembly GCA_017562165.1 of Ectropis grisescens. Lineage (NCBI taxonomy): Eukaryota > Metazoa > Arthropoda > Insecta > Lepidoptera > Geometridae > Ectropis > Ectropis grisescens. Next base: position 3,271,381 of record CM029776.1, on the reverse strand, counting down.
AAAACTAGGTGCCCGCCCGAAAGTGCGATGGTACCTCAAGTGTCAGGTCTGACAGCTACTCATATTTTTGACATTGCATTTTCGTTGACATTATTCATTGATTTTATTATTCAATGACTTCTTTGAAAATTTGCGTTCATTGACATTTAACACATGTTTTTTACTTTGACTTTTAACATTTAACAACTTATTTAACAATTTTATTTAATTTAATGTTAATGAGATAACATTTGACACGTATCATGTGTACTTCAAAAACAAAAATATTATTTTATTTATCTATAGACAAATAATTTGTGATGTTTTGATGTACGAAATATTCGAAATTGTAAATTTCAATTATTAATTTTCAAATAACTTGTGTACTACGTATATCTGTTTCTAGTATTGATTATTCCTGTATCCATGACGTACCTTGTATAACTAACATGTTGTAATGGTGAATAAATTATCTGAATCTGAATCATATTATACCAAGCACAGATATGCTCTTGTATGGAATACTGTTCGGACTTTTGTAATGTATCAGCTTACACCAGCTAGAGGCTTTAGAATCCATCGAGACTCGTCCAAAAGGTTTACAGGCAATGACCTCCTTGTTCCAAAAATACTTCAAAGTCTTGAACTTCGTCGCGAAAATGCTAGTTTATCGGTTTTTTATCGGATATATTGCGGAGAGTGTGTAACTGATCTGCATGATCTGATACTGCCTTACTCTTTTTTTTGTCAGACTACTTGTAACCCGAAAAATCGACATCGTTTCATGTTTGACGTTTCCAGACTCGAACAGGTTTGACTCTATTTTTGTGAAAATAACGTCTATTCTGTGGAATGCGTTGATTGAGTGGGTTTTCCCCGATGGTTGTAATCGTGGTGTTGTCCAATCAAGGGTGCATCGGTTTTTTTAAAGTAAAGACGTTTTTGAAAAGTTTTTAGTTTTAGGTAAAGAGGTTTTGTAGTGGTAGGACTCTTGGCAGAGTTCGCCTAGGGAAGTACCACACCTTTGCTAGTTATTCTATCGCCAAGCAGTAATGTGCAAACATTACTGTGTTCCGGTTTGAAGGGTAATATTTTCAGAGAAATTACAGGGCTTAGAGATATAACATCTTAGATCTCTGGGTGAAGAGCGCAGTACAGTGCTAGGTAATGATTTGGACTCTTCATGTTCCAATAGCTGCGTGTCACTGTGCTGTTATGTGGCAGGCATGTTGCTTACCATCATGCACATGTCCTGCTCGTCTCGTCACACTTTATATAAAAAAAGATGCTCCTTCCTGCATTAGTATACTGCAGCATCGTGACTGCTTAATCGTTTATCATCAGGCAAGATGGTGGTTTTATGGAAACCTATAAGAATTTTCCAAAATCGCAACGCAAAATCCAAATGTTTCGCATATATCTATACTAATATTATAAAGCTGAACAGTTTGTTTGTTTGTTTGAACGCTAGGATCTCGGGAAGTGCTGGTCCGAATTGAAAGATTATTTTTCTATTGGATAGTCCATTTATCGAGGAAGGCTATAGGCTATAGAAAATAACGCTACTATGAACAAAAGCGGAGCATGAATCAAGAATGTTTCAAAATCGGGAAAAAATATTCCTTTTTGAGAGTTTTCGTACGTTTCGTGCTTTGACATGACACATGTGTCTAAGATTGCGTCATTAAATATCACAGATTACATACATCTTGAATGTAAAACCTTTGCTAATCTCTGAGTTGGTACGACCAATTTCCGACAGGTGGCGTAGCAAGTAGCTGAAGAGGTGTTTTGTTTGAAAGCGATATTCTCAGGAATGACTGAACCGATTTCAAAATTTTTTTTCACCGTTGGATATGTGCGGGATCTCGATGAGTGCTATATATGTTCCACGGGCGAAGCCGGGGCGGAATTCTAGTAATATTTATAAGGCTAGTAAGATTTATGGATTAAATATTAATTCCTCTGTCTTTTCCATCCCAAATTCTGTGTAAGTTTATAGTACTTATATCTTCGTGAGTTTATCGCTACTCGTGGTTTAATGTGCCCACTTCGCTTTGCCAAAAATAGAAACGTTAAATCAAACTCGATCGGATCGCACGTATTTCCTGAATTTTGAGTAGACTTTACAAGGTTTTTATTGGAGACGACGTAAGGGATATTTTATGTCTGTTCTTCACAGATTTGCATCCTGCGGCTTTACGAGGGCAGGTTTACTGGCGGAGGAACCTCATCATTCTGTGAGGAGTTTTGTAGAGTGACAAATAACGAGTATAGGAGTTTGAGTATGTGTCTGTGCATAAAATAAGGGTATTATGAAACCTTGACAGTAAAGAGTAACAAAATAGTGGCATTACAACTATCGTAAATATTTGTGAGAATCGATAATTTCGTAACAATTATTTCAGTTATATGCAGAAAAATATTTGTGATTAATGATTAATATTTTTAACTGATTTTTAGAAAGGGCTTTCTCAATTCGGTTGATTGTTTTGTACGTTTTTGTATGCAATAGCTACGCCAATTGTGAATCAATTTTTGATGTTTTTTTGTTTGGTAGATCATGGTTCAGTTGTTTGGTAGATCATAGTTCAATTTTTGGTGGAAGTTTGTAGGGCAAAGTACATCATATATTTTTTTAACTTTATCATTATCTTATTCTAGAAATTGCAGGGAGGACACATTTTACCACTTTGGAAGTGTCTCTCGCGCAAATTATTCAGTATAGAAAAAATATTTCAAAATATTTTAAAAACCGCAACATAATTTCTGAAGTCCTATCCATAGACACATAACACACGGGTTTGATAGAAAAAAAATAGTTTTAGTTCTAAGCATGAGGCACCCCTAAATTTGTTCTTGTTTAATTTTTGTGTAAAAATCTTAATGCGGCTCACAGTACCTACACCTACTTACTAAGTTTCAACATTATAGTTCTTAGTTTCGGAAAAAAGTGGCTGTAACATACGGATGGACAGACAAACAGGCAGTTAGACATACAGACAACAAATCCGTTTTTAAGTTTTACGGAACCCTAAAAATAGAAATTAATATCTTTGGAAATGCGAATACGAAATTTCAGGTGGTCCCATATAAATTTTATTGAAAGCAATGTGACGGTTTTTCAAAGTTGAGCAAAAACTAAGATTTACTTTCATTTATCTGCGCTATTTAGTGATAGTTACATATGAAATTTGGTCAAGGTTCTGAATTTAATTTTAAATTGAAGTAATTTTTTGTTATTTCTTAGAAAGCAACTTATTTTCTCTGAAAAATTAAACAAACGACTTCAATCTAAACTTATTTCACTAGAATTAAAAAACATTTTTTTTTGTGTTTTTTTGACCTCGATAAAATTTATTTCAACATAATATAATTATGGGACCTCGCGGAAAGTTACCTTTTCAAAGAGTTATCGGTTCTCCCAATCGAAAGGTAAGTTCATTGGTTTCAAAATGATGATGGTAACTAATTATGTACAAAGTTGAAAATTATCACAATAGTTGTTTTATCACAGAAAATAACGTGATAAAAATGTAATATTTTATTTGTTCGAGATGTTTCAATCTTCAAATGCAAATTAAAGTCCCTCAAGTTACAGTTGGACAGCAAAAGAATTCATTACAGTAAACAGTATTAAACAGTAGTTGATCAGTATCAACTACTAAAATAGGGATCAGTTGGAAATGCAATACGGTTGTCATCTCACGCAGTATAACGTGAACCATCAGCAGCAACATAATCTCTCGCTGGACCTAAATGACCAATTAGGAATATATAATGAAGCTACTTGGTGATCGCTAATCATCCCTAATCTTGATAGATATCGCTAATTGTCTCATGAATTTAACTAGAATAACTGACAAACCAATACGATACGATAAACAACTTAACAGTAGAATTAAAGAAATTCATAGGTACTCCTTATATTTATAACATTCAAAGCGCCCATTAAAATCAGTCGATATTTTACGAGCCCACGACATCAATCAACCACGCAGCGACATCTGTGAACATACCCAAACATTATTATGATATACTAGACACGGTCGTCCCAAACAAAAACCTTGATAAGAGGTTATTAAGACCACCCGCACCCCAATCACAGTTGGTGGTTTGCAAAACGGCTCGTAGCTGATTCGTAGCACCATTGCTACGTTTTGCTACGAACTGTTATCTCGTAGCAATCCCGTAGCACATTGGAAATCTAACGGAAAACAACATGCAACTTTTCTATTGCCGATATTACGATTGAAACAAGCAATTTACATACGAAATCACCTCTCGAGCCCGAAACTTTGCCAATATCGTCTTTAATTCCCAATTTCAGTTCACTACCCTCAAAATTAATTAAAATCTGTTTGCCTCACGGAATTGTTCACAACGAATACAATATCTTTATGTATCTATAGACTATCGATAACCTCTCAGACTACCTTCGCTAAGATTTCATTTTCTACTTTTAATCTAACTTCAACTAAAAATGTAGGCTCTACGACATGTCTTTATCAGACCTAATTGTACTAACAGACGGAGCTAAATGATTATAATCCCAGTTTGTGCCATTGCCAAATGTGTGTCAGCTTAAAGCTCGTACGTTAAGGGGGTTGGAGCAACGTATTTTTTTATTCTCAACCGCCAGCGGTCCGGATTGATGTCTGCGACGTGATGTTTTGATGTGTGCAGCGGTAATGTATGGCATGCCGCCTGGGGGGGTGGAGTTGGGGGGTTTAGAGATATTAGGGCTCGTCACGTGGAGTCGCGGTTCTCACCCGCGAGTTCAGAGCTCCGATATCCTCGACAAACATGTAACACATGGTTCGTACCGAAAGCTCGATGGCTGCGAGGGAGGGGGCGTCAACGTCACTGCACAACACTACGCGGCGCGTCGGGCGTCGCGCGTCCACGGTAGTTGCAACATGGCCGTCGCAGCACGCAGCTATCGACCGGCCGGCCGCGCGGCGCCCAGCGACTGACGAGCCAGCCCTGCGCGCGCACCCTCCCCCCACTCGCCCGCCCCCCGCCGCCCCGCCCGCGCGCGCCCGCGCTCCGCGGCCCGGGCCCCGCCGCGGTCAGGTACACGTGGAAAAGCCCCGGTAAACTTAAGTGGGTAAACACGTGACCGATACTAAATCGAGCTCCGTCGAAGCTGCCTCCTGTCTACCTTCTCTAAGATCAGTATCATCAAAAACCTGTAAAGTTCAAGTGCAAACATAAGAATTGACAAATTATACAATACATACTCGTATTCGATATTTACCAATCCTAAAATTCGTAAGATTTAAGCTTCCACTTCAGTATCTGAATAGTGCCTCTACCGCCCAGTCTGAGCTCGATAAGTAAAGTTCCGAAGCAGCGTGAATGAGCCCGTACCGCCATTTTGCTCGGAGCTCCCGCTCTTATGTTTATTTTGAGCTGCGGCCGGCGCGACCGCCCGCCGGTTGCCGGGCAACGCGCCCAGACGCCCCCGAGGCACCCCGACTCGCGCCGACGACACCCGAACACCGCTGCCGGCTGCGAAGCAAATGGAACCTTGCCATAGAGCCTCGCCGCCGCCGCTGTGCCCAGACTGTCAAATCATCTGACAACTATTATACTGCTGACTATTGAGATTCAAGTAGGATTACGTACTTCCAAAACTATCAATTGTAAAAAGCGAGAAAGTTTCATGCAAACTGGAAGGATTTTTATGTAGGCCATTGCTCGACCGCCATTTTGTTCGATGTAAAGTAGCGGTACGGTCTAAAATGAACCAACCTGGAAGAAACAGGCTCACTTTCATATTGAAGACATTGTTAATGAGAAACACCCACTCGGGTAACATCGGGTTTTATTCGAATAAGGAAAGTTGAATCAAACCGCGTCGTTTGTTTTAAAAATAAATCTTGAATGTGTAAACATTACTAAGTTTGTTGAAATACTGGCCTCGTGGCTTTAGTGGGTAGTAACTCTGCCTGCGACGCTGAGGATCGTGGGTTCGATTCCCACCCAGTACAAATATTTGTGTGATGAATTCAAATGTTTGCACTGTGTCTGGGTGTTTCTATGTATAATAAGTATGTACTTAGAACTATAATATAAGTATTATATCAGCTATTTGGCCGCCATATCACAAGCTTTGCTTAGTTTGGGGTCAGAGGGTCTGTTTAATATGAGTAAATTTTATACATATGTAGTTGCAATAGTTTGCATGCATGTATGGATGTTTGATACTCACTTACGCAAAAAACTACGGAATCGAGCAGGATAAAAGTTGGTACAGCGATATATTATAGGTCTAGTTTCTAGAATATCACAGATTCTTACAAAGCAAATAATACTTTTATTGTAAAAATTAGTAGTTATTTTATTGTTTTTTTTTTTTATTGTAAAAATTACAAAACCGGGAATTATAGTGGTAAAAACGGCGTTCGCTCCCTAGTAAACACATAAAATAAACCGCGTCGTACGCCTGTTTGACTGTCAATCCGATTATTATCGGATTATATATATATCGGTCAAACATTTATTTACTCAAAGTTTACGCCAGCCAAGTATATTTTTTTTAGTACGGGCAATGCAGTAGTTTCAGTAATCTTAACATTTTACTGCTTAGCGGTAGAATAACTGGAAAAGATGTGGTACTTCCCCAAGCAGACTCTATTAAAACTCTTACCACTACAAATGAATAAGTTACTCTTACTCTCTCTAAAGTGGCTGAACAGACGAACCTTCTACTACTTAGTCTAAGCGAACATAATCATCCTGGATCTCTCATACCTGCCACACAAGGTCGAGTTCCTCGAATTCAGACAGTTCGTCTCTTTAATGAATTGGCTCGCAGTTTTGATCTTTACTAGAGAAAAAATATGGTTCCATAAATTGGCTAGGCAGTAGGCGCTTAAGGCCAATTGCCATAGGTATCTTTAAAAAATGTGCTATAATTTCTGCGATGGATTTGAGTGCATCATAAAAATTAACTCTCAAGAGACAATTACAGATGTAAGGCAACTGATTGACGTCTCCGATGAGCACAATTTTGCCAACACCAGACAACCGTGAGACCATCACAATGGCTCCGAAAGGGTTCATGAGAGCCTCATTCACCATAAGGCAGTTGAAATTCTCTTTTCCGAAACGATTTACCAGAACAGAAGCCATGGTTCGCACCCTGGTTTTGACCAGGTATCCGATGCGGTGCGATACCTTCTCTTTTAGACCTTTTGCTGCCTCAAATGTTGTGGTAATGATAACGTCCATGTCCACGTCGAAATGTCTAATCACCCATGTTGTCTTTCCACATCCTAGAACTCCGTTTACCCACTGTATTCTTGGTACCTCCCAGTTTACCCTACAAGCTTTGATATTTGAGTTTCCTTCAATGGACTTGGCCGTCTCGAGGCCCATCTCATCCATTGTCATCTAGCAAAATCTTGGTGCATCGGGCGTTAACTACAATTGGGTCGTTTGATGGTGGTGCAAAAATGGGTCTTCCCGCGCGCTCTGTCTCTGTCTCGTTCAGTGCCACGAAGCCATTTTCTGCACTGTAGGACACATACACTGAACTGTCATGGTTCCTTTGATGACCAGGGATGTTACATTTTTGTATATAGCTGTCTCCGCCTCCTCGAGTTTCGCCTTTAATAGGCTTTCACTTCCTAACCAATAGGACTGTATGATGTATTCGCAGTTTTTAAGATTGACTCGTTTTGTTGCTCTCAATGTAGCCATGAATTTGATGAAGTCAAATCAAATTATTTATTTGTCAGAACATGGTTGTGTAATCACGTACATTAACAGCAGTGTACAGATGCAATTCAAGTTTAGTGTCTCATGTTCTTGCTTGTTTCGGCGTACAAATTTTATTACATGAATAAATACTTAATCATACTTGTAAAAAATATACTCATTTCGATGTTGGGAAGCGAAGTCGTATTTCTTCCTGTCTCCGAGTTCTAATACCGTCACCAGTCCAGTCACGAAAAAGTTGTGGGTTGGTCTTAACAAACATTGCAGCTTCCAAAATATAGAGAGATGGTAAAGTTAGAATGTCCTTATCCAAGAAACAAGGTTTGCAGCTATCAGTTTTATGTAGATGGAACATTGCTCTGATGTAGCGCTTTTGGGCTTTGAAAGCAATCCCTTTATCGACAGAGTTACCCCAGAACAGAACATAATGCCATATCGTATAATTGACTCTACCATTCCGTAATATGCAGTCACAAGAGCATTTTAATTGTCACTCATCCAAGCCAGGGTTTTTGCGAATATTCGCATCCGCATCCGCAAATGCGGAACATTCGCATTAATTCAGACATCTGCATCCGCATTCACATCCGCATCAATCAATGCGGAGTTTTTACGGATGCAGATTCACATCAACAAGTAACTACATGTAAAGAAAGTGGGCGGAGCCAGAGTGGCACGTGCTTCGCGTTTGTTTTGGTAATTACTAACTTCATTCAGTAACTGTCGAATAGAAAGGCGCACATTGGTAACAAGATCCTACTGATTTGTTTGTTGTTATAAATATGATACATTAATTTAAGAGCCGTTGAATTCAATTTAACTACTTACTACTAACTACTTACACCAAGATTACCCCACTCAGATACGATAGCCCTGCATGCGTACACACACACAGTTCCTATGGCTTATTAGGCTATATTTTTTATTAGTTTTCTTTGCCCGCAATTTTCTTTTCACGTATGGGTATGGAGGTTAGATGTAAAGTATCTAGGTATCTCAAATGGTACAACATTAAAAAGGGTCCAGATGGTTGCTATAAATAAGAGTTCAACAACAACAAAAAAAACTTCCACAATGGCGCTGGTGTAGACAAAAACAATGCAGCAAAAAAATACTTACAGACTAAAATATTTAGGTAGGTACCTAAAGAAAATTTCAGCTACTTGGGTAGGTAGTACAAAATAATGCAATAAATATAACCTCTAATAATAACTATTATGAGAAAACATGTGCACATTGTGTAGCTAGAGAGATTTTAATACGTGAAATTGTGAATAGTATACAAACGTTTATTTATTTCCTTAAATATTTACCCTGTTTAGTATCAGATCAGATGTGGCGATATCCATCGATATTAACGACTATATGTCCCACACTTCAGGCACACGGAATTATGTCATCGTTGGAAGAGAGAGCTCACTCTATCCGTTCTAGTCGGTTGCAAAAAGCGTTGAACGCCAGACTTTTTTACCTATCACTAATTCATTCTAAGCAACCAAAATAAGTAGAACCACGGCATATCTCGCCGCTAGCTATTCTAGAGGTCAAGTGGATTGGTTGTGTGTAAACCACTTACGCTGCACACAGAAATGCAGTTTATTACCAATTTCAAGGAGCTCAGGACACATCTATTGCTTCATATCGATGGCGATATCCTAATTATATGCATTTGGACGGACACTTTTTATGTATACACCGGAAGCCTCCGTATCAGCCGTCGCCGTCGCCTTTCGCCCGACTAAACTATTATGTTACGGCACCCGGCACCCTGAAACTAAGCGATTAAAAACTCAAAATTTCTGACTGATATGTACACCTTATTTAGTAGTTATGTCTTTATTTATCATTGATATAAGAATTTAAAAAGGGGACACACCTAGAAAGCATAGACTTGGAATCATTAACGTTACACCTACCTATGGTCCGCGCCACCACTGAAGTCCGGTGGCGGAATTGTAGTACTACATAACTTTAAGATTGACGCTCCGCAATCATTGGAGAATTCGACAATGGTGGCAATCGGTTATGGTCTTCTTGAGTGGCGGTGCGAAATCTACAACCAAAATGTACCTATAGTTAAAAGGTCTCGTATCCAAAATGGTAAAATTTCGTGACCAAGCTGTCAATGTTAAGCCTGTACTGTTTGCTGTCTCTGTCACTGTCAGTGTCTACCTGTCTACTGTCTAACCATTACTTGAGTTTAGATTCAGATTTTAGGTTATGAAAAATAATGTTTTGATTTGGTTCTCGAAGTTGAATATTTTGTATTAAAAGCGTCTGAAACCAACAAATATTATGGCCATGTTTAGGGCTGGCCTACAAAAACTGTCCAATGTGGTCAAAAGTGCTCAAGGTAACAATGTCAGTCATTTTAAATGTAAAACCTAAACTGTTATTATGAGACTTGAGTCGCCCTATTGACCGACTATAAAGTCGCCCTATACTATACGTAAAACCTAATACATTATAATACATTAATTCTTTTTCCAGGAGGGATCTTATCAAGATTTGTAACGTATAATGCACCAGCGGAAAACAAATCAATCGTAGAAACGACTAAAAATGTCATTGAAACTTGCAATAAATTGATCGAACAAAACGCTACACGCAACTTTGCCATAGTCCACCTTCTGGGAAAACAATGGCGAGTGACTGATGGAGACTTGCTTGTTGTTGAAGGGTATTGGCCACCTAACATTGGTGACGAAATAAGGCTGGACAAAGTAATGTTGGCAGGAAACAAAGATTTCTCACTAATAGGCCGGCCTCTTGTCCAACCAGGCTTGGTGAATGTAACTGCAACAGTGATATCCAAAGGCTTATCCCACACAAGAACACATTTCAAGAAGAAGAGGAGGAAGCAATTCATGAGAATCAACTTTCAACGGGCACAACAGACGATGCTAAGAATTAACTCCGTAGAAATAGGAAATAAGATAAATGAAACTCCCAATAATGTTTTTAGATATAGCATTTATTTGTTAGAATAATAATTAAATTAAATAGTTAAATGAGGTCTATAGTTTTGAATCTTTTTTCTTCTTTTTAATTGAAACCTTGTTATATAGAATCCCTTGATTATTTTTCTAATTTCACACCATCACAATATTCTTGAAACTTAACTTTATGTTCTTCTTTTAAGAACCTTTTCATGCCTTTGAATAAATAAAACATTTTTCCATTCTCAAATAAATTTGTTAAAGTTTTTAGAAATGTCAAATAGTCTCCTTCTTTCTTGTAGGTTGATATTGCAGTTTGAAATTCTTTGTACTGGTTATCTTGTAACAAAACTTTGATTTCTTTAACAAAATCTACAAGTGATGTTGGAGGTTCTTTTTGTACAACTACAACATTAAATTCACCATTGCCATTCAAGTGTTCTTCAAATCCAAAAGGTTTGATTTTAAGCTTTTTCCGCTTTGAAGTAGTGACAGAGGATGTCTCTTCTGAGTTTCTTTTGTGTATTGACACAAGAGATTGTGAAGCTACTTCTGATGCTTGGCTACTGTTGCTACTATCTAAAGCACTAAACAAATCCTTGGCTATTTTTGGTTTAAACTCATTTACGTAAGCTGATGATTTGGAATTTTTATAGAAATCCATTGAAAAGTCAGCATAAACTTCATTGGAGTTAGGATACTGAGTAACAGATTTCTTATTAGTGGATTTCACTGTTCTAGATTTCGTAACAGGGAATGAAACACCACTTGGATGGATGGGTTTGGATTGATTTGAATAGCTATTTGATTCATTAGGTAGAAGGGGCTTTAATCTAGGTGAAGGCAATGTTGCCTGGGCTGTTTTGAAAAATCTGCAAATTTCACTAACAGTCTCTCCAAATTTATTAGACACATGAATATGATCTCGCAACCAGGCAGACAACTGATTTCTTAGTCTAGGACTGCTGAATCTACTATCACAGAGTAAAATGGCGCCATAATCATTTTGGTGTCGTATCACTCTCCCTATCGCCTGATTCACTGCTCTTGTAGCTTCGAGGGAGTACCACTCATCTCCTGATAGGAAATCTTTGTCTTTAACTCGAAGCTCTTCTAAATATTTCTTTTTCAAGATAATTCTGGGGTCTTTTAAAGGTGGAAAAGGAAGTCCAGTTATAATGACAGCCCTACCATTCATATCTGCAAAATCTAACCCTTCGGATACCTTTCCTCTGCACACAGCCATGAAACAGGCTCCCTTTGTGCTGGGGTCACTAATTTTGCTGTAATAATCATTAATTATAGCATTGAATGTATCTTTTCTCTGTGGTTCAACAAATATTGGTTTTATGTTATTTATGCTTGACCAAATACCTTCAGCTTGCCACATTTCTTGACATTTTGACATAATAGGATATGATGGGAAGAAAACCAAAAGGCCATCTGGTATAACTCTACTGAAACTCAGTATAGTTCTTCCTAAAGCACAGATATATTTAGGATTGTCTCTATTTTGATAATTTGAATTCAGTTGAGTTCCATCAGGACCTTGACTAATTATTTTCACACATACTTGGTTGCCTTTGACAATATGGGGATTTTCTAATTGAACTCCAATAGAAATCCCCAATTCAGATTTAAGTGGCTTTAAAGGTGCAAGAGTTCCACTGGTTAATATTATACTTCTCACATTCTGGTCAATAAGCTGTTTCATTCCAAAGCCAGGGCTAAAACACCAATAGCTAATAACCCTCTCTGCAGTTTTAGAATTTACAGCTTTCAGAGCGCCCCAACTATCAGATTTTTTATTATTTTTCTTATCTTCTATTTGAACATGAACTTTGTAGCACAATTTTACTCTCTCTTTATATGAATGTGATGTGCCACAAAAAACAACATTTAATAAATCTACAATTTTCTGCAATCCTACACCTTTTCTCTGAAATGGAGATGCACTTGCAGTAGACAGGTATTGTATCAAATTTTCAATTAGAGTTATCACTGACATTTGATTATGATCTTTTATTTCAGCTTTTGATAGAAGGTCAAATATAAAGCCTCCTGGCAAAGTTGTGCCTTCAGATCCAACATCTATTTCATCTATAGATTTCTCTAAAGCTAGCATCATTTCTTTTAATATACACAAATCATCACAAGTAAAGTCTTTAGGTTGGTTTGTATCAATTGTCATATCCATTTGTTCTTCTGCTGTATCACTAAATGATCGCATAACATGTGTGATTTCCTCAATACATAAAGCCACATCAGTGGTTCTGATTTGAAGAGATGCTGATTCTTCACACATTTTTTCAACATTGTGAGCCTCATCCAAAATAACAATATTGTTCATGAGTTCAACTCCATTCGCTTTTCTAGATTTCGGATCTAGGATATAATTGTATGGCATAAATATTATATCAGCATCTTGCTTGAGTTCTTTTGATAGATAATACGGACAGCATTTTAATTTCTTTCCAACAGTAACCAAATCTTCAATATCCAGAATATCATCTCCCTTTACAGATCTGTCTTCTTTCTTGCTCTCTACGTTGTTGTAGAAATGGCAAGTCCTTGATTTTACTTTCAACTGGCACATATGAACCTTGTTCATATTATTTGTCTCTTTTGAAACCTCAGGATGGATACACATCTGATCTCTTGAACCTAAAACTGACGCCTTAACATGTCTGTAACTTGATCTTTTTAATTCTTGCATGGCTTGTGTCAACTGAGAGTGAGTCCTCGAAGAATATATGATTTTTTGGCATACCCCATGTTGTGTTATCCTTAGATTTACCGGCTCCAGACTTCAAATTTTCCCGAAGGTTTCCACTAAAATTATTACTATGTTCTGCAAAATTACCAACCTGAGCATTCATTTGTAATTGAGCTTTTTTGACTAGAAGCCATGCTAAAGAAGAGCACAAAAGACTTAGCGTTTTTCCGGTACCTGTTGGAGACTCCAGAAGAGCGTTAGTATTACTCTGAAGGCTCTCAATGACACGTTCCATATACGCTTTCTGAACATCGTAAGGCTCAAATGGAAAGTTCACTGGTATTCCGGCTATCATTAAGTCAGGCATATTACTTAATTAATATATTTGTTTTTTATCTACTATTAACATCCAATGTAGAGTGCGAGTATGTTTTGTTGTTCTTTTATCACAGTTTCGCACATCAAGTGTGTACAAATACAAATATTACATTCTCTTTGTACAAATAAACACATAATTTTATTAATTTGACATTTTGTCAATTTCTTCTTTTCCGCGATTTCCCGCTATTTTTTTTTTTAATACTGTATGTTACGTTTGACAGGTTGACAGGTTCGACATCTTGCTGTTACGACGCGTCTCTTGCGGCTCTTGCACTTACTTACTTCAGTGTACTTGATCGAAAGTCGAAATGCGGTGGAAACAGAGTAATACTGCAGTATTTCGATAATTTTTTATCATGTTATGAAATATTTAAGCAATTAAACTCCAATTCCAAAAATTAAACAATCCGTGATCGCAAAAATTATAAGCTTAAGTTATAATATTTATTTGTTATTGATATTTATTTTGAGTGAATGAAATTTTCTAGCTGTTAGCTTGCGCTTGGGTGCGAGGTGCTATGAAGCCCATCACTGCCATTGTGGTACTGCCGTCGACCAACTCGGTCACCAGGTCTCTTTTGTTCGATAAGCGCGAGTCGTATTGGCCGCCACGCCAGCCTGAACGACATTATACGGCTTTTTCCACAGCCGATGTCCCAGCCATACAGCCATACTCGAACCGAGTGGTCTTGCGCGTGGCAAAAGACCTGCTTGACTGGTGTGCTGTGCCTTGGAAGTTGGGTCGGTCTCTAGTGTGGGACGCAACTTACGTCGAAACTCTGGCACCATCACATCTTCCAGAGACACATAGTAGTGCCGGTGCAGCGGCTAATTCAGCTGAGCGACTCAAACGGCGCAAATATGCAACCCTCGGAACTGGTTACATATTTGAGCTCGTTGGGGTTGAAAAATTGGGCCCGTGGGGCTGGGGAGAGCTCACCTCGGCTTCAAAAGCCTTTCCGAGCGCGTGGTCGACGCGACGCGTGACCAAAATGCTGGCGTTTATTTGGCCCAACGCATAAGCATTGCCATTCAGCGTGGTAATGCCGCCAGCATGCTGGGTACGCTTCCGATTGGTAGTGGGCTTGAACATCTTGATTATCTGTAGACTTACAGTGGCCTATGGATAATTCAGGTGTGCTTAGTGCACGGTATAAAGGCTCCGCCCGATAAAAAAAATGAAGTTCTTGTAAAAAAAAGGAAGTCTTACCACAGACTCAGTAAAGAGATTCAAGTCTTACTAATCTGTGGCCGGTGTGTAAAGCAAAGTGCCATAGTGTGTAATGTGTAATACCTATGTGGTGCCATACAAACATAAAAAAATCCTTAGTCCACACTCCACAGATTAGTAAAAATCCAATTGAATTTGAAGGCAAACACGCATAACCTTAAACTTTGTTTTGCTCTTCGAACAACAAATGTTTTCTGAATTATCTAACTCCTCTATGCAAAATGTGTATATACACCCATCCCTAGTAATAGGTATCAAACAATATACCGATTTAGAGAAAGGCCCATTTTTGGTTCATATTTCCCGCTCAGACCCTGACCTTGCTACT
This sequence comes from Ectropis grisescens, assembly GCA_017562165.1. NCBI lineage: Eukaryota > Metazoa > Arthropoda > Insecta > Lepidoptera > Geometridae > Ectropis > Ectropis grisescens. The sequence continues at coordinate 3,256,079 of CM029776.1, read as the reverse complement.
GACGCCTCAATAAGAATTATCAAGTTTGGCCAGTTTCTTTGTAAGAATCACGTCGCTAATATTTGCCCAGATGGAATCAAAAAAGTGGGTCGTAACAAAGTTTCTGTAGAGTTTACATCGAGTGAAGCAGCGAACAGCTTCCTAGATAATCCCATCCTGGAAGCCAACAAATTTGTCGCCTCCATACCAAATTATAATATTACGAAAATGGGTATAGTACGTCACGTCCCCGTCGACCTGTCGATGGACGAGTTTGCGAATTCCCTTGTAGTCCCCAATGGATGTGGTATCCCGCTTAAAACTCGCAGACTTAACAGGAAAGTAGTTACCGAAGGAATACCCTCCTGGATCCCTACCCAAACTGTGGTCATAACCTTCCAAGGCCAATGCCTTCCCAAAGGATTTTTCTTTTCATACTTCTCTACAGGTAGAGTCTTATCAATTTCCTACTATACAATGCCTTAACTGTTGTCGTTTCGGCCATATTAAATCTCAATGCCGCTCGAAGCCCAGATGTTTCCGATGTGCCCAGCCTCATACTGGTGACTCATGCAATGTTGAGGAGACAGATGCCTCTTGTTTGCATTGTTTAGGGCATCATTTTGCTAGCAGCAAGAGTTGCCCTGAGCAGGGCAGACAAAAGGCTGTAAAAATCCTGATGTCGCAAGAAAATTTATCTTATGATGAAGCTTCCAATCGTTACCCAAGATCAAGCCGTCCATATGCAGAAGTTGCTCAGTCATCTTCATTTCCTTCATCACTCACTCCTTTATCTTCCTTCCCCATCCAATCCCAATCATCTACTAGTAGCTATAGAAAAACTGTTTTTCTTCTCCCGCCCTAGAGCTCCGTTGTCCAAATCGTTTGACAGATCAGCTCATAGTGCCATAACTGCGGAAGAGTCTTCTGTCCTTCCAAATGGGTTTGCTTTATCTCAATCTTCTCCCTCTCCCAGGATCATAGCATCCTGGATGCCCTTCTTTCTACACTTATTACTATTATCTCTCAGTATAATTTCAACCTACCGTCCCACGTTGCCCAAAAACTTTCCCAGATCTCATCAATTTCTAATTATGGACCAAGTCATTCTACAATGGAACGCAAGAAGCCTTCGTCCCAAGAAATTTAGCCTTCTTCACTTGATTAACAAGTTTAACCCATCAGTCATTGCCATCTCGGAGACATGGCTGGTGCCTGGTTCTCGTTTTCGAGTCCCTGGTTACTCTTGCCTGCGGGATGACAGGGCTGACGGGTATTCCGGTTGCTGCTTATTTGTAAAACGTTCTCTCTTTTTCCCAAATCGTCCTCCTCCCTCCCTCCCCAACATTAATATCGTAGCTGCTAAAGTAGTGGATATCACCTATGTTTCCATCTACATATCTCATCCCCATTCTTCCATGATAGCCGATATCCTCTTACTTCTCTCGGCAATCCAGCCTCCCATGATTGTGATGGGTGATTTCAATGCCCACCACACTTCGTGGGGCTGCAGTGCCGATGATGATTTTGCCCTTTCCCTTCTTGATATTTTCGATGATTTAAACCTTTGTATCATTAACAATGGTTCTCCCACCCGTAGAGTGTCTCCTACCCAAAACCCAAACAGTGCGGTTGACCTCACCATCTGTTCACCTGCTTTAGCTTCTGTTCTTTCTTGGCAAGTTCTCTCTCACATATGGCAGTGACCACTTTCCGATCTCCATCTTCTTTTCTATCAGACCTCTACCTGCTCGTAACTTTAACCCTCTACTTAAATACCGGCTATCTAACCCTAACTGGTCGTCTTACTCCTTAGCCCTTGAAACCCGAATAGAGTCCTTTCCTCCATCCAACTACATAAACGTTCTCCAAATTTATCAAAATTTCGTGGAAGCCATTTCCTCGAGTGCTGACGAAAATTTTCCTATAAAAACCATTTAATTTCAAGGTGTCAACTCCTTGGTGGGATGCTGAGTGTACAGCTGCTGCTAAGGAACGTAAGGAGGCTGAAAAAGTGTACAAGCACTCAATGACTATGGGGAACTTCCTTGAGTACCAACATATTGCTGCCAGAGCCACTAGGTTGTTCAAAAAAAAAAAACAAGGTTGGATAAATTTCTGTCAAAGTTTGTCACCTAGGACCCCATCTTCTTTGGTTTGGAAGCAAGTCAAACGTTACCGAGGTTCATTCCGTCCAGACACTTCATCTAGTGTTGACCCTAGTGCTTGGATTGAGGATTTTACCAACAAGATAGCTCCTCCTTTTGTTCCTAACATAGATTGCTTTCCTCCATTTCATGTCCTCTTCCATCTTTACATAATCTGGATTCCTCTTTCTCTTATTCCGAACTACAACTAGCCCTTAATGGACTAATAGACACTGCTCCAGGAGGTGACGGTATTCCGTATTCATTCCTAAAAAACGCAACAGACAAGGTCAAGGATTACTTTTTAAATATTATTAACACATTTTTGAATATGGTATAGTTCCACCTGCATGGAAGTCCCAAATTGTCATCCCAATTTTGAAGCCTGGAAAGATCCGTCCAACTCTCATAATTATAGACCAATAGCTCTATCTTCTGCTTTAGCGAAAATTACAGAGCATCTGATAAAAAATAGACTAGAGTGGTTCTCAGAACATAACAACCTTCTTGCTAAGACACAATATGGATTTAGAAAAGGTATGAGCGTTATGGATAGTCTTAGCATCTTGACTACAGACATTCGTACTTCAATAATTAAAAAGAATATCTGGTTGGAGTATTTCTGGACATTGAAGCAGCATATGATAGCGTAATTCTTCCAGTGCTCAGGAGAAAACTGACACAAATTGGTTTCCCTCAGAAATTGGTTCGATTCATTTATAATATGTTGGCCGAAAGAACTATAACAGTTAAGACTCCCAACTTGTTAATGTCTGCTAGAAAAGTGTGGAAGGGTTTAGCCCAAGGCTCAGTTTTTAGTCCTATATTATATAGCCTGTACACCCACGACCTGGATCTGACAGTATTGCCTTTTTGCGAGATTCTTCAGTACGCTGATGATTTAACCTTATACTATTCAGGTAATTCCTTTGAAACAGCTATCAGTCAATTGAATATCGCTCTGGAACATCTCATGAACTGGTTATCTCCGCATGGTTTTGCCTTAGCAGCCTCTAAATGCAAGGTAGTGGTGTTCACTAATAAAAGGATTGTCCCTCCGGCTGTAATTACAATCAACGACGAGGTAATTCCAGAAGATCTAAAAGTCAAGTTTTGGGTGTTTGGTTGGACCGGAAGTTATCAGGTATTCCCCATTTTGAATTTGTCAACAAAAATGTGAAAAAACATTAATGTTTTACGGTCCTTATCTGGCGTATGGTGGGTGCTCACCCATTTACACAAAAATTAATGTACAATGCCTTAGTTCGAGTCATATAGATTACGGTTCATTTCTCCTGGACCCAGGAAACAAAGCAGGTCTAAAGAAACTAGATAAAGTACAAGCTAAATCGTTGCGAATAATTCTTGGGGCTATGAGATCGTCTCCTATAAACGCCATGCAAGTTGAATGTTGTGACCTCCTCTATCTCTCAGACGTCAATTTCTTTGCGATTCTTTTCTCTCTAAACTGGCTCAACAGAAAGAACATAGCTTGCTGCTCAAACTAGAATATCTAGCCTCTCTTTATCACCCCCAACGGTTATTCGACGATGACATACCATGCCTGCTTCGTAGCTTCCTTTTCCTATTTCGTCTTCCTCACCCACTTTTTCAGGCTTCCTTGTTACCCCTTTATTCTACGCCTTTTGAAGCGCTTACTTTCCTTCCCAGCAATATCATTTTAGACTTTGGGGTTGACAAGAATACCATTGAAGCAAACAAGGTTTTCTGTCACAAAATTAACACGGAATACAAAGATTGGATCAAAATATTTACTGATGCTTCCAAGTCTCCTTTTTTTTCCTGTTGGTGCTGCTGTGTGGATCCCTCACACTAATATTATATTGAGTTTTAAATGCCCTCCGTAACTTCAGTTTTACGGGAGAGGCTATTGCTATCTTGGAATCTCTCCTATTTATAATATCACACAACCTAAACAATTCTATAATTCTATCAGATTCTAAGAGCTGCCTCAAGCTATTCTTGCCAACCCCTTTCGCTCAAAACCAGGTTTCCTATAATTCTCAAGATCCGAGAAGCTCTTTTAGAATGCCTCTCGTAATATTAATGTAGTACTGGCCTGGATTCCTGGTCACGCAGGTATATTGGGAAACGAACGTGCTGATGCATTTGCTAGTGAGGCTGTTCAGTCCGGTCTTTCTACATACTCTCAAATCCATGCTCATGACTTATGTACTATCCTTAAACCAATGTTACGTAAATGTTGGTCCCAAAAGTGGCAGGAATCTAGGATCGAGAAAGGTAAATTCTACGGTGACATCCAGCCTGAAATTCCACATAAACCTTGGTTTTCAAATTTTAAAAGCAAATAAAGCTACTACTTCTGTAATTTCTCGTTTACGTCTCAATCACTCATGTACACCTGTCTTCCTGGCCAAACTAAGGATTAGGAATCACTCATTATGCGATTGCGGTTTGGACGAAGGAAATGTGAACCATATTTTTTCAGTTGTCCCTTAATGCAGTCTTCATTACATGATTTTATCCTCCTGATATTCCTCGTCCCACCTCCGTTAAATGCCTGCTGTCTCTTGTTTACACCCCTTTGTTTATATTTTATGTAATTATATTAAAAGAAATAAGATTAAATTGTAAAATTAGTACTTGTGAATATTTTAAGTTAAATATGTGTGCATTATATTATTATTAGATTTTTTGTGTATATGTCTGTTATGTAGCTTTAAGTTTTTGCGACCTAGTAAAACATAGAATACGTGACAAATCCTCTTAGTACAATACTCATATTACTGGCCCCTATCTCTTTGTTTGACGGCCTATCATTTAACGTGTCTTTGGCGGAATTGTGAGGCTAATCCACAAAGAGCCATTCATAAAAAAAAAAAAAAAAAAAAACAAATGTTTTCATTTTAATAATAACTAAATGCCTTCTCAAACCATGAAAGTGGTTGTTAATCAAGTTTACACTGCCGTTGGGTGTAATCGCACACCAGAAATAGTAGACTGGAACAAGGATGGATTGATTTGTTTTGGTGCAACAAATGCTGTTGTTATTTACGATATTGTAAGTAAAAACATAGATAATATTAATTTAAAAATAATTTCTAGTATGATAAAGCTGTAGTTATGTGTATTCTTACGTTTGTGGATTTACGAATAGTCGCTCTAATTAAATAAGAAAATAATCGATATTTTCGACAACCTGTGGCGCATGCCTTTACGTTTGAAACCAGCTTGTTATTAAATCATTTAAAGTTAAATTTGGTGTAGCGAGTATAATTTATGATAATTTACAAGTCAGATAATATGTTATTTTTCAGAACGAAAAATGTAAAGACCCAATAACTGTACTAAGCCATCATCGGTCTGTTGTGAACACTGTTAGATGGCTATACAAGCCTAATGATAGCTGCACAGAGTTGATTTCGTGTTCTGCGGATAAGACTGCGGCTATATGGACATTAGTTGATGGAATTTGGAAAGTTACGAGTACGCTAACAGGACACACTGATGGTGTTACTTGCGTACATGGAATATATTTCGGGGACAGGCTTCTCATCTATACAGGCTCAATTGACTGCACTGTTAATGTTTGGGAGAGATGTGATGGTAAGTTTTATGGTTTGAATAACAGTTAAGGGTTAATTAAGTACAACAAAATATGGTTTTCCCATAGTTAGTTAAATGGAGCCTTTTCCGCACTTAGCCTCTCAATTGGGCCATTGAGTGTGGTACATATTCAATAATTGTCACATTTTGTTGATTGATAACGAAAATCAACAATGTGACAATTGATGTGTAATTATTAATGTTTAGCACTAACTTTTTTAAATAAGTAAGGAAAGTAAAGGAAGCTTGGTAATAATACCAAATACCTTGGTAATAATACCAAGCTTCCTTGCTCAATTCAAGACTAGATAGTGGTGTGTGTAATTATTCAACCAATGTTTTACAGGATCAACTACACTAAAACATACTGTCCAGCTAAACAACAGTCTTTGCTTGACTCTACGAGCCCACATCATGCCATCAGCCAACAAGCCCATCCTGTTCTGTGCATTAGATGACCACAAGATCCACGTGTTCACTGGAGATGAGTACCACAGAGTACATTCTATGTGGGGGCATGAAGACTGGGTCAGAGGATTAGATGTAATGGAGATTAGTATGTATATTTTTTATTAGTCAACTAATAGTTATTTATTCATGTGTAGAGTTGCCTAACTAGTTATATTTATCTTAATAGAAAGTTTGCAGACTACTTTAAAAATTAAATTCCATATAAAGACAGGACACATAATTGCAATACAATGTGATTAAATAGTAGATTAGAATTTGATTCTTTAAGTACAGTGTAAGTACAATTTTAATAATATCTGTAATCCTACTTAATTTATAGATGCAAAAGTTAGAATGCTTAGATGTAGGATGCTCAACCACATTAGGACGCCTGAACAGTTTAGGTTGAATTTTTGAACAGAGACAATCTTCTTAGCATTCCATGGATTCACAGTGCGGGTGCCGGGTCCATCGTGTGGCAGAGAGAGAAATCCCGAGTAGATCCTGAGACTTGTGACACGGGCGTAGGTTTAAGGGGGCCCTTTCTGACGTACATCAACACTCACTTTCACTACTCGTCTTTCTCTCCCTGCCCAGCCAAATCTGATATGAGCCTACTAGTGCAGCTTTAGATACTCGTTCTAGTATAGAACTTACTGCACTTCTGGATATGCCAAGGTCTTTCAGCAGGTTATAGAGAGATTTTGCTGGTATACCTCTCACTCCCACTTCTACAGCGTATAAACTAACTACATAGCCATTTTTTCTTAATTCGTTTAGGAGGTCGTAATACTTATTTTGGTTCATCGCGTGGTCTTTAGGTATGTTAGTTTCCCACGGTACGGTAAGTTCTACAAAGACTATGTGTTTCGTAGCTCTAGAAAAAAGGAAAATGTCTGGTCTGGATGGGAACTGCATGGGTAAAAACAGTGCCGTCTAATATGATAATGCTAATTACTCCTTATTTCAGACAGCACTACAATCCTCCTAGCATCAGCATCTCAAGACTCATACATTCGATTGTGGCGCATCAATCCCCGCCTTGAAGGCGAGCTGACACCCACCGGCATCATCGCTGTGGAACAGAAACTGTTCACTGCTTACGGGCGACAGTGGTCTGTGAAACTTGAGGCCGTGTTGGGAGGACATGAGGGATGGGTGTATGGGATACAGTGGCATTGGCCTAGTGTTGAAGGAGGTAAGACTTTTATTTATGGAAAGAAGTATTCCATGTACTCTGATTTAGTAGAATTTGAAAAACAAATTAAACTTTAATGTCACCAATAGACATTTTGATGTTATACATGGTTCCTGGTAATAAGCCTGCATCCAATTAAGGGGCTGTTCTATGTATTTAAAAAACAACTCAATTTATATCCCAAATTTTTTTATTGTTTTTGTGTAAAACAAGACTTTATTTTTATTGATTCAATGATTATGAACTTTGCTCATAGGTAAACGTAAACCAGTGTACCGTCTCCTGTCCTCTTCCCTCGACAAGGCGATCATAATTTGGGAGCCCGACCCCACTACGGGTATTTGGACGGAGCGCGTCAGGCTCGGGGAAGTGGGGGGGAACAGTCTCGGGTTCTACGGAAGCCGGTTCGGGCCGCAAGGAGAAGTGCTTGGACATGGGTATAATGGGAGCTTACACATTTGGACACATTGTGAGGTGAGGACATTACCTTACGATAAAAGCTAAGCATTTAAAATATATATATAGTTTTTTGATCATTTTTTTTCAACTCTCGTAGGTTTGCACTGGACGGCCAGCTCGCCTAGACGTCTCGGGCTCTCTTTCTACGAAAGACGTAATTTCGAAATAAACTCGTGACTTTCTACTCCAGTTCTACTTCGATCCGTCGTTTCGTCCGTTTAAATGTTCTAAGCCCACTTTAATTAAACATTTAAACGTTAAACAATGTTCGATCGAACGAAACGAAGTAGAACCGGAGTAGGAAAATCGCGAGATTATTTCGAAAATATGTATTTCGTCGAAAGATAGTAGACGTCCTGATGTTAAGTGACGCTGTGGTCTACGATGAAGCATACTTACCTAGAAGAATCCGAATCACTTTCGATTTGAAGTCACCAAGATTAAGAAATCAGTGACTAGCAGCGCTCTGTGGCAGCGTTTTACCCGCGTAGCTCTCGCTTTTACCCGCGTAGCTCTCGCTCCGTAATTTACCCACGACGAAAAGTTAGCTAAGAGGAATCCTGCGACGATGACCCGACGATGCGACCATGTAAGGTGCACGGTGTATGGGCAATGGGCATCGGCGCAACTGAGATGGGCCACGATGTTGGGCGGTAGGCATGGCGGCTGCGGGGTAGAGCTGCAGCGGGAGAGTACCACCAGTATTAACTAACGGTCCTCTCCCGCCGCGGCTTTGACGGGTTCGCCACCGTTAGCGAAAGCAGTGGGGCTGCAAGGGAAGAGGTGCCGGTACACAAACCTGACCCGTCGCGGGGGCCCAAGGGTGTTTTGTTTAGAATTGAACTCCATGAAAGTTTTAGTCGCTAGGGTCACCATGTCCGACTGGTCCTCAAGCGGAAGGCTATGCGTAAATGCATTTTCCACACATGCAAAAAAAAAATTAGAATATCTCGCGTCAGATTATAATCTGTGTTTAAAATTTTACGGTGACATAAATATGCATGTTATTGTATTGTAATGTATAATTTCTATTTTTTTTTTCAAACTAATTACCTAGTGAATTGAAATTCATTAGAAAACCAGCGAATGGAAGCCGGCAGTAGTGTGCGGCGGTCACTTCGGAGCGGTGGAAGACGTGAGGTGGGAGCCGCATAAGGGCCGCTACCTCATGAGCGTCTCCTCCGACCAGACCACCAGGGTGCATGCGCCGTGGAACAGACCTGATGGTAACATTCATCTTTTGACGTGACAACGTCTTAAATTAGGTTGCGGCTGGGAGTCACTTAACGTTACGATGAGTCACCGAACGAGAGAGAGGCCCGCCGAATGCCTTGCGTCTCTCCACTCAACTATGATCGGTCTGCCGCGCGCGCAGCACTAGAGAATTAGGCGCATTGAATCGGCGCATGCTTGTGTCTCTGTCTTTGTCTTTCTCGAACGTTCTTGGCGTTGGAAAAACAAGAAAGCGTCATAATACAAGTTCACACGTGTGGTTAAAGTATCGTCAGCTGTGTCTGTAGTGAAAATGTGGAGTGCTTAGATTCGTCATTTACAACAACTACAACAATAAAGGTAAATAATTGTACACTGATATTTCATTATCGTAAACTATGATTGATTGATTAATTTCTTAATTTCATGAAAAATACGTATAATCTTGATTGCGTATCAAACGTTTCTAAGTCAACTACGTTAAAAGGAACAACTATCGACTTGACTTTCGCAAGACACATTACAGCAGAAACACTTCCTTTCATTTCATATTTCTCCTATCATCGTCCTATCCTCAACAAAATCACTCAAATAGGAATTAGTTAAGTTTAAGTTTACAAAACCGACTTTACAGGCAACCAGATTTTTTACACACATTTATATCTTTGAGTGACGAGCGCAATGCAGTGGGCTATGATTTTAGACTCTTCGTGTACCAATAGCTGCGTGACATTACTGTTACGGGCATGCGTGCTTATTTACCATCAGGCGCATCCACTAGTCGTCCGCTCACTATATTAAAAAAAAATTGGCAGTTATAGAGTAGATAGAAGTGAAAACTTATAACTCAGAATTATATAGCTTACGTTGGAAACTACGCGGGTGAATCTGGAGCATTTCTAGATGGCCAATGGCCGTGGTCCCGAGTTTACCCCCAAGATTTCTTGTCATTCCCGAGCGTGACGATAGAACAGGGATGTCAAAAAATTTTCGAAATTGCTTTTATTGTGAAGATTGATGCATGTTTATCATAAAAAATAACATTTTATTTAAAAATATTTGTATTTTCGATATTCGAAAATGTACAATTTTAGACTAATTTTGAATTTTCCGCTAAAACACCAACAACTGACGTGACGTTACTAATCGCAAAACATTAGTCGCAATTCATGACTGAATGTCCAGTTTATGTGTTTTCTTATCATTATTTGATTACAAACAACCAAAATCGTCGTCGCAAAGATCACAAACTATAATAAAAAATGCAGAAAAGTAAACAGTTTAGTCAGTTTTCGACAGCTTGTTTTGCGACTAGTGACATAAAAGTCATATCGGTGTTTCCAGTCACGTGACAACAGAGTAAAAATCATTTATTATAAATTTACTACGCAATATTAATTTATAAAAATGTGATTTTCTATATTCTGTTACTACAAACTATAATAAAATTAACATGAAACATTAATTTGTGATTAGTGTTACATCCCTATTCAATTCACAGCCTGCCAAAAATCTGTCTATGCCGTGCCAAAAGACGTTTACACATCAAAGAGACGATTTTCTTAGCATTCCATGGATTCACCGTGCGGGTGCCGGGTCCATCGTGTGGCAGAGAGAAAACTGAGTAGTTCCCGAGACTTCTGACTCGGGCGTAGGTTTAAGGGGCCCCTTTCTGACGTACATCAACACTCACCTTCACTACTCGTCTTTCTCTCCCTGCCCAGCCAAATCTGATATGAGCCTACTAGTGCAGCTTTAGATACTCGTTCTAGTATAGAACTTACTGCACTTCTGGATAAGCCAAGGTCTTTCAGCAGGTTATAGAGAGATTTTGCTGGTATACCTCTCGCTCCTACTTCTACAGCGTATAAACTAACTACATAGCCGTTTTTTGTTAATTCGTTTAGGAGGTCGTAATACTTATTTTGTTTCATCGCGTGGTCTTTAGGTATATTAGTTTCCCACGGTATGGTAAGTTCTACAAGGACTATGCGTTTCGTAGCTCTAGAAAAAAGGAAAATGTCCAGTCTGGATGACGAAACACCCACATCTTCTGGGATTTTGTAGTGCTTTTCATACGTGTCCATTAAAATAGTCCAATCAGGTGCTGTACCCAGGATTGAGTAAGGCTTGTTCCTGGAGTTTGATGTTGAGCCTTCTTTTACAAAGTTAATTTGTCTTTTGTTTGTCGTCAATCCCTTTTGGGCTCTAGTTACTGAAAGGCTCATGGCTTCACGTATGATTTCAAGTACTCTGTCATGGCGCCGTGAGTAATGACCCCCATTAAGGAGCACCTTGCATCCCACCAATATGTGCCTTGCTGTACATATCACCTCTCCACAAGTATAGCAACATTTTTCAGAGGCTTTTCCCCACCTTACCAAGTTACTCTGGTCAGGGAGGGTCATTTGGAATGCATTTAGATAAAATTGTAATAAGGCAGGAGACCAGTCATAGATCAAGGTGCATGTTGTAACAAAAACCGTGTTCAGCTTTATAATATTAGTAAGATTTGTATAGTTTCAAACTGTTTCCTTCGCTAACATGTTGTAATCCATTTATTTTTTAATAAAGGTCTAGTGGAGTGGCACGAGCTGGCCCGGCCCCAAGTGCACGGGTACGACATGGCGTCGCTGGCCCTCGTGTCGTCGCGGATGTTCGCGTCCGCTGCCGAGGAGAAGGTCATCCGCGTGTTCACGGCACCCAACAACTTCCACTACAACTTCGAGAATATCACCGGACAGGTGCTCGTCGAAGGGAACACTATAGGTAAGGGTTTTGGTAGCCCAAGTATATGTGTCGAGAAAATCGTATCATAACATGAGCACACTGTGAATCTTAATTTACATTCCTAGAAAACTCTCAATCCGATGGTCATAACATTCTAACTGTTAAGTGATAAAATTAACTTTTCGCTGTTATTACAAATGGTCGGAGTAAAATATTTGAATTTGTTTTGATTTGAATTTTTTATTGCCTTGAACTTGAATGAAAAGGAACATTTACATCGCAAATCGCAACCTGGCAAATATACTAATCCTCCAAAACTTGACAGTTCGCATTGACAGCTTAAACGTCATTTTCTTCTTTGACTTTGTCAGTTTCAACTTCAAATTTAGTGATTTTAGATCACGAGTTGTCAAGCCAAGGTCAACTGTGATAAAATTGATAAAACTGTAAAAAGATATAAGATTATCAAAACATGTAAATGTACATTTCCTGGAAGCTATGTACTGCCAAAAGTAGTCACTAATGTTTTGACTAACACTCCCAAACCAATCGGATGTAAACAAATAATACAATGAATGTAAATAATCTTCCAATAGAGATCTTCATTGATATATTACTGAAAACCGATGGACTTACTTTGGGAGCTTGTCGTAGAGTCTGTAAACAATGGAAAAATATAATAGACAGCTCGGAATATCTCTGGGAAAAAACTACATGCAAGGACTTTCCATATGCTTCAAGAATTGCCAAAGAGAAGAGCCACACCGCCTGCAGATGGCACCATATTTACAGAAATCTAACAATGTGGAACCAAGCAAACTTTATCAAGAAACGGGATGTGCAATATAAAGAATTTCAGTTTCCATTAGTTGAATTTATACAAAACTTAAATGTTGAACTTAGAGCAAGGAAGTATAGACGACTCAAATTTGCAAATAATGAGTATGCTCTGATATTATTCTACAACCTGTCTCTGGGTGTCATCAGACCTGTTGACAATGAAGAGTACAAAGCTGAAAGATATTTCCAAGCTATGGGATTCTCCTTATACAAAGACAAAGTGTATTTCTACAATGAAAAAGAAGTTTTAATGTGTGATTTATTATCTCCAGACCTTGATTCTACTTGCATATACTACAGTGACACCAATATTATTGAGATACAACATTTTGATGGCAAAACTTTCCTCTTCACAAGTTGTGGAAATATTATCACTATATTTCAAGAAAATTCATCCATTAAACCGATACGCTGTCCACCACAATGGAAGAACCAAATCCGACACATTTGTGCGATCAATGACAAAAACTACATATATTACTCTAGATATTTATTTAATATAGAAAGTGAGAGAGGAAGACATCTGTATTTAGAATTTAAAACAGTAACAGCTTTGTTTTTTTATGAGCAAAATGTTCTAATAGCTGATATTCAAGGTTGTATCTGGTTGTACCGACCGAGAGATCAGAAGTTTGCATCTCGACCAATCATGGACCTGATAACAAGTCTCCCTACAGGACAGTTTGCAACGCAGCTAGATGTATTTGAAAGAAAAAGTGGGACAGTTATCATTGCAACAACTTTTGATAAAATATTCCTAATGGAAATAGATTTCTTTCCTGAAGTGAGTATATAATAAGTGTATAATAAGTATATAATACTTGGGGTAATTTTAATAAACTATCATTTGCAATAACATAACATCTAGAATATATGTCTTGTATTTTTATTACCCAAACATTTATTGGCTTTTATGTATTTTGTATTTTTTAATTGTTTGTGTTTTATGTGTAGCATGTAAAGTGTGATGTCGAAAAATTTAAATTGTTATTAAGTTCTTTTTATCATGTAAGCGACAGAAATGTCTTAGTGATAAATAAAATTCTTTAAACATATATCAATATTCGAAGAGAAAAAAATATCTTATGGGCAAATTCTATTCATATTCAGCAACTAACACTAACACATACATCAGAAATATCAACAAATAAATATTTTGCAATACATTTCAAGAAACAGTGAGAACAAGGTTTGTACCTGATGGTAAGCAACATGCTTAATGCCCATAACAGCACAGTGAAGCAATTTCATCATGAAGAATTCACTGCCTAGTACCGCACTGCTCATCATACAGAGAAATCAGATCTATTTTGTCTGGATACATTGCCCTGAAAACCAGACTACAGTAATATTGACAGTGTTGCTTGGCCACCACTATGACTTTTTTGTAGTGGTAGGACTCTTGGCAGAATCCGCCTGGGGAAGTACCACACCTTTGCCAGTTATTCTACTGCCAAGCAGTAATGTGCAAACATTACTGTGTTCCGGTTTGAAGGGCAATGTTTCCAGAGAAATTACAGGGCTTAGAGATATAACATCTTAGATCTCTGGGTGACGAGCGCAGTGCAGTGCAGCTAGGGAATGATTTGGACTCTTGTTCCAATAGCTGCATGTCACTGTGCTGTTATGTGGCAGATATGTTGCTTACCATCAGGCACATATCCTGCTCGTCTCGTCACTCTTCATTTAAAATAATAAATAAAAAATGACTGACTTTTTTGCTAATAAAAATTATTATTTTAGGAAAATGAAGATGAGCTACCCCTGGCAATAAAACGAATGCAAATGTACAAGAATGTATTAGAAAACAGGGTTATTCTGAAGACTCAGAACATGGGTGTGTTCCGTGCAGCTACTGTGTGATCTAACTCATACAGCCCTATTTCTCCCAATGATAGTATTTTGATATAAAAAAACGTTGGGATCTCTAAAGCGATATATGTATTTATTGATTTGTGATACTAATTGTTTAATACATATATAATAAAATTGATTGTCAAATTTTTGTATTTATTTTATTTCTAAACCCTAAGCCTTAATTTTTTTTTTATTAAAAAGTGACGAGACGAGCATGATATGTGCCTGTTGGTAAACAACATGCCTGCCACATAAATAATTGTTGTTATTGTTATTGTTGTTATTTTTATTATTATTTTAACCTCATTTCTCATAATCATATGTATTGATGTAATCCTACAAGTATGCATATTGTATGTATTGACCATTATTTCTATAGAGCTAATATAGCTAAAAGAACTTTAATATTTTTAGAATAAATTTCATAGAATTAAAAAAGACTCAATTATATGATCCCAATTAGCTGTTTTCATGCAAGACAAAAATGGGGAAGTACCACACCTTTGCCAGTTATTCTACTGCCAAGCAGTAATGTGCAAACATTACTGTGTTCCGGTTTGAAGGGCCCTTAGTATGGGACGCAACTTGCGTCGATACTCTGGCACCATCACATCTTCCAGAGACACATAGTAGGGCCGGTGCAGCGGCTAATTCAGCTGAGCGACTCAAACGGCGCAAATATGCAACCCTCGGAAGTGGTTACATATTTGAGCCCTTTGGGGTTGAGACATTGGGACCGTGGGGGCCGGGAGCTCACCTCATTTTCAAAAGCCTATCCGAGCGCTTGGTCGACGCGACGCGTGACCAAAATGCTGGCGTTTATTTGGCCCAACGCATAAGCATTGCCATTCAGCGTGGTAATGCCGCCAGCATGCTGGGTACGCTTCCGATTGGTAGTGGGCTTGAACATCTTGATTATCTATAGACCTACAGTGGTCTATAGATAATTCAGGTGTGCTTAGTGTAAGTAGTTAGTTAGGTTTGTAGTGTAGTGTATGTAGTTCTCATTGTATTTTAGTTTTGTTAATAAAGGCTCTGCCCAGATAAAAAAGACAAAAATATTGTAATAGATGTGTCTACCGGACACCTAGCATATTTTCAATTTATTTAGTCTAAATCTGAATAAAAGGTTTTTTCAATGTGTATTGGTTTAATTGTCATTTATTATGGCAAATTACATTCGTTAAACAAACAATTTTACTATGGAGTAGCTAGCTAGGCATTGTTTTTGATCATCATATAAACAATTAAAATGTGGGTAAGCAAATAGTTGGTCTTTGTACTTTAGTTCCTATTTAAAAACGCACCACCGCTATTTAAGTATTTTAACTAAACATTTAATTAGGGACATTGATGAAATTTGAAACATATATAGATAGAAAATACTCTGTAATAAAACAGGCTAATATTTTATCGGGACCTACCCGAGGAAATAAATGCTAGCGGTACTGATACTGAACAGGTTTGGATAAAAAATGTTTCGTGCGCGTAATTGCTTAATGTAATAGATCTTAAACATATTGAACATTACAACAAAAGACATGGCCCAACAAAACGAGACTTACAGATAATACCTACGCACATGCGTAGATCTTACAGACTACACCTATAGAGATACATAGATCTTACACACTACACCTATACACATACGTAGATCTTACAGACTACACCTATACACATACGTAGATCTTACAGACTACACCTATACACATACCTACGCAGATACGTAGATCTTACAGACTACACCTATACACATACGTAGATCTTACAGACTACACCTATACACATACGTAGATCTTACAGACTACACCTATACACATACGTAGATCTTACAGACTACACCTATACACATACGTAGATCTTACAGACTACACCTATACACATACGTAGATCTTACAGACTACACCTATACACATACGTAGATCTTACAGACTACACCTATACACATACGTAGATCTTACAGGCTATACCTACACACATCCGTAGATCTCACAGACTACAGCTACACACATACGTAGATCTTACAGTCTATACCTACACACATACGTAGATCTCACAGACTACAGCTACACACATACGTAGATCTTACAGACTATACCTACACACATACGTAGATCTCACAGACTACAGCTACACACATACCTAGATCTTACAGAATACACCTACACACATACGTAGATCTCACAGACTACAGCTACACACATACGTAGATCTTACAGGCTATACCTACACACATACGTAGATCTCACAGACTACAGCTACACACATACGTAGATCTTACAGGCTATACTTACACACATACGTAGATCTCACAGACTACAGCTACACACATACGTAGATCTTACAGACTATACCTACAGTAAAAAGATATTAAAAACGTGTGGTATTGATTTGATGCAGGTCCAGAGGGCGCCTCGGTGCCGTCGCTGGGGCTCTCCAACAAGGCCGTGTTCAGCGGACGCGACCACACGCTCACTGATGACGACGGGTACTTCGTCCCTATCAACATGACTGGTAAATCAAACTAACAAATTTTCATTGTATAGATGTAGATGTTGCTTGATACTCTTTAGAGCAGATTGGAAGATTGTTGCTATGCTCTGGACCGTGAAATGTAGAGAGGGGAGAGAGGCCTTTGCTCTGCAATGGGACAATATACAGGCTGAGATAATAATTATAATTGTACACCTGTTTGTTCACTTAATTCATAATTTTTAACTGACTTCAAAAAAGGAGGAAGTTTTCAATTAGGTTGTTTGTTTGTGCATGATGGTAAGCAACATGCCTACCCATAACAGCACAGTGACACGCAGCTATTGGAACATGAAGAGTCCAAATCATTACCTAGCACCGCACTGCGCTCGTCACCCGTAGATATAAGGTGTTTATCTCTTAACCCAGTAATTTATCTGGAAACATTGTCCATCAAACCGGAACACAGTAACGTTTGCACACTACTGCTTGGCGGCAGAATAACTGACAATTTTAGTTCTCTCGTTGAAATCGTTAAACGTCCAGAGCCGCCGACGGAGGAGACGCTGATGCAGAACACGCTGTGGCCGGAGCACCAGAAGCTGTACGGGCACGGGTACGAGGTGTACGCGCTGGCGGCCAGCCCCGACGCCATGCTGCTGGCCTCCTCCTGCAAGGCCACCGAGCAGGAGCACGCCGCCGTGCTGCTGTGGTGACTATACTACACAGTACTTACACAGTTGGGATGATAGCTGGGCCAAAAATGGGGCGTTTTCAAGATGCAAAAATACCTGTCGAAGACAGTTCCCAATTTCATAGGTGGCGCCACCTGTGGTGAAATTGGGGACTGCACATCCTCAGCAACAGAGTGGTTTACAACTGGAACAGATTGCCTGAGGATGTTATTTCGACAAAGTCGTTAAACTCTTTTAAGAACAAACTGGACAAATCGATTGTAAAAGACAAAATCATTTTAACAGACAAAATTACCTATAATTTGTTATTTCAACACTGAGATATAGGCATATCAGCTAAAGCTGCTCGCCTATTATTCAATAAATAAATTTTGTCTGAAAAATTTCACAAATACAAACAGTGGTGCCACACTTGGCAAAATATATAACAACCTTTGACAAGTCAATTTGCATCTGGCAAATGCCTCATTATTCTGTCATGCTGGTGCCACACTAACGGGAAATGCCATTAATTATCGCGTTAATGGACGTTAACGGTAGGTGTAAAATAGACCTCCGGGTAACGTCCATTAGGTGTATTTTAACACCTACGGTTAACGTACATTATCGCGATAATGGCATTTCCCGTTAGTGCGGCCCCAGCATCAGGTGGATTGGATTGTGGAAAAATATGGGACCCATATTTTTTTTGTTTTATAATTTTTTTGCTTTTTTACCTACAGTTTGATGTTAGCGACGATGCTGTCTACGATGGAGCATGCTTACTTTGAAAAAAAATTGGTTAAATCTCCCATTATTATTGATAATCGACATATCGTTTAACGTTCTTACAACTCGTTTATCATCAATGGAGAGAATGTCTAGAAGCCAGAACCTGGAGATTCAGGCCGTTCCCGAATGTCGCAATGAGAATCCTTTGGAATTATTTAATAACCTATGTCGCACTCTAAATGTGGAGACGAAACCAGATAGTGTTCATTCCTGCCGCAGAGTAGCCAAGGTTGATGCTTCTTCCAATAGACCTCGCAACATTCTAGTTACCCTTATAAGTCCACGAGCTCGTGACAATATACTTTCGGCATGTCAGCGTTATAATCGGGCTAACAAAGATAACACACTGAATACTAATGACCTTGGACTGAAGACTGAGAAACGCAAAATTTACGTCACGGAACATCTCTCATCAGAATGTAAAATGCTTTATGCATCTGCCAGGAAAACTGCAAAAGATAAAGGTTATAAATACGTCTGGGCGAAATACGGTCGCATTTATGTCCGTAAAGATGATACTTCAAGTTGCATACTGATTAAAAGTGCTGACTTTTTAGAAAAGTTGGCATAAGAATTTATTGTTAATTGTAGCTGTTTAATTCCTACTGTAGAAGTCTAGGGTGATTTTTGCAGTTTTATTTTATTTGGTTGTTAGTTTGATTTAAGAATGTTAGTATATTATCAAAATGTTAATCGGTTTAGATCCAAAACTACAGAATTTTTGTTAAATCTACTAAACTACGATTATGATGTAATATGTCTGACAGAAACTAATATTAACCATAGTGTTTTTGATTCAGAAATGTTTGATTCTCGTTATAATGTTGTGCGGCGTGATAGGTGTCAGACAAATGCGCAGAAAGAGGAGGGTGGTGGTATTCTTATTGCAGTAAAAAAGCATATAGACTTTATTCGTCAGGCTCAATGGGATACAGATATAGAGGATTTGTGGATAACTGTTATGATTAGTGAGGATCTGAAGTTAAACATATGCTTATGTTATATACCCTCATATTTACCAGTTAAACGACTAGAAAATTTTACACCAATTGCCAGAATATTATTGTTAATTCTGGTGACTCGGATGAGTTTCTTTGCCTTGGTGACTTCAATACGCGTGACATTACTTGGTTGAAATCAAGCGATAACGCATCAATGATTCCATCGTACCCTATAGGAGAGAAAGCGGAATTGTTATTGGATTTTATTCATATATATAGTTTGAATCAATTCAATGATATCCCTAATCAGAATGGTGTGTTTTTTAGACCTTGTTTTTTGCACTCTTAGTTTAGTTCAGGTGATTGAAGTGGATCCGATTAGTAAACCGGATAGACACCATCCAGCCATTGCTGCTGATATAGCGTCATGTGGCGTTACTGTTAAGCCATTCAAACCTAAAAAGCAACAACGATTGAACTACAACAAAAGTAATTTTGAATTAATTAAAAATGATCTCAGTTTGATTGACTGGCCTAACATACTACGTGGAAACGATGTGGACGTTCTGACTGACACATTTTATATAGAACTCCAACGAATAATATCAGAACACACTCCTGTAACAAAATATAACAATAGTGAATACCCAAGTTGGTTTACCCCTGCCCTGAAACGCTGTCTCAAGGAAAAGCAGAAATATCACTACCGTTACAAAAAATTTAAAAATCCACGAGATTATGACTGTTTTTCTTTATTGAGACGCAGATGTAAAATTTTAATTGATCGGGACTATTCCAGTTATGTAGCATCTGTGGAGTCTGGTCTGAATGGTGATCTTAAGCATTTTTGGAGATTCGTAAATGGTCGGAAAACTTCACAATCCTTGCCACAAACTATAAAATTTGGTGATGTAATTTCCTCGGATGGTAATGAAATCTGCGAACTTTTCTCCTCTTACTTTAAATCAGTTTTGAAAAAGATAGTAATCTCCCTTTTAAAATACAATTTCTAATTATCAAAATAATAACACTATTAGTACGATTCATATTAATCAGTCAGATATTATCAAGAAAATTCATAGCCTAGATCCTAATAAAGGTGCTGGTCCAGATGGGATACCACCACTGTTAATAAAACGTTGCGCTGAGGAACTAAGTGTACCGCTAAGTATAATCTTTAATGTGTCACTTCAGGTCGGAAACTTTCCGTCCCATTGGAAAACTGCACATAGTTCCTATCTACAAGTCAGGCGACAGAACAAATTCTGAGAATTATCGACCTGTGAGTATGTTGTCGTGCTTGGGGAAGTTGTTCGAGTCCCTAGTTTACGATTTGCTTTATCACCACCTTGAACCTCTGCTGTCTCCAAAGCAGCATGGGTTTATTAAAATAGATCTACTGTTTCTAATCTATTGGAATACAAGTACTATTTATGCCGAGCCTTTGCTGAGACAGCTCAAGTTGATAGTGTGTACACTGATTTTTCAAAAGCTTTTGATAAAGTGAATCACAGAATACTTTGTGCTAAGTTGTCTTCGTATGGGGTGCATGGCAGTCTTTTACGGTGGGTCAAATCTTACCTATCTAATAGAAGTCAGCTGGTTGCTCTCAAGGGTTTTGTGTCGTCTCCAGTTCACGTAACATCGGGTGTGCCGCAAGGCTCGCATTTAGGTCCCCTCTTCTTTGTGGCGTTTATAAATGACCTAATAAATAAGCTCTCCTGCCCTTGCTTACTTTATGCAGATGATTTAAAATGTTTGTTACAGTTGAGACTTCCTTTGACTGTGAGATACTCCAAAAGGATCTGGATACATTATGCAAATGGTCTGAGGACAATTTTATGTTTTAAATGTTAACAAATGTTTTGTGATATCGTTTACTGGCAAATTGCACAAGATTCGATATGATTACAACTTAAAAGGTCAGAATTTAGTTCGACGGCATTTGGTAAAAGATCTTGGCGTTTTGTTCGATGATAAACTTACTTTTAGAGACCACTACGATTATATAACCAAGAGATGTAACCAACTGCTAGGATTTTTGCTGAGAACTACAAGGAACTTCAAAAATCCACAAAGTTTTTTGTATTTGTATTGTACACTTGTTCGAAGTATACTAGAATACAACTCATGTGTTTGGTCTCCATTTTATAAAGTTCACACGGATCGCATCGAGAAGGTTCAAAGAAAGTGTCTTAAAATGTTGTGCTGCAGACATGGGCTGAAGCGCAAACATACATCTTATGGCGATAGACTTTCTAAATTTAAGCTGTTGTCTTTGGAAAATAGACGTAAATATTATGATTTCATAACATTGTTTAAGATAATTCATGGGTACATAGACTCTCCATCTCTTCTCTCATTCCTTAACTTAAATACCAAACCAAGGTCACGCAATCCCCACTCCATAATATTTATTTTACAGGTCTACAAAATAACACATCATTCTATAATCCTATTGTCCGTATGTGTCGTCAATACAATGAGGTTTCGTCCAGTCACCATAGCACTATTGATATTTTCAACAGTAACCTGTATAAATTTCGAAGGAATATTTTGGCTATCCTATGATATTCGTAGTTTAACTGTAGGAAGTTTTATTTTATTTTTTATTTTTCAATTATGTGTTTCAATTATGTGTTTTGCAATGGTAACTGTAACTTTATATCTGGTATATACATTTATGTCATTTCGTCCAATTTACACATTTTGTTTGGTGTGTGGGACTTGATATTTTGCTCTTGTCGGTTGTTTTGTGTATTAGATAACTTATAAAAATGCTTAACAATATTTGTAATTGTAATTCGATTATTGATTATCTTTTTTCATTATTTGTAATTTAACTGTGTAATCTTGCTGTGTTCACATGCTTAGGGATATTTACCTGCTCAGAACTATTATGCTTTCTCTCTTTGTATTATTTTGTGAATTTCCTGTTTTGTGTACCATAAATAAATAAATAAATAAATATCGACAAAGATAGACAGTCAAACTACTGGAGTGGGGGTTGGTAAAATCGTACAATGACGTGACCTGTTACTCGAAACTTGTAAGAACTGTATCTTCGTATTTTTTTGCTAATGAAACAAAAGAATAATTCCTTGTACAATATTTTTTTTACAATCTAACTGATGTAATAATTCGTTTTTTAGTAGTGGTAGTAGTCATTGGCGTAGGAATCTGTTGCGCTATTGCAATGTTACGTTTCAAGCGTTATTACAAATTTTATGTTATTCTTAAGTAAAAATATAATTTACAGGGAGACGAAATCTTGGACGCAGATACAAAGACTTGTCTACCACCAGCTCACAGTGACGCAAGTCGAGTTCTCAGCTGACAGCCGCCGCTTGCTATCGGTGTCCCGCGACCGACGCTGGTGCTTATTCCAAAGGCGGCACGGTTCAAACTTGTTCGACAAGGTCGCCAATTCAGACAAGACGAACGGCATCCATGCGAGGATAATATGGTGCTGCGCCTGGGCACCCGACGGGGTGTACTTTGGAACAGGATCGCGGGATGGAAAGGTTTGATAAAAATTATTTAATATATCGTATCTA
The DNA here is from genome assembly GCA_017562165.1 of Ectropis grisescens. NCBI lineage: Eukaryota > Metazoa > Arthropoda > Insecta > Lepidoptera > Geometridae > Ectropis > Ectropis grisescens. Next base: position 3,233,183 of record CM029776.1, on the reverse strand, counting down.
TAAATATACATACTATTAGAATAAAGTCAGAGTGGTGGATACAATTTACTAACAACATTCCATACATTTCTGGTCGTATGCGCTTACTTTTTTCTTGTGATTTTATTTTATTACTAGCTGTACCCTGCCACGCTTCCCTGTGGTACATTGTGATGCAAAAATTAGATAAAAACAATCCTTGATGCGGATTATATATCATTGTAAAATTTCAGCTCGATCGGTGCAGAACTTTTTGAGTTTTTGAAGCGTACACAAACCAACATAACGTTTTTATATATAGAGATTGGCACAATTTTATTCTATTTAATTTTGAATTCGACAATCACATAAAAATATGGTTGTAATTAGTTTGACTTGTTCGTCGGAATGTCATAGGCACTGAATCCTAAACGTATGGTCTTATTTTAATGTGTTCTTTGTTCAAAAGCAGACGCGACTCCAAATAGTCCTAGTGCTACAACGCTCAATTTAACATTTGTGAGGTCATAGGGTCCCGACTGCACCTTTAGAATGTTTTTTCCAAGTGCATATGTACAAGTTTGTCGTCTCCACTGTAAAAACTTAGGCTTAAGAAAGGAAAAAAATACGTAATAATAATAATAATTTTCTTTATTTGCGAGAATGGGTAATTACAATAAGATCTTAAATGTTTACATTGAAAACTCCGTAATCAACCTTACTGCATGCAAATATTAGGTTGTCTATGACAATTTGACAAAAACTTTATTAATGTTTATAATGTATCTACAGGACTTAATCACGATTTAATTCATTGTTTAAATACCTCGACGTTTCGGCAGCGTTACAACCGCCGTGGTCACGAGAAGACTGAAGAAATTGCGGGTCGTCTCATTGCGAAATGAGGGGATCTAGATCTACCCTCATTTGGTCTTCAAAAAATCGCAGGGTTACCACCACGACACACAACACTAACCGTATCACCAGGCTTCTCCGAACTCACTCCGCGATGCGTACATTTATTTATGACTGGATTCCACGACGCCGATAACCGAAAACCATCCTCCCGGTTGAAATTACGATGTTTTTAATTTCTAAGGCTTCCCGAACTATTCTTGCGTAGTAATGACGTTCGGTGGAGAGAATCTTCGGGTCGTGGAGCTCGATCCAATGACCAGTTCCCGCATCAATCAAATGCTCGGCAATCGCAGATTTCTGTGTCTGGCGATTTTTACAGCGGCGATGTGTTCTTTGATCCTTTCAGCAATTGTACGCTTAGTTTGACCAATATAAGAACTACCACAGCTGCAGTCGACCTTATACACAGCTGGAGTCTGAAATGGAATGACGTCTTTCGGCGTCCTAATATGCCTCGTCATCCTTGATAAGGGAGTATACACAGTTTTAATAGAATATTCTTTTAGTAATGTCCCACCTTATCCGTGATGCCTTTGACGTAAGGCATAAAAGCCGGCTGCCTCTCGACATTCATCACTTTCCTTTTCTGCCCTTTTCTGTGTGTTCCACTAACTTCGTCACACTATAGCCATTACTTTGAAGTACCTCCTGAACGTGTCTTTTTTCCGCTTCTAAATGTTCAGGGTCACAGAGGGCGTCCGCTCTATCCAAAAGAGATCTGGACACCGACTGTAGTTGACGAGGGTGATGATGTGACGTCGCGTGCAAATACCGGTCAGTGGGCGTGGGTTTTCTATAGACAGAGTGAGACAACGAACCATCAGATTTAACTGTCACTCGGACGTCCAAGAACGGCAGAGATCTATCCACCTCCAATTCAAATGTGAACCTAATGTTGACATGTATCGAGTTGAGATGCTCCAAGAAACGGTTTACTGCTTCCCTATCTCCTTTTAAAATGCAGAAAACGTCGTCTACGTATCTAATCCACATTCTTACCGCTGCTGATTGAAAGTCAACAAATTTTTCGAAATGCTCCATCCAGATGTTGGCTAAAACTGGTGCCACAGGACTCCCCATAGCTACGCCATCTATCTGTAGGTAATGCTGCCCACGGTAAAGAAAATAGTTTTCGTCTAAGCAATTTCTCAACAACACCATCAAGTTTTCCGGTAAGTGGTTCTCCTTAACAGCTCCCTAACGACTTCGAGACACTCTTTTACTGGAACTTTGGTGAAAAGAGATTCCACATCAAAACTCACCATGATCTCATCCGGTTCCAATCTGATGTTTCTTACAATTTCCACAAAGTGTCGGGAATCTTTCACAAAGACTGAGTTCTACCCACCAAAGGTTGTAACACCGAAGCAACGTACTTTGCCAGATAGTAAGTGGGAGAGTCTACCTGACTCACAATAGGTCGCAGAGGTACATTATTTTTATGTACTTTCGGTAGACCGTACAATTTCGGCGGTTGGACAACCCTAGGTCTGTGCAAATTTTCGAACATTTCATCTGTAAAAAGTCCCTTATAATCTTTAATGATGGTCCGTATACGACGTGTTACCCGTGCCGTAGGGTTATATGAAACCGGTTTATACACACCTACATCGCTCAACAAACTTCTCAATTTTGTATCGTAATCGGAAGAATTCATTACCACAGTGGCGTTACCCTTATCAGCCCGAAGCACCAAAATTTCTTCATTTGCACGAATCTTTTTTAGCGCTAAGCGTTCCTCCACGGTAATGTTACTTTGAGGCAGTCTCGCCTTTCGTAATACAACGGAAACATCCTGCCTAAGCGTCTCAGCGGCATTAGTTGGTAACTTGTTCCGTAGTATTGCTTCCTCTACGCTACAGATTACTTTTTCTTACGGAACCTGATTAGGTGCTACTCAGGCCACCTCTGTGATTAATTTGTCAAATACTGAGCTTGATTCTGCGACGAAAAGTGTGTTGGCTAAGGGTATGAATTTTGCATTAACACCTAATCAGGTTCCGTACGAAAAAGTAATCTGTAGCGTAGAGGAAGCAATACTACGGAACAAGTTACCAACTGATGGATGGTTTTCGGTTATCGGCGTCGTGGAATCCAGTCATAAATAAATGTACGCATCGCGGAGTGAGTTCGGAGAAGCCTGGTGATACGGTTAGTGTTGTGTGTCGTGGTGGTAACCCTGCGATTTTTTGAAGACCAAATGAGGGTAGATCTAGATCCCCTCATTTCGCAATGACACGACCCGCAATTTCTTCAGTCATCTCGTGACCACGGCGGTTGTAACGCTGCCGAAACGTCGAGGTATTTAAACAATGAATTAAATCGTGATTAAGTCCTGTAGATACATTATAAACATTATGTGTTCAAATCGCGAAAGTTTAAAAACAATATAAAACTTTATTAGACGTTGTTTGTTTAGTGTATTCTCTACTTAGTCTGTGGTTTACACAGAAAATGCCCATAAACGGATACAGCCTGATTACCAGTAACTTTGTATAGACAAAACAACGTTAACTATAAAATGTTGGCAGGTGTGCGTGTGGACGAAGACGGACATCACGCCGGCGCCGGCCAAGTCGTCGCTGGGCGCGTACGCGCTGCACGGCAAGGCGCTGGAGCTGTCGAGCTCGTCGGTGACGGCGCTCGCCTTCGCGCCGATCCTGCTCGACGCGGCGCGGATCGTGGCCGTCGGCCTCGAGTCCGGCGTCGTGCGCCTCTACGCGTTCGACGGCCTCTGGGCGCTCATACATGTCATGGACACGAGGTTTCTACCACACATCACTAACATATATAAACAAATAAAATCAACTTATTTCACGTTGCTATCCCTCACACCCTATCTTTATTATATTTACTTTTGTGTTTTTCCTGCCTCTAATTTTGTTGTCTGGAAGAAATCGCTATTAGCTATAAGGCCGCCATTTATGGCACTAGTAATAAGTCTTCTGTTTTGTACTTTTTAATTTTACTGTTTTAGTTTTTGGTTCATATTTCACAAACCACTTGACCGATTTCGATAAAATTTATATGGGACCATTCGGGGAGCATACCCATCCGAATATAAAAATATTTTTTTTAATCGGTGCAGGGGTTCTCGAGTAATCAGGTAACATACATAAAAACATAGGGGTCGAATTGATAACCTACTCCTTTTTGGAAGTCGGTTAAAAGATTGGCAGTTAAGTTAAGTTAAGTAGTGGTAGGACTCTTGGCAGAGTCCGCCTGGGGAAGTACCACACCTTTGCCAGTTATTCTACCGTCTACCGTACCGCAGTAATGTGCAAACATTACTGTGTTCCGGTTTGAAGGGCAATGTTTCCAGAGAAATTACAGGGCTTAGAGATATAAGATCTTAGATCTCTGGGTGACGAGCGCAGTGCAGTGCTAGGTAATGATTTGGACTCTTCATGTTCCAATAGCTACTTGTCACTGTGCTGTTATGTGTCAGGCATGTTGCTTACCATCAGGCACATGACCTGATCGTCTCGTCACCCTATATTTAAAAAAAAAAAAAAGTTATAATAACTGCCGATAGAAATGAAAACTTATAACTCAGAATATGGTAGCTTACTTTGGAATCTACGCGGGTAAAACCACTACGCTGAGAAAGCAAGAATGTTATTTCTAAATTTTTATAGGTTTACTCTTGACTGCCATCTCGCCTGATGTTAAGCGACGATGTGGACTACGACGAAGCGTGTTTACCTAGAAGAAACCGATCCCCCTCGATTTTAAGACACCAAAATTGTAACCATCGGGGAAAACCCAGTAAACGCATTTCACAGACGTATTTTCTTGATAAATCTGTAATGGATTGTAATGAACGTAATGGTCTCCCCAGCGCGGCGCACCACCTCGCGGTGAAGCGGCTCTCCTTCAAGCCGCAGAAGCAGGACGCCAAGAACAAGCAGGCCCTGCTAGCCAGCTGCGGCATGGACCACCTCGTACGGCTGCACTGCATCTCCTTGCTCTAAATGGCCATTCAACTATTACATAACGCAATTTTTGAAGATGTTATACCTCTCATAATAACGCCTGTAGCGTTTTTTGCACCCCTCTCCTCATAAGCAGCTAAATGTTTCCACTGCCGGCACTCGGGGCCTTCTCTCGCAAGGAGACAGTCAAGGACATAGTACACCACGCTGGCCCAGTGAATGACACATGACTTGGAAAGGTACCTCTCCTCACTCCATGCGCGGTCCGAGGGGGGGTCACAGGGACATGACCCCCCAAAATCGTATAAGTTAAACAAAAAATCTAAGAAAATTAAAAATATCTATTTTAAAAAGACTATTTTTTAACGCGGGAAAACGACTAGAACGGGAACTACGCGGGTAAAATCTTAGGGGGGCTACTAGTAAAGTATTTTTTTCTCGATTTATTGTATTTCTACTTGTGACCCCCCCTAAAACCTGAGGCTGCGTACTGGTGACCCCTCCAAAATTCGAGGCTGGGACCGCGCCTGCCTCACTCTCCCGAAACGGTACGTATCATCCAAGTGATCATTTCTACCTAAAGGTTACCAACTAGGAAGATTTTCAGTCCCATGTTTTTTGAACAAAAACAAACATCTCCATGACACCGTAATGTTTTACAAAACACCCCGTCCCCAAATTGCGTTGCGTAATATTTGAACGCCCCTAAGACGTGACTGTCTCGTATCATACAATTCTGCCTATCACGTTTGGTGATAGACAGAATTGTATTGAGACAGAATACCAGTGCAATCTCCATACCATAAGATATTTTGTGGACTTATGTAATATTAATGTTGTATAGTAAGTAAACTTTATTTTATGTTAATTTGTTTTTTTTTTTATTTATACTTTCCGAATACTTTTCTTAAACTAAGCTATAATTTTTATATTCGTTTAGTTTCTTTACAAAAATGATTTGTTAGTATTAGGGCGGCCTTGCCCATTTTTTTTATAAAAATGACGAGACTAGCAGGTCTTGTACCTGTAACAGCATACTGATACGCAGCTATTGGAACATGAAGAGTCCAAATCATTACCTAGCACTGCACTGCGCTCGTCATCCAGAGATCTAAGATGTTATATCTCTAAGAGTTGTGATTTCCCGGGAAACATTGCCCTTCAAACCGGAACACAGTAATGTTCGCTTGGCGGTAGAATAACTAGGAAAAGTGTGGTACTTCCCCAGGCGGACGCTGTCAAGAGTCATACCACTACCAAACATACTAACATAATTATGTTACTTAGATTAGCGTTTATTCGTTCTGTGTCCCGTTTCACAGCGTTCGAATTGTTCCGACGCGGATTCGACACAGTCCTTTGCATGCCTGTTCAATTCTAACAGTGACAAATAACTTACTTCAAACAGTTATTCAAACAAAAAGCTGTTGAGTCTCTCAGCCAAAAAACGAAATCCATAGAAAATTCCGATGTTTATGACGCTATAGATCTTAAGATGTGTTTTATATTACGGCGTAGAGTTAAATTCTTGTCGTCATTTCATTCGTCGACGGCGTTGTGAGTGTTAGTCTTCAAATATATAACACACATTTAAATAGTACAATCTTCACTCTCACCCAGTCACCACAACTCACCAATTATATCGATATCGCTGTTATTCAAAGGTTTATACTTGTTTATATCTTAGTTTATCTTAGTTCATATATTTACCGATTTTATTGTTTAGTTTTATTATCTTCGATAATGTAACTCTTAGTTAAAATAGGCAATTTTCGCGCCTGAAACACAGGTTCTACCTAGTTCAGGCTGATAAAATTAATATACCTGTGTATAGCTGTAAGAAAATATTGTATAGTTAAGATCTATGTTATTGAAATAAATTTTTATTTTTATATTTTTTTTATCTATATTAACAAAACTAAAATACAATGAGAACTACACTACACCACAAACCTAACTACTTACACTAAGCACACCTGAATTATCCATAGACCACTGTAGGTCTACAGATAATCAAGATGTTCAAGCCCACTACCAATCGGAAGCGTACCCAGCATGCTGGCGGCATTACCACGCTGAATGGCAATGCTTATGCGTTGGGCCAAATAAACGCCAGCATTTTGGTCACGCGTCGCGTCGACTAAGCGCTCGGATAGGGTTTTGAAGATGAGGTGAGCTTCCGGCCCCCACGGTCCCAATGTCTCAACCCCAAAGGGCTCAAATATGTAACCACTTCCGAGGGTTGCATATTTGCGCCGTTTGAGTTAAAAACTAAAAGTTAAAAAAAAGTTTTATATCTGTAATTAACAAGAACTACCCATCGGACCCGATGATTGATTGACTCAAATATAGCGAGTTATCAATCGCTATCAAACACGACTAAAATAGATTGTTTGATAAACCAACATAATATCATAATATTTGCCGCGGCTACTCTAGCTTAATTAACCTCTAAGTACCGACGTGCGGTCTGTAAGGCCCCGGCCGTACTTGACTCGCTACTTCATCTATTTCCCCGCAAAATTAAAAGCGAGGATCGGTATCCTCGACTTTAATTAGCTGGAAGGACAGTGCACACGTTGACGTTAAAGCAGGAAGTAGTGTCGTCACACGCGCTGTTTGTGAGAAATTTCGATTTTAATTTCCGATGTCAGACCTGGCTTCGGAAACCAGGCCGCACTTCGCTATTTACGTAACTTTTCTGTTTTATTTATAGCTCCAGTAAATCTATTTTTTAAAGATATTATAATCAATGAACATGCCACGGTCATCAGGTAGTAAAAGGAATTGTTCTGCGACAGATTTACAACAGTGAAAGAGATTTCGGACATGTATAAATGAATCACTTTCAAATTTTGAGCAAGTGACTCAAATCTGGTTTACGGATTCCAGTGGATCTGAAGTTGACGAAGTTAGTGAAAATTTTTGTACGGAGGACAGTAAACATATTACGGACACTAATACTGATATTTCTGATAGCGAAAAAACTCAGCCTGAACACAAGGACGAGACATCATCATCAGCATGAATTAACGTGTAGTTAGATTGTGGACAGTTTTTTTTCTGAAGGTTTATGTTCCTATTTTTTTCTGAGTAGTATGTTAAGTCTTATGCAAGGAAAAATGATTTTTGTTTTGAAAAGAGTATTTTTTATGTTATAATTTTTTTAGGAGTTACTTTTTATCCAAAACTAGCGAAATATGTACACGTGTATAATAAAGTACATGTAGTCATAAACAATTTTTTTTTAAAGATTTTTTTTGTATAGTTAGTTTTGCTTAAAACCTTTAATATTTCATCATAACGCAGAGTCAGATATTGAAATTATAACTTTCTGTAATAAAATTAACATTATAATATACGCGGCCTCTCAGGCCTCACGTCGGCACTAACGTTACAAAAAATGCACGTCGGTACTTAAAGGTTAAAAAACAGTCATGGACTTCAATCAGATATCGTATCTTAGTTTATTTATCCTATGTATGTAGGCATCGTTAGTAATCTATTATGAGAACACTCACCTTCTGCACTAACCCAAAGTATGATAAGCTGTAGAAGTTATCTAAATTTATATACCATAGACCTTATAAAGAAAAATGGGTATATATACCACAAAAACTAGATATATGTATATGAGAGTATTTATTTGACAACAACATAGGTACATTATATTCTTAATTACAACAATGAAATTTGTATACTTTTAGGAAAATATCATGCAACTTTTTCCTTGTACACCTTAGAATATGATAAGTATATAATAGATATAAATTTTAATATTCATCTTAATTATATATAACAATGTGTGTTTACATAGACGTTCTTTGAACTCTTTACATTATAAACATTCAAATTTCTAGACTATTTACAGTAACATTTTATGTAGAACTTACTTAGAATACTTAAATCTAAATAAGATTACAATATAGTCGTAACTGTTGGCCAAATGTTTACATATTGTGTTCTCCATTCATCCTTACCCGACATAACTCATGGCGCCAAATTACCAATCACAATCCTTGATTTTGTCGGTAAGTTTATCTGAACCCAACTGCCATAGACTTAACAAAAATTCATAATTTTGCCTAGTTGATGTAAGTACGTACGACGTAAATTTTAGCTATGGTTAGTCACGGCGCCAATCTGCCTTTGTTATCTACTCGATATGCCGGAAGGCATAGTACGAATACTGGCGTTACACGCTACCAAATATATGGAAAATAAAGAAAAAGCTCCTAGCGGTTTGGAAATGGAATCTGTATTTACCTTATTAGCAATTACGTGATTTTACACTGAGACCCTAGTTTTGATACTTTAACTACAGCAGTTGTACCGCTTAATTGAAAAAGGTCTCCTATCGAAATGACCCGGCTAGACTGTCCTTCCATAGTACATTGTTTCCATTCATACAGGAAGCACGAGATACCGGTCTATCTTGATAACTTATCATTCAAATGATTATTATTGTAGAGTATTATGAACAGTATCCTTGTGTTTACTTAATTATAATATAAGGACAGTTACGTAATCATTTTATTATATGTAGGTACATTACGAGTGTTTACGACTTGGAATAAAAAAAATAACCTATTAAAAGTACATACCAGAAGTATACCGAAAAACTGTACATTTCATCCATCGATATAATTAAAGAAACGAAGATGAGGTATGCTATAATCTAAAGACAACATAACGTGGCGAAAATTTGTTTGAAAAATTTGAATATTGAATTGTCAGCGAACGTACACAACTCCTTGTTGTGACTGAGACTAAATCAGGAGACGTCACCTGATTTTGCATCGCCATAGTAGAAGCGCGTTTGCCGCTTCTGCCGTTTTTAAGAGTTCGATGATTTCATCATAATGCAGCAGAAAAATTTAAGTTCACTTAAAATTTGTATTTGCAATGACAGCACCGAGAATGAAATGAGTAATAAAAGGGCGAAACAATATAACAATTTAAAAATGATTAACTTTATTTACGTTTGCTTATCGACAATAACGGCACCTGTGGCGCTGCGGAACAATTTTTTACTGGTGTGTTCATCTGATATTCAGAAAACTCTCATTGTTCTCTGTAGAGCTTTAAGGCTTATTTCAAATTTAGTAGCTGAATTCAGAAGCAAGGTTAGTCTACTGAATTCTAAACTAAGTGTAAAAGCAAGCAATCTTAGCTTCTGAATTTAGTATGCTCAATTACTGAATTCAGTAATGACTAAATTCAGTCGACTAAATTTGTGTAAGTGTAATAAGACTTTAAGTGGGAGCAATAGTAAACCCATAACCATTTTGTAGACCTCCATATTGACAGAGATACAGACTAAACACTCTTAGGCTAATTGTCCACGTAGCCGCACGCTTTCATCAATTGACGGTTACAAGACGAATGCATGAAGAATGCTTGCATCTTGCGTAGAAACAATGAAATCTGTGTCCACGGAGCGGCAGCCGCTCGTCATACGTTCGTTGACGAGCGGCTGACGCGACGTTGCCGCTTCGATTTCATTGTTTCTACGCAAGATGCCAGCATCGTCATGCATTCGTCTTCTGGCGCACCCGTCAATTGATGGAAGCGTGCGTATAACGTGCGGTTACGTGGACAGTTGGCCTTATTGTAACATGTACCTCTACCACGCTATTGAGCAAACAGCGTTGTCCGTTGTACTTGAGGGAAACGTTTTTAAATTGATCATCGGTATAAATGTTCTCAGAGACTAATAAAAACAATGTATTGTGAAAAATCTGTACGTACTCAAATAACGAAATCGAAAGTCTACTCAAACAAGATACTGTATCCACATATAAACATGAATAATTCAATACATTTTGTGTCGTATTATTGTTGTTTCAGTTCCCTAGATACTAGATGTAACTGTAATATGAATTTATCATCTGATATATAGATATCAGATGATAAATTCATATTCATATTCATAAACGCTGACCTATGTCAGCGTAAGATGCAATCACCGTCAATTTGCAATATAACAAATGAGATTATAATCTCCCGGTAGGTTCGGCTAGACGAGTTTATAATATAACGTAGTTAGATTATAGTCGGACGGTTTTTACACTTTCACGGTGACATCTATAGTAGATTCGCCTACTTCTATCTTATATTTTATCAGTAACTTAATGTTTTTTTATAATTTGAATAAGTGTAGGGAATTGGAGACCTTTACCTAGATAGAAGTCGGATAATTGAGGTTACATAAAAATCTCCATAAAAGGGTTTCAATCAAAAAGTTTCTCCAATGTTTGCAAAAGGATATGTCTCATCTTCTGATCGCTAGTGGACGGAGCGAGCACATGAGAGCATATTTGTGCAGAGAATATGCTCAACTCATCTCACTCTACCCGCGATGAGTTGGCATGGTTCAAGGAATCCGGGCTACGTGAGATGCGGCAACGACTTTATATACCTTCATTTCGGTTACATCGGACAAACGTAGGGAGGACATAAGTCCTGCTTAAATTGATATAGGTATGTATTGCAAATGCTTTTACACTATGGCATGACGAAAGGCAGTATATAGCGTACTTTAACATCTTACCAAATTTTGTAAATTCAAATACACAATAATACATTTATTGTGTATTAATTAATTATTAATTAAATTTATTATTTTAAAATAGCATTTACAACCGATTGTGCAAAACGCAGCTGACGGCATTGACACAAAAATACTAGAATAAAAAAGTTTTCACAAAGTTCAATTTATATGGCGTACGAAGAAAGAAGACCGTATGCATCTCTTTCTAAAGTGGACCACGTTCTACTTGCATGAACAATTTTTACTTTGACCAAGAATAAAATTGCAAACTACATGTTCCATACAAAAATGATCTTTGGACTAACTCCTAACAAAAGTTCGAGAAACGCGAACCTTTTAGCTTAGAACTGGTGTTCGAATTTGTAATCACCACTGGCTTTAGCGGTGAAGAAAAACACCGTGAGGTAACCGGCACGTTTCAAGAAAGACAAATTTCGAAGACACATGACATTCACCAAATCACATTTGGCCAGTTTAGTCCCAAGTACCAGCAATGGGAACATGAAGTGGCTTGCTTATGATACTGGATTTCTGCATGGACCCGTAGGGTAGGTATAGTGAGATCAGTTTCGTTATGAGGGCAATAACCACCAAGTTTTAAAAACTAAAGTAAATATGTATCGTATAGTTAAATTTATTCACAAAAACAAGTATCCAAAACAGGTCCCTTTCAGAATAAAGAACTTCACCCTCAGTTTAACAATAAATTTACCCAACGGGAAAATCGTAATGAATGACATTAAAATTAAATTACATAATATAAAAGTATGAAAATCACTTCAACAAATCATCACAGTAACTAAACGAGCCGTGGTGACGTAGTGGCCAGAACGTACAATGAATAATCATGAAGTCGTAGGTTTGAATCCGCTTGCACTTCTAAGTATTACTCTTCCATGTACAGATTCGCAAGTTTGTTATCAACTGACTTTAAGGACGGCGGAAAACATCGTAGGAAACCGGCGTATTGTAAGAATCCTTCAAGGACATTTGTCATCCACCAACCCTTGACTGTCTGCGAGAGAAGACTCCAAGTCTCAGGAGAGGGCCATGTAATGGGCCGAATTTCATACTAATATTTATAAACGCGAAGGTTAGTAAGATCTGTCTGGATGAATGTATGTGTTTGTTGCTCTTCACGCAAAAACTATTTTTTTTTTAAATAAAGGGTGACGAGACGAGCTGGATATGTGCCTGATGGTAAGCAACATGCCTGCCACATAACAGCACAGTGACACGCAGCTACTGGAACATGAAGAGTCCAAATCATTACCTAGCACTGCACTGCGCTCGTCACCCAGAGATCTAAGATGTTATATCTCTAAGCCCAATATTTCTCTGGAAACATTGCCCTTCAAACCGGAACACAGTAATGTTTGCACATTACAGCTTGGCGGTAGAATAACTGGCAAAGGTGTGGTACTTCCCCAGGCGGACTCTGCTAAGAGTCCTACCACTACAAAAATAATACCACTGCAGGGATTTGGATGAAATTTGATAAATAGATAGATAATTGTCTGGAATAACACTAGGCTATTTTTTTTATCCTGCGAAAATAACGAGATCGAAACCGCGGGCGCTGCTAGTGTTAACTAAAGTTTGGAAAAGGTATTTAATTAATGTTGTTTTAGGAGATTAATTTAACTTATCTAAGAGAAAATGAGAAGCCGTTCGAACACTTATATAGCTAACGTAAACGTTCGAAGTTTTAGACATCTTGCTAATATTACAAATATCACAGAGTGTGAAGATGATTGAGTTTTTTTTTTCAATTTGGATAATTTACATTAACATTGTATTTACACCAGAACAACACATTAGCTACTCGTTTGTTCTCGAAATATTTATTCCGGCCTCGGTCCAGACCGTGAGGCGCATCTAGGAATTGTGTTGTTGCAAAATATTTATTGACGTCACATGCCTACGTCAAGTATAAACGCATAACACATGAACAACATTACATAACGAAATGAGAAATTGTGTTTGTTCGTGTATCTTAATTCACTATTTTAATTATGATAAACAACAAATATTATCAGAAAATAACAGTTGTTACGTCTCGCGTCTGGCCGCAGAGATAAAACTCTTTACCTAATGTACTCGTATTTACAGCATAAACATCCCACTAAATATTCCCACTTTTGGGACTCGGAGCCTTCTCTCGCAAGGGGATGGTCAAGGACACAATCCAACACGCAGAACCAGAGCGGGTTGGTGAATGACACTATGACTTCGAAAGATTTTAGGTACCTACGGTTTCCTCTCGATTTTCCTTCGCTGTTTTGAGTTAGCGGCTTTAAGCACAAGACTTCGAAAAGGCAGGTGGGATTTGAACCCGGGGCTCCGAATTGGCAGTCGCCGTTTTCCCGACTAGGCCAGCCGTAACTTACATAAGTATAAGTAAGCATGCAAATATTTAAGGAAAGAGAAGCAGTTGCAGAGAAGCTTTCACAGAAAGCACAGATAGAACGAACTGTGGTTTTAGACAGTCTTAACAATACCTTTATTTTGTCAAAGTATGATACTAGGCATAATTTGATTCAATTTTACTATTATTATCATTCATTAAGGAATATTTGCCGTGGTTTACCACAGCATAACGAATGAGTTCCTAGTATTACGATATGGAGTTTATGGTTATGGGGAAATGTATAAATATTAATTGTTTTTGTATCACAATGTAAATACCCAAATAATGTGATGCTGTCAGAATGCATTTAAATATACTTTTAGAAACACCATTTGAGCAAGTACTTGTAATGTTGCTAAAGACTAAGTTGCAGTGGCTCAGTGCCCCACGAGCCGACACAACATGAAGTTCCGACCTCGTTGGCTTGTCCAACTATGTTCTCCAAGTGCAGTTTAACAAATTTCTGATTACTGGCTTCAGTGAAGGGTAAGTTCACGAGGAAACAGAAATGTTCCGCGATAGACTTTCAAGGACACCCGACATCCGCTCTTGTCGCTGGTGGTGGTAACTCTCCTTGCGAGAAAATACCCGAGCTTTATCTGTGGGCAAGTAAAACGCGCTTATGTGCGTTTTTGCATTTTTTCTACAATTACTTTAGTTAGGATACAATTTCATTGAGCTAACGCTCTCAATCAAAACACTCTTTGAAAAATAGTGCACGCGTGTGTACTTATTTAGCCACATGAGACATGAGATATTATGTTTATTTAATTTTGAGCATTAACTAACGCTACGCCTAATTACGCTCTTTCTGTGATAGTCCGAAGTTGACTAAGCATTATAGGCCACTTGAGGTAAACACACATAGATCTCATAGTAACGGTCAACTACTTAAATGTGTTGAATTTGGATGTCAGTGTGTGCGCGTCGTAAAGAATCACCCCTGAAGAGACAATTGTCAACCAATCATCATGTGGTTTTTTGCGTGTTAGTGTGCGCACGCTTCATTTAAAAAATCCCTCTGATTTGTTTTAATGTACCTACAACTTCAGAACTTTCACACAGTAGTAGAGTCCAAAGAACAGTTTTGTGCAGAACATTTGATTTTAAAACAATTTCTCCTCTAGTAAAATTTTGTTCATTTTGTATAACAACGCTACGTCCTACAAGCGACCTGTGGATCTCTCCGTTTTTAAGTGATAAAGTTTTTTCGAGTGAATGTTTATAATGTAACTCATAAACAAGAATGATATTATGAATTTACCCAACCAAGAGTTGTACACATTACGTTTCGTAGAAGAATAAATTCTTGGGTCATGAAAGGTTGCTATAATTACCACGATAACAAATATCCAAATATTTTTTTGTATTTTTCGTAGATTTGTGGAATCGGAATATATTCATAAGATTTTATCTTTGGTTACAAGAACTAGTGGAAGACTGCTTCGATGTCTCATATCACATTAAAATACCAACACTACAAACGGCTGAACATATCACCACCCCAATTTTCGAAGTTGTTTAAAATAAGAACGTTATGTACGTATGTATACTTGTATTCCGTATTTATTGTATTCTATATTCAATAATTGAACAACAGTATAAATCTAGCTTAATCCATGATTCTGTGATCATGAATATTCTAAAGAAAATTAATTAACCTAGGAAATTTTGTATATTTGTTAATAAAGCACCTACAAAATTACAATACATAGACCAAAACTAACAAAATCATATAATCCATAACATTGCAATTTTTTGTTCATTAGAAATGACATTTTTTGTTCTAATATTTATTTAAGCTTTTAACTCATATTCAACAATTAGAAAATGCAGATAGATACAGAAACAAAGTTTTTTTTAATATAGTGATAGGACGAGCGAAACATACGCCTGATGGTAAGCAACATGCTTGCCCATAACAACAAAGTGCCACACAGCTATTTCAAACTCAAAATGAAGTCCAAATCACAGCACTGCTCTCGTCACCTAAAGATATAAGATGATTTATCTCTTTACCCTGAAATTTCTAAACATTTCCTTTAAACTGGAACAAAGCAATGTATACACATAAAAGCTTCTTTTAACTGACAAAGTTCTGGTGCTTTCTGAGATGGACTCTGCACGTTTACAAAATTAGTCCTACCACTACAAACAATAAGCAAAGGTTAAAAATAACACTTAACAACACACAAAAGCGGGAGTCATTAACAGACAACCGCATGTTACTGATTACCGTCGCGAAATCTACAAAATATATAACCAAGTACACGTTAAGAGAAAAGCAGCTGCTCGACTTAATGGTATTAGGAGCTCTAATTTAGGTAGTTTTTTTTGTTTGGAGATATCGACTTCTCGAAAAGTTGAATCACAACAGAGCAAATATCACTTACAATTGTACGTTATTGAAAGAGGAAAAGTTTACGTTAAACATAGGATTGAGACAAACTAGTTGGATGTCTAATGATAACACATACCTGCTCATAACCGGCACCACACCAATGTTGAACAAAAAGTTCAAAATTCCGGACCATTACTGCATTGGGATTTTAATCCAGAGGTCTCAGACCAATTGTTATTGTTCAGGTGATGTATCTATATTTCTAGTTTGTAACCGGGTTACGAACAAGGAGAAAATTTTCTTCGTTTGTAATTGGTTACAAAACATGGTTACAAAGGCGGCCGAAAGGTTTTTATGTATGTCATTTGTATAGTGATATCACTGAAAACATTTCTCTTCAAATAGGCACATAGTAATGAATCCATTTCATTGCTTGATATTTTTCCTGGAGAACTCAGCTAAGGAATCACTACAAATATCAATAAACATTCATACTAACTTTTCAATAAGAGCTCCGTTCTAGTGACTAACTTCCTACAGTCCTTCCTCGTCTTTGCTTTTGTTTCGTTTGTTCTTCCTATGTAGTTTGAAAAATTTAATTATTTTAGCACTTTTCTTCTGTCTGACTACTTCGCTAGTATCACTAGCGATGGATCCCTCTGGCGAAGAACCCTCTAAGGCGGCAAACGGCGACGGAGGGGCGCTTATTTGGCTCAGTCGATCTTCGTCAACATTCGGAAACGAAAGGTTAGAGGCTGACACCTCCACTATGTTGAGAGCTGAGTGTGATTGTGACATTTGGATTTGGCGAGGCTGAACAGGACTATGGCCCGCTGTGATCCTGAAAATGTTTCAAACAAAATTATTTATTGATTTCAACTGTCACTCATATAACTTACAACTAAAAGGGAAAATCAATGGAATTCCTACAAACAGAATAGGATAAGTCTGCGGACATCCTGTTGGGTTCTGTAGGCCTTTATGTTTTAGGCTACCATGGTTTACCATTCACACTATTATCAACAACTTACAACTAGCTGATAATCTCAACAACACTTTTATTTGTGATCCATACCTATATGAATACTTAACTTAAAATATAACCAATAAACATCACATGTATTTTCTTTATAATATAGATATTACTTTGTGTGACTTAAACATAAAAGTGAGATATACCTATTATATTATGCGGTCTCTAGACTTTTTTCTAGGCTCTAAAGCTTTTCTGTAGAACTCGATCATTTCCTTAGTAAGGACCGTGTTCGTAAGAAAGGGTTTTCGTTAGACTTTTCTTTCACTGACTTATCTTGCAAATCTGACTACCGTGAAAAAAGTATCTTCATATTTCGGGTATTACGAGGGTCAAACTGAAAGTTCTTAGAAAATCAAAAACTGATTACATTAGCCAGTTATTAGTTTGATTATATCTTTTCAAAATATTGTCCATTCACGTCAATACACCGCTGCATGCGATGGAACCACTGGGAAAAGCACTTTGCCCACTCGTCCTTAGGGGTCTCTTCAATGGTATCGCGATACGCAGCCACCGCTTCTTCAGCATTCATAAACCGCTTTCCTTTAAGTTTTTCTTTAAATTTTGAAAATAAATAAAAATCACAAGGCGCGAGGTCGGGGCTATACGGCGGGTGACCCAGTAATTCAACGTTTGATGTCGCCAAATAGTCGATCGTTCGCTTGGCGGTGTGCGATGAGGCGTTGTCGTGGTGAAGGAGGATCCTACTGCGAGGTCGTTTCTCTCGAACTTTTTCCAAGACAAGTGGCAAACAATTGGTAGTGTACCATTCTGCAGAAACTGTTTTTGATCCTCTAACACAATTGTTGCGAAATGACCTATCCTTCCAAAGAACGAGGCCACCATTTTTTCCCCGCACTTCGATCTCTCTTCACTTTAGTTGGCAACTCCTCGAAAGGAAACACCCACTGAGCAGATTGTCTTTTGGTTTCAGGATCATAACAGTAAATCCAGCTTTCGTCACCTGTTAGTATGTCGAACACAGCATTTGAGTTACCTCCGTTAAATCTTTCAATCATTTTACGGCACCAATCCACACGATGGAGTTTTGAGCCTCAGTCAAATTATGAGGTATCCACCGGGCGCAAAGCTTCCTGACCGCTATATGTTCGTGTAGGATTTTGTGCACTTGACTCATACCGATGCCTAAGCTTGTCCGAATATGCTGATAGGTCACTCTTTTGTCAGTCTCTATCATACGCCGCACAACACAGATGTTATCTTCAGTCGTCGCCGTAGAAGGCCGTCCCTCACGTAAATCATCAATGAGATTAGTGCGACCACTTTTAAACTCATTAAACCAGTTGTAAACAGTCGCACGAGATGGGGCTTCATCGTGAAAGGCCAATCGTAGTCTATCATAACTTTCTTGTTGACTTAAATGACATCGAAAGTCATAAAAAATCATTGCACGAAAATTTTCTCGTGTTAAATTCATGTTGACGTGACACAGACAATTTTCAATTTGCCGCCAAATCGTAAAACAAATGACAAATGAATGAAGTATATACTCAGTAATATTGGCAAAGAGTTCTATTTTCAAATTATAGAATTATTTTTTTATTATATTGTTTATAAGTGGCCAGTTCTAAGAACTTTCAGTTTGACCCTCGTATATAGCCTAATCGTGGCCGCACACGGACCAACGATCATAACCACAAAACACCGCCACTGACCTATTTCCGGTAGTTTTCAACTTTCAACCATTTTAAATTAACTCTCCGCATTCGGTTAACGGCAGAGCTTGCCACTTGCTACAAAACTTCGCTGCTGGCTTCTTGTGGCCGGAACCGTCTCCTAAGGCGATGGACACACTGCCACGCACAACACAGCGTAGTGCCAGTAGTGCGCGTGAATACGTATTCCATCGTTGTATGTAATTACGTTGGTATAGAAAACACGCACAGCCCAACACAGCGACAATGCATCCACGCGTTCATGCAGATCACGCACATGCGGAGAAACACGCACCCCCGCGCGTGGATGCGGGCGAAACACAAGGTATGGCACACTGATTCCGCCGTGTGTGGT
Organism: Ectropis grisescens; assembly: GCA_017562165.1. Lineage (NCBI taxonomy): Eukaryota > Metazoa > Arthropoda > Insecta > Lepidoptera > Geometridae > Ectropis > Ectropis grisescens. Next base: position 3,214,001 of record CM029776.1, on the reverse strand, counting down.
TTTGGAAGGGCTTGGTGTATGAATGAAATGAGTCAGAGCCGCCGTGAATCCACAAAATGCAACAACGAGCGTGATTGCGCGAAAAAGCCGCACGATGATACAGATCTGCACTCCTGCAAGTACGCGCGTAGATGCATCGACATGCAACATGCAGCGCGGTGCGTGTCAGTGTGTGGATCGCCTAAACACTGACTGACACAAAACGGCGACACGAGCCACTCGCGCGATACTCCATCCCCTCCCTTTCTTTCAGTTAACCCGTTCAAGTCGATGGCAATGCATGCACGTAACTTTTTGATGATGAGTATGAGTTTAATATTATTTATATCAGATTCAATGAGGTGTGTACATTTGTGAACATTGGAACTGTGAATGTGAATTGTATCTATTAATTAAAGTTACGTCTTTTACGACTACTTTATCAGACGCAATTAAATCTTCGTCAGAGTGCATTGTGCTTTTGCATGCATGGGCTAAAATGTGTAGCAGCCACCGACCGCAAGTGTCGACCACCGGCCACAAGTGGCTGTCGCGCGCTTCAGTTACTTTTGTTGTTGCTTCTAGCTTCTCGTGGCGGCGTTTATGGCAGTTGCGTGTGGCCCGTGTACGGCGTCCCTAAGATATTCACAAATAATGTCACAATAACTAACCTCAAAATAATTATTGGTACCTATCGGTAAATGAATTTTCAACACTGAAACAGTAGATCCAGATTACCCCCAACGACCTCATAGCTTTGCCTATTTATAGTACAATAGAGATTACGTTATGTATGATGATGATATGGTGGCGAGAGTACCCGATATATCGTTGCAGTTGTGTGCACTATGTTCAAGGCTAAATTGACGAATGTTAGGCTGCGTCACTACATAACTACCGTAATAATTAATGATAATAGCGTAGTAAGTGCAACCCACTAAATGTTCCCTCTCCCACAGCTGGGATTCGGGGTCTTATCTTTCAGAGAGTCAAGGCCACCATAATCCACCACACTATCGCAGTGTGGGTTGGTGGATGACACAGGACCTTGAAAGATTCTAGGTACATGACGGTTTCCGTACGATGTTTTCCTTCGCCGTTTTAAGTTACGGCAGGTTTATTCGAGAGAACGGCGACTGTCGATCCGGAGCCCCAAATTAAAATCCCATGCGCACCACTGTCTTTTCGAAGTCATGTGTGTAATGCCACTAAGGATAAGTTGTAGGTTGGAAATCTAGAAGAAAATAAATGTGTGCTGGTTCCGCACTCACCTGGCAAGCTTGGTGTTGTTGAGAGTTATGGTGAGTTTATTCCAGAAGCTGTACATTTCACTCTCATACCGCAGATTGTGGTACACTGCCAGATGCGCGGGCAGGTGGCAATCCCGGTACATTATGGGGATGATCTTGTTCTTCCTCGATTCTAAATAGTAAGTAGATGATAAGATCAAAATAAGAAAACTGTTGAAAATCTACTGATTGGGAAAATGAGAGGATGAATGCTAATTTGGCTCCATGCAAATGCTTCATTTTGTGTGACCTTGTGATTTGTATGTACCCAGACAAAGGGAGCACATTGCTGTTAAAATTGGAGCAAAAAATAGTATCTGGTTATACGAGTAAATAATACAAGATACAAAACCTTGGTTCAAAAACAACCATATTGCAATAAACTTTTGTGTTGTCTTATTTTTGTCTTCGTACAAAGCATATAAAGAAGAATATTATTTTAATAGTAGATTATAGCACAATTGTGTAAAGTTGGCTGATTACCGCTGAGGTGAGGGTCTTAAGAGGATAACCGAAGACTGTTATCATCAATACACACGTGTATCATACGACGTCTTTCAACACACTTGTGAATATGATAATAATCAAAAAAGCAGTTCAACAATGAAAATGAGTTGTTAAAAATTTTTCGTTTTTTGGCGGGAAAAAATTATCAGGTATCATGCGTGCGCAACCAAAAATGGCGACCAGACACAGACTAAAAAATTTTGGTTTCTTTTTTGTCTCTTTCCATTGTTTCAACATGGTTGAGAAACAACCATTCAAACATTTAAACTTTTGTCTTTATAATATTAGTAAAATATACTATATATAATCTATGACACAGAAACATCACCACATGTCAGTTTCAGTAGATCCTATGAAAATTGTAATGTTACAAGTTATCATAGGTATATTATAAATAAAAAGTACCCTATGTATTCTTCCATATTATAATATGGAAGAAAGAAGAATTATACTGTGTTCCAAATTTCAACACGGTCTGTTCAGCGACATGTTGAGCAACAAACATCCAAATATCGAATCATTGACATTTATAATATTATAATAGGACTGTTTAAAATTATTTTTAAATATAGGAACTTTATAGTTCCATTATGTTTAAAAAAAAATCAGTACCAATAATCATCTTACCAATGCTAATAGCTTGTGCATAGTCTCTGAAGAAAGTTTCAGCAGGACTATGGAGGAAGTCAGGGGAGTAGACCAGGATAATCCTCTGGCAACGCTCCGAGATCAGCTTGGCAAGACTGGGATATTTGGTATGCCCCGGCAACAACTTCTCTTTTGTGCAAATCTAGCAAAAGATAATTAAATAAATACAAAACCTTTTAAAGAAATTAAGTACTCTAACATATTTCTATACTAGGCATAAATCAATGAAGTATTGTAGTAAGTATAGTAGTGTATTGGCATAAATAGTAACTTCCATCAATATAATGACAAAAATCCATCCATCCATGTTAACATATTATTACAAGCACATGGTTTCATAAATACATACAATTACAAACTCCATTTAGAAATGACCATTTTCATAGTTTCCATAGTACTCTTTTTAGAGTTCACCTGGGCCGCAAGCCAGTTATTGTTGCCAGTTATTTAATTGCCAAGCAGTTATGTGCATACATATTCTGGGTTCCGGTTTGAAGGGTAATGTCTCCAGAGAAATTACAAGGCTTAAGAGATAAAACATGTTGTTTTTCTGGATGATGAGCTCAGTGCAGTGCTAGGTAGTGATTTAGACTCTTTTATGTTCTAATAGCTGCATGCTACGGTGTTGTTATGGATATTCATGTTGCTTACCATCAGGCACATATCCTGCTCATCTCACCACTCCATATTAAATAAAGTATCCAAAAAAGTATGGGAACAGACAATTTGTTGTAAAACTATATTTATTGTGTGGTATTATAGGCAATATTTACGTTTGAATATTAAGAGCATAAACATTACTGACATAGATTGATTAATAGATAGACAAGCTATCTCAACATTAGTTTAAAGAATATAAATGATAATTACCTTAAAGCCTCTTGGATCTAGATAATCAATCATACTTTCGACAAAATATTTATCTTGATCAGAATACAACACATAAGCATCATAGAGATGCTTGTAACCTTGGCTGTCATCATATGTGAGCACTTCGTCCTCTTCTTCTTCTTCTGTTATTAGACGTGGTAGATTATCCCGAAGGCCAACTGTAACAAATATAACCACAATTTTATTTTAAATGGAATACAAACACACACACCTACCTACGTCTTTTAATCTATTATTCCACATCGCCATACAAAATCATGCAACAAGCAGAAATGATTGAGGGTTGCAACCCCCCAACTTGCACTCAATTGGACAGTTTACAAATGCCAGCTTGGTGCTGAATCTTATTGTTTTATACCCTTCTATCATCCTACATATTATGTCTCCTGGTGTATCATATGAACAATAAATTTTGTTCATGGGCCTGTTGTTTATTGCTAGATAAAACATTATCTCAAAAATAACAAAGACTTGTATTTTAAAGCTGATTTTTTGCAATATTATTGCTGTAGTTTTCTTTGTTTCTGAGATTTGTCTTAAGTACAAACTATGAATATTATTTAAACATTGTACAAAACTGCTATAAATCCCTGGGTGGTATGCTTGCAATAGTTTAATGGTATTAGAATGAGCAGTCTTAAAAGACTTCAAAGAATTTAGACACATTCAGAACTGTTAAGCCCTAGAAAACGAATATACTCTTACATAATTAAATCAGTAGTTTTTTTTTTTAAATAAAGAGTGACGAGACGATCAGGATATGTGCCTGATGGTAAGCAACATGCCTGACACATAACAGCACAGTGACAAGCAGCTATTGGAACATGAAGAGTCCAAATCATTACCTAGCACTGCACTGCACTTGTCACCCAGAGATCTAAGATCTTATATCTCTAAGCCCTGTAATTTCTCTGGAAACATTGCCCTTCAAACCGGAACACAGTAATGTTTGCACATTACTGCTTGGCGGTAGAATAACTGGCAAAGGTGTGGTACTTCCCCAGGCGGAATCTGCCAAGAGTCCTACCACTACAAAAAAAAATAATAGTGGAAGTAAACACCAGTAAATTAATATGCTCATTTTCAATTTGCAGTCAATTAAGTACTTTTAGATTTTTTCGAGGCTTCCGTTTAAAATATTATTATGGTTCCCAATATTTTGTTTTAATTTATTTGTATTATGCCAAAAACCATACGAACAACATTAATATCAGGAGTACAAATAAGTTTCCGCCGTTTTTTAACACAAATTAAATATCTATTGTTTATGAATCATCTCTAATGATTTTAAACGATGTGAGACTGCTTGCTGAGTGACTTCTAATGTTAGAGCAAGTTCTTTTTGTGTTTGAGATGAATCTTCCTCCAATAATTTCTTCAATTCTGCATCCTTGTAAATTTTTGGCCTTCCACTGCGATCTTTGTCTTCTACGTCGAAATCACCGTGTTTAAACTTTTGAAACCACTCTCGACACATTCTCTCCCTCAAAGCACCCTCACCATATGCTTCTACAAACAATTGATGCGCCTCAGCAGCAGATTTCTTTAAATTAACGAAGTAAACTAATTTTTCCCGCAAATGACGCTTACTTGGCTCAAATTTTGACGTTTTCAACTTTTAAAAATTATATTTTACCAATATAAAATCAATAATATTAATAGGTTATGTTGTTCTTGAATGTCCAAACAATCTTTTAAGCCGGTTATCATCTGCAAAAGCTAACCAAAACTCCGTGCCGCACCGTCTACAATAAAACGGCGGAAACTTATTTGTACTCCTAATAGTTTTAACATACTTATATTTAGAATGATGCAAAGATTTGAAGACACCTTTTGTTTGTCACCTTTATGACATGATGTACACTACAAATGTAAAATTTTTATAATTATGGTTCATCAAGATATCAACTGAAAATTAAATCTAATTATTTTCAATTTCCACTCAACTCAGTTTTAGCTTGTTATCTAAAGTTACCTATTTGATCTCTTCTTGACAATGGTGAATTGAGCAAGTCCTCACGAATGTCATCAAAAACATCAAACCGATCCATCATCTCCAGATAGTCCAGCAGCTCGCCTACTTTGACTGAGTTATGATCATCCCATAACTGCAAAACTTTGGCTGTTTGATCAGCACTGTTACGGATACTTGCTTGCACTTGAGATGTTAATCCTACCAAATCAGCGAGGCCACGCCAATCCCTGGAATGATATAAAACATTTTATTAATATAATGTGTCACAAGTTTATTTCAATATAAAAAGATAATGTACAGGAACTCCAAATTACTAATTCATGAGCGGTATTTATGCGGTATATATATCTACGCCTACGAAAACAAGCTATCAGACCTGATGCATAGTAGATTAACACAAAGTTGTGGTGTTATTTATCGCCTTATTCCACGAGTATCGTTTAAAGCTCAATGTTTACATAATTGTACCTGCAAAGCTGGCCTTCGGCGGGCAGCACTTTTTCTGGATTTAGCAAGTTTGATAAGATGTCCCTAGTCGATTTGGGAACCGACGACAATTGTAGCGAACGAATATGAACATCGTCTTGCTCCATTATAACCATCCCTGTAGTTTATTGTTTTCAGCGTATTTCTCGTTAAATTAGCCAAATCACAATAACGTAGCTTTAGCACAAAAATAAACAAAGAATAATTTTACGAATTTTACACAGATTACGAATAAAAGTACTATTATAAACACTGTATTTTAGGTAATAACGCAAGCAAGAACAGCACAACAGCAGTTCAAAATGCTATGACGAATGTCAGTTGTCAATGTCGATTTATGTCAAAGTCATAAATAAAAAATAAACGCGTTTCAGTGACTTGTTGACTTTAACACCCGTGTTAGCATTTGCCGGACTTCTTTGTAACTTTGTTCTACAAGATATTAATTTATTTAATTGGATAACGGGACACTCACGTATATACGGTCGGTCAATCCGACTCGAGTTTCGGCCGCGTCCGGCGGCCTTTTCAAAACGAGTGCACACGCGCGGTGGCTGCCCGTTTGGCACTGCGGGCTGCCGCACGTCGCGCACGCAAGCTCAACGGCTGTTGCGGGGGTGCAGGTGAGGAGGTGCGAGAGGGTTGCGCAGGTATACACTCGAACTCTTCATCACTGGTAACCTGCGAGTCGGGAACATTGCAGCACACTGAGCTCACTGTGTCTTCACTCATATCGCGAACACCTTACCGAGCACTATGGAGGCACGGCTTCCAAGCGGGCGGCACATGCCATCCTCCATCTCTATTAAAGGTCGGACGCTTACCGATTTCGATGGCCTCCCTGACCTTACGGGGTACAAAGAACTTCTCCCGTGCCAGGACCTCCGCCTTATCGAATCGAATAAAATGTTGGGCGTCTGATCTAAGAGCATGTTCCGCCCCCGCAACAGCCGTTGAGCTTGCGTGCGCGACGTGCGGCAGCCCGCAGTGCCAAACGGGCAGCCACCGCGCGTGTGCACTCGCCTTGAAAAAGGCCGCCGGACGCGGCCGAAACTCGAGTCGGATTGACCGACCGTATATACGAGAGTGTCCCGTTATCCAATTAAATATGTGTAACAACCACGTTAATTTTAATACTAAGATATTAATTTATTAGAGTTATAAACCACTCTCTACTTAGTCACTTAGTCTGTGAGTTATACACGCCAGTCACAGATTACAGCCACTATTCTGCCGGCACTGCAGCAGCACTGCACGTGCCAAAACATAATTTAGAGCTGTGTACAAATCGATATCGATAAAAAAACGTTCATGTATGTCCACTCATTTATGAACTAATGTGGCGTCCTGTATGGATAATGTTGCTAAAGTTGATCTTTCCTGGGTCATTGTTGAGCGCAGGTCACAAAAAAAAAAGAAAAAAAAGTTAGCAATCACAGGAACTACCGATAGAAGTGAAAACTTGAAACTCAGTATTTCATAGTTACTACGCGAACCGAAGGGCGTGGCCATGAGCATGGCCATCGAAAAATGCGTCAGCAATGGGAAATCCTGACGCATATCTAGATGGCCAATGCCCATGGTCCCAAGTTTACCAAGATTTCCAATCATTCCTGAGCGCGACGCTAGAATAGGGATGTTAACCATTTTTCGAAATTGCTTTTATTTTGAAGATTGACGCTTGTTTACCAAAAAATATTTAACATAAAAATATTACTATTTTCGATTAGTTAAGTAATGCAATAGTGTTTTGTTGTAAGTAGGTATATATCGGATATAAATAAATACCTATCGTTATAATAATTATGATGATGATGAAGAGTGTGTTAGGTTAGGGTTCCAGGAACCCCTCACCTAACGTTAAAAGTGAGGAAATGGATGGTTTATTATTGATTAAATCGAGAATTATGTGATATTGTTTTGTAAAAAGAAAGGAATTGTTGTATTTCCGGAATTTTAAAAGAACTATAACCATGTACCTACAATAGTGTTAAAAATAATACGGTTAAATATAATTAATAAATAAGATGTAAGTACGTATTATTGTGTAATAGTAAAACTAGACTAAAACTAGTAAAACTAAAGTGTAATAACAAATAACTAATTCAACGTTGTCAAATCTACCGCCTATTCCGCCACAATTTGTTGTTGTTTTGTTGGAAGGGCGGCGCTATGACATTGGCGAGTGGAGTTGATAACGCCTTAAGGGCGTGTGGGCCGTAATTTTGAATTTTTAAAACAACTTTAAGACCTTTAAAATAGTGTATTAAACTCTGAAAAAAATATATGTATTAGTTAAGGATCTTATTCCAGCTTATATAGCTTATTCCATGGAACCTCCCCTTGATCCTGGTATGACAGTTTCATCTGTTCCACGTGTAAATGATAGCTTGTGTGACATAACTTTCTCTGAAACGGATGTGATAAAAACTATTAAAAGTTTTAACACTCAGTCATCTCCAGGACCAGATCAGCTCGCAGTATGTTTTAAAAAATTGTGCACACACACTTGCGCCTTCTTTGTCAGTCCTCATGAATGCGTATTTTGAAGCTGGACGTCTACCTCAGGTGTGGAAGCATTCTGTGGTCACTCCCATATTTAAGAAGGGGGACAAAATGCATCCAGAGAATTATAGACCTATAAGCCTTACTAGTATTGTAGTTAAAATAATGGAAAAAATTATAAATAGGCAACTGACACAGTTTCTCAATAAGCATTGTATTATATCTCCCAAACAGCACGGTTTTGTTGAGAAAAGATCCACTATCACCAACTTGCTAGAGTGTGTCCATACTTGGAGTAATGAAGTGGACGGACGAAATCCAGTGGACATTGTTTATTTAGATTTTCAGCGAGCTTTTGATAGAGTCCCTCATCAGCGTCTCCTAATGAAATTAGACCATTATGGTATACGTGGCAGGCTGCTGAAATGGATAGAGCATTACTTAACTGGAAGAACTTTTCAAGTTCGAGTCGGAGATTCCCTATCGCAGCACCGGAATGTGTCCAGTGGTGTGCCACAAGGATCGGTGACTGCTCCCCAACTTTTGGGATTTTGTAACTGATCTAATTGAAACAATTAAAAGTCAATCTGCCTTTTTGCTGATGATGGTAAATTTTTTGCAAACCCACTAGTTAGTTCAGGGCGGCTTCAGGAGGATCTAGATCATGCGCATGACTGGACCACGGACTGGGTTGTCAATCTAAATGTTGCGAAGTGTGGGGTCTTACAGCTAGGCAAGAATAACCCACTAATTACATATTATCTCAATGGTGCCGCTTTATCTTCAGTGAATCAGCAAAAAGGTCCTCGGTGTTATAATTACACCAAATTTAAAATGGAAGAACACATTTCTGCAATTGTAAAGAAAGCCAACTCTTTTCTTTACATCATTCGTGGATCCTTTCAATCAATAACTGTAGAAATGTTTCTTAAAATATATAAAACTTAGTATGTGAGGCCACTACTGGAATACGGTTATCAAATTTGGAGCCCCTACTTCAAAAAAGATATTGATTTACTTGAAAGTGTGCAAAGAAAAGCGACAAAGTTACCATATTCCTTCGCCGTAAATCTTACACAGACAGGTTAAAGCCCTGCGCCTCACTACATTGGAAGAGAGACGGTTGCGGGGAGACTTGATCGAAACATTTAAAATACTGAATGGATTTTATAATCTCCCTCACATTAGGAACCTGTAGAGATTAAAGGAGCATAAGAGAGACAGTCGGCGTCATAAGTCCCAGTTGTCCCACGCGCCATCACTGACAAACACTGCACATCACATCCTCAGCAACAGAGTGGTTTACAACTGGAACAGGTTGCCTGAGGATGTTATTTCGGCAAAGTCGTTAAACTCTTTTAAGAACAAACTTGACAAATGGATAGTAAAAGACAAAATTATTTTAACAGACAATTACCTATTATTTGTTATTTCAACACTGAGATATAGGCACATCAGCTAAAGCTGCTCGCCTATTAATCAATAATTAAATAAATAAATAAATCTTATCTAGTGCAATTCGCAGTCAATAACACGATTTAATGAATTTTACTTGATAGAAAAAAATCCCAAAGTTACCCCTTTTCAAAAAGTTTTTTCAAGTTTATGACTAAACTAATGAATTTTTTTAGTAAATTTTTGTACTCAACGAAAGCCACAAAAAAGTTATAGATGCATTCGCAGAGTTTGACTTGATAAAAAGTATCAGTTATTCACTATGTTTTAATATCTACCATATATATAGGCAGGCCTGATCAGTCGCGTTTCGGCGCTCACGGACGACGGCACAGATCAGAAAATAGTTACTTCGAAACAGATGCATCACTGCCATACAAAAGCGCAAATACCTACACGATAATAACCTAAACTTTCGTAAACTACTTGCCTACTGTTACTTGCAAGCAAAAATACACCTTTGCACAAGCACGCAGAGTTGAGAATACCGCGCGCCCCGTGTGACTTTTCGTCTGCTTACGTCACTGACCAAACGTGCTAGGGTTGTACGAAATAGTCAAGTTTAACATTAAATAAAACTTGTATTATTGAGCAGAGACGATGCACAGCATCTATAGTGAGAGATTGCGCTGTTTTTCTTTCTGGCAACACACAGGAAATATGTCACTATTCTGGTAACTTTAGTCTATGAAAATGGCATGATACAACCTGATTTCCGGTTCTGGTCACCCGAGCTTGAGCTAAGGCGATCTACCCTCATAGAAGTCTCTCACTCGCCAGGAGGCCTGAAAGGGATGCTGTGCATCGTCTCTGCTCAATAATACAAGTTTTATTTAATGTAAAACTTGACTATTATATCGGCATGTGACGATGCACAGCATCTATAGTGAGAGATGTGTTTATTAGCTCCTGGTGACCACGACGACGCTATGTGTAGAAAAGAGTAAAAATAGGTTAGGTGGATAATTGTGATAAATCTTGTGAATTTACAAACAGTAAATAAACTTTGCATTATAGCTATGAATAATTGAAAATCATGTATATAGTAGAAACCAGACATTTCTGAAATCAAATGATTAGGTATTCACTCAGATGAAATAGAGGACGCTACCTTTGAACTAAAATTTCAAGCGAAGCCTTCATATTGGCGTCTTAATAAATTGGCATTACCCATTTACCAGTAAATTGACACAAAAGGGAATTATTGTCATCAGCTGTGCGTAGACGCAATTCGACAAATTTTCTTATTCCAAACAGGACAAACATCTTTATTGGGATGTTCCAAAAGTTTCCCAACCTGATTGTGTATGTGTAATGTTACGGCCTCACCTACAAGATGTTCGGAAGATATTCTAAAAAGAGTAAGGTCATGCACAAATAACAAATAGGGTCTCAGACGCGTGTATGACCTGGTGCCTAATGCTGACAAGAGTATACAACTATGCATGTGATACTTCAAATAGAATGATACGCGATAGATCATTGTTTCCCTACGTAAACATCTCATTTGGGTCCCAAACTAACGTTGTGTAGCATAAGGCTTCTGTCAAGCTAGCTAGGGTAGCTAAGTATATATATCCTCTAGCTATTAAGAAAATAGGTTTCAAAACCTCATCAAACATGATAAGCATATGAGCACCAACACCAGAGTGTTGTGACTGGCTAAGCAAGTGTGCTAGATACCTTCCCAGCGAGTTTAGATCCGCGAGGCTATAATTGAAATTATTGGCTGCACACTACTGTGTACAATGATCCCAAGCTGGTTTAAGTAAAAGTTTTACGAGTAGAGTCTCGCTAATTCGATCTTAGCTAAGTAATTCGCTCTTAAGTAGATTGCTTTCCACGTCAGTCCTCAACTCTACTATGTTAGTCCATCGCCACATTCCGTACTATCTTAATATATGTAAATCTCCCGTCACTATGTTTGTCCACGATGGACTCCCAAACCACCTAGCCGACCCTAATCAAATTTGGACACCGTGTGCAGATTGATCCAACCCAAAAGACAGGATAGTTTTCATTTCGATTAATGGGCTCCATGTGACAACATCCGAGCGAAGCCGGAACGGGCCGCTAGTAAGTATATGTGGAAGAGGCAAGGGCAGACCAATAAAGGTTCGGCCCGATTAGTCTGTGAGAACCCAGCGGCGGTGCGTGCAGGTACGGTCCGAATAGAGGGGTTACAGGGGTTACGTGACCCCCTCAAAAGCTTTAAATTGCAAAATCACAAACAAAATAACGAATAATACACAGGCCACTTTTTACCGCGGGAAAACAACTGGAACGGTGATCACTGTGTGTGTTCACACACGAAGCTGTGTGGCGCTACTAATGAAATCTTTTGTACTCCACATCTTATACTATTATTGGGACCCCTGAAACTTGAGGCTGCGGCCGCGCTTGGGCGCGTATTTCTCGGAGAGTTCAAGAGTATTCTCGAAAATGAAGAGCCCGATACGGTTGCGGAAAAACCCGCGCATTGTGCAACACTGTTTTGCCTGAGTGATATTGACACGATCCCTCACAATCTTGGTTGGTGTACATTGAACTTCCGAGACGATGAAACTAGAGCTGGCCTTAGTACTCGTAATTGTCATTCTAATACACTCTTCCTCAGGACAACTCGTCGACAACTTAGTTTAGTCTGCCTGACACGAGTAGGTTACACTCCAGGTGGCTAAGAGTTACATACAATCTCTGCAGAAGATGCATCAGTTGGTAGGTTAGGTCTTGTAGAGCGAATCGTTCGGTTGCGAGTCTGTAAAATTACATGACATCCTTACCTTACCTTACATTCTATTCGTGTATGAAGAGGGATATTGCCGCTATGTACATTTCTTTCTCTTTGCAACGCCAGTGGAGTCTGGTCTCACCTGCCGTATATCAGAGTCTTTCATTTGAGCTCTTCAACCATTGTCTGCGGTCTCGGTTGTCAAAAGTGCTGGATTCGAGATTGATACAGAATCTGTTGTAAGCAATTGTTCGGCTACAATAATTCACCACTATATCTTCCGTTCTTACCGCTAGTGGAATTTGCACTCGCTATAGAGCAGATTGGTGCTTAGGAGATCTCGCCAATCGCTGCATGTGATGACAGTGCAGCCAACCTCAGGGTGTTTCGAAGGTTGTGAAGTTTTAAAAGCTCGGCAGAATCTGGCCTTTCTTTCAGAGATAATGTGTCCCTTTGGAGCACTCAATTCGGTCTTTGTACGATAGTCTGTAGTTGTTGTAGTGTAGTACCTTGTTGACAGGGAGCGGTTTGGCACGCGTCCCAAATTAGACCGAGGTATTCGGTATCCAGGGATTGAGATGGTCGCAGGACCGACTTTTCGTAGTTTATAGACTCACCCATACAATACCCGCATACCTCTGTTCCGAAGAAACAGCGCCGTCCAGTTCGAGAGAGCGGCGAAGTTATTTGGTGCACATGACAGTCCGAATGGGAAGCTGGTCATTTGCAGAACCTGGTGCTTGTGTTTGAGCTGGAGCAACTTGCGGTGAGCCTCTGCCATGAGTAAGAGTAATTCAGTGGCAAAATTTGTTGAACAAGCACAGGCTCGGAGGTAAATGGTAGACGCTTGCTGAGGGGCATACGGAGCCCGAAGCGTCTGCCACTGTCACTGATATGCTCGAGTGACAGCCTCCTTGAACATTATGTGTGGGGTTAAACAAGCACGGGCTTGGAGGTTAATGGTAGACACCTGCCAAAGGGCCTACGGAGCCCGAAGCGTCTGCCACTGTTTCCGATACGCTCAGAGACAGCCTCCTTGAAGATTCCATGTTAGGATGTGCTATTCATTTGCGGTCATTCCCCTTTTCCTGACGGGTTTTGTCCTTTGCAGGGTCCTTGCAGGGTAGTTGCAAATCACGCTTAGCATCTATGGGGTGCGCTGTGTCGAAAACCTAGAAAAACTGAAAACTGAAGTAGAAAAACTGTTTACATGTGTCACGAGAAGCAGTAAATGTAGGTCTTTGGCCCTGACCGGACCTCCTTTCGGCAAAATTACAGCCATATCCACTCGTCGATATTACCTGTTTTCAAGTAAGTTTGTCATTGACGAGATGCATAAAGAACTGGCTCGGAGGAATTTTACGCAGATCTTTACAAAGAGTTTTGTCGTAATTTCTATCGCGATATGCTCCCGACAGTTTCCGCAAACAGTGTGCACTACCTACTCCCAATTTTTGAAAAAATTTGATGTGAAGTTTAGCAGTTGTAAACACAGTCAAAACAGAAAGACACTTAACACAGAACACAGAAATATTGCTGAAATTGTAAAATGAAAAGATTCCGAGTTATTCAGGGAGATTTTACGCAAACCTACCCGAAGCTTTTGTTGGTGATTTCCATCAAGATTCGCTCCCGACGGGTTTTTAGTGCATTCAGCTCTATTTCCACAAACGACATGTACGACTTCCTCACTAGTTTTGTGAAATTTTGAAGCAAGGGTAAATAGTGTTTAGAAAAATATTGTCCAGTTAGCAGGAGCCAACGCCTTTTCCTTAATATCCAGACAATCTCTTGCCTATAAAAGTTGACAAAAACGGTTGTTAAATTCGATGTTTCTTTGACTGCTGTTTTAAATAAAACCTAGATCGAGTTTCGAAAGAATGTCCCCGTTGATGTTCTGTTCAATAGCATAAACGGTTTCAGATTTTGTGGTAAAAAAGTTGCTGTAACGTGCTGCGTTCAGAAAAGATAGCAGACACCATCCGTTCATTACTTAATTGCAAAACTCCGGAATCACTCGTATTTCATCAAGAAATTTACAAAAACCACTGTGCATCTCACTTACCTGCTTCCTCTTCTTTACCTCTGCTCATTCATGGTAGTCTGGTGAAGCCAGCCGCTTGTGACACCGCGGCGGTGGTTCATTTTACGCTGAACCCTGCCGCTAGCTGCACGGCCCAGTCTCGTCCTCGGACGAAGCCTGTTGTTTGGGAGTGTGTGACACTCGCTCATCCTCGAGGCCCACTTCCAAGGCGGGCGAAGGTAATCCATTTCTTATAGGTACCACTAGGTACCCGTCGCGATCACTAGATTTGCAATCACTCATTGCACTTGATCAGTTATTTTCACTTTAGTATAGCACCAGCGCGACTCACTAGACAAATAACTGACCTTATCGGATTAAAATATTCAAATTACCGAAATTTTCTCAAAATCGGTGAGAGTTTCGGCTTGAGTTGTGGCTTCAACGAAAGAATACGACGCTATGAGGGTAGATCGCCTTAGCTCAAGCTCGGAGGACCAGAACCGGAAATCAGGTTGTATCATGCCATTTTCATAGACTAAAGTTACCAGAATAGTGACATATTTCCTGTGTGTTGCCAGAAAGAAAAACAGCGCAATCTCTCACTATAGATGCTGTGCATCGTCACATGCCGATATAATATGATAAGATGATAAAAAAACTAAACTGCAGATTGTAATTTTCTTTATTGTTTATTTAAATGGAATGAAAATAAAAAAAAATTAATATCTCAATAACGAAAACCAAATCACAAGAAAAGCTACAAAACCTAGCGACTACCGCCTTAAAGTTATTAAAAACAGTTTCACGCGCTCCCGGATATTAAATACAAAGCGACAATAAATACAAAGAATACATATATGTGACAATAAATAGGTACAAAGAATGAATACTTAACATGTTTTGCTAGTGTGAACTACATCCCACACTATGGTGACCTGTTTTGTGGGATCCAGGCTAATTTTATGCAAGTAAAAAAATAGACTGAAACGACTCTAAAAAAATAGATATTTTTATTTTATTTACATACAATTAAATTTTCTCCGAAAAAACAAACTTTCAGATAAGTACTCGAATTCTCGAACTTTATAATTTTGGCTAAGTTTATCATCACGTCATACAGATATAGATGTACCTATTAAATGTATATATATATACTTATGCTTTACATACCATTGCAATTTTTCCAACATACAACCGAATTGTATTGCTATTGCAGCCATCCACAATACAATAACGCCGCGACATTATTAATTTATGCGCGCATTCGGCGTTTGTACGCACGTCAACTCGGGCCGGCGCCCCTGTCATTTTAGTACACCCGGGTGGACCCTAACGAGTAGGTTAATATCGCGCGCCGTATAGCGAGTGGTGAGGGTGTGACGACGGGCCTGTGCTTGATTTTGCAATTTTGACAACCAATAAATTTAAATATTACGATCATAGTGCCAGTACCACAGTATAACAATATCAGTAGGTATTACTAGTGAAGCACGCTATGATCTTGATTTTTGATACCTTTTTCATTGGAATTGCAAATAGACGCTGATACTAATTAGTACGCTGTTTACTTTATGTTGTAGACCAATAGGGGAGTCTCAAAAAACTGACGCCGGTAACACATCAGTAAAAAATTCAATGCAGATGCAATGGAAAATAGATAAGTATCGGTAAAATATTCGTACGTCAAATCAGAGATCGGGATAAGGAAATAATGAGAGGAGAAATCCCTGCGTAAATCCCCTAATATAAATCCTATGTTAGGTATCATAAATGATACCTAACTTGCATTTATATGCCATTTAGGTAAATTCTTTGGTAGTAAGATACTTAGTACTTGGAAGAAAAGTCCTCATATACAGATTTTACCACTTTAAAAGAGATTCTTGCGCAAACTATTCAGTATAGAAAAAAATGTTAGGAACTTCAATACAATTTTTGAACATCTATCCATAGATACACGTATGATTTTGATAGAATTTTTTTTTTCATTCCTTTTCCAAGTTTGTGACACCACCAAAATTTATTGTTTTTCCTTTTTTTGTATGAAAATGTTAATATTGCTCATAGAATACATGTACTTAACAAGTTTTAATAGTATACTTCTTATAGTTTCGGAGACAAATGGCTGTCACATACGGATGGACAGACATAACATATATTTTAAAATTTGTCTACGAATCCCTAAAAACCCAACTTCGTTCATTTAAAACTCATTTAAAATGAAATTTAGACACTCGACCAAATCTGATAAGAAGCCTTTTAGGCAGTAAAACTACTCGTAGAATTTAACTCTGTACTAAATTTCCGATTCGTATTTTTTATATAAGGTTTAGAATCATTTCCTGAGCATAAAATTACAAAATAATAACAAATCCAGGTGGAGCTTCAAGCGCCAGCTCGAAAAAACGTTTTTGGCCGATATTCCGAAAAAGTTATAAAGCCTATTATTATTGTAGAAAATAAAATTTCCCATCTATTGTTGCCAGTAAACTTTTTTTCTGAACTTACCGATTACGATTTATTATGTCCAATTTAATGATAATGTGAATTCTGTTCCCAGTAGCATAAACATGTCTCTTTTTTACCGGAATGGAAGAAGGGTTATGTTTTTCGCGTGTATCTTTATGTTTGTAAAACTTTTATTTCCACATATCTTTCAAACGGCTGGATGGATTTTAGTACCTAACTAAGATATTCTAAGACTAGTCTCATTCGCCAAAGTGTCCTTAGATAGTAGGTAATATTTTTTTACGTGTAGTTTTTTTTGTAGTCGGGGTTTTTAAATAAAAGTTATTCTATCATATTGCTCGTTGCTCGAATAAACAGCACCGTTCATCATCATGATTGAAGAGTTGAGTTTGGTCTCCACTTTTGTAATAAGAACAACTAAGCTGTGAAACGCATTGCTAGAGTGGGTTTTTTGTCGAAGGTTCGAACCTTGGGGTTACGAGATACACTGTGTTTGTTTCTATTAGAGAAGCAAGTTCCATCGTAGACCACATCATTTTCATCCATCATCATTTTCAACCGTATCATTAAATGGGTTATAAATCGTAAACGGTAAGTTTTACAAAAAAAGTTTACTAGCAACAAAAGATGCAAAATTTTATTTTCTACAATTATTGTCAAAATATATAGTTTCCAAAATATCGGCTAAAACAGTTTTTTTTCAATTAGCGTTTGAAGCTCTACCTGGATCTGTGAGCCGACTGATTGTTCGTCTTAACTCCCGGGGGAGTTAAGGTTCCGGCCCCGAGGCGAACCTCCTTGCCGGGGAAGGGCTCCCGGAAGCACAGTTCCGGGGGATATAGGGGTCCACTATTATATTGGGCTGTGGTTAGTGGGTGCACTTATTTTTTTGCTACCCGCAATGCACTGCTCTTTTTGCATTACATATATGTTTTTTTTTTGTTTTGTTTTTTTAATGATTAAGTGTATGAATGGGTGTTAGAGTGGTGTAATGAGTGGAAGTTAGAAGTTAGTATTTGTGGCTTACTGTTAAGGGGCCCTCTCTTCTTCTTCGGTACTGTCCACCCTAAGAAGATCACGCGGGAGGGCGCGCCAGGTACGCACGTCGACATCGGGGACGTGTGTAGCGGAGCTATATTATGCAGGTGAGGGTGCGGCCCGTTGTCCGCGCGGTCAAACATGTTCCGCGCTAGACGGGCCACGAACTCCCCCACTCGATCTTCACGTCCCGGGCGATTCGAGACCAACAGGGGTAGACGGTCTGTCGCCGTATTCCTGGATATCGAGAAGGCCTTCGACAGGGTGTGGCACGAGGGCCTAATTTACAAACTGGCTAAAACGACAGCACACCCGGCACTGGTAAAGGTAATTATATCCTTCCTCGCAAACCGCCAATTTTATGTTACCGTAGAGCAAATGAACTCCGGTCACCGAAACATCTCAGCCGGGGTGCCGCAAGGAAGCTTTGTTTCGCCAGCCTTATACGCACTATTCACAGACGATATACCCTGCCTGGAGGAAGAAGACCTACTCCCAGGAGAAAGAGGTGTAACGCTGGCCCTTTTTGCAGATGATAGTGCGTACATTACATCCTCCAGATCCAAACTCATCGCAGCCAAAAGAGCACAGAAGGCCCTAAACGCCCTGCAGACCTGGTTAGATAGGTGGAGAAAGGCGGTCAATGTAGGTAAGACCGTCGCCCTTCTAATCGGGAGTCGATCTGTGAGCATTTTGTAATTTTATGCTCAGTAAGTGATCTTTACCTCATAGAAAAAAATTGTCAGGAACTTGTGAATTATTAGGAAACATTTAAAAAAGATGCATGAAATTGGAAAAGCCGTTCTCAACTTATAGTGTGACCAAAAAAGAAAATGTTGAGTTTTGTATACCTACTGTATAGTAATAGTATAGATAAATTTAATATTTCTCCGTTTATATAGCAACAAAACTCTAATCATAAACAAACAAACCTAAACATATCTTGAACAAAAAATGAGTTTAAATTACATATCCATAGTCCAATATTTTAATGTTATTTCTGCACTGTGGCACCGATTCCGCGGTCGGTGACGGTCGCGAGAACAAGACAGAGTTAAATGCCTACTTTGACAGAATTACCTGGCCTTAACGACTAGTATAAAAGTGATCGTGGCTCTGTTCGGATCTCATATATGATATATTGTTGTGTACTCGAGGTGTGCCAAACGCAGACTGGCGCGGTGCGCCAGCGCGTTTATATATATACAGATGGGTCGCTGTGTGGCGCAACGAGTCCGGGGTGCGGCAAGCGCTCGCATGATGTCGGCGCGTGCTCGTCAGCCTTGTTTGTGTGTAGATTGTTGGTTGTCACAGGCTCCCCCTCTGGACCCGAAGACGTCTCGACGAGGTGGCCAGTTGATGTGTCTTCCGTCGTTGTTGCCTGTTTCTTAGGTCTGCCGCGTCTGCGCATAGGTTTTCAGGATTAGAGACGGAGAGGGCTGAGCCTTTGTGGGCTCAGCGCTGAAGAGTGATAAATACCCATTCTTTGGCATTTGATACAGTTTTACATAGCTTTCTGTGTCCTTTCTCATTCCTTTCTAGTAATATTTTGATGATATGCGGTGTAGAGTTTTGTCAACTCCATAGTGCCCTGCTGTTGGATCATCATGATAGCATTGCAGTATTGCTGTCCTCTCATGCTTGGGAATACCAGTTGCGCAGAATCACTTTCGTTGTCTTCCAAATAGCGATGCAACATTCCACTATTCATAAAATAGCCTTTACTAGACCAATAGCTTCCATTTTCATCTTGAATTGGGTTTTCAAGAGTATCTATGATTTGCTTCAACTCATCATCTCTTATTTGTTCCTTTCGAATGTCAGCTCCAGATCTTCGTGGCATGTCTATCGCAACGATACATACGCTAACATTCTCTTGACTAATTGGGCACGGCGGGCGTGATAGATGATCGGCAATTCGTTTTGCCAGGTATGTATTCGATCTTGAGATTATACGGTTGAAGTTGTAGGGCCCATCTTCCAAGTCGTCCAGTGGGAGACTTGATTGACATAAAGAAGATGAAGAACATTCAATATAGCCTCTGAACTTCGATACAGCCCATATGATTGCTAACGCTTCACGCTCGGTTGTAGAATAATTTCTTTCTGGTTTTGTCAATAGGCGGCTTGCATACTCTACGGGATGTTCATCGTGCTCCTCCCCCTGAACCAAAACTGTTCCTATTGCATAGTCGCTGGCGTCAGTTTTTATGACGTATGGTTTGCTAATATCCGCTTGATGCAAAATAGGCGCGGTAGTCAAACTTTGCTTTAACTTCGTAAAAGCGTTTTCCTGCTCTTCTGTCCATTCCCATAATACATCCTTTTTTTGTTAGTTTTGTCAGGGGTTGAGCGGTCTTCGCAAATCCTGGTACAAAACGGCGATACCAAGAACAAGTTTGCAGAAAGGACTGTACTTGGCGAACATTAATGGGTGTTGTCATCTTTCAATTGCTTCTATTTTCGCTAGATCTGTTGATATTCCATCTTTTGTGATAACATGCCCGAGATAGGCAATTTGGTCTTGACAAAAACAGCATTTTTCTCTATTTACAACCACGTTGTTATCGTTTAAAAGAAGAAGAAGTCTGTTCAGATCCTGTAGATGTTGTTCAAATGTTGAAGACAGATGAATAATGTCATCTAATACGCTAAAATGTTTACTCCTTCTGCTGTACTTTGAGTCTGTCGACGAATCTTTGAAACGTAGCTGGAGCGTTTCTCAGACCAAATGGCATTCTCTGGAACTCGTATAAGCCAAATGGTGTTACAAAAGCTATTTTCTTTTGATCTTCTTATCTGAGTTTGATTTGCCAGTAGCCCGCACGGAGATCTAGAGAAGACATGTAAGGAGTCGGCTTTGCTTCGTGCAGAAGGTCATCTATTCTGGGCAAGGGATAAGAGTCGGCTATCGTATATATTATGGCATTAAGCTGTCTGTAATCAACACAAACTCTCACTCCTCCGGTCTTCTTAGGAACCATTACCACAGGGACTGCCCGTGGAGATTTTGAAGGTACAATAATGCCTTCACGTAACATCGCAGCAATTTGTTCCCGAAGAGCTTCTCTGCGTTGAAGAGACATTCTATAGGTGGTACTGCTGTCGGCTTATTTGTTGTGACTTCAATGCTAGGCTCTACTAGGTCTGCTGGCTTTCCATTATCCAGGAATACGGCATCGTTTTCTTTAATAACTTTGTTCAGTTGTTCCTGCTGAACATGTGAAATGACTGTTTTATTGTCATCTGTTTCTTCAATTGTTGCGATCATGGCAATGTGAAGATTTGTATCGCGATCAAACAACGACTTACTCCTTGGTGATAATGTTACCACGTCATTGTTGATGTGCATCTCTGCATCCCGATAACGTGATTGAACAAATCTCGGGGAATAGCCAGTATAAAGTGATTGTTCGCGTGGAGCCGTGGCTGGAAGTGAATCGAAGTCGATCATAGGTGGTGGGCCGTAGGATCTCCTGACATCTTCGTAGGTACTATCTCCGATTGGTGTCAACTTCATTGGACTCACCATTGGCTCTAGAGCCGTTAGCTTTACTAATTTTGTTAGTACCGATTCCTCTGCTTGTGCTTGCACAGTAGACAAGGACGCATCGTCTTCTTCATTTTCTAAATTGTATTTCTTTGATGGTTGATCCAAGAAATGAAACAGCATTTGGGGTAGATTTAGAATCATATTGGCGTCTTGTATGAAATCTTCGCCAAGCAAAGTTCTATTATCTTGGGATTCTGGGAGAACAATAAAATTGGTAGGGATACTCCGTCCACACAATTTTACCTTTAGCGCCGCTCTTTTTTATGGTTTGTTTGCGCTTCAGCCCATCTGCGAGTATGACGTTCACCCACCCTCTCACTGGTGAACTCAACACCTTTGTTTAACATTGCGACGTACAATGTTGTGGATGCGACGCTCAGTTTTGCTCCTGTGTCAATGTGAGCACGTCCAGGTACACCATTGATCATGATCTCGACTGTGGGTCTGAGCCTCGGTACTGCTGATAGATTTGTATGTATGGAGTAAAACTCCATGGTCTGGTTGCATTTAGAGCATTTGCTTCGCACCACTCCAGGTTCTCCACGATGAAGGGTCAGGTCCTTATCTCAGAAAATGAAAAGCCTTTACTCTGATTTATAATGGCTTTAATGGGATTTTATATAATCAGTTGTTATACGTTCAGTGTGCGATTAAAAAAAGTAGGTGATGTTCATTTGCATAGATAATATAACAGTCTGATACGATGTTGCCATTGCTAAATATCAAGACGCATAGACGCACTCAAATGAACATCACACAGATTAAATATACTATAAAGTTATATTAAAATACAGTAATTAGCTCATGAACCTTACAGTTCGGCCATCCTCTTAAGGTGAGTCCTCTCACAATTTGAATGATTCAAAACTTAAAAGTTATAACAACATAAATGACAAATGAAAACTCAAAAAAAAAGAAGGTAATTTACATACAAAACTGTTTTATGTGAACTTAAGTAATTACTATACAATAATAGTTAAACTGCATACAATCATCAGAAAAAGGCAAGAGCAAACAAGGTATTCAACAAACATTAATCAGATCTCTTGCCTAGTTGTTCAAATTCATATCTCTAATCTAATTAAAAATATCTAAAATCTAATCATATTCGTAATCTCAATCCTGCATAGTCTGCTATGATCTGCGATCATCTGTGCGGCATTAGTTACCCAATACCTTTCGATTTCTGCACTGATCGCTCATAGCCTATGCTCGCGTCAATTATAATCTAAGAATTTGAAACCAACTTGATTAATAAGAATTAACCGTATCATTCACATCTATTATCTAGTTCATATTATCTTGCATAATCTGCTATGATCTGCGATCATCTGTGCGGCATTAGTTACCCAATACCTTTCAATTTCTGCACTGATCGCTCATAGCCTATGCTCGCATCAAAATTATAATCTAAGAATCTGAAATAAAACTTGATTAATAATAATTAACCGTATCATTCACATCTCTTATCTAGTTCATATTATCTTGCATAGTCTGCTATGATCTGCGACCATCTGTGCGGCATTAGTTACCCAATACCTTTCAATTTCTGCACTGATCGCTCATAGCCTATGCTCGCATCAAAATTATAATCTAAGAATCTGAAATTAAACTTGATTAATAATAATTAACCGTATCATTCACATCTTTTATCTAGTTCATATTATCTTGCATAGTCTGCTATGATCTGCGACCATCTGTGCGGCATTAGTTACCCAATACCTTTCGCTTTCTGCACTGATCGCTCATAGCCTATGCTTGATTCTATCAAAATCCACGAACCTCAAACAAGCTTTATTAGTAAAAACAATTATCTTTGTCATCGTCTTCATCACGTTTCGAACCTGGACTCGACAGAGAAACGAGGAATATGGTATGATAAAGGGATGTCTTTATCCATCAGATAGTTAAAGAAGATTGTGGATGATGATGATGAATCTTTTCATAATGTTACCAACCATAGTCTGATAAGGTGCCCAGGTCACGGGCCCAGAGCCTAGTGTGGGATCATTTTACAAATGCATTAAATGTAATCTGTTCAAGTCAATGACCTATTAATAATACTTCGTTGGTTAAAGTACAAATAAAGTGTGTTAAGCATAACCATCATTATCGTGTTCATGTTCTCGATCAATTAACATAATAAATATTGTAGTTTTGTCACAAATAAATCCAATTCAATCGTAACTAAGTAATGTTACTAAGCTTCCATATTATTGTCATAATAAGCTAACTAACGTTTAATTGTGTCAGAACTTTCGTCATCTGTATCGCTTTCACTGTCTTTACCATTACATTGTTTAAAATTAAGTCAAGGGTAGATTTATCCAATGCAAAGACATCTTCATACCGTTTGTTGCCTTTTCTACGAAAACTATCTTCAACAAGAAATCTATGATTCAGTAAGGTGATCTCTGATCCTATTAATACTGTAAGGATCGTATTTGGCAAATACTTGTAAGCTCAGTCTGCGTGATATTTGTCACCAATGGTCCGTTCCATTCGTACTAGATCACCTTCACTGTTATTATCGTGACCACTAATACAGATGTTCCAGTAACTGTGTCACCAATCACGTTATCGGTAGGGCTAACTAACCTGCATCTCAATAATAATACGGATAGACTTTTACCTGCCAATATTATTCGACTCAATGTGAATATCTCGAGTTTACCTAGTGCCAAGTTTTTTTTTATACGGCACTTTGTTGACATCGCTTCTGAAATGGTCTAATCAAATCACTCTACCTGCCATTCTGCCTGCCAGCTACGACGTTCATTACGTGTTTAATTAATTCACAGATTTCTAAAATAAAAGGCAGATGGAACGTGCGGAACACAGATCCTAAGGTCCAGAAAGCAAATATCAAACGCCAAAGCAAATACAAACTCCAGTCAGTATGAAACGGACTTCCGTCTCGTACGGGAGTCCCGTGTGATTTTAAGTTTTGTTTAAGATTATGCCGTCTTGTGTCTTCAAACATTGCAAACATTGTTCCCAAAAATAAGAAAAAGAAAGAGGTATATAATTTCATAGGAAAATTTGAATATTTTTACTGCTATTTATATAATTTAGGCGATTTTATTTCGATTGATGAATAGAAACACAACACCTCAACGAAAATAGGTCAGTGTTGCTATACTAAATTGAAATTATTTTCCCTGAAGTTAAGGTAAAATATAGAAATCTAATTTTGTTTTGAAGATACTCGTAGACCAAATTATTGATGAACATTGTATAATCCAATTTTAAGCCCTATTTTCATAATCGTTTTTTTTTTAATTTAATGTGAATCGATGCCAAGAAAAATCCTCGCCGTTACTAGGGTTAATAAAAATACTAATAGTGTTGATGAAAACTATAGTTATGCAACGAATAGATAAGAACAAATCCTCGCCGTTATAAAACGTCTCGTCTATGACCTGTGGATTCTAACTTGATTTATGCAGTGCTGTTGGCATATATATTTTCAATAATATAAATATAACATATTTTTTTCTTACTCCTTGTTGAATTAGAGCCTCCCAGAGCAGATTGTTTAGAAATCTGTGTAATAGCCAATTTCACTGCAGATTGTTTGTAAACAAAAAGCAGATTGAACGCAGTGCTTTTGTAAGTACCTACAATAGGTATAGTTCCGTCATAAAGTTTGAAATAATAATTAATACAATATGTAATATAGCATTTAATGCCCAATGGCCTTTTTCGGTTTTGGGGTGATAATTTCCAAAACAGTTCCGAAAGCTGAAGGGTGATATTTAGCTAGGTAGATAGGTAGGTACTCTTACTTACGTACAAAGAGAATGTAATATGCTACGTTGTTCATCCCTTCATGCTTCATGCTCAGTTAAAAACAGTATTAAACACAGCGTTGCCGATGCCCGATTTGCTAATTCCCCAAAATTTGAAGGAAAATTCCCCCAATTCGGGGAGAAACATGCCGATTCCCCACAAATTCCCCACATAATTAAACGGAAAATTTAGTATTTATTCATATTTATTGGGGCATTTGCCGTATCTTACAGTTTAACATTGTTTTGAGTGATAAAAACTTAACAATACCGTTCTGTATTTTTAATGTTTGAGTATTTTTTACTTTTCCCAGTGTCAAATAAATGTCACTGTGGTTAATGTGTAATTTATACTTTAAAAGGAATGAAAACAATCTAAAAACTAGAACATGGCCAAGTAAACAATGGTACAAGAATTACTTTTCTTTTCAAAAATTCAAGAATTTAGACTTGTGGTAAAGTGTCTGCTCCAAGCATTACTGTTACTGATGTTAAAAGCCAAACACAAATCGAAAATAAACGCAGTTTCAAACACACAAAAAATTGCTTTTGAAACAATAACTTTAAAAAACTTTTCTGTGTTTATTTTTTACTAAGTCTTCTTATTTGACCAAGTATCCGTATCCATTCATCCGTATTTGTCTTTCATTCACGCTGAGCTTCATTCACAGCCCACGAAAAATCTGTCTGTGGTACGTCAAAAGAAGTTTTCACTTCAAAAAGATTCTATCTACTCATTCAATCAAATTAGATTAATTATTTAGCTTGAAATCAGCGGGTTATTTTTAACTTTTTTGCATTTAGCCCAATCCATTCATACATTATTTAGATCAGATTTTAAAATTCTAAGTACTCAAAACTATTCTTAATGCATAAATAAATTTACAAGCTGAGCATGGTGGTGTCAGATTTACAATACACAAACTAGAGACGTGCTTTATTGTAGCTATTTTCGGTGACATGAGTAATAATTTACTGATAAAGTGACTGAAGTATCATAAATTGGTAGTGCAGTATAAGCATCAATACGACATTGAAATTCACGTTTTCCCCACACAAAACCAATCCCCACAACATTCCCCAATCGAGTTCGACTTCCCCGCAATTTGGGGAATTCCCCACAAATCGGCAACGCTGATTAAACACCTCGCTTCATCAGTGTTTCCACTTTAATCATTTCCTTTCCCCTCGCCACATCGTCCATACTTGCGGACCGACGGCTGGCAACTCAATGAATCAAACACAGCTACTACGTATACAGAATTGGACAGTAGGTACTTGCATGACACACCGACAGTACCGGCACTATTCAGTCGCAATTTCTCGCTCGCACTCGCACTCGCACTAATCAAAATGAAAACAGGGAGGTCTACTCTCTTTCTATCGAAAACGAAATTTCAACCTAATTTTCGCGACATTCTTACTCCCGTTCTTTTTCGTTCCGTCGTTTAGCCCGACCGAACATTTTTTGACCGTTACATGTTCTAAGCCTACTCTAATTCACGAAAGTCGCAACGAAGATTCTAATTTGACAGATCAATTTTCTTAGTTTTAACCTCAAAATCAACGACAACAAAAGTGTTACTTTTTGATTTGCGGATTTAGATTTTTTTGGGAAAATATAACATAATATGGTTGTAAAAGTTATGTTTATTGATGCTGCTGTACGTGAAGACCGTTTGGAGCGTAGAAAGAGCCGGTGTCGCCTGCGCAGTGATCTTAACATAATTCAAATTTCCGACTTAGAATTTGTAGGAAATTATCACAGATTTCTAAAACAAAAGGCAGATGGAACGTGCGGAACACAGATCCTTAGGTCCGGAAAGCAAATATCAAACGCCAAAGCAAATACAAACTCAGTCAGTACGAAACTGACTTCCGTCTCGTACAGGAGTCCCGTGTGATTTATGTTTTGTTTAAGATTATGCCGTCTTGTGTCATCAAACATTGCAAACATTGTTCCCAAAAATAAAAAAGGAAATTTCATAGGAAAGTTAGAATATTTTTACTGGTATTTATATAATTTAGACGATTTTATTTCGATTGATGAATAGAAACACAACACCTCAACGAAAATAGGTCAGTGTTGCTATACTAAATTGAAATTATTTTCCCTGAAGTTAAGGTAAAATATAGAAATCTAATTTTGTTTTGAAGATACTCGTAGACCAAATTATTGATGAACATTGTATAATCCAATTTTAAGCCCTATTTTCATAATCGTTTTTTTTTTAATTTAATGTGAATCGATGCCAAGAAAAATCCTCGCCGTTACTAGGGTTAATAAAAATACTAATAGTGTTGATGAAAACTATAGTTATGCAACGAATAGATAAGAACAAATCCTCGCCGTTATAAAACGTCTCGTCTATGACCTGTGGATTCTAACTTGATTTATGCAGTGCTGTTGGCATATATATTTTCAATAATATAAATATAACATATTTTTTTCTTACTCCTTGTTGAATTAGAGCCTCCCAGAGCAGATTGTGTTTGATTGTGTCGAAAGTTTTATTGTAGTCGACAAATTCAATGTATAGGTCTTTCCCATACTCTTGAGATTTTTCTATTAACGGTTTTAATACATGCATATGATCAATAGTTGAAAACCCTGCTCTAAAACCAGCTTGTTCAATGGGCTGTTCTTCATCTATAGTCCTTAATATTCTATTTAGGATCAGCTTTGAAAAAAATTTGTAAATGTTTGACATGAGGCTAATAGGTCAATAATTTTCAATTACGTTTCTGTCTCCTTTTTTTGTGGAGCAAGTTATTAACAAGAAATCCTTGCATTATATATTATCGGTGTAATAATAAATTATTTTAAAATAATGTTTTATGCGTTTATTATACGTGAAAATTTCCAAAGCTTAAGACAACAATAGTGGTACTTTTTTTCTTAAGACTGGGAACATTACACGCACACCAACGTGAGTAATTTGACAACGTCGGTGAGAGCTGTCACGCATACATAACTCTAATGACTGGCCTCACAGTGTCGTTCACGAAGGTTTCATCTGTTTAGAAATCTGTGAATTAATTAATTTAATAAATAATATGCGATCAGCATTAGTTGATATGCCTACCTATATCTCAGTGATGAAATAACAAAATTATAGGTAATTGTTAAAACGATATTGTCTTACGTTATCCATTTATCCAGATTATTTTTAGAAGAGTTTTATGATTTAGTTAATATTTAGTTAGTTAGTTTAGAAGCCCTTAACTTTGTACTCGTACTAAGAAAACATGAGCCGCGATCTGTAATCAATCGTGATGATACCCCGAAATATGTGCATTATTATTTAGGAATCTTAACAACATTTATGATTTTTGTACCACGCACTGAATGAATGTTGATGTAAGTACTTTGTAAACGTAGCTAAATATTTCTTGCTAACGTGGTGTATTTTAGGAAAATAAGTAGATTGTAAACTGTTTAAGATTTTTCAAATCCGGAATGATGGACGTTTTCATGATTCACTTTTACAAATGGCACCTTACATTTCCATTTACTGGAAAACATATAAAGCCTTAAGTTGGTAATTATTCTTAATATCACTACATGATTAGTTAATTTCATTTATAATATTCAGTAAGTCAATAATACTTATTTTGTCAAGTAGGTTCAATATAAGGCATTAACGTGTGTCATACGTGTATTCAATGGTGCAGTTGTACTCCCGAAATGTTGTACCCACCATGGTTATATTCGTGGAACGAGATCTCATTTCGTTATTGTGGACAGTAGTTCATTACAGTTGGTTGCTGGATTTTAAATTTTAAACCCAGTAAATAATCTTAAAAACAACTCAAGGAAACTATTACAGCTAAAGCCTCTAATTTGACAAAAAATTTAACTACTGTTCATCATTCAAATCAGCAAACCATCAACATCATGTTGCATCAAAATACCCGCTATACCTAGCTTTGTACCATCAGCGTTCTTTGTCCTTTGTTGACTCAGGTTCAAACAAAACTAATACAGATTATTGGGTAAGCAGTTATTGTAAATTATCAAACATTTGACTATCTTTGTTAGCCATTTAAATGTAGTACTCAATATATCAGGAGTCTTGCTATAGGAGCAAAATATTAACAAACTTTAAAAAAAATCTTGCAAGACCAATGAATCGCCTAACATCGTGAACATTTTTTAAAAATTAAGTATAATAGTCGTTTTCCTGTTACCTATTCCGTTACCACTGACATAGAATCCCAGAAAATCTATTTCTTTTAAACCATTTAAAAACAACATACGTACCTCACACGGTTTTTGTAGTGCTTTCAATTGTGTCTGATCGTGTTTGTTTGTTAACTCTGATCTAACATTTAAATCTGATTCTTTACAATCTTTATGAAAATCACGTAAATCAAAGTCAACCTTTTACTTATTGCTATTGGGTGCGTTACAAAATTGGGCGTTTGTACTATATTTTGTAATAATATTCCGCTTTAATCATTTTCAAAGTAGTCAGCTGCCAATAAATAAAATTCATTGCCTATGTTTGTATTCCTCTCAGAGAGACTCTAGTGGAAAGAATCAGAGTAGCTGCTACTACAAGCAAAGAGCATTACAGTTAGTGGTCGCGTAAGGACTAAAATAGCATATTTAAAAACTAGTTCAAGTCTCACAAAAAAGTTTTTGTGAATTTATACTTACCTATTTATTTTTAAATTATATATTTATTTTTATTACAACAATGGCAGGGCTTTCTTTGAAACTGTGTTATACCAACCAATACAGTGTATATCTTCAACACTAAAGATTTCTATATCCTCAACTACGTATATCTTGCATTGTTGTATCTACCTTTGCCTTTACCCAGAAGCATAATTACCTACCATGTATTTTTTGTACTGGTAATTTATTATTATTACTGGGCCAAATTTAACGTAATCTTTTCGCTTCATTGACTTAATCAACTATTAATCACTGAACCGTATAAATCGTCTTATTTGCAATGTCACTTTGTTTATAATATTTTAGGTGTCGTGTAATACAAATTACATACAAATTTTCTTAAAATGGTATTTATGTTATTTTTATAATCAATAAGTAATCTTGCACAATGAATACTCGTGTGACCTAGTTTGCATACGTTGCATTTGAATATATGTATATTTGTAAAAGCTGTGATGTCCAACCTCCTTGCAATAATAACATTTCCCCGACACAACAGTAGTTTACTTATTAACTGGTAAAGTTTTCCACATTATGAATCAGTTTGGAAAATGCGGGATTGTTAGTGTTTGTTAGTTTGTCCAGACTTGCCTTCATAAACTTAATCAGTATAGGTAGTTGTCGTTTTATTATTTGAATGCATTATTGTAGACAGCTTAAGTTTCAACACGTTCCAAAATAAAAATAAAGGATAGAAATAAACGCTAATGCCTGTTAACATGCTCTGAACAAACCCTGTTAATTTTGACAGTGCGTAGGTAAGTATGATATAAGTATCACTCCAATTATATAGTTTCCACATTCGCCTACTTTACTCAACTAAATTTGTATGGCTAGACTTTTGACCATATGTCGCAATCCGAAACAACATCGTAAATTTATTTCCTTCAGGCTACTACTAAGGTTTCAACTAACTCAGTGAAAAAATATGTACTGTACTGTTTGTTAAGATTACCTGTATCTTCCTGATGTCCTGTACCTGCACGGCACCTTGCGTCCTGACGCTCCTCACTCCGGCGCCGCAGGCTCCGTCTTACTCCACCGCCACTCCGCTCACAGCTGGAACTCGATCACGCGGCAGCTCCTTTTCTGGCTTCTAATCCGGTCCTGGCTGCGTCGCCGGTCCTGGCTGCATCTCCGGTCCTAGCTGCATCTCCGGTCCTCGCTACGTCGCCAGTCCTGGCTGCGTCTCCGGTCCTCGCTGCGTCGCCAGTCCTGGCTGCATCTCCGGTCCTGGCTGCATCCCCGGTCCTGGCTGGATCTCCGGTCTGGCTGCATCTCCGGTCCTGGCTGGCATCTCCGGTCATGACTGCATCTCCGGTCCTGGCTGGCATCTCCGATCATGACTGCATCTCCGGTCCTGGCTGCATCTCAAAAATAAATAAATAAAATTAGTAAATTAGTATCTCCGGTCTCAGCTGAGCCTCCGCTTGGACTAAGACTGCGCTCGTGACTATGTCTGCTCCGGTGTGGGTGCCTTCAGCGGTGATGTCTGATCTTTTCATTCGAAGTACTCTTGGTTTTATGCCGTGCGCGTTTATGACGTTGAAGTCGATGTTTTTCTCCAGAAATACTCTTTGTCCGTTGTCCATGATAATGTCGGGCACTCTTGTTACAGTGTACAAATCCAACAAATAGTGGGCTTGGAAGCTCTATCCCACTTCTGAGATGAAGGGTCAGGTCCTTATCTCAGAAAATGAAAAGCCTTTACTCTGATTTATAATGGCTTTAATGGGATTTTATATAATCAGTTGTTATACGTTCAGTGTGCGATTAAAAAAGTAGGTGATGTTCATTTGCATAGATAATATAACAGTCTGATACGATGTTGCCATTGCTAAATATCAAGACGCATAGACGCACTCAAATGAACATCACACAGATTAAATATACTATAAAGTTATATTAAAATACAGTAATTAGCTCATGAACCTTACAACACCCATAACAAGAAATTTTGCTCGGTAGTGGCGAAGGCTTGCTTGTGGAAGCTTTTGATGGTGCTGTATTCGTACTGGCTGCAGATGTTTGATTTTTATCTTTGCTGAATTTCCGGCGGCATTCCGATTCTTGGTGCCCAATTGCACGGCAGGATGAGCAGCGATTTTTTTTAATGACGACTTCTGAGTCGACCAAGCTGTCTTCTATTTGAAGAGTCTTTGTCAAAAACTCCTCAAACGTCTTCACTGAGTCTATGGGCACTTTGTCTTTGATTTTGGCATGTAACGACGTGTAAAGAAGTTCTAGACACTGTGGTTCTATAAGTGATGGTTTTGGCAGTTCGGCCATCAACGCCCGTTTTTTGAGACGATCAATTCAACCCCTTTTGGCGTCTCCTGTTTTAGGGTGACTATCTTCTCATAGATTTTATAGGCTGGTCTCTTAGGCGCAAATGTGGTGCGTATTATTTTCAAAGCCACTTGCCAAGATTTCATCTCTTCCTTGACACCAATCCACCAAATTGTGGCATCTCCACTTAGTAGCGAAAGGCCCTCCGTGGCATGTGGCATCTCCGTCAGAGACTTTTAAAATTTTTTTTAGAAGTCACGATTGTCGATATGAAGGCTTCCACCTATGTCGTATCGCGAGATCCGTCGAACTTAGCTTTGCAAGCGGCAAAACTACCGGGTTTAGTGGCTTCTACTAGATCCCCAAATTGATCTGTTGTGAAGCTTACGTTTGCCATCGTATTTAATCTGGGACTACGTCTAGGCAATATCGCATATAGATCAATTTTCATTAAAAAAAAATAGAGGGTAGATGCAAAACAAAATAATTATACAGAGGGTATTTGAAAATTGTAGTTGAAAAGATTATTAGAAATCAAATCAAGGCAAAAGAAAAAAATACAAAAAAAAAGTGGGAGGTCAAAATAATGGGGAAAAAATATGCTCCAAAGTGGGCAGCCAATCGTAAAGGGGAAACGTAAAAAACCCTCAACACAAGAAAATAACAAAACTTTAATGCAACAAATTTAATTTAAAACAAAAAGGAAAAAAATAATCTACTGAGTCTGTATAACTTTTTTGCCCTAGTGGCTTAGTTGGTAGTAGCTCTGCCTGCGAAGCCGAGGGTCGTGGGTTCGATCCCCACCCAGTGCAAATATTTGTGTGATGAATTCAAATGTTTGCACTGTGTCTGGGTGTTTCTATGTATAATAAGTATGTATTTAAAACTATATAAGTATTATATCAGCTATCTGGCTGCCATCACACAAGCTTTGCTTAGTTTGGGGTCAGATGGTGTTGTGTGTGAATTATAAGAAAAAAAAAAACTATACACATACAGATGGGTCGCTGTGGGGCGCGGCGAGTGCGGGGGTGCGGCAGGCGCTCGCATGATGTCGGCACGTGCTCGCCGGGCTTGCTTGTGTGTAGATTGTTGGTTGTCACAATACCATTGATCGGCAGTGGCACGAATCTCCCCTGCTATCACTCACCAGCGGGGCGCAGGACGAGTACAATACCGCGCTTGTGATTAGCCGAATATCCGTGTGACTTTCCACAAATGATCGGACAAAACGAGATAGAGTTATACAAACTTCAATGCAATGCAAAGAAATACATCAAGCGGTTCCCATTGTGCTGAACTGAGCAATCGTGCTACTAAACGGCGAAGGAGGGGGAGACGTACGATCAGTCAAGTGGGTTATTGTCTTTGGTCTATGACACAGACTAAGTAGGTGATATGCTATTGCTGACTTATAAAACTGGGAGGAATATTTAGGTAGGTTTTTGAATATAAAGAAATACTTTGACTTCAGAGACTTTATTGTCATTCACAAGTGCATTCACTAGTTTTACTGAAATATATACTTTACTGAATATTATAATAGAGAAAGAAATAATGCTTTCATTCAATTTTATTTTTTTCTATGGTTTACCACCTATCCAGTAAAGATTATTTTTCAGTTCTACTGTCACTACCATCTTAGTATAATTTTATTATGTAGGACAAGTTATTTACATATTTATTCAATTAACGTGTAAGTATCAAGTCTTTTTAGTAATTGAGAATAACATAGTTGAAACACAAAAGAGAAATAGGTAAGTAATAAATAAATTATATGCAAGTTTACATTAAAGCTATCATTTACAGACATACATTTTTGTGCATAGATTACAGGACCACAATTAAAAAAACGGCGCGGCCTCGGCACCGCCGCGCTAAAATGTCACATATCTCACAATATTCGCTATTATCCTACACCTACCCACTTACGCACAGAGCTATAGGGATCTGTAGATCCACTAGTGGCACTGCTATCCAGAAACGTTGCGATGGTGTTGGGAATCAGCACACTGCCCCATCTGCTTTAGCCCAAATTTCGGTAGACGGTAGGGATAATGGCAACTGCTATGGTTTTCACAAATTCCCAACGTTACCAAAGTTACTTTTGTGCGTCATTATCAATGAGGTTTTTACAGAATACCAGAAGAGTAATAAATGTGTGAAAAATTACATTAACTTAAAATATAAGTACCTAATCAAATTTCACAAACAAAATAAAACATTGGCACCACCTTCGACGACATCACAGATTAAGTAGAGTATGGACGAAATTATCACTCCTCAGTCCAGAGCAATTAATATGCCTTGTGGTATTTTCATGAAGATAAGGTGTTACTATATTGGAAGGTGGTTGTATTTTTTCTAAAACATCCAGTATTCTCATTCAGTATGTAAATACCTACTGAATAAATACTCAGGGAAAAAAATAACGACTTTTTTAGTAGGTAGGTACAAAACTTGTCTGCTTTAGGGTTGCCTAGAATTCTGTTAGTGCACACATTATTAATAGTAATTTCGCTGTATACCATATAACAATTAGGTACGCAATTATTAATATAGAATCATAATAAGTAGGTAGGTATTCGAAACAACTCTTTGTATATGTGTACAGTGTGTATCCATAATCTAATAATAATTCGAACATAAAATACAATACATTCAACGAAATTAAATAACGTAGTTAAATATATTACAATAGATTTAATAATATTCTTAGTTAACATGATCAACAAGATAACTACTTACAGAAAGAGGATTGGCAAGAAACGATTTGTTTTTTTTTTTTTGATTTTGTGAATTTCATTAAATTCTCTCTAGTAATATTGAAAATGAAAAATATTGTAGGTACGATTCATTTTCCTAATCTGGGGACCGATTCTTAAAGCAATTCGAACGACTCAAATACGGGATAACAATCCTTGATATGATATACAATATAAGACAGACCGAGAGGTTTTATCCCGTGTCGACATCAATCCGACTGGGTGCAGAATCTCTACACTGATCAAGTTCCATGGTGGACCCGTAGGTACTCTCGCTAACCAATTACTAAAACACCATGATAAATAAATAGCATGCCTTTGAGGCACTGTTTCATAAACTCTTAGCGTCGGCGCACATGGGCCACTCGCGTCAGCCCCAAAACGCTGCCACAAAACGCCTCCATAAACTGAAACGCGTGAAAACCGCTCATGGTCGGTAGTCGACAAGCGAGTTCCGGCCAAAAGAACCGAGAAGCGGTGAGCTCTGGCGTCACCGTGTGCGGTGAGTTCATGTAAAATGTATGAAAACTGTAAGAAATAGGTCGGTGCCGATGCCGGCGTTTTGTGGCAATGGTCGGTGGCCCCTGTGCAGCGACGCTTAGTGATATTTACTGTAGACTTGCTTCTCAATGAGGCGTTTCCAGAATGATAGATATGAATGATTGATGGGTAGGACTGTTAATTTAATGAATATTGTTTTGTCAAGAACTAACCAAACCAAAACTTAATCAATCAAAGTAACATGTTTTAAGTATTTACATAACCACTAAAATAATAAGCTCTTTTAAAATTGGAATGTTAATCATTTTAATCGCCTACTATAATGTATTCGTTAGGATTCAGATACAAATGGAAATAGTATGATATTATTCTCGATAGTTGGAAATGTCATACTCGTATAATGCAAGCGAGATGATGTGATTTCACGAAATGTTTTTTGAGGAGTCTTTAGTTTATATCTAACTTTTTCTTGATTCCGCCTTCATATTAATTACTTAAAATATGCTTTCAACGAACAAGTTGCCAACCAGAAGTACATGTTTAGTTACTAGCTTTCGGAAACCTACTTATTTTGCATAAATTAGGTATTTTATTTAGGCTAGATACATGTATTCATAGTAATTTAGACTACATCCATGTTTAGACACCTGTTGGTTCAATTGACATCTTTAAAGGTTCGATTCACAGCCCAACTACGACACATCTACAATATGTAGGAAAACTATAAACCCTGACCCAAATACATACATATATTTAAAGGTTTTAGATGTGTTCATAAAATATCACACCTTTTTCTTATACAAGTGAGTAAAATTACGCACTATTATGCCGCAACATGACGAAGGGAATTTATGTTTATTCACAAGGGAAGTTAGTTACTCCTTATAACATCAACAACATCTGCCAGTGAAAGTTCCGTTAAAGTAGGTCCAGCCGTTTCATAAATTAGCCGAAAAAATGTTTTTTTTTTCGATGTACCAAAGTACCTAACGTAAGTACTAGGTAATGATTAGGACTCTTCATGTTCCACTAGCTAAGTGTCACTGTGCTATTATGTGGCAGGCATGTTGCTTACCATCAGGCACATATCCTGCTCGTCTCGTCACTCTTTATTAAAAAAACTGACGAAATGAGTGAACAGCCGTTAAATTGTAATGTAATCGTTAAAACCTATATATTACAATCGGACCAACCAAAAAAGTTTACTTTCATCGTAAAACACAATTAGGTATAAAAATATTAACGCATTTTACATATAAATAAATGGCTATCGTTAGTTTCAATTAATTAGGCAATTATTTTTTCCTAATTGTTCAACGTTATACCTACTCACAGTTTATAAGTATACGTATCATTCATTTATATTGATACTAGCTTTTACCCGCGACTTCGTCCGCGCCACATATTTCTTAAAGTAATTGAGGCAGTACCTACTCGTACTACCATACAAATTCACGTTTCCTAATCAAAATCGGTCTGAGTCAAAGTTTTATATTTATTAATAAATGTACAATTTACACGACAAATTACAAAAAAAACTATGTTCTCAAAAAATTAATCAAAAACAGACTTTAATTTAAAATCATATTGGGACGGTCCACCAAATTTTATTAGAGTCTATTAGTAGATATTAGTAGATATATCGTCTGATTACATGAACGCAAATTTTAGTTTGTTGTTCATATTTCAAAAACTCCCCCACTGATTTCGATAAAATTTATATGACCACCTCTGAACTATAATCTACCAACCAAAAAAATAACCATCTAAATTGATTCACAATTGGAAATACAACTGGATTGATAACCTCCTCCTTTTTTGAAGTCGGTTAAAAATAGGCGTTAGACGGCAACGGACAGAGAGAGCTACTTTCATATATATAATTTCGTATTAGAATTGAAAACAGGTGTTCCTGATCATTTTATAGGAGGCAGTTGTAAAGATTACCGAAAATTAATACGTTTACTCCTCCAAAAAACTCATTTTCGCAGTTCTTAATTTGTCTTAATCGAGCGTCCATCATGCATAACATTTGATAAGACACCATGGAAATCTCGTCGACTATCAAAAATTCTGTCTGATACGCCATTTAGTGGCTGCGCCCATCTTAAATATTGAGGTTGTATAGTGCACTGTATTCTTCTTGTCAAGCCCTTTTATTTGATACCCATGTTGATGGGATTGATAAAACCTAAGTTATCCGCCATTGTGTAGAGGCCGCCATCTTGGATTTTAATTTTATATAGTACATTGTATTCTACTGGTTGAGCACTTTCATTTGATACCCATATTGATGGGATTGATAAAACCTACGTTATCCGCCATTTTGTAGCGGCCGCCATCTTGGATTTCAATTTTTTATAGTATATTGTATTCTGCTTGTTGAGCCCTTTCATTTGATACCCATGTTGATGGGATTGATAAAACCTACGTTATCCGCCATTTTGTAGCGGCCGCCATCTTGGATTTAAATTGTTTATAGTATATTGTATTCTGCTTGTTGAGCCCTTTCATTTGATACCCATATTGATGGGATTAATAAAACATAAATTATCCGCCATTTTGTAGCGGCGGCCATCTTGAATTTATTTAAGTACATTAATTATAAATAAATGATACCGCTAGAAGCGTCTTGAAACGCTCTTGAGAGTAAATGGCTCAAACGGGTAAAAGTAAGGTGGCACTTCATATGCCGAAACATAAACACCGCACTTATGTAACCTGACACCAGTGTATCAAGCGGTTATATAAGTATCCCTGTATAGTTAGAAATTATAAAATTGCTGGAACAAACGTTTATCGACTCCATTTCAAGTGTCTAGATACAAAGTTTCATGGTTTTATCTTCAATAATATTGAACTTCCAGACTTTCACCCCCAATTCCACCCCCGTAGGTACAGTTCAAAACTACAAAACTGCTTAAATATACGAGTACATTTTATGGTTTCGTGTTAAATATCTAGACGTAAAGTTTCATAGTTCTTCAACAATGACGAAGTTTTCCATATAAACTTTCATCCCTTATTTTAACCCTTTTAACCCTTTTTTCGGAACAAAAAGTAGTCTATGTCCTTTCTCGGGATCTATTCTATCTATGTATCAAATTTCATCAAAATCTGTTGGTTGGTTTAGGCGGTAAAGACGGACAGACAGACAGACAGACAGACAGACAGACAGACAGACAGACAGACAGACAGAGTTACTTTCGCATTTATAATATTAGTATGGATGATGTTTATTTAGTAAGTATATTAAAGCTAACATATTCGTAGGTTATTTTGTTTATTCTGTAATATAGACATAATAGGAGATATGATAGGACATAAGTGACATATACAAGGCCATTTCCAACTATGGTTAATTTGAACAGGCAGCTCAAACAATAAACGTATGTTTCGTAGTAAGCGAGTTTGCTTCTACTATTATTACAAATTCTAGAATAAATAATCTCCCATAGAAATATCTTTAATCGATATTGTAGGATAAATATTATTACACTTTCTCATTCTCACTCCTTAGGCTTAACGCGAGCTGCTTTGCGTTTAGCGCATACCTAATATGTTAAGTTTCATAAAAGAGCATGCTTTGTTGTGAAATAAACGCATCCGGTAAAGTCATCGTGGGGTGCATGCAAACTTGTGCCCGTCAAGTAGGGTTACCATCTGTAAAGTTTGGGAACCAATTTTTGACCGCGCGGTAGAATAAACGTAATTACGTTCACAGCGTTCACCGCAAGGCAGTGCGCGCGCTCCCTTATTCCCAATTTCTTCTATAACGATATAAGTAGGTACTCGTATATCCCGGGATATACGAGATATATATATATATATATATATATATATATATATCGCGTTTAATTGTAAACATTAATTTATATTTGGAAAATCTTTTCATATTTAATCCGTAACCAGATTTAAGGGCCATCTAAACGTCTTAATGAAAATTATTTTTGTTTAGACATACATTAAACCATGTAGGTATCTTTGTATTCAATAACAATTTAAATAGGGAAAGTTCAAAGTGTTTTGTTCTCGAATATATAGGCTACCTGTAATTTTTCTAAAATTAATTTCAAACGACCATGTAGGTAAGTACCTATATACAATCATACCTATTTAGTTAACTAGACAATTACACATATGTACAATATCTTTTCTGAAGACACATTCGAAAATTAGAAATAAAAACCAATTTAAATATTCGCTCTATTCTATTACATACTAAAAATAACTATGATAAAATCTAAAATTCGATGACGAGGCAAGATTATAAAAACACTAAGCGAAAGTCCCGTAGAATGGACTATTGTATTATCTAAATTTGCACTTAAGCTTTCGAGATTACAAAGCAAAAACATACATGCAATTAACAAATCATACGACAATACGATATTCACGATGTACCTATAGGTACCTACTGCTATATTTTATCAATTGACATGCTATTGTGATCCTTATATTACGTATTTGTTTTATTTCCTTTTAATGTACCTGTATTATAATTAACTACAAATCACGTACGAATACCTAATACGAAATAAATAGTTACAAGGGAGACGATCTAATTTAGAAGGTTTCGTGATAGCATTCACGCTTCGGAATAGGTACTAGTTACCAGAACATCATGAAACTCAACGTAGTTTTTATACGTTGTTTTCATTGATTCATGGGTTAGGTACTTAAGATATGGTCGATCCAGAGTTTGAGCCACATTCGGCAGATATTTTCAAGGAGAATGGACGCGTGCGATCTCCTCAATGTGTGCGTGGAATCAGTGAGAGCACGGATATCTGAAGCACACGCGTAGGCTTAGTCCGGAAATTCAAATGATCTATGAAATTTTCCGATGTTTTTGGACGCTATTTGGATGTGTGAAATGTTGCGGTATCGCGTCACCGACATGGATAACAGCAGTATATGGTGCTTAGTGCTGTTTAATTCTAAAATATGTGCGATAAGAACGTATTTAAATTTATAAAATAATTATTATTTCAGCTATCTCGCTTCCATAGCACAATCTTGCTTAGTTTGGTGCTAGCGGCTAGATGATGTTGTGTGAGAAATGTCCACTAATGTTTATTGAAGTGAAAACTTTTTTGGCGCACAACACAGATTTTTCGTGCTCTGTGAATTGATGTCAAGCGTCACGCTCGTAAATGAAATAAATCCTCGGGTGAAGTCGGGACCATGGCCATCTACTTAGTCTAGATGGCCACGCTTAGAAGACTTATTAAGACGAAAATAGGCTGAAGATTTTATCCAGACTAGCAGCGCCTTCCGGTTTCACTCGCATAGTTTCCCAAGTAGTCTATCGAATTCTGAGTTATAAAGCTTTCACTTCTATCGCCAATCCCTATGATTGCCAATTTATTTGTTTAAAGCCAAGACCATTTTAGTTAGGCGATAGAACCCTAGTATTTCTCCTTTCCCACGGAATTTGGGTACATCCAATAGGTATTTCAGCGATCATTTGATACCCCAAAATTCGAGCGCTTATCGCTTTACCTCTCCCAGTCTCCGTGATGATTGTGCTGCGTTTTGTTTGTCACTCTGAGCTGACGTTGTTTGAACTTGCTTTACCGAGAACATAGATAAGTTGCCTGAGTGGGTTTACCCGATGGCTACAATTTAGGTCTTCAAATCGAGAATCAACCGGTTTTTTCTAGATAATCCATCATAGACCGCATCGTCGCTTAAAATATACCTAAGTCTAAAAAATGGTCTAAGGCCTAAGGCGTAACATACTCGCCCAGATGATACACTATACGTTAAAGAGTTTTGTTTGAGCGACAATAATAACTCTTCAATTAATTAGGTAAGAAAAAAAAATAAACAAATATTGACCTAATCTTATTAGAATTTCGATTTAAAATCAAGGGGGGGTCTCTTCCTGATGTGAAAAGAATTAGAAACATAAGGAACATGGACAAGCTCAAACCACCATTCTGAATGCTCATAACAAGGGAACTCTTTGCGTGATGTTTCTAAGTGCCGGTAATCAAGTATAATTAATACCTACTTTCAGTGAAAGCATTGCTTCAAGCCACCACGGATGTTCACTACACTACTATCGCTAATAGTTGGAATGTGCCGTGGTATTTCTATCTCTAGAAATGATGCATAAAACTGCATCGAAATACCTACCATGGCAAATACCCCGTAAAGACTCATAATAGTTTGCTCTTAGTTGTTGTCTAAGTGTAGTTAGTTGATTATGATTACATTTTAAATAATTATTACCTATGAATAAAAATATATGGTTAGGTTTTTAAGTAGCAGTAAATCCAAAATGAATTATATCCAAATGAATTAATCTTCGTGTCGTTAGACTACTAAGTCACTGTATGCGTTATACGCATACCTACAGGCAATATGCACATACCTACCACATCGTATTATACTAACGGTACAATAATACAAATTTAGAATGTACACTAACAATTACTGGCAATATTTATATTATTCGAACTCATCAGGAGCCGCGCTAAATATATAATAAGTAGGTTTATTTATATTATACATTCTAATTATTTACAATATACCTACAATGATATGATCAATTGTTTCCAATTATACAGAGATTACTTTAGTATAAGTAATTAGACAAAAATTATCGAGATAAAAATAATAGCACTTAACTCGTCACTTAACTCGTTAAATTGTAGTCGAACACTTTTATAGAAATATCAGGATAATATTGTACGTCGTAAGGGTTAAGACAATCATTAAACGATTGCGGTGCTTGGAAAAAGCACCACGAATATTATAAAATAACACATTTTATACATTTAGAACATTTACAGATAGAATTTAATACATACATACTCCTTTCCCTATTAGACCTTCGATCTCTGTTCATTCTCATTATCCTCAAGGATGTAAGATATATTGAATTTACACATTGTAGCACTAAAACGCAATGCTATGACATTCTGGTATCTTCTGTGGTATATCTATTCTTCTACAAACATTAAATTAGGATTATCTGTCCTTTTTATTAGAGTCTATTTATTCAAAGTTTTAAAATGATTTATCTAATTTTACAAGAGGAAAACGTAAAAAATAAAATAAAATGTCGATGACCTTGTCTAATATATTATAATACATCATGCAAGGACATTTTAATTAGCTTTCTAATGTCGAAATTGTGCCTTCAGAATTGGCCTAAATACATTTATTTGTAATCGAAAGTATTATCTACTAATTTTGTTTATTCCAAATTGTTTTATCAGTCTTTGACAGTACAAGAGCTATAAATTAATT
Source organism: Ectropis grisescens (assembly GCA_017562165.1). Lineage (NCBI taxonomy): Eukaryota > Metazoa > Arthropoda > Insecta > Lepidoptera > Geometridae > Ectropis > Ectropis grisescens. Next base: position 3,171,156 of record CM029776.1, on the reverse strand, counting down.
TTAAATAAATAAACATCAGATATTTTGTATATATTTCAGTGTGTCCCAATCTTTTTTTTCTATAGTTTGGTTTGATAGCGGATTGGCAAGGTGCAAGATCGAAAGTAGATACAACATCAAGCATCAATGGGGACTATAATTTGTTATATAAGCATCAAAATTAGATGGAGATAGGGATTAATGCTATAGAATAAATTACGTTTGAACTGAAACTAGAGGTATATATAACACACGGTTAGTGCCTCTCATTTAACCGTATCAAGTAAATTGATTATTTTTGTGCCGAAATCGAGTTTAATGACAAACGTTTGCATAAAACAAATGCTTACCAACGACGAATAGCCGTTCTAATTATGTATTATTTAATCTAAGATAGGATAAATCTTTATTCAGTTCACACGTTTGGTAATTACACATGTTTGTTAATCTATTTATTTATTTTTGCTTTAACTCGTTAATATTGACTAAAATTAAGTAAAGCTCGGTTGTTTTATTCAAGGACAAATTCTCTAAAGTTAGTACTTGGAATTTTTCGCTTATTATGCATATATACTCGGAATTTTGTTATAAACATATACTTCCCAGTCACGTGCGCACAGCTCAGTAAGTTCTTTCGAAAATGGCCGTAATAAACACCTTACTAGCAATACCCCGCGGTTTTAACCGCGTATTTCCCGATACCGTTAGTTTCCTACGGCAAACAATATAGGCCATAAGCTATTGCATACTTATAATCTGAATTCTAAATTTCAAGGCGATCTGGTCAGCCATTCCGACGTGACCCAAACTTTGATATTTATAATTTTAGTAGGATACTTCAATAACTCCATTTTTCTGAAAGCTAAGTAGATTATTAACAGGCAACGAAATATACACAAAATATAATTAATTAAATACAGAATAATATTAAGTGTACGTGAAGATACGTACTCGTACATACGTCATTCTCGCCAATAGTAAGCTAGTGTTTTGGCATCATTACCTTAACTAATGACTACCTCCTAATAGATGTCTTTTGTCGCCTTGTGTGTATAAACTAGCAGTTCGTTTCAGAATCAATTCGTTTGTTTTTGTACCGTTTTTTGTTAAGTCTTTTATGGTTAAGTTATCTATATATCTCTATCGATTACAGAAAGGACCACACTAACTACTTGAAATTACTTCTCATGAAAACAGATAATGTTATAATATTATTTGATGACATGGATTTTATCTTTGGTTATATCTAAAATGCATTTAAAGTAATTTACAGTTAATGAAATGTAAACAGAGGTTTTTTTGTTAACAGACAATTACTGAACGTTAGTAACCGTCACAAAAATCATATATACATATATTCTGTTTTAGTACTTTTTTTTACTGGGGCATATATCACGCAGCCCTAAATAAATAAATTATAAATTCATCGTTTGTCTCCTTTTGTAGGATCAAATGGTACAGATAGTGCAGTAGAAAAATATGATTAGAATTTTATAATTCTACCTACATTTTATACATCAGTTTGGAGAACTACGTTTGATTTTAATGTAACGAATTTGTCGATTCATCCATTCTTCACCTCGGGAGCCGACATGTCTCGTATTAGAGAGGGCAATATCGGGCTCCGTACACCAGACAGAGAGAGGACTAGACACAGCTGTCAATCTGACAGATTCAGGTTCGAAGAAACGTCAATTTCTTTTTTCTTCAATTGTGTGCTGCGCGTTTGCCCTGCATGTAGCCTTCCCATCTTTTAGCCGTGTTAATCAAAATTGGATCGTCATCTAAGCCAGCGAGGAGATAAAGTTGATTGACGTGCGTGGCGTGGTAGTCCCATCGAGCTATGTTAGGGCTGACTCCTGGTGTAAAGTGTCTGAGGTCGTAAAAGCTGCCGCTGCCGGTATCGAAGAGGGAAGGAGTGCTTTAAGCGACGTCATTCCGTCGTCAAACATCTTCTTGGCAAGAGAAATGGAATTTTCACCTTCTATTACGTGGAGATCGTACAAACCCAAGAGCGCGTAGATGAAGCCGTTTAGGACGAAGAGAGGCGGCTTGGTCGGATACTCTTCGTACCTAGAAATAAACGATATTCATTAATACAGTAAAAGCTCCTTATTCGCGCTTCATTTATTCGCGGATGAAAATTGAACCAAATTCCTATATTCGCGGATAAAGATTTCGTTATTCGCAGATAGAATCAGTACATACATAATAGGTATTGAACTCAATATCCTTCGTCTATACCTACGTATAAACGTCATCAAATCAAATCGACTAATAAACAAGTAAAATAGACCTGATAAGATCAAATTAGACGTTCCGTCCATTGGTAAGAGCGGTTTTGCGTGTTTCATTGTTTCGTCTTTCCATTCGTTACCAAGATTATGATCGAGTGTCACGTCTCTACCTACCTCTGTTTTCCTAATTTACAATGTCAACTAAAAACAATGAGATTTCCTATTCACGGTTCCTGTATTCGTGGCATAGGTATTTATGGAACGTATACCCCGCGAATAAAGAAACAACAAACAATAATAATAAACATTTATTTGTATATAAAGAAACTAAACTAATACACTCACCGACCGATATAAAACAGGAAGGTAGACAAACAAACATAACCAAAGAACTGAGTCGGTAAACGCTGAATTGCCACACTAGGGTGACCTGTGTCGTGGGAGTTCAGGCCTTTCCGTTATCATATTATTTGTAAGATGACTAACTAAAATAGAATATAATTTTGATAAATTAGCTAAATTAATAATTAAAGTGGGTGACTCAGATAAAAATTCACATATTGAGCGAGCGCGAGAGAGATGGTCGCGTACAAGAGTACAACACAACATTAGGTGCATAGCATATTTATTTATTTTATCTAAGTCACCCAGGGCACAACAATATTCCAAATTAGGTACTACATAGAAAACAAATGTATGGATTAAAATAAGAAAACATTATTGTAAAGGAAAAAAAATCGGGGACATATTTATATACACGCCGCCTAAGCTACTGCTTGAACTTGCAGTTTAAACCCAACTTACAATATTTACATCATAAGTCTAACAGCAAACATACACAAGAGCTTATACTGTATAGATCATGAGCCTGAAAACGTTTTAAAACAGCCACGAAAAGTCTTGAATGGCTCTTTGAAAACTTGGACACTACATTTGTTTCATAGATTTGTATATGGCATCGTTTTCAGATTTCAAGAAACAGCTAGATACAGTACTGCTCGACATCAGACGAGAGGGCGATTTAGTATAAACTTATTTAAAAAAGATTTAAAGCGGGCAATCTTACCAAACGTATTTATCCATCCACATGGCTTTGACCCCGCCGGCGTCGCTCGGTATGTCGAGTAGGTAGAGAGCTCGCCGCGCCGCCTGAAGGTAAGCGCTGTCTCCGAAGTGGTGATACGCTCGCGAGAGGAGGGATATGGCGTGTCCCTGACTCATCGCCGAATGCCTACAAACATTAAATTAATTCTATTAAGTCAAAGTTCTTTATTGATAAATGTACAATTTACACGTCAATTTTATAAAAAAAAAACAAAATAAGAGCATACAAAGAGTATCCATTTTTAAAGTTTAAATTGAACTTTATATTGTACGATAATAGGTATCGTACAAATAAGTGTCAAAAATTCAAATATATGTACTTATTACAATTGTAATGAACAATGTCAATTTTTTACAACTTTATTGTGAGTTTGCCATCACTATATAAAAACTCGCTGTAACTATAAAAAGTTTGATCGATAAGCCAGCTTTTTAATAGGTTTTTGAAGCTACCCGAACTCGGTGCTAATTTAACTATTTTAGGAAGATTGTTATAAACTTCCGGCCCCATAATGTGAGTCAGTTTTTCCGATCTCGCGAGAGAGTGAGGTATACTACCCAGCTTGTCAGCGTTACGTATATTGCGCGAATGTCTCTCTCCTCGCGTGCCCTATGAGTCTAAGTTGTTTCTGAGATACACAGCTACTTGGTAGATCAATATTGCAGGCAACGTAAGTATGCCAAGCTCTTTGAAATAAGGTCTGACGGATGTGCATTGCGACACGCCCACGATGGCGCGTATGGCACGTTTTTGGGCGCGGAAAGCACGCTCCCAGTCGGCAGCGCGTGCGTATAGTTTGGCTCCGTACTGTAACCAGGAATGCACCGTGGCGAAGTAACACGAACGAGATACATCTGCAGACACCACTCGGGACACCCGTCTTAGTGCAAAGCACGCACTGCTTACTTTAGCACACATCTTGTCGATGTGGTGTTCCCATGTCATGCAGCGGTCAATCTCGAACCCCAGGAATGTTGTGCTTTGTACCTGCTCAATCCGGACCCCGTCAAGTAAGACTTTTAGCGATTTTGTACAGTGACCCGATAGACAAAAGTGAATAAAATGAGTCTTTTTGGAGTTTACCATAAAACCGTTAGCACGAAACCATGTGTTTAAACCGTTAATTACAGTATTTAATTTATCTTCTAATTCCTCTATCGAAAGGGCGGTTACTATGGCAGCCACATCATCTGCATACATGAATATGTCTGCACCCTTTACGGCGTCAGGTAGATCGTGCAATAGGAGTGAAAACATGATGTTTGAAACTGACGAACCCTGCGGCACTCCCATAGATGAAGACAATGGGTCTGATTTATTATCGCCTTCGCCAGCATCCACAAGTTGAGAGCGGCCTCGTAACATGTCAGTCAACACAGCGTATGATTTCCCAGCTATGCCATAGTGTTTCAGCCAAGCAAAGCCAAGGTCTCATGGTCTGCGACATCAAAGGCCTTCGATAAGTCACAGCACAAGACAGCTACTTGCTGTTTGCGTTCACGAGCAGCCAACACATTACGAACCACTTCACGCGTTAGAGAAGTTGTAGACCTCCCTTCGCGGTATGCGTATTGTTGTTCACACAGGGCGTCGGTTTCCGATAGGTAGGCCACTAATCGCGAACTCAAGCCATTTTCGAACACTTTGGCTATTGCTGGTATAATCGATACCGGTCTGTATCCATCAATGTCATCCCTTTTGCCTTTGCCTTTAAATATCGGGGACATTTTTGATATTTTCAGCGGTGACGGGTACGAGCATTCCCTAAGACACTTATTAAACAGTGTGGCGAGAACTGGAGCTAGGGGCAAAATTGCTAGTTTTAGTAGCTCCATCGCCACACCATATACTTCTTCTCTTCTGACTTGATGTCTTTTGACTTTTTTGGGGGTATTCTAATCTATTTCTAATTCTATTTAAATCTGCTTGCATATTACTGCAGTTATATGCTTATGTTAATAACCAAAATCAAATGAAAACGATATTATTTAACTTTGACTTTTATTTCCTAACCAGATTTCACCAAATATTATTTTTATTAGCTAGATGGTGTTGTGTGAGAAATGTCTACCAGTATTTATTTACCAGCGCTCCGCGGTTTTACCCGCGTACCGTCCGTTCCCATTCTTTTACCGGGATGTAAATGCCTATGTGTCATTCCAGACTATAATTTGTCTATGTTCCAAATCCGCAATCTGCTCAGTCGTTCAGACGTGATCGAGCAACATACATCCAAACATCTAAACATTCCAAACTTTCGAATATTTAATAGATATAAGATATAAAAGTTAAATTATTTTTGTAATGACGATGACGGCTGACCTGATTGGTGGTTTAGTTGGTAGAAAGTCTGGCTGCGAAGCCGTGGGTTCGATCTCCACGCAGTGCAAATGTTTGTGTGATGAATACACGTATACGAATAATAGTGCACCTGAATATTTTCTACATTATAAATATATATCGGCGCAAAAACAACATGCTACGTCATCTCTCGAACCGCTCCGAACGAGGCGTAAACAAGTGACTCACAACGCTCGCCCCTCTACAATCGCCACACCACAGTGCTATAAAAAGGCGCGCGCTGTAGCGGAGCACAGAGTCGCTTCTCTGCGCTCGGACAGTAAACACATAATCTATTGTAAATTCTTGTAATCTATGCTGATTATATGTGAATTTTGATTGAAGTAAAGTTGGGTGTTTTTAATTATCCCTGAAATGGAATACTCCAGTAACAACGACGTCAGCACAGCTGACGTCTTGGTTTCTAAAACAATACTAGGCCATCCTACTCCGCCATATATATCATATCAGCTATCTGGCTCCCATAGTACAAGCTTTGCTAATTTGGGGCTAGACGGTGTTGGGTGTGTAATTTTCACCAATATGTATTTAAATATTAGTTGCATTTATTGTAACGTGTGAGTTAACGCGCCGCACGGGGATGGGCCAGCCGCCGCGTGGAACGTAGTGTAGGAGTTACCAGCCGGGAGCGAGGTCGGGCGCGCCGGCGGCGATGCGGCGCCGCACGGGGATGGGCCAGCCGCCGCGCGCGCGCTGCGCCCGCGCCAGCCAGCTCGCGGCCGCGCGGAACGCGGCGATGTGCTCCGCGCTCGACACCGACACGTTGTCCAGTGAGCCCGCGCCGCTCAGGATGATGCTCGATATCTGTACCAACACACGCTCTGTACGCGAACGATGAACACCACGACTAACAGACACTCCTTCAACGTCGCTACGTAAGCGCGTCGCGTCGTCGTTAGTAAGTAATTTCGATTTGGCACATGAATAGATAACGGCACAAAGTGCACAGTGCACAATTACTTAAAAGGGTGGCAACCCTTTTTATACTCATCCCATATTTTCTGGAATCCATCCATATTTGACGAAATCGTAGCTCAACATTGGCCAAAAATAAGATTCCATTAAGGAGTTTACATATACGGTTTTTCCTACTCCTTACTTCTAAGCTAGTGTAAGTATCAGCTTTGATATTTACCTTGAATTTATTCCTAGGAGACCTCCGCTTGGGTCGGTCGAGTAGCGCCCAACCCTTCTGCATGTCAATGATGAGGTCCCGTGTTATTCGTCGCCAGCGTTGCTCAACGCCGATACCATGGTAAATGTGATCCTCCTGAGAAAATATGCAGTACTTACTCCAAGTGAACATTTATGCTGACCATTGCTATATATCTCTAATTTTGCTCTTCTACAGTTCTCTATTTAAGCTAAAATTTCAAAAATGTTTTAGAAGATAGCCTTCCATATCCAATATCGTATCTCTTAACCGATAATACGTACCTGAACATAAATCAACTGCGTGTTAGTAACATAGTGCAAATACACCGTCTCTTTCTTCTTATCTTTATTCTGCAGCACCACAATCAACGAGGAATTCGGCTTCAAAAGCACATCCACACTTAGCACGAAGTCTAAAGTGATGTTCACTTTTAACCACACTTGGCTCGCCATTTGCTCCGACGTGGAAAACCTTAGGACGTTAGACTGAGCGACCACGTCTAACTCCCGGACCATATACGCGTCTTGACTTATTATCCAGTTTTCTATATGCTTTTCTCCGTCGTCTATGATTCTTCTTCTTGGTTCCGGCTCTGTCAGATACTTGCTATAATGCGCCAAACCAAATTGAGCTATCTGCGTTGGGTAGAAAAACCCCTTTGGCTCCCACTGGGTCGACACCGGAACACCCTCGATTCCGCTGATGCATTTGACGCGGTCTCTCACTTCAACATTATAATTCTCGAAGGTAGTGAAAGTACCGCGCGGATCGTAACGTTTCTTCGGGTGGTAGATTTTACCGTAACTGTGCGACCATTCGAACTTTTCTACGCCATCTGAATTGATCATTTTGCCATAAACCTGAAATATGAATTATTTTTATACACTACAAATAAGTGAACTTCTAACCTACCTCCTGATAAAATATTGAACCTACGCTATTTTGTAGCAACCAATTGTTTTATCATGACGGACAAATAAATCGTATTGGAAATATACGAATCCAGTAACTAATTTAACATTCCAGTACACATCATACTGCCTTTGGTTAAGACGTATTGTGCGTGAACTATCTATGTCGGTCCATCTCTAATAACTGACTGTGTTTGACGGCGGCGGCGCGGCGGTCCAAAGTGGAATTTCTCGAGGTGGGATTTCCAGGGCGTGAGGTTTGGCGGCCGAAAGTGTGAGGATAAGAATATATTTAATTACAGAAACTATACCATAAAGTGATCTGTTCAGTTCTTCTAATTATTTTATCTATGACTATGACAGTATACATTCCAGCCCTTCCACCGTCAAACTAAATCGGTTGTACCTTTGCTATTGGTGTCTCTATAATTTCAAGCGAAAAGAAAAGAGAGAGCAATTTAAAGCTAAAACGGATTTCCTTAGGCGGTAGTCCCCCTGACGTGTGGCGACTTACCTCAAAGTACTTGTGAACGAGCGAGAAAGGAACATACACCTCGTCCACGGCGACGGCGCGGCGGCACGCCACCGAGTACTCGCCATTGATCACACATTCGATGTCGGAGTCTGCCTCACCGCCCAACAGCACGGACCCTTTTACTGAAATTATTAAGTTAACTGGTAGTTTCAGAGATTGATGAGTTACATTACAGGCTCTTCTCGTAAAATACCAAGCAGCCTACAGAGACCGCACACCAAGTAGCGCCCGGGTGCCGCGCTGTTCTGTTTGACTTTACACCTTTTTTTTCAGACAAACTATTTTAGTATGGGCGCCTGGGCGCCGATTGGTAGGGTCAAGGAGCGGCACCTGTGGGTCGGGCAGCGGCCCATGTCTGATGTATTACTGGATATTATTTAAAAATTATTTGAATGGTTCCAAAGGCCTTAGCTTTGATTGGCCTTGTGGCTTAGTGGATAGTAGCTCTGCCTGCGAAGCCGAGGGTCGTGGGTTCGATCCCCACCCAGTGCAAATATTTGTGTGATGAATTCAAATGTTTGTACTACGTGTCTGGGTGTTTCTATGTATAATAAGTATGTATTTACAACTATATAAGTATTATATCAGCTATTTGGCCGCCATATTCCAAGCTTTGCTTAGTTTGGGGTCAGATGGTGCTGTGTGTGAATTGTCCACCAATATTTATTTATTTATTATATATATATTAATAGGAAAGTAATGTGGGGTATGTACTGGGTCGAGGGACGAGGTCGAGGTGCTGCCACCAGTACAGCATGAGCACCAGCGCGGCGAGGCAGAGCGCGGCGAGCGCCACGCGCAGGTTCACACGCATCTGCATCACGCGCCACTCCTGCGCACATCAAACCAATACATTTTGACTGTGTTCATGTCCATTGTTGCCAAATTAGTTGAAAAAAGATGTTTTCTTTTATCATCATTTCATTAGCTAATTATTAAGCGAGAGTGAGGCAACCATAGATATATAGTGTATCTTATAAGACAACAATATGGTAGAATGTTGTTGTTTTGTGCTCTCATTTTGGTCTTTTCTAAGGATGAACTACCAGTGAAATTGTTGGCAAATCAGATAATTCTGATAAGTAAAACCATGAGGTATTTTTTAAAGTCATTGAGTTGCACTAGAATGCTTTCTTGCTGAATGATGTTAAGCATTGCAGCCTATGACGGAAAATGCTTACCTCAATTAAACTAATTCACTTTAGACTTTAAGACATATATATTATATCCATCGGGAAAACCCACTCTGGCATTCACAATGCCATTCTTAGTATTACAGTGAAGCCAAACAGCTTATGTATAGTCTTTAGAACAACAAGAACTTTAGAACAAGAAATAGAACAATAAAATTGTTTTTGCTGATGATTTTATCATGAAATATTAATACTTAAATAATATTACTATTAATGATTTTTGTTTTGTAAGAACAAAACCTAGTTTTTAAATAAAAATACATTGAAAACCTATAACTTTGCACACATTACAAAATATCAATGAAAGAGTTGATCAATCTGCCTCAATGGCCAGTGCCAAAAGTCTAAATGCTACCAGTAGCATTAGTATTAGTAGTAGAGTGGTTACTTACCACTCATTCAACATAAAAAGAAAGACTGTAATACAATTAGACCACTGGTGTTTCACGACTGTGAACTTCCCATTTATATGTAAGCCCCATTAACAACTATTTGGTGTGGACAGTTTATTGTATGTTACAGTAATATACTTAGCAATAATGCATTTAAACATTTCTACATCTAATGTTGTAGCTCCTTTATAATGAGATGATTAATCATGTCAAATTACTTAAGTGATGTTATTGGCATATATAAGTACTTGAGTAAAGTGGGTATATGGCTATATACCATGTTAATATGAACCGACGACTTTAAATAGCCTAAGTGGCCTAGTGTCGCATAAATTTGCGTAGGCGGAAAGCAAACAAACATTTCATGTCAGTAAATGTGTTAGAACCCAAAGTGATAATAAACTTCCAAGTGGTGATGATATTGCAACAATACAACCGGAACGGAACGACTCAAAAGCCGTGAATTAATACAGTAAATATTTTTCTAGCCACATACTTACTCTGTAGTCAGGGGTAACATTCCTTCCGTCTTCACACCTGCGATACTGAACTAAATAAAGTCCTTTCATAAGAATAGTCACATTTACATTACAGTTTACACCAACATTTTTGATTTATTGTTATTAAATCACAATATTTAATTTAAAGAAATTAATTTTATACACAAAAACCGCTTCGTTCTGTATGCTTTACCAATTACTTTGCAGCTTGCAGCTGTTCTTGTCCTCCGAGCCTCCGACTTCTCAACTTCAACTTCAACTTCAAAATCGATTTGACATTTTCCAGACGTTGACGTTGAAGTTGTCAATATAGTGCACAGAGCACCACACAAGGACGAAGTTTTGACCATAGACAAAGAGATCAATCTTTTTAGCGAGAAAAAAAGAGTTTGGATAATCGCGTAGAATAGAAGATTTTTTCCACAAAGCTCGAGCGAGTATCGTATATAGAGTATTTCAATTTTATTAGTCACTAGCTTATACCAGCGACTTCATCTGCCCAAAACATTTATTGGCCTCACGTCAAGTGTCTAGAGACGAAGTTTCATGATTTTATCTTCAACAATTACGAACTTCTGTACGAAATTTCATTCTCCATTTAAACCCCCAACCCTACTTTGGTAATAAAAAGTAGACTATGTACGTTTTCTACCTACTCTATCTAGTCTAGTCTAGTCTAGATCTAGTCTACCTGTATCTCAAATTTCATTAAGATCGGTTTTGTAGATTTCATTCTTATAACTTTGAAAATTACGGAATGTTCATACAACTGTCCATCCCTTGTTTCACCCTCTGAGAGGTTGGATTTCGCAAATCCCTTCTTAGCGAGCATCTGCGTGCTAAAACACACCTTCATGCAAAATTTCAGACTCCTAGCATTTGTAGTTTCTGAGATTTCGTGATGTGACCTTTGAGTGACCTTTCGTTTTTATATAAATAGAGGATTATAGCTACCTACTCGTAACATAAAACAAATGCGAAAGGCCAAAGGCCCTCACAATAAGGAATTATTAAGAATATTTTCTTAACAATATATAATATTATTTGAGTGTCATTAAAGAGACTTGAAGGTAATCTGTAGATAATTTATTTAGGTAACTACCTACGTTTAGTAATAGGACCCAAAAACGTAGACTAGACTGTACCTAGGTACCTTGGTACCTATGCCTTATCCACTTAGGTATGTAAGCTACTTTTAATTAGTGTAATTTTTATACATTTGCATATTGTTTAATAGCAAATTTAATAAGAACTTACCAAAAATTTATATTTCCAAATGTATTTATCAATCAATCAAAAACACCCGTAGTAACCCGGAGCCTGTGCTAAGTTAGCACCTGCTAACTCCAAACTCCAGAATGAACCCCTTAGTCTCTGCCTCCTAACAACCTAAGGTCGTAGTGATTACTTACTCTGTGCCTAAGGTCTCCACGGCACGGCGATAGGTACAAATTAGTACATCACCTTCTTCTTTTCAGCAGTATAGTATCCTCCGTAGCCGCTGACGGCGAGTGGACAGTGCGACCCAGGTGGCTGGTGGCAACAGTGCTGACGCAATTGGCGTCCCATATTAAACATTGTTTACTTGACAATTTTGTATACCTACAACAAATTGACTAATTTTATGCCTGTAAGTGGGCTGCAGGGTGTGCGAACCCCATACATGCACTTGCGGTACCATGGTTGAAGCCGATGGTTACCACGCGCTAAGTTGTCGTCGCTGCCTAGGTAGGTTTCCGCGTCACCATGCCCTAAATGATATAGTTCGGAGAGCGTTTATTTCGGCAAACGTTCCTTGTGTTCTTGAACCACCGGGTCTTAGTAGATCCGATGGTAAGCGTCCAGATGGTATGACCTTGGTACCTTGGAGACACGGCAAGTGCTTGGTATGGGATGCAACATGTGTCAACACTGTCGCAGCTGCGCACCTGGGTAGCACCGTTAATACTCCGACAGCAGCGGCGGAGCAGGCCGCTAGTAAAAAACGGCAGAAGTACGCGGCAATGGAGCCGCAGTACTTTTTTTGTTCCAGTGGCCGTGGAGACTATGGGCAGTTGGGGAGCCGATGCGAAGGCTTTAGTCCGCGAAATTGGGCATCGTCTACGTAATCAAGGTGGCGACTCCCGCTCTGGATCGTTTCTGAGGCAGAGGATTGCCATCGCTATTCAGCGAGGCAATGCGGCCAGCGTTTTGGGCACATTTGCACCAGGAACGGTTCGAGGCGGGTTAATCTAATTGAAATGACTTTGTGGACGTCTATTTTTGTAAATAGGTAAATGAACTAAATGAATAAATTAATATTATCAATGTCAAAGTTAAAAAAAAAAAATTTGCCTGAATTTTAAATATTTCTGTTATATAGGTACCTTTTCTTATCATTCCCGAGTGTGACGCTAGAATTCAATTCACATCCCACGAAAAATCTGTCTGCGGCGGGCCAAAATAAGTTTTCACTTTAAAAAATTAAGTGAGCATAGTTTCATTGTAGGTACCACATAGGTGCATAGGCCTACCTACCTACTGAGGTCCTGGCGCTATTAAGAGCTTGGAATAGAGTAGATACCAATGACTATAGAACTTAATAATTATCAATCTACTCACCTAAATAATAAGGACGAAGTCGCGCGTAAGAGCTTAGCCAATAATACGTATTATGTTGGTACGTAAGTACGAGTATCTTTCGATCATAGTCCGCGAGTAGCACAACCACGGCTTCGCGACAAATAGGTTTAGTTCGTAATGCGATTTGATCCGTCGCGCCGTCGCAAGTCGGATTACCGACGACTTACACCGCTACTTTACTTAAATAAAGCAGTTTTATGAGGGCGTTCCAGTAGTAATAAAGAACAAAATGAACCGTTGAAACGTTCCAAAAAATTAATTATCCAACCCTGTGGCCAAAGACTGACCGACAACCGACAGACAGACTGACAACAGACAGAACTGACAACCGATAAGGAAGAAAGGTTCTCGAGTGGCGACCACGAACCGAAAGACATAGTGTTGAACGGCCTCCCCACTAGATGGACAGATGACCTCACAAAGGTCGCTGGAAACAGGTAGTTGCAGGTTGCGCAGGACCCTACGTTGTGGAAATCTAGGGGGCGAGGCTTATGTTCAGCAGTGGACGTCTTGCGGCTGATGATGATGACGTGGTCAAAGATACGAAACAAACGAACGAAAGAAACGATAAATATTGAAATGTGTGAATGTGAGGGGTGAGGGGGTCATGATCCCCATGATCGCTGGATCCGCCCTTCGCTCTTTAATCGGGGCAAATAAGTTTGATACACTTTATCTAGTTTAGTACACTATAACTAGGCCGTTAGTTCCTTTATTTTGCCAATTCCACGAACAAATTGGTCAGTTGGAATCGCTGAGCTGGATGACTGTTTAGAGGTTGTGGTGTCATGTCTGTAGCCTAGATTTAACATGGACTTTACCGTCTGAGTAGGGGCAGTAGGTTTTAAGTATCTTTTTTCTTCAGAAGATCAGTAAACTATTACCTCCATATTGCATGTCAATTTGTGAAGTAAGCATAATAGAAGAGCTTTGTTTAAAATTAAACCTCGGTATTTTCATACTGGTATTATTTCAAGGCCTTGGAACGCAACGTTTTTTAAGCGAGGCCAAGGAAAGGATTCCTTCTTTGAATGGTTTCCTTCACCAGATATATTACTTTAAAACGAATCTCTTCATTCAAGACCACTTATTCTTTCACAAGTGGAAACAGCAATTGGCAATTGGCTTGGCCGAATTGTTTTCAGTTTAGTCATTCACAAAGCTATTTTAGAGCTTACATCTTCTCTAAACATCTGGGTGACTGCATTATAGGTATTATATATATATTTTAAAATAGCTGTTATATTATATTTTCTCTGTTTTCATTTTTTACTTTGCTTAGTCTTACTTTTGATATGTTTTTGAAGTGAAAACTTATAGTTTAGTTTAGTTTATTTTTAACGCGGGAAAACAACTGGAACGGGAACTACGCAGGTAAAATCGTGGGGCGCTACTAGTAAAGTAATTTTTAATCGATTTATTTCTACTGGTGCCCCCCAAAATCTGAGGCTGCGTACTGGTGACCCATTTCAAAATTCGAGTTTGGGACCGCGCGTGATAGTGACACGCAGATAGAACATGAAGAGTCCAAATCATTACCTAGCACTACACATTGCCCTTCAAACCGCAACACGATAATGTTTGTACATTACTGCTTGGCGATAGAATAATTGGTGGAATTATAATTGGACTAGCGGCCCGCCCCGGCTTCGCACGGGTACATACACACACACACACCCTTTTTTTTTGTATCGGGTTTAAAAAAAAGGAAAATTAAAAAGAATTTTTTTTATTAATGTTTTTTTGTATTTTTTATTTTAAATTTTTATACATATATAATATTATTTACAAAAAAAGCCATTAGTTTTAGTGAGTCAGAGCTTCCCTATAAACGATATTTGAAGTAGTTTTATTTTGTGGCAGCAAAATAAATTGATTTTCAGGAGCTCCGACACGTGGGCCAACATACAGTTGGCCATGAGTGGCTATTCTTTTCGTAGGTCGATCCCTAATAATTCGAAGGTTTGGCCCTGGGACTTGTTAATAGTTAACGCGAAAGATGATTTCACCGGAAACTGAAGTCGTTTAAAAGGGATTGGCAGATCAGTTGGTATCCTCGGTATATGAGCTAGTTGACCAGCTGCTGGGCCAGTGATAAAATTTTGTTCAGCAAGCCGCTGCGAACGCTCGATACTTGACTCTCTAGCACGCGATTGCGACGCGTATTCTCTCCGACTTGCAAGGCGATATTCAGTTTCTGATGAAGATTCCTCATTACGCCGTATTTTTATTGCCCTCGCCTGGGAACTATGTTTAGAAAGTTGATATCTTGATCTTTTTGGCATTTTAGGGCTGACTGCCCTAGTGGCTTAGTTGGTAGTAGCTCTGCCTGCGAAGCCGAGGGTCGTGGGTTCGATCCCCACCCGGTGCAAATATTTGTGTGATGAATTCAAATGTTTGCACTGTGTCTGGGTGTTTCTATGTATAATAAGTATGTATTTAAAGCTATACAAGTATTATATCAGCTATCTGGCTGCCATCACACAAGCTTTGCTTAGTTTGGGGTCAGATGGTGTTGTGTGTGAATTGTCCAACACCAATATATATAAAATGAAAAATAGAAGGAAATAAATAATTAAACAGGCTTTTACTAAATTTTTGCTTATTGAACTATATGAAGTACTAAGCTGTTTGAATAATTAAAATATAATATTTATTGTCAGGTAAGTAGTAGGTACTTATTGAAAGAAAATTAAAATATATGGGCGTGAAAACTACCTTTTACTAAATTTTTGCTTAAATTTTGAACAGGAATGAATACCCATAAAATACTACTATAAGCAGTTTGAAAAGTTACATTAAAATATAATATTTATTATCATATACTTATTTACCTACGAAACGAATTTAAAGCAAATTCAAAAATTTTCTAGCTAAAATCATACGATCACGCACACGACCGCTGCGTAGGGGCCGATCGCGCGAGTGAGCCGCGCGGCACTTTATTTTATTACATTGACTCGCGACACTTTTGTAGATAATGATGAGTTCTGCAAAGTCGTAGTAAATGATTTTGTTCTATCATCAATAGTTTTCGCAGCGCACGCGACGTAAGGAATTTTTCAGGTCTTTTTACACCTTATGTTACATTATTGGAGTTTTAGTAAAGATTCCTAATTTTTTTTAATATAATATAGCCTATGTTACTCGGGGATAATGTAGCTTTCCAAAGGTGAAAGAATTTTTGAAATCGGTCCAGTAGTTTCGGAGCCTATTCATTACAAATAAACAAACAAACAAATCTTTCCTCTTTATAATATTATTATAGTATAGAAGTATAGATTAGCAAAGGTGTGGTACTTCTCCAGTCGGACTTTACCTCTCTGCCAAGAGCCTTACCACTACAAA
Organism: Ectropis grisescens; assembly: GCA_017562165.1. NCBI lineage: Eukaryota > Metazoa > Arthropoda > Insecta > Lepidoptera > Geometridae > Ectropis > Ectropis grisescens. The sequence goes on along the minus strand of CM029776.1, from coordinate 3,154,817 downwards.
AGTACTTATTACGTACGTACTTAATAATGTAGGTACATAACCATGTACGTAACCGTTTGTGTTTCTAAATTTAATTAAATAGCTCCTTCATTGTGACTAGCTGTTTCCATCTTTCATCGTACGTTTCAAAGCATATAATTATTTAGAAATGTAATAATTGCATAGTGTTATCACCATCTACTTTTTTTGTAAATGTATTTACGTAGACGTATGCTTACGAAGTCAAAACGTGACTATTATCGACATTATTGTACGTTTATAACTCTATAAATTAATCAGTAATCTTGCCTGTATTACTAAATAGTAGATTAGATATATTTACTATACCCAATACGTACACACATTGTTCCAAACATTTTCATAGCGTAGTTGTAGCGTAGAAACTCGTAGCGTCAGATACGTAGCACGTAGTAGTCCCACGTAGCTACAATTAGTCCAATCCGTGGTCCAATCCCACAAGTCTACAATTAATAAGCGAAATATGAAGATTTTTTCTCGCCATTTTTTTTTTGTCGAGAATAGTTTTGCACTTCACTGCCATCTAGCTGATGTTAAGTGACGGTGCGGTCTACGACGGAACGCTTGCAGAAGAAATTGATTCACTCTAAACATGAAGATACTCAGTTTATATCCGAAAGGGAACTCGCTCAGGCAACGTTACGAAAATGGATTGAAGTTCGTTCAAGTTTTCGAAGCATCAACCATGAAACATGACGTTTTTCATAACACGAAAAAGCGAATCAGTATGTTAAAAAAAGGTACTACAAAAAAGACAGATACTATAAAAAGATATTTCGTTGATTTTTAATTAAACGAAACTGTAATTTGTAGTAAATGCTGTCAAATTTTGTGGGAAATTAGTACAGTGCCTAGCGATCATAAACACAACCGCACTAATCAATACTAGTAGTACATATACATACGGCTCATTTTTTAATGTAAAAAAATCCTTTGCTAGCAATGACTTTAGCCGACACGCTTCTAGTAGTACTTTGGCTACTCATAACAAATCCCGTGGTACATAGTTAATCATATATTTTGAAGCGTCAAGTGGAGATCGAAAATGACATGAATTAACTCGATTATGGAAGAAAATGCACTTGTTTAAAAACAAACAAGCCTATCAAATCGCAATTCGTTCTTACCATCAACATCTTTAAAAACTCTCTACGTAGAAAACGAACTTTTCTACCTCCAAACTCAATTTCTTCTTTTCCAAAATATTAAATTAAGCGGAATAGATTGTATCCATCGTTGCCCATCAAACAAATCTAAATATTTGGTGAGAATTATAGATTTACCGATTATTCTAGAATGTGGAGTGGTAGAAGATGCCAACCATGCTCTGAGGCAGTATCCGTAACGAAGCGAAGATTAAAGGTTTGATAGAGAATAATTATCAAAATTACTTTGGTACCTATTTGCAATAGCACTTTACTTTCACCGGTGACCGATGAAGTCCGGAGGTTACTGCGTGTTTTATATTATGTAGATATGTGTTATAACCACGGATATTCAGGTTATAACATACGTTTTTTAATATGTAATAACTAATGTAACAATATGTTTCACTACATTAGTTTCTGGAATAATTACGATTGTTAAATAAACACGAAGAAGTTACGAAAATACAAAATGACATTATTATCGAAGTCTCGCTCATTTGTATTCGAATTTAAAGGAGAGCAATAACATAAGTAATTTTGTTAGGCGGCATAGCCCTGATCCCAACAGTGGGATCTGTATGGATAACGTAGGTACACAACTTGAAATAGTAAAAAATACAGTACCGTTAAAGGTTATAAATGGCGATGTAGAGGGTCGAGTTTGCCTTTATTTCACAGTTCGTTATTCGCGAGGAAGGGATGTTCAGCACACAGCCACAGAATAGACCGTAGTTTATATCACAATCTACCCGTTAGTCGAGGAGCTGCCAGTATGTTTCACTATTACTGTATAAACAGCAGTTTTGTCATGATACTCTTCGAAATGTACATTCGCCTTACTTTGGCGATGCGTCCTACTAATATTGGAAATGTAAAGTTTGGGTGTTTAGATGTTTGTTCAAACGGCTGAATGTATGTAGATCATAAACTGGAATAAAGGAATAATAACACAATGACTGCAACTTATCCCAGGAATTTTTAAGGTCCTCTGTCATTAAATTGACTCAACTAAATTCATAACTCTATGCAAAAAATACTTTGTATTATTTACAACTTGAGGCGTTGTTTTCCGCACATTTGTGTGAAATATATCAACTAAAATTTGTTAGTAATAATTCTACACTAACATTATAAAGCTGAAGAGGTTTTTTTTTTAAATATAGTGTGACGAGACGATCAGGACATGTGCAACATGCCTGTGTGTGTGATGGTAAGCAACATGCCTGACACATAAAACCACAGTGACACGCAGCTATTGGAACATGAAGAGTCTAAATCATTACCTAGCACTGCACTGCGCTCGTCACCCAGAGATCTAAGATCTTATATCTCTAAGCCCTGTAATTTATCTGGAAGCATTGCCATTAAAACCGGAACACAGTAAAGTTTGCACATTACTGCTTGGCGGTAGAATAACTGGCAAAGGTGTGGTACTTCCCCAGGCGGACTCTGCCAAGAGTCCTACCACTACAATTACAGTTCCAATACAGTTTTTGTTTGAACGCGTTAATCTCAGGGCTACTCGACCGATTTCAAAAATTATTTCACTACTGGATATGTATGTAATCCCCGAGTGGTATATATGTATTATGTACCTCGGGCGAGCTAGTGTAACGTAATAACAACGATGATGTTACCAACATACCTACTCGTACATGGTCCACTGTTCTTTTTTACAAGATAAAATCTATATCGACGTAGTATATATATACGTAGCAAGAAAGTATTCCTCAAGTTACGAATAAAAAAATGGAAAAACAACGAAATGAATAATAAGTGACATTATTCATTCGAATAAAATGTCCTCGCTCCTCGTGTAGAGTGCAGCGTGCAAGTAGGTGTGAGGCGCCGGGAACCGGGTCACTGTGCGCCCCAACTGGGTCACGGCGGATGCACCACGGGGCTGCCAGCCTAACTCACTTCACCCGCAGAAACGGGACTTTGAGGTCTATGGTAGCTTCAACATGAGGAAATTGGGTCAAGATCGATTTTTGTTCTAACATCCAAAATAAAATAAAACTGTTAAATACGTTTGACGCGTCTATTTTAGTGTGTTTGACTGATTGTAACATCGTGAATATGAATTGTTCTTGAACGAATAAACCATTTTTTTATCCATTTTTAACCCCCGACCAAAAAAAGGGGTGGTATAAGGTTGACGTCGATGTCTGTCTGTCTGTCTGTCTGTCTGTTTGTCTGTCTGTCTGTCTGTCTGTCTGTCTGTCTGTGTGTGTGTCTGTCTGTGGCACCGTAGAGCTCAAACGGATGGGCCGATTTCGATGCAGTTTTTTTATTTGAAAGTTATTATCCGTGCGGATGTTCTTAGCTATGTTTGGTTCATATCGATTCAAGATGGCCGCCGCCACAAAATGGCGGACAAAATATTTCTTCACAACCTACCTCAATATGGGTATCAAATGAATGAAAATGGCTTGACTAGTAAAATACTATACACTATAAAAAAAACAAATCCAAGATGGCCGCCACCACAAAATGGCGAATTATATTATTTTTTTCACTACTACCTCGATATGGGTATCAAACGAAAGAGTTTGACTAGTAAATAAATAAATAAATAAATAAATAAATAATCCAATCTGATCAATAATCCAAGATGGCCGCTTCCACAAAATGGCGAAATACATTTCTTTTTTCACAGCTCCCTTAATATGGGTGTCAAATGAAAGGGCTTGACTAGTAGAATGTTGTACAGATAACAAATCTGCGAGTAGTGTCAGTAGTCCGGTTGTTAGTTCGGTTAACCGAACTACTGCAACTTTTTAGTGTCAGTAGTTCGGTTGCACGTCATAACCGAACTGTTGACACTGCGGAGTGCCAGTAGTCCGGTTATTAGTTCGGTTAACCGAACTACTGCCACTTTTTAGTGTCAGTAGTTCGGTTGCACGTCATCACCGAACTGTTGACACTGCGGAGTGCCAGTAGTCCGGTTGTTAGTTTTTTAGTGTTAACTTTTTAGTTGCATTAGTTTCGGTTCTATAAAAGTACTGAACTATTGCTTACTTATAGAAATTTGGTTATATCGATGAATAAATAAATGATATTTACTCAATTCTTTTTGTTCAAAATTTTTAGCTTGTTCTTGCAAAATGTAACTTTAACAGTCCCACTTCCGGGCAAATTTCTTTTCAAATTCCCTCCTTTTTTGCGTTTCGGAGATAGTATCGACCAATCTTTTTCAAACGCTCCCAGCTGCAATGAGTTTCAGTACAGGTTCTTATTCTCTACTTTTATATATGTAATTAGATTATTAAACAATTATTTTCTCCTTCCTAATTATGCTAGTAAGATTATTAAAGTGAAAGATTGAGGGTTTTAATGTTCACATAGTGAGATGCTCGGATGTTCAAAAAATCCAATTCGGTTATTACAAATACAAATACAAATACAAATACAAATACTTTATTTACCAAAATACGCCTAAGTACAAAAAGCTTGCTAGTGAGTCCCAAACTAAGCTTAAGCTTGTGTCTTGGGACTCGCGAGTTAGGTCTAAACTAAAACAGAACAATAATATAAAATAAAATATGCCTTAACAAAAACTTACATAACAATACAAAATAGATAAGTGAAACAAGTGGTCTGCCGAGAACTAGTAAACTGAGCTGGGTGATCCATCAAAAACGGAGGATCCAAAATTCGAAGACAATCCAGACGGTTGAGTAAAACACAAGTTAATAATAATATTATAACTTATGGTAGATTCCATGAATTAGGGTTTCAGTTTCCTCTAGACTGAGACCAAGAAGCCACCACTTCAACTTCCTTTCGAGTGCAAGCCAACTGAGGCCCGTGAAGTCACCCTTTCTAATGACATTGTTGAAGATGCAAGGCAGGGAGTAAGCTGGGCTACGTTTCGCCATTAGAGACCAAGCACGAGGGAGCGGGAGATGTTTTAGCCGCTTTCCTGAAGAAATTGAAATTGTAGAAGTTAATTGATTTATTGCACTGGGATATATTTTTGAGAATGCAGCTAAAACAAAGAGTTGGCGGATACGCATGATCTTTGAAATCGCGTAAAGAGAATCTGTTGGGTAACGGAAGGGTTTTTTAAACATTACTTTTAGCAAGGCTCTCTGTGCTCTCTCGACAGTCATAAATATGGTTCGACCCGCACAACCCCATACTATTGGGTTATTTGTTGCTCAATCGTTGAAATGACTGAACAGATTAGGTTGAAACTTGGTACCCAGATAGATATTTACTGTAGGTAATAGCATATATAGTTGCCTGGAAGAGAGATCTGGAAATGATAAAGTGATTGTGGCACTATAGAAAAGAATTTTGTTTGTATTGTTTTACTGTAATTGTGTCGGTGTGCGTAATATAGTATATCTGTCTGTTTGTATATTAAATACTAGCTGTACCCTCCACGTTTCGCTGTGGCACGTATGTGACTGATGCAAAAATTAGATAAAAACAATCCTTGATGCGGATTATATATCATTCTAAAATTTCAGCTCGATCGGTGCAGAATTTTTTGAGTTTTTGAAGCGTACACAAACCAACATTACATTTTTATTTATAAAGAAAACGTTATGTTGGTTCTCCTTAGTTCTTCACCGATCGAGCTGAAATTCTTGAAGGTCTTGAATAAGAAATCATTTATTTGGATAAGAATCAATACACATGTGTGGATAACATGGTCTGAATTTGATAGGCATTTTTATCTACTTTTAAAATATAAAAAAGTAGTTGTAGCGACGTAATTACTGTAGCTAGACATATAGTCTCGCGAGGTTTTTTGTAGATTTCAATACGTTCTGTAATATTGTAGAACATTGTTTTGGTCTATCATTAGTACTTTCCGCAGCGTATGCGATGAAAGCCATTTTATGTCTGTTTTTACTCCACCTTGCGTTGGTTTTAGTTAAAATTTCCGAGTATATCTCATTTTTTTCATGATAAACATAGCCTATGTTACTCAGTGATAATGTAGCTTTCTACTGGCAAAATAATTTTTGAAATCGGTCCAGTAGTTTTCGAGTTTATTCGTAACATACAAAAATACAAATCTTTCCTCTTTATAATATTAGTATAGATGAATAGCTTCATTGTAAATGTCATAATAATCTAAAACTATTCAGTTAAATTAAGCGAAAACTAGCAATCCTCTGAGATTGCTAGTTTTCGCTAAAATCAAACAATAGTTCAGTGCTTATATAGAACCAAAACTAATGCAACTAAAAGTTAACACTAAAAACTAACAACCGGACTACTGGCACTTCGCAGTGTCAACAGTTCGGTGATGACGTGCAACCGAACTACTGACACTAAAAAGTTGCAATAGTTCGGTTAACCGAACTAACAACCGGACTACTGGCACTCCGCAGTGTCAACAGTTCGGTGATGACGTGCAACCGAACTACTGACACTAAAAAGTTGCAGTAGTTCGGTTAACCGAACTAACAACCGGACGACTGACATTACTCGCAAATCTGAGGTAGTCGGGGGTTGGTCAAAATTTTTAATTTTGTTCTTGTTATAATTTGAAAGTTTAAATGGCCAACTTTTTCTTGGCTGTCTGGCTTTCCTCGATGTTTGTCAGATTTATTTATTATATTATATTTTATTATATATATTGCCATCCTGTCGTAATTAATCTGTGACAAATTTGAATAGATTTACCTAATTAATATGAGCTAAGTCGATTTTGTTATTTATCGATTAGAAAAGTATTTATAAATTAATTAATATTAAATGATATGACAGCCATAGAATTAATCGGAAGATACTAGTTATACATTACGTTGTTTATCTAAGTATTGTATTGTAGGTTAGAGCATAATGTGTAATATAAGGAGATAGATGCGGCAACACCGGGCTCGTGCGCGGCGGCGGGGCCGGTCGTGTGGGCTCGGGCGCGCTCGGGCGGGCTCGTTGGCGCGTGCGCGACGGCCGCATCGATCGACCGGGCGCGCAGGGCGCCGCCAGTGGCCCGACACGACGCGAGACCCCCGCGCGCTGCGACCGATGGCGGCGTGAGCGCGCGCCCACCGGCCTCCGGCGGTCATGCCGCGATGGCCAGAGAGGTAACCCGCGCCGCCGCGCCACCGCCCGCGACTGCACGCGCTGCCGCAGCCGGCGTCTCGCTCGCGCACCCGCGCGCCCGCTCGCGCCCTCTCACGCTGCACATGCAGCGACCGTGCCCTCGGCTGCCGTGAACCACCTCCTCTGACCGACCCTCGTGACCTGGACCTTCGACCCGATGTTCCGCTCCGTGTCCCGTGTGGTGTAAAAATAGCTAACCTAATTTTAGAACATGCACCCTCGAACATAAGTTATTACATAAAGTGAGCACATGCGTAGCGCCGTAGCGCTCCGTAGCCCCGGATCGGCGTAGCCCGAGCGCGGAGCCTGCCCTACTTCGGACCTGTTTGATACGGGATAGTTTTCGATCGATGCAATGAGGCTGCAAGATCCTCGCTCCCTATCTCAGAACGTGCAATAACGTTACAGGCTGTGTAAACTATGTAACGCCCATATTATTGGGGAGAATGTAGGACGTGAATGAAAAAAAATAGTATTTTAGAAGGAATAATAAATTTAACTATTTACATTCAATTAATTATTATAGAGCAAAATTAGACACATCACACTATCCGGGTTCTATTTGGTTTAGAAAGTTTCAAGTGAGAATACTCAAAAACCGTCAGATGAGATTTTTTGCTGCTTCACTTTTAATTAAAAACGCCTGTTTTATGTGATTATGCGGAGTATTTAATACGTTATAATGGATAGATAGATAGAGTATAGAGGTTGGCATTAATTCGGATATAAATTTTGAGTGAATTCATCTTTTCTTTTCATCAAATCACTTCTAAATCGGTACCTATATTTGAGTTAAAAGCTACAACTATTAAAAAATATCCCTGCTTATTCACTATATACCCCAATTTTACGTGACTTAGCTTGGTAACACTGTTGTTTTCTCGTTTGCTTTCAGTCTTGCAGGCTGTACCGTACCCTAAATGCCGTAAAGAGAACAGAATCTAGGGCGTATCATCAACTAGAATCAAAAAGTGGATTTAGACTAGGGCTAATTTGTAATTTAATTAACAGTATTATAATATGATCATTCCTTTTTATCTACAACATTTCTGACCAATATATGTAATGCCATTTTCAATTTGAGAAAGATAAAAAAGCATTTGGTGTTAACCTCCTTGAAAGTTTTTTTTTGTTTTTCCTAACCCCCTGATATTGTACACTTATGGAAAACAACCTGAACATAACATTGAAATACATATAATACAAATCATAAATGTCAAATGTTTGTGATCTTGTAGAGTGATAAATAAGGATGTTATTTCTGGCACATTTTTTTATAAAGTTATTTGTTTTTCTACCTCTCTATCTGGGATCGTGTTTAGTGCAAGACGATCAATCAGTAATCAATCGTAATCCCAATACATAACTTGTAAAAATCTTAAATCTTTTTATGTAAGCTTTTTTAGCTAAGCAAATTATAATAAAACTACGTACTACAATATTACATCATGTAACCATGTAATTTACATGGTTAACTAATTATACGGGTACTTACTCAAAACACATTTGAATTGTAGATCGCCGTATCCAAATCTTTTAAATATATTCATACTAAATCTTCATCGTCATCTATTACACGCTTTTATAGAGCAATAAATTGATAGGTATTGGATTACCTACTTTTATTGAAACGATTGATATATATATATGACTATCAAATTTATTTATTTTTAAATGGACAAAGTCTTAATTAATAAAACAACGAGAATTACACTATACTATCCAACCACTTAAACATATTATCTGAGTTATCCATGGACTAATGAAGGTCTAAAGATCATCAAGTCCCACTACCAGTCGGAAGATTGTCCAGCGTATTAGCTTTACCAGAATGAATGGAAGTTCTTATACGTAGCATTAAATAATCGCCAGCATTTTGATAACGCATCACGTCGACCAAGCGCTTGGAAAGGCTTTTGAAAATGGGATAAGCTCCCGGCCCCCACGGTCCCAATGTCTCAACACCAAACCGCTCAAATATCTAACCACTTCCGAGGTTTGCACAATATGTTTCTGCTTGACAGCCTCATAGCCTAATATTAAGCGATAGTACCTTTTGCTAAGGTCCAGACTCAAAGGGTTTACCTTAAATAAAACAATTCGTCATTTACTTGGTTGAAATTCGATTTTTTTTAAATAATATAAAGTTACGAGGCGAGCAGGACATGTGCCTGATAACAAGCTACACGCCTGACCATAAAAGGACAGTGTCACGCAGCTTTTAAAAGATGAAGAGTTCAAATCACGTCCTAGTAGCACTTCACTGCGCCAGTCATCCAGATATGTTTGATTATATCTGTGCCTTGTAATTTATCTAGAAAAATTGCCCTTCAAGCCGTATCACAGTGATGTTTGCCCATTACTGCTTGATAAAGTAAAACCAATTTGGTACGAGCTTCTAAACAAACGCCCAAACCTTAGTACTAATCTCATCATTTCTGTGCCTCTACATATTCGCATTATAATTCACTGTTGACACCGCCCTGTTAACAGGACTGAAGTAAACTATACCTTTATGGATGTTCTCTGAGTAGACAGGTCACAATCTAATTTGATTGATTTCTTCTTCTTGATTTCTTCTGACATATGCATGATAATATGTTATGGGAGCCTCTCATCCTCTCTCGTGGGCTATTTCCCGTTAGCCGAAATACCCGTGGCCGATGTCAGGATACACCGCCTCAAGGCTGACATGAACACTTGGTTATTTAGAGGTCTTACAGACCTCTACAATTTCTACAGTGATAGTCTGTAGTGAAGGTCACCCTATGTCAAAACTCACCAAAATCTTCGTTACCATTAACAAAATGCCTAGAATGAAAAACAGAATACTCCAAAGATTACATTTGAATGAAAATTTCGAAAACTTTCAAGAAAAAAAAATGTATCAAATAATAACCATAAGGGTATATCAGAAACATTTTATATAAGAACTAAAATACAAGAAACAAATTAATGATTCGAATGTGCATACATTCATGGTTATACAGAAAGGGTAACAATTAGCTTTTCTACCTCTTTCTATTTAAATAAACAACAGCGTATACATCCGTGTGTGTCAAATACATAGTATTATTTGTCTAATTTTTATTTATTCATAATCATGGTCAGATCAGCCTGCCTTAGTCCACTACTAGACATTTTTTAATTGACATGGACATTTTTGATAATTAAAAAAATAGCATTCTGCACTTACTATTTTATTTCTACATAAATGGTTGGTTTGATTAAAAAAGTTATAAGTTTACAAAAAATAATTAGACTCGAAAAAACCATGGACTTTTCAATCTATTCATAGATATTTATTTTGAATTAAATAGTGTGTATTATCTGAATATTCATGTACATATAGAACAAAGTTAATGAACAGGATCCAAATTAGTAGGTTTCAATGCTCTAAAACCAAACTACGACTATTTACCTTTCAATTCAGATTCTTAAATTGTCCAATCAAATATTGCTTCAGCAGCAGCTCTAGTTCAATTAGATCTTACCAATAATAATTAACCTTCTCCCACAACAACATCGCGTAACTTTTGACTTGTTAAACGACATACTTGCTTATTAACTGGATTTTTGTTGTATCAAAAATGTGTTTACACTTGATAGGTACATCATCGGCTGATTTTGACCTACGATGCACGATGCAGTCTACGGTAGAGCGCGCTTACCTAGAAGAAATCGCTTCATTCTCGATATAAATACACTCTTGATATCCTTCCTTACTCAATTCAATATCAGTCAAATCACATGTATTTATTTCTCCAATATAGTTGTAATACATACAAACTTAGAAAATCAATTACAGTCAATTGAAGTATTACATAGAGTAAATAAGTAGTTATAACTTACAGTAAATATGTCTCCATTACAGTACAAACTTAACTTTTGTGGTGAGATTTTATCATATAAAAAGTAAATCATTCTATAATAAAGCTTTTTGTTTCAAAATGATGTCAATAGCATTTAAAAAAATGTATTATTATTACCAACATCATACATTCTCTTGAGAACAAGTTTAAATACGGAACAGATGATTTAAATAAATAAATACGAGTATTGTTGAACAATTCACACAACATTATCTGACCCCAAACTAAGCAAAGCTTGTACTATGATGGCAAGATAGCTGATATAATTTGTTTTAACAAGTCTTAATATCATCTAACAATAAATTTTGTTTAAAATGAAGATATATACATTTTAAAAGTACATCTTGGCATACATTTTGATATATTCATGAGACTTTTTTAAAAGTAATATTACATGGGTAATTTTTTTAGCTCTACCTCACCCCAAACTAACTGAACCTTGTGAGCATGGGTGTACCTCAGAGCTACATAGCTGACATAATACACAGATAAATAAATATTGGTTGGCACTTTGTTGCACAACACCATCTAGACTAAAACTAAGCAACTGGTACAGAACAGAGATAACTTTTGTAATGCCTATATATTTTTATAATGCCTATATATTTTATAATATAATATATTTTTGCGCATTACTAGGCATGCGCAAAAATAATATCCGTTGCATTCACACAATTTATTACCCTAGGTTAAGGTCCAAATTACATACAGTCTAAGAAGACCGTAACACAACTAGTTAGAACTCATTAGTGCAACATCTAGCAAAAACTACGGCTAAAACTGCTTACCTATAATTTATAATCTCTATACATAAAAATGTTGGTTTGTGTACGCTTCAAAAACTCAAAAAGTTCTGCACCGATCTAGCTGAAATTTTACAATGATAGGTATATAATCCGCATCAAGGATTGTTTTTATCTAATTTTTGCATCACAATGTACCACAGCGAAGCGTGACAGGGTACAGCTAGTTTTTAATTAATTAGATCACATAGTGTGTTCAATGATTGTCATAATGCGCTATCGAGTAAGGAAAAGTGACGACAGTTTTTAAAATTAAAATATTGATGTTTAATTATCTAAAATGGCTATAATAAGAAAAGCTGTACTTAAATAAGCTTTGTCAGCGCAATAGCGATAACGATTCCAAAACAGATCGCGAGCTGGCTGGATCGATGTCCGCGCTCCGATCGGCGGGATTCTCTCTAATTCCTTCGTTTTAGCATTAATCTCCTGATGAAGAGCCTCATAAAGTCGCCTCCCTCAGGATTTTTGCAGGAGAATGACCCCAGCCCCTTTCTCTCAATTAAAGTTATGGAAAACCGATAATTATAATCAGTTTTATCTTGTAGCCGTCTTAGCTCTACGATGTTGATTGAAATTATTCATTTAGTTAAAAGTCAATAAATTACTATTCATTGCCACAGAACTTTGAATTTTGATAGAATATACGAAGTGTGATACAAGCAACGTAAGATTTCGTTTATTTTGAACGAAATAAATCTACTACTTACCATCCCGTTTTTCTAAAATTATAAATTAATATAATAAATTAATTCAAAGTTTCTTCTATATGGAGAAATACTGCTAATAATTCGAGATAATTCTCTAATACGATTTTTTTTCTACGTCCTTCCCGAGCCGTCAAATTGTATCTTCTATATTATAATTTAAAAAACACTTATTATGTTTCAGCTGGTAATGTACAAACAGTTTGCTCGCTATAACTTATGATTAGTCAAATTTTTAATATAAGGAGTCACCTAAATGTTATTCTGTATAAACTACTAGCGGTCCGCCCCGGCATGGCACTTGGTACATGATATTATAACACCTATAACCTCGGTACATGATAAAATAAAATCGCCCTTGGTACATGATATTATAACACCTATAACCTTGGTACATGATAATATAAAATCGCTCTTGGTACATGATATTATAACACCTATAACACTCAGGGATCACGAACATGTCCAACGGTGAAAGATTTTTTTAAATTGGTCCAGTAGTTCCTGAGATCAGAGCGTTCAAACAAAAAAACCTCTTCAGCTTTGTAATATTAGTAAAGATATTAATCACTAGAAAATGTCATTCGGTGTGTATTCGTGTTGTTTTGGTAATGTCAGAGGTTACTTCCCCATTTATCTGATTCAAGAATATTGGGTTAAGACTTCAAAGTCTTAACCCAATATTAAGCATCGCCTGGCTTATCGTTTTTATCGGATACATTTCGGAGAGTATCTAAGTCTGAATTTGCCTTACCTTTTTTTATCGGAGTGCTCGTAGCTCAAAAAAGGGATATCGTTTCATGGCTGACGTTCCAAAGACTCGAACGATAAGGTTTGACTCTACTTTTGTGCCAAGAACGTATATGCTGTGGACTGTGGAATATTTTGTCTGAGTGGGATTTACTCGATGGTTACAATGTTGGTGTATTCAAACTGAGGGAGTATCCGTTTCTTTTAGGTAAGCACGCTCCTTTGTAGAACGTATTATTGCTTAATATCCGGCGAGATGGCGGTCATGTTTAAACCTACTTTAATTTAAAAAAAAAAGGTCAAGTCGACTTTCTGTATTGTTACTTTTCTCGCAGTCTACGCCTTTCATACCTCAAAAGCATTTAACAGGCTTTCCAACGTATAAACATGAGTTGTTAATAAATTCCCCGTTCCTCCGTGGAACGTAGATCCGCCATACTCGCGCCGTGTCGGCGTCTCCACCGCTGCTCCCGCATACCTGCAAGCCATTCCGCTCTCGGCATCTCCAATAAACGAGCTCTTGTAAAAACAAACGTCTTACGAACTCCACTTTTATGCTCACACCTCCGGGTTTCATTTGTCTGGGCAGGGCTGCTTGCTGCTGTTTGGATTCATGACTTATCTATGCTTAACTTAAACTGACTTACCAAAAACCTATTTCTTGGCTGAACATGAACGGATAAGTGAAACGGAATCATTTATTGTGATTTTCGCAAGCTACAACAACTTCTTGTTGCCTCAGTAATTTGCAAACATGAATGATAACTTAAAACTTTTAAGATTTTTATCATTACTCATTTATTACCAAAAGTAAGTTTACGCTTGACCTACATCTCGTTTCATTATAAGCGCCGGTGCGCCACAGAGTAATGCAACCCTTTTTTTCTTTCTGAAGATTCAATTTACTAAACAGAATTTATAAAATCTTATAAAATGTTGTCCCTGCACATATTAATATCGCCAGGAGCAATGCATAAGATACTCGTGTTAATATAATTTATTTATTATGGTAGGTACAGTATAAAACCTCCTAACCCAATGTATTTTTCGTGAAAAGCAGCAGCCCTAAGTATGAACCACTCAGTCACCCCTCAAGGCGCAAAAAGGCATAAACTGTTGCAGTTTACGTCTCCCCCCTCCGCCTCTTGCCATAATTGAAACAGTCTTGTAATTAAGAAGGGGGCGACAATTTTGCACAGCTTAAATTATGACATGAATAATTACGGTTAAGTACTTAAAAATTATGACAAGCTTAAGAAACGGTCGTTAAAATAAGAAACGGTAGACAGTGCCTTAAGATTTGAATTTTTATTAATGATGTATTTAATGACGTTTTTTTTTAATGCGCATGTCACCAACGTATTAAAACTGTGTTTATACTTTAATAAAAATATATATGCACTGATGAACATTTATTCCATACAACTGTGTACGTGCGTACAATAGATGTTGTATTTTGAATAATTATTATCAATTACTAACCCATTCGTGTGTGTCATACTAATTTATTAAATTAACTAACTTACTCTGATATATTTTCAGAATTAACACATACCTACATATGTGTCAATACGTGAAGCAGAAATTATGTACCCGTTTTTACGAAAATTGCGCGGTCGGCGATTTCGAAATTTCTCACTCTTGTATTTTATGTAGAGAAAATGAAGTGAGTGTAGGATGCATTTATTTTGCCATAAAATATGTGTATTAGACCAATGAAAAAACATTACCCACACTACCATATGTTTGACACACACCACATAAATTCTATTTTGTGTTATTTTTTAAAGTCTGTGCTCAAATTGAAATATTGCTTTATGGTCGATTTTTTACCACTACTATATATGTAACTATATATAATGCTGTTCGCGATACTTTTTATCCCAATAACGAACCATTTATTATACACCATCACACTACACCAGTACCTTTCGCAAAGTTGAGCGATGGGTTTATTTATTTTGTATAATCTGCAAACAATATAACAACGTATGTTTGAGTATTCTGTAATTTCCACAGAATTTTATATATCAACTAGCGGCCCGTTCCGGCTTCGCTCGGATATGGTCACATAAAGCCTATTAATCGAAATAAAAACTATCCTATCTTTTAAGTTGGATCCATCTACACACGGTGTCTAAATTTGATTAAAATCGGATAAGTGGTTTAGGAGTCCATTGAGGACAAACATTGTGACACGAGATTTATATATATTAAGATATTTAACCGACCAAGACCAGTATATACATTTTAGTTCTGATCAAAAGAAAAAATATTCATAATGGCTTCCCACACGTAAATAAAACAAAGTAAATACTGCAATGTCAGTTCCGCCCACCTCACAATCTCAGCATGCGTAGGTGCGGAACGTGTGGCCCGACAAACTTAACTAGTGCGGTGAACAAAACTTGAACTAATATTGTCACTTTAAAAAAATCGTGTAAGTAATTTTTTCATCATACAAAATGAAATAAAAGTGGTCAAGTGCGAGTCGGACTCGCCCATGAAGGCTTCCGTAGCAGCAAGTAACATAATATAAAAGTTATTGTAGTTCGTTGTTACTTTAATTATTTTAGAAGTTACAGGGCAACAGGGCCCTGTAACTTACATACGGACATATTTTACCACTTTGGAAGAGTCTCTTGCGCAAACTATTCAGTTTAGAAAAAAAATAGTAGAAATCTCAATATCATTTTTGAAGACCCATCCATAGATAACCCACAAGTATGGTTTTGAACGAATAAAAAATGTTAGAGTTTCAGTTGTTAGTATGGGACACCCCTAAAACTTATTGTTTTTTTGTCTATTTTTTGTATCAAAATCTTAATGCGGTTCACAGAATACATCTACTTACCAAGTTTCAATAGAATAGTTCTTATAGTTTCGGAGAAAAGTGACTGTGACATACGGACGGACAGACAGACAGACAGACATGACGAATTTATTAGGGTTCCGTATTTTGCCATTTGGCTACGGAACCCTAAAAACATTGCCCGGTCTAAAAACATCGAACTCTTCGTAACAAGAGCTAGATAAATGAAGCGCCAATGTGCATAGAGCTAAACAATGCTAGAGAGACCACAAAAGCTAAATTTTTGGAATATCGGTAGACAAAATATGTATTGAGTATTAACAAAAATTTTAGAACAAGAGTCATTTGTTTATAAGTATACAGAACTTGCCCTTAAATGGATGGACGTACAAAATTTCAATTATCGGGTTGTTCTGTTCAGAAGTTCCGACGTGATCGAACAACAAACATCCTAATTAACGTATTTATAATATTAGTAGATACGATTGTGAAATGTCTTACTGTGATAGTAGCGACGCTAATAAACGGCCGAGATTGTACAATCGTACCATGACGTTCACGTGACATTCACGTGACGATCACGTGGGCCGCTACGAGCCCCATTATCCGTGGGCCCAAATAACCCCAAAGTTACCCCTAAAGCTCAAATTAAACTCATTAGAGCCTACATGACAACTGACGGCAGTTAATCGTGGTAAATGTAATGGCGTTGGCACACCGTCGCGTCGTCGACTCGGCTTGACTCTACTCAAAGTAAACAATTGAATTATTAAGACGCGTCTCTGAGCAAAACGCAACGTTAGCTGTTTTTTGTGCAGTTTTTGAAGCTATCTACTTACTCTAAATCCTAACGATATAATATCTAATAAAAATGCACAAAATTTCTGAAAAATCTAGTCTCCAAAGTGGTAGTATTTGTTACTGAATATAATGTATAATTTACTCTCCTAACAACGAAGCCACAGAAATTAGAAATAGTTATTCAAAATATGCGTCTACTCGAAAATCCGTCGTTATTTGGATTTAGTACTTTTACACCAATAGATAGGCAATTTTATTACGAATAGTATGGTAGAAACATTTTTTCAGCAGACCATAATCAGATTTTATCTATAGTTTTTCTAAAGTATTGTAGAATTTTTCTTTTCAGCAAACCATAATCAGATTTTATCAATAGTTTTTTCTAAAATCTGAGCGTAAATAGTAACTGTTTCTCTCTTGCTCTTTCTTGGGGTGTGCGAAGAGGGAAGAAACGCTTGTGGTAATTTAGTCAGGATATGGCCTTAAGGCCCTGCCGGTACTTCGGGTAGCACCCGTAGATATTACCAGCCTCTGTTCTATCACAAGCAGTCAAGCTCATGTAATAGCAAAAAAACTCATTGTTTAGTTTCTGAGATTTGTGCGATCATTTGTGCGAAAAAATTAAATTTCAGCTTTTAAAAACAATAGGTTTTTTATAAAAAGTGTAGAACGTAGCGTGCTTTTATACAACCTAATAGGATGTTTTCAGAAAAATAAAACACTGCTTGTTTTTATTTTTTAATATTTAGTTCCAAAAATAGAATTAAGTTAGCCATCTCATAATACCTCTACACGCTTTGTATTTTGCTCAGTATGCTACTGTTGTGTTGTGTTACAAATGTCCACAAACATTTATTTATAAGCTCGATAAATATAGTCATTTACCTTATTAAAACCATCTTTAAGTCTGGTGTGCGACCTTTACAACTCTCAGCTATTAAATGTCACGCCCACAGTTGCCCACACGACACTCGCTGATGAATAAACAATAACATTAATAGGTAGCAATTTATACTATCGTACATCGTATTAGATTTAACTACTGTGTGGGAACGTCGCAACCTACTCTGCCATAAAATATATACAACAAACACTAATTTGATACTTTTATAGATACTATTAATGCAAAGATATATTAGTCATTGATAAATGAAATGAAATATTTCGGGTAGTTTAACTTTTCGTTGTAAAATAATAATATTTTATAAATCAACTAGTGGTCCGTCCCGACTTCGTTTCGGTTACAACCAATAACTAAGTAACAATGACTGTAGCGCCATCTGCCGACTGATTTGTGAATGTAAACCAACCAGGGTGCCACCCAAACGCATCCAAAAAATATCATTCAAATCAGTCCAGCCGTTTGTTTGCACACGTGCAGTAGAATTATAATATAAATAAAAATACTATATTTTTGAAATTTTCATTTGAACGAGTACAATAATAATTATACGTTAAATTTTTGTACAAGCGCAATGTTGCTACAACTACTTACTACGAATATGCTACAACAACTAGCTACGCCTGCTACGCTGTAGCTATTCGTAGTATAAGTTATAGAACTACACATTTAACATTTTTATTTAAATTTCATACAAATATCAATAATTTTACTGTTAACATTTGTAATATTAGTAGAATTAGTTCATTGGACTTGGTGTACAATCGCTACTGGCTTGTATTCCTCAATTCCGTAAACCCAATAATAGTAAATAGTCTCCATAGGCCGGTGCATGTGGCGGGTAATTTACCGTCAGCGAAGCAAACTGAACGGCGCCAAGTTCCGCGCGCGGTATCGACAGCCTGCCGAGATCTGGGGTACAGGCTTATAAGACTTTGTTAATTAGAACAAATTACGTCAAGATTGAATAGACAATATGTGAGAAAACAGATATCGCACATGTGAATTACAGTGGCTTAGCTAAAAAAAAATGTCTAACTAGTTTCATCCATCGAACGGTCTTTTTAGGATTCCGTAAACAAAAGAATATCTCGCAAATCTTTACATGCATTTAAACAATTAACAATACTCTTTGCAGTCTATGTGGCCAGTAAAGTGGTGAAAGTGGCCTATTATACCATAATGTACCAAAACGTTTGAGTATTATTTGTCTGCGACCAAAACACCCATCTGTATACTTTTATGTAAGTATTTCCTTTTTTCATCATGTGTAAAAATAAAACTAGCGGATCATCTCGGCTTTACGCGAGTAAACATTTATTTAAATCAAACCTTTTATATTAACAGATCAACAACTGTTCAAACAAACAATTTTTATTGTGACAGGATTGCCGTGCCCTGAGGTGTAACCCGCGGTTTATCTAAATCATTAGTATAATTTTTATCATCTTACGAGTAAATTTTTATTAAATGTAATTGTAATCAAATGTTATTCTACTAAAAATAAATTTCAATCTAGCTAAAAAAATACGAAACTTGCATCCTTTTTTCAACCCCTTACAATTCTTTTTTAGTATTAAGTAATATATAGTAGCCAATGTCCGTTCTCAGGCTGTATTTTTCTCTGTACCAACTTTAATTTAGTCTTTAACTTAAAGTAAGTTCAGTAGTTTGGGCTTGCAAGCGCACAAGGCGGACAGACAGAGTTACGAGTACTTTCGCAATCATAGCATTAATGTTCTACAAAGCTGTAGTAATCAGTAATAAATAGCTGATTGAATTGAGCAACAACCATATATACACTTCCGCGTATAATATTAGTAGGATATAGATAACGAGTGCAGCATGCTAATATAAGTATATTTTATAAATTAAATCAGTAAAAAAGCATTACTTACTCGACTGTGTATTTAAGACACACGCATAAATACCTACACTTTTGTTTATTGTAAAGCCATATTGCTTATAATGCTTGCTTAATCATAGCAACAAAACTAGCGTTGCGTAGCGTTGTCTACACGAAGCTAGACTAGAGTACTAGCTTGCTTGCTTGCTATCCTGGCTTGAAAAAGTAGCTTCGTGTATCTCGGGCATTAAGGGGTTCCGACGTGATTGGACAACAAACATTGACACATACAAACATCTACGAGTAAACATCCATGCTTTCGCTTTTATAATATTAGTAGAATGTATTAATGTATAAATAGATTAAATAGCGTTTGAATAGGAAGAGGAACGTTTTTTTATATTTTCAATCCGCGAAATAATACGATATGCATTACATACACTACATACTTGATGTGTGCGTTTGTGGCATCGGAGCTCCTAATTGATGGGATCTATTTAGGTCTTAAGTTTGAAAGCCGTGGACGTAACGGTAAAACTCATACTTTCTTTTAATACTCCTATTGACCTTATTATGTCTCATCTGTTTATTGATATTCAGTGAAATTACAAGGAAGAAGTATCCAACAGCGTCTCAGAACCCATTAGACACTCATGAAGAACTTCTACTTCAGTTAGCAAGTTAAGAAAAATTATTCTGAACGGAGCTTTAATTTTTAAATCCATTCATGTTTGAGATATTTCAGTCGAAATTAGAACGCAACGTAAATACATATTACACCTAATACACGTCTCGTCTAATAATCTCTACGTATAAACTAGATTTCTGTTTTTTATAGAATTTCATAGTGTTTGTTATTTTTGTACCGAATTTCGTATTCATCTCGCGGGTAAATATTAATTGATGTTTATGGGACCGTGTAAGTTTGTAATGGCCGCCAGGGCCGCCCGACGGAGTGCATTATCGGCAGCGGTTATTTGAACATCTTACGGCATCAGGGCATCAGGAGATTACGGGCGCGCTGCAGTGCGGGGCGCGGGGAGGGCGACGCGACCGGGTCACGGCGCGCCCGCCCAGTGCGGCCGCGGCGCTCCGGGCGCGCGGACCGCCCGCGCCCTCACCTACACATCGCACATCACACAACACTTTTTTATTTACACTTTTTACCCGTGAAACTGCGACGCCAAGATGATTGTCGAAATACAGGAGGTAGGTCTATAAAACCGACGAAAGTTATAACGAATTTTACGGTCATATCGATAACGCAATTTTGTCGGGAGACGGGCGCAATAGTCGAAGGGCACGAACTTTCGGGTGTTCGAACTGCGTCCTAGCCTAGATTAAAGATCATGAGGGCGGCGGTGTCAGTGGGTCAACGCACAGTGCGTGCGGGCGGGGCGGGGTGCGCGGCCGTTGCACCGCTGCACCGACCGCTACGCACTACGGCTGCCGTAGCTAGTCTCCGGCGTAGCGGTAGGGCGTAGCAGTGTGCTGTAACTCTGTTGTCAGTGAAACATAACCCAGTGGGAGCGAGTCGCATGATGAGTGGGCCGGCGGGCCAGAGCTGCGAGCGCGTGACATGTTGCCTATCGACGGGAATTAGGAATCATGGGAGCTCGTAGACTCGGTGAACGTAACCAATGGTAAACACTGCTCAAACTCTTAACTGTGACTTGTACTTTGCTCTAATTAATTTAATACAACTATTTCATATCATTGGTTCATCATTATCAAGTATTATATACATATTACAAACTTTGCTTAGTTTGGGGTCAGATGGTGTTGTGTGTGAATTATCCACCAATATTTATTATTTATTATCCCAAAAATTCAAAAAAGTGCAAGTGCAAAAAATAATTACTATTGAAAATTAATTAGAGCGGTACGCCAAATTTTAGCGACAACGACATACATTTAAAATAATATTTTCGTAACGATCTGTTTAAAATAGTCTCGTTATGTGGTGTTACAGGAGGTTAGAGGAAAGAGGCCTTTCAAGATATGGGACAGCTCGCGGAACGTGAGGAAGGGTCTCGTCGTCACTAGCTTCGAGGAGCTCATACACAGGGGTGAGTCGGTACAAACTACTCTATAGTTTTTGGACATAACTTTTGAACAAACCATAAATTTAGGTTTGTTCTGAGTAAGCAAAGTAGACTTGTCCGCCGTAGACCGTAGACGTCGCTTAACATCAGGCGAGATGGCAGTCAAGTGTAAATCTATATTAATTAAAAAAAAAGATCATTAACTTTTTTTAAATAAAATCTTTAGTTTAGCTCAATTTCAGGTAGCCTATACACTATGATAAAAATGCATTTGGTAAAGCTGGCAGGATTTTATGGGTACTTAATTAACTACGTATCCATAAATTATGTTCTTTATAAGTTCGGTCTTCTAAAGATCTCTGTCAGGCGATGAGGGCTACACTTTCGTGATAATTGTAAATATGTATAAATAGTGTTCACTTACTATTTTTAATTGATTTGTTTATAAAGTGTCTATTTTTTAACATGTAAATAATGTATTGTTATAGAGTTTCACATGTCCTAACTTTAAAAATATTCAACCAAATCAAATTCAATATATAATTGCTTTCTATGGATAGCGTTTTTTAACCACTTACGCAATGTGGAAGTCATTTTTTCTTTATTACAAAAAAACAAAAGTTATATTTGAGTGAATGTTTTATGTCATGACACGTACAAGTTCAAATAATTTATTTAAAAACGAAGTTGGGTGAAATGAGTAAGCAATAGCTACATTAATTCATTTGTTCTATTGAACACGATCTTTTTTGTATCGAAACTTTTCAAGAACATAGCAACTCAACCAATCAAAAAATTCTAAAACTCACTTGTGAGTAATAGTAATGAAAAAGTCATAGTTTGGTTGTAGGTGTTATTATATGCCTGATTGCGGTGAAATTAAAGCCACTTTAGGAGCAAGTGTGTTGAAAAATAAATATTTTTCAGTGAACGAAGCTCGAAAAACGGACATCGTTTCATGGTTAATGTTCCAAAGACACGATCGAAGAGGTGTGACTCTACTCTTGTGATAAGAACGTCTAGGCTGTGGAATGCGTTGCCTGACTGGATTTTTCTCGTTGGTTACAATTTAGGTGGATTAAAATCGATAGTGAAAAATGATCGATAGTAGACCGCATCGTAGCTTAACATCTATCGAGATGGCGGTCAAGTGTAAACTTATACAAGTTTAAAAAAATGTATATAGTAAAAAGCTTCAAATATAATCTGTCTTGAAGTCGTGAGTGAATCGGATGTTTCTAGGTCCACATCTGAGGTAACCACTCTTCATCGTAAATCGCATCTTTGTTTAACATCACGTGAGGCGGCTGTCAAATGAAAAACGTCTAAAAAGGTACTCGTAGTTATTTAAAAAAATCAATTCGTAAAATGTTTGTTATACTTACATCGCCTAAAATACGTGTGATACTTATTATGTTTGTATATACGTGTGATACGTATTATACATTTTTTTTTTTTTTTTTTTTAAATTAGGAGTGACGAGACGATCAGGACATGTGCCTGATGGTAAGCAACATGCCTGACACATAACAGCACAGTGACACGCAGCTATTGGAACACGAAGAGTCCAAATCATTACCTAGCTCTACACTGCGCTCGTCACCCAGAGATCTAAGATCTTATATCTCTAAGCCCTGTAATTTCTCTGGAAACATTGCCCTTCAAACCGGAACACAGTAATGTTTGCACATTACTGCTTGGCGGTAGAATAACTGGCAAAGGCATAATAAGCCGCATCTTGTAATGTGGTAAGGTTTATTAAGGTTTTATAACTCTTTATTAGCAAAAAATGCCTTTTTAAAAACAAATAACAAAAATATAACTCTTACGTTTTATCCGATTTCCATCGTAGCTCTATTTACTGTATAGGATTATATTATTTTTCTTTTTTACTGTATAGGATTATGGAGTTTAACTTTTAGACAAATAAATAACTGACTAATGTCACAGAAATAACGGTTTTGTAATTTATCATTTGTAAAGGTTCTAGACCTCCAGGACCGCCTGCAACCTTCAGCTATTTCTGTCTCCGCTGGGGCATAGGCCTTTCGATAGTAGTGACATTTGCGACCTTGAGGACTAGGGGCGAACGCTCGACGAGCGGTCAAACGTTTACTTATAGATCGTTATATTTTAACTCACTTCAAAAGAGGAGGTCCTTGATTCTGTAGCTTTTTAATGTATATTATGCGATAACTCGGCTGACTATGATACGATTTTGATGATTTTTTCGATTTTTTTGTTTGGTAGATCATATTTTAGAGGGGGTCCTACATAAAAATCGAAATCGGTGTTGCTGTTTTTTAACCAAAAAAAATGCTGATCTGGACGACGTTGTACGAATAACCTCGCTGATTCATTAGAACAAAACAATGTGAAATTTAGTTGAGTATCGAAATTGAATTGGATATTATTTAATTTCGTAGATATTTGTTTTTATTTTTCGGGGAGAATCAATTAATAGATAAATTTAGTATACTTAGGTACTAGCTGTAACCCGTAATTTCGTCACAGCTTTTTCTGAAAAATAAGTCACATTTCATTTTACGGGCTAATTCAATCTACTATAATATGATTGGGATATTTATAGTATTTGTGAATGCATCAAATATGTGTATGGACAAATACCCCAATAACGTTACACAAATAATCTACGCCAAGTTCTAACATGAATGAAGATAGAACATGTTCAGAACTGTTCTAATGACGACGTATCATGATTTTTCAATGGTTGTTCTCTATTTATTTTTCGAGGATTTTGTCGAACTACGAGTATACAGGACTTTATTAATGTCGAGTAAAAATAATGTATAGAGGTAGATGTGAAAGAATGGATAAATAAGAAATAAAAAATAATTGTCGAATTAAAAATAATGATAATAGTTATTTCGGATACAATACAAAACACTTTATTGGCACCACAAGCAAAGTTGACAACAAGTAACATATAACATACAAAACATAATGGGCACAAAAGGCGATCTTAACGCTAAAAGCGATCGAAGCTTTTGGTTCATGAGGAAACTAAATTTGTAAATATTGTTTTTAAACTTTCGCGATTTTAACACATAATGTTTATAATGTACAGGACTTAATCACGATTTAATTCATTGTTTAAATACCTCGACGTTTCGGCAGCGTTATAACCGCCGTGGTCACGAGAAGACTGAAGAAATTGCGGGTCGTCTCATTGCGAAATTTGAATTAAAATTTTGGGCAGTGGTGCAATTAACAATATAAATTAATATATTGATATTATGATATACGGATATAATATTAATATATTGATATACGGATATTGGTTCCTTAGTTTTTAAAAGTTTGGTTTTTTGCGGAAACCGATTCAATAGGGATGTTAACACTAATCACAAATTAATGTTTAATGTTGATTTTATGATAGTTTGTATTGTTAATAGAATATCGAAAAAATACATTATTATAATTTAATATTACGTAATAAATTTATTATAAATGATTTTAAATGCTATATTTTTAATCTGTTGTCACGTGACTGGAAACACCAATATGAATTATTACGTCACTAGTCGCAAAACAAGCTATCGAAAACTGACTAAACTGTTTACTTTTCCGCATTTTATTATAGTTTGCGATATTAGCGACGACGATTTTGATTGTTTGTATTCAAGTAAAAACAAGAAAACACATAACATACACAAAAAAACTGGACATACAGTCATGAATCGCGACCAATGTTTTGCGACTAGTGACGTCATGTCAGTCGTTAGTGCTTTAGCGGCAAAATTCAAAATTAGACTAATATTATTTACTCATCGAAAATGCAAATATTTTGAAATAAAATGTTATTTATTACGGTAAACATGCGTCAATCTTCAAAATAAAAGCAGTTCCGAAAAATTGTTAACATCCCTATTGTTGGCAATTAGTAGCGAGTAAAACTAGTTATTGCTACTAGTCGGCTACAGCTATGGGGTCATTTTTCGGTACTACACGCCCGGGACGCGAGCCCGAGTGGGAAACGAAATATATCTCGCCCGTCTGCCGCCTACACACGGCGATCAAAAAACTCTAAAGGACGCAATATGGGCAAAATGAACACATTTATTAAACTGATACACGATAAGAAGGACAGCCCGGCTATTGAGTATCGGATTATATAAAACATTGTTCCCCTAACCTATCGCTATATTCCTATAAAATTGGGTAGGACCATGTGTAGCCCTTTTAAAGCATTATTTATCTAAAAAACCACAAAAAAGTATTATAGTAACAAATACCATCAAATGTGAACACTAAAATGTAAAAGTGGCTTGGTTTTGGTAGTTTAAATTGCTGTTTTGTACATTTTCGATCTCTTAAGGCTTGTTATATCAGAAGTTATTCTGTAGGAGACATTTCGATCTTAGGCCAGTATACGCCATATCATTGATCACTAATCTACCTCATACGTTTAACTAGAGTACCACGGTTCACGTTGTCTGATTTGCTCACTCTGAGCCTTTAGAATATGTAATTGTTCTCCTAATTTTGAATGGTAAAATAAAAATCATACTTATGAACCAGACAGTAAAGATTCAACCACAATTTAAGAACAATATAGTATTTTGTCTAGATGTGCCATGCACCCACAGCATGCCACATTAATACGAGTATAAAATGAAGAGATGTGAATACGATCATACAAATCTTACCCGTCTAACTCTCGTCCTACAATTGAGCAAACTAACTAGGTTTTGCAGTTTGCTTAAATATCAGCGTCAGAAGTTGCACAAACCGGCTCAGAGTTGGCAATTACCAGACCTGTCTGACAATATACTATTATAGGCTGCAATAAGCTCTCATAACAGTGTAGGCTACAATAGCCCCCCGTATAATCCAATGAGTGGCGTAATGCAATATATCATGACACGAGTGTATTACCTCAGGTCTCTGCTCTCATTTATAATTACCTAATGTACGAGTATGGTGTGTGGCAAACAAATAAGGAGCTAAGTGGAACTAATTTTTTTTTCTCATCTATCGTTATGGATAGAATTTCAATAGACTACAGAGGATCTTTGGTATGATTAGTGGTGCCGAGGATCTAGGTCTGCACTACGAATTGCCAATATGAAGGCATGAGGTAGGAATGAAAATAAATAAGGTAGGTATTACCAATATAACTTGACCGACGATGCAACTTTACACCATAGTGAATCACGTTAAACCAGCACTGCGTATTTTTGCTTCCGGATTTTGATCCTTAGAAATCAGAGCCTGGGGTGCGAATAACAATCATTTTTTCGATATGCCTAATGGAACATTGAAAACTATAGAATTCAATTTGTATACTCTAACCAATGTAGTCTCTTCAACGAGCTACTTTCAGGATTATAAAAGCAATTTTCGCTCAAATTATAAATACCTATACAGCTGAGTATATTTTTCATTTCGTAATGTTGCCTCAGTAGAGACACCTATCTGGCGATCGATAGAGTCTGCCGTTGCGGACCGGAGGAGATGGCCACTATTTCTACATTTAGGTAGAACATGGCCTAGATATTTCACGATTTAAAGCAATTTCTAAATGGAATCGTTATCTGTGTATGCATCGATGATGATTTAAATATCCAAATACTTTTTATAACTACCTATAGTTTTTAAAGTTGCTGATATCTATAAAGAGTAAAGACGATATCATCATCAGGCCAACTGCATCATGCACATATATAAATTTAAATATCTACTCATATTTTACTCACTACTATTATATATATATATAAATAGCCAATATATAACATATATATATATATATATTGGCTATTTGTCTAGTATTATTCAATTTTCGCATAAATGTTCTACTTATGTGTTAGTTGGTATCCAATCATCAGTCATAGAATAATAAGATATCCATTTAAGATCCATTATATTTCTACGACTATAACATTTGTAAACATTCTACTGATATAAATAAGTTTTAAATAAAACTGTTCTTCTAGAACATTACAAAATTAAATGAAGTTCTAAGTACGCGCACCGTATACTTTTTAAGATGTGGACTGTACAAACTGTACTTAGTTTGTCGAATTTGTTACCTCTTACGTAAATTATATATGAAATAAAGTGGTGACACGGTGTTTTTATTCAAAAAAACCTGAAGAAGGATTCACAATACACACATACCACTAAGAAACAGGACTTGTTTCATAACTACCTGTTTATTGCCGTGCATATTAATATTGTACAACATTGGATTACACGAGATGTACCAAATGTTTTTTTTCGTCATCTTTTTACCCGCGACTGAACGGTGACGTATATACATATGTGTTTGGGGTGAGAGGATATTTGTTTTTCAAACACATATTTGTATCTGTCAATAGGGATTCCAAAATCTGTGGATAATGTAGACGTTAGGGCTATTAAAAAGTTATATCGCAATCTTAAATCAAACTGTGTTCTTTAGCAAACAATTTTCCAAGAAATTTAGATTCCAGTCTACCGTACAGTACAGTGTTTATTCGTAGGTACCTTTTTCAATCAATTCAATTTTGATTCAATACATTGGGGGAAAATGATTAATGTTTTGTCCACACACGACACAACATAAATTAGTCGTAGTACATCACTGTACGGTGCTAACATCAGCGCCAAGTGTTTGACATACGAGTTTTGTGGACGTGTCATTTTCGCTTAGGTCTCTCTCTATCTGACCAAAAACATTTCCCTGACCATACGGCGTTGAAATGCTGCCAGTCTGATGGGCACTTTTGATTGGCGATTTGACGAGCGCAGAGACTAACAAAGTTGCGTTCGTTGGTATACCGTTGGTATTATTCGACATTTGAATTGTTTTCAGTTGATGAAATGACATTGAGACATGAGATTATCCAAAAGTTTAAATACAAGATTTTTCGTCGAGTTGTTTATTTTTTCTGTGTATAGATGTGGTTATTGTGTGCGCAGGCAAGGAGAAGTTGAGCGTGAGTGCCAGCGAGCCGGTGCGGCTGGTGCTCGAGAGTGACGGCACGCAGGTCGAGGACGGCGACTACTGGCGCACGCTCCCGCCCAACACCGTCCTGCTGCTGCTGCGGCCGGGCGAGCGCTGGTACCCCACCGGCGTCGACGTCATCAAGGCAGGTCGGTACCGCCGCCGCTATGAAGTAATTAGATGCATCTTGCATTACTGTGTTTCATAAAACTTCAAAAGCTTGAGCTTTTCTGTTTCTGTTAGCTGTAGGTATGTAATTTTATGGTTACGTTACCGCTCAAAACCAAGCACACGTAAAAATATTACTAGGTCTAAGGACACTTTTGTGAGTCAGACTAGTCTTAGAATATCTTTGTTACCATAATCCATCCAGCTGTTTGGAAGACGGTGGAAATAAAAGACGATAAACATAAAAGATACGCGCGAAAACATAACCCATCTTCCATTCTGGTAAAAAGGGACATGTTTATGCTACTGGGAACAGAATTACATCTTTATTATTTTTTACATTGTTATCATCAAATTTGCATAATAGTCGGAATCGGTAAGTCTGAAAGTTTCGATTACTGGCAACAAAAATGGGAAATTTTATTTTCACAATAATAATAGGTTTTAGAACTTTCTAGAATATCAGCCAAAAACGTTTTTCGAGTTAAAGCTTGCTAGGTTCAATTGATTTATGGTTATTTTTGTGATTTTTATGCTCAGGAAATGATTCCTAAACCTTATATAAAAAAATACGAACTCTGGAAATTTAGTGCAGAGCAATCTCACGTGAGTACTCCTTACCGCCTAAAAGGCTTCTTTATCAAAATTGGTCGAGTGTCTAAATTCTAGTGAACAATATTAACATTTTCATACAAAAAAAGAAAAAACAATAAATCTTGGTGGTGTCACAAACTTGGAAAAGTTAAAATAAAAAAAAATCTAACAAACCACATGTGTATTCAAGGAAAGTGTTCAAATTTGTATTGAAATTCCTAACATTTTTTTTCTAAACTGAATAGTTTGAAAGGAAAGTTCTCTTCCAAAGTGGTAAAATCCAGGTTATGAGGACTTTCTTTCCGGGTACTAAGTACCTACTACTGTCAAAGAATTTTCCACTCTGGGCCGATAGGTATAATGTTAGGTATCACAGATTATGGAGCAATAGGGGATTTACGCAGTGATTTCTCCCTCACATTATTTTGGTCCCTGATCTCATTTTAATGGTCGAATAGTTTACTCGATACTTATCTATTCTTCCATTGCATCTGCATTGAATTTTTACTGATGTGGTATCGACGTCAGTTTTTGAGACCCCTTTGTTTTTCTGTTTCTGTTTAGCTGTAGGTATGTAATTTTATGGTTACGTTACTGCTCTACTTATGGAAAGTGACCTTTGCTTAAGATAAAGTATAAATATGTAGTTCCTAAAGAGTTATGCAATCTTATACACATATTTTCGGGTGACGGGAAAGCGCAGGGTTTTTGCTTTTCCTTTTTATTCGTATTGGATATTATTTGATAATTCGATCGAAAGTTGAACGCGTTTTCGTTGTAATTCCAGCGATATCAGCGATCCCGAAGATAGTATGCGAGACGATCCACGCGCTGGAGCTGCACGATGAGACTCCTTCATGGAAGATCATGGACAACAAGGGGCGCGTCACGGTGGTGCTGCACTGGGACCAGCGGCCGAGCGCGTCGCCGGCCGCGCGCTCTCCGTCCCGGCAGGCCAAGCCGGACCGGCGGCCCTCGCTCGTCATCCAGACGTCGGTGGAGCGCGCGCAGCCGCCGCCGCCGCACATCACCGTCGTGAACCACGACGAGCCGGCGCCGCGCGGCCGCCTGGCGCGCGCGCCCGCCTCGCTCGAGCACGTGCACACGGCCGAGTGCCGCGCCGGCGCCGGCGCCGGGCCCGCGCCGCGCCCCGCGCCGCCCGACGAGTGCGACTTCCACTGCTGCGCGCTGCACGAGGAGGGCCGCCGCATCGCCGTGCACAAGAGCGTCGCCACCTCGCCCATCCAGGACGCGCAGCCGCGCGCCTCGCCGCAGGGCCGGCCCAAGGGCCACGTGCGCTTCCTGGACGCCGAGTCCGCGCGCCGCGGCGACCGCGACTCGTCCGAGAGCGAGACCGAGAACACGCTCGTCGAGGACGAGGCGGTCACCTCCGAGAAGTTCCTGCTGCTCATCGACCAGCTGAGCGTCGACCAGAAGCGGCACCTCACCATCAAGGACATCGGCATCATCCTCGAGCGGCTCAGCTCCAAGATCCTGGACGTGGAGCGGCTCGACCGCGAGTCGGAGTCGGACGACTGCTACAACTGGACGATCAAGGCGACGATCCGCGGCGACGCGCTGCGCGAGCTCGGCGTCATCTACAACGGGAACTACTACGCGATCAGCGAGCACCCCGGCTACCGCGAGGAGAACGAGGAGGCGGCCGACGAGGCCGAGGAGGAGGAGGAGGAGGACCGGCTCTGATCCGGCCTGTGCGGCGCCGCCGTGCCGGCCGCCGCCGCCGCGGTGCGCGCCGCGCTCTGCCGCGTCGCCGCGCGCTAGCCGCACCCGCGCCGCACCCGCGCCGATATGCCCTCGCTACCAACAGACTATTTTACCGCCTCGGTGCGCCCTCTCTAGTTAATAAATTAATAGAGGAATTATTGTAAGTGAAACGGACTTCCGATGTCGATTTCTAAGGTGATTATTTAAGTGTTCGTCCCGGAGACGCCACCGCCGCCCGCGCAGTCGCGGGGCCCGACCGCAGCACAAACGTTTATCATCGATTTTGTCGTCAATGTTTTTAGATAAATAATAAATAAATAATAAAATTATACACGTACGTTAGCGAAGATTGCGATATACCGGTGAGAAACCGCCGCCGCCCTCGGGCGCCCCCGTCCCGCCCCGCACCCCGCTTCGTCCCCGCCGCGCCCGTCGCGACGATCGTTCATTCACTGAAGGTTGGCCTAAATATGGGTAAATATATTTATTTCATCATCGCCCCGAGGTTCCTCCGAGCATCGCCGCATCGTCCCGTCGCACCACCATCGCGGTCTAAACTATTCATAACACCAGTGTATCGTGAGTAAGGCTCAATAAAAACAATAAATAACTACTTATATAGGAGAACGTAGTCTGTCTAATACTTTAATCAGGTGGTATTCAGGCAAAGGTACGCGTCGCGTGTTCAGTTGAGACGAGGGTGAACTGCTCATGGTATCGGTCGCCAGTGTCGGAGCGCAGGAGGCGCTGCGAGCCGCGGGAGCCTCGCCCCGGCCGGCCGGCGGCTCCTGCCATGCAAACGACACTCACAAAAGAGCATGATTCAGAGAGAGCACATAATAATATAATAGGTATAATAAAATTAATAATAATTATTAAATTGAACGTTATAAAGAGGTTGTAACTAAAATACGAATATACCGTCGCTGCATAAAATCATCGTGCCGATGCGGGTACCTTTTGTAGTCTTAAGTCGATTCTTGTATTTAATAGGTCTATGGTATCGTAGAATTACTGTATAATGTTTTTAATTTTTGTATAGTACCGATACGTGAGTGGATCACACACTAATGTATGATATAAAATCAAGTTTAATAAGTTTTACAACCCCGCCGGGTCTCATGATTGTATAGTTACGTAAGGTGTAATGATAACTATGATTATTATTAATTATTTATGACTGCAAGGCGGCGCCAGGCCACTTTGCGGCGGAGTCAGCGTTTGTGTTGAAGATGCGAAGATTGCTCGACAAAGTCGTCATTTTCATTTTGAAAGAGCTTCTGAGCTCACTGCTAAACATTTCCTTTCCCAATGAAGACATTGGGGCTGCTCGAGTCATCTGGAATAATAGGAGAGTTTTCTTTCCATCTCGAGAAAAGAATTTTGATGTTGTATAACGTTGTTTTCTAATTTCAACTTCAAACATTTTTGTGATTAGTCCAGATATTAAGTAAACTCTACCCTACTACTAAATTATTATCTTTCGTATTTTTTGTATTTCTTTCTATTTAAGGTTTAGGAAGCCGTATGTACGTGGGTCGGTTGATAAGGGATGACTTCATAATCGAACGGCGTATTAATCAAAAATGTAACTTGAACGTGATTGCTCATTTTAATATTTGTGAGTAATGTTGGTAAAGCGTGTCGTAAACGTATCTTGCTCGTCAAGACGGGAGTACAAGCTGCAAGATTGAAGCGTTCCGTTTCGAGCGTCGTATAGGAGAATAAAGTTTTTGTACAGAATTAGTGAAATCTTCAGTGTTAACAATTGCGCTTTACGAATGTATGAACTAGTCGCGTTTTTGCGTATGATGTCTGAGAGTTTTGTCGGTGCGACCGTGATCGCACAAATATGCGAAGAGTTCGGTTCATTTTTATAAGTAAACTGGATCGTGATCGTTCTCGAGAGTCCTACGTATAATATTTAAAATATATAGTTAATTTTAAACCCTCAATTTGTAAGTTCAACGTTCGTTTGTACAGCTATTGATGATTATTATGGAGTTACGGTCCGTTACGCACATTATATGATATCTAGTTAAAATACGTTCCGTTTTAATATTTTTATGTGTATAGAAGTAATGATTGAATAAATTGTATAAAAATAATGGTTTGTGAGAGGTCGGTTACGGTTTGAGTGGGACGATGGGGCAGTTAATACACACACACGTTTCGTTGTTCCGTTGTAATAGAGCTTTTTGTCTACAAGACGAGGAAGAGGTTCATTATTATTCCATAAAACAGTTTTGCTGTGATTTCTTTTATAGTCGGTATTGTTGTGTGAATTAACTTCTCCATCGATGCGTACAATGGTATTGTTGCTCTGTCCAGTCTTACTTTTACGGGGCTATTCATAATTGAGCGAGAGAAATACGACTGTCGAACAAGAATGTACTTAAATATTATTGTTACACACCTAGAAATATATATATATATATATTGCAACTGATTAGTTTCGAAATAAGTTACATTATATTTCTTAAATGAAAACTCGTCGGCTGTCACATAATTTAAAGCTTAACCAGATGCAATGGTGACTGCAAAACCTGTCAGGTCAAAGCACGGCGTGCCTAACTTAAATGAACGGATTTTAACCACCAATATTCGTTTCACTTGATAACCCATAATGGATACATATTAATGTAGGTATTAATCCAAAGTCTAAGCTAGCTCCATATCAATTTTTCAATATGAAAAAGTGAATTACAATCTTCCACAGCGCGAGAATCGCTCTATGCGCATACAGGAATGCTCTGCTCAATATTGTTATCGATATTACGAACTATAATTCGTATTTTTCTTACAAAATCATGTCATCATCAAGCAATATTTCCTCAAAGATATGGATAGTCCCGTAAAATGTCGTCACAGCACTCGTCGCTCCGAGTCGCAGATAGTTCCACGACTGAATTGTATTAAATTAAGAGTCATGCAGCCAGAAAATCTTCCTATAGACAGGGTGAGATGTGTGACAGCCCATCTCTTTTAGGGAGATTATATATAAAGAGGTTCTTCTCTTTATTCGTAATTTTAATAAAACCCAAAAATAACTATCTTCAGATGGAATCCTGATCAAACATTAAATCTATCGCGTCGTTTTAGGTATATCAAAAGGAATTTTCAAAGAATTTCAATTTCGCTAACTTGGACAGCTACCAAAAACTTCCAGAGTTCATTCAAGAATCGAAATCGACTGTCACTCATCTCGATCGCAATTCTCAATTATAAAACTCGATTATGCATACTACATTAGATAATAATATGATGTACACAAGGCACGTCTAACTGGCAAGCAGTCGCGTGATACATCTTAATACTCTAAAATTTTATGAAAACGTGTGATTTTTTGAATGAACGAAATTCAAGTGTATTTCCGTTTGGTTACCATAAACCTGACGTGATTATGTTATCTACACATATAAACAAAAACATTTTCTACGTCATTTGTCGGAGTAGGTAACCAATAAATGAGATAAAAACTATAGTCTGAGGACTTAAAAAACTTACACATTATTAAATCAGATATATCTTCTAGCTAAAAATCGCATTGTTATCACGGCATTACAGTACACATAAGTCATACGATTGTTTGCCAATTAAAGCGTGTCCAAAAGTTTTGGAAATTTAATTTTATAGCGGAGTTCTTAAATAGTGACATCACATTTTGAATATTGTTAACATAGCCTCACTGAGCCGTTGTGCAAAGTAAATACGTAAAAATATTGAATGTTAGATAAATCATGATAACCAGTACAGTGTATAGGTATTAGGGCGAGCGATGTTTAGTTTCAATGTGCCAAATCCTCGAGTTTGTTTCTATCGATTTGTCGTTGCGTTCTGCGAGAAATTGTCAGTAAATTCAATTTTGTCGTAATTACGACAAAATTGAATTAAATAATTATTAAGCTTTTAACAAACAACAAATTAGTAAGAAACAGGGATAAATAAACTACCTAAATGTTAAAAGTTAAAAACCAAAAAATTACTTGTAGGTACATCCGACATTATTGTTAATAGTTTCTCTAAACATGGCCACGTATGTAGGTACCTACAATGGTACATTTTCTGTGTTATACATGTCTTAACACTTATTTATTACTAAAGTTCTTAAATTTCTTCGGAGTTTTAAATATTTGAATTTGCTACAGAAATTGGTTTCCAAATAAGTCAAATTACATCATTACATTACAGTTCCAAAATTCATAATTTGCAATAGCATAACTCGTCAGCTAAGTGACTAAGCTGACTAAGGCTAAGAACTCATGGAGCGGTTTCAAAACGCGGCCGCACGGGCGCGGGCCCGCAGCTTCTGTAGAATGCAGATTTATATGTAAAAATTGAAATCAAAACTCACGAGGCGGTTTACGCCTGCGGCGCGCGCGGCTGCCACGTGGCTCCCGCACGCTCGCCGCCGGCCCGTCACCCGCAACATTCGCGGGCGAAAATCTTACCCGCGGCGGCTGCGGTACCGCGAAAATCAGCAGTCTCGTCAGTTTTGAAATAAAAACCGCCGCCTGTCGCGGTTCGCACCCGCGCGCGGTTGATGTTGGAAACCGCTCCATGAGTTGTTAGCCTAAGCTAACATCAATTAATGTGAAATCGATTGATACACAACACCATAATGGACTATCTAACTTTAAGAATAGGACTGAAATTCCTCTAATGTGACCCTAGTTTCAGTGAGCCACCGCAACGAACGCACGCCAAATCGGTAACTCTCCATGTGCCAACTTATACAAAACCAACAATAATTGTAACGTAGATCTGGCACTGATTTTCATTAGTGAAAACTTTATATTTTACTCTACATTTTAATTCTTTATTTGAAGGGTGTTCTTGTAAAATCAGCGTATTAGAGCCGACTCTACATCGGCTCGTGTTGATCTATCGAGAGTTGAAATGTAGAGTGGTGTACATATTATCCAAAGCACCTCTCAGTACTAAAGTGTGTATTCCGAGACGTTATTTTTTATTCGGACCTTCTCATCGACTGAGGCAGTACCGGATTGTGTTTAGTTAAACTAACGTACCCGACAAACTTCACTGCCACTAATTTAAAAATAAAAATATTGGAAATGATATAACTGAGCGTTTTGTATCGCCACATTTTATCTCTCCAAAAATTAAGATTTTTATTATTATTAATTTGTTAAACTAATCACTTTAATTTAAAAACCCCAACTGCAAAAAACATTATGTGATAAAATATACGAGGGTCAAACTGAAAGTTCTTAGAACTGGCCACTTATAAACAATATAATAAAAAAATAATTCTATAATTTGAAAATAGAACTCTTTGCCAATATTACTGAGTATATACTTCATTCATTTGTCATTTGTTTTACGATTTGGCGGCAAATTGAAAATTGTCTGTGTCACGTCAACATGAATTTAATACGAGAAAATTTTCGTGCAATGATTTTTATGATATTCGATGTCATTTAAGTCAACAAGAAAGTTATGATAGACTTCGATTGGCCTTTCACGATGAAGCCCCATCTCGTGCGACTGTTTACAACTGGTTTAATGAGTTTAAACGTGGTCGCACCAATCTCACTGATGATTTACGTGAGGGACGGCCTTCTACGGCGACGACTGAAGATAACATCTGTTGTGCGGCGTATGATAGAGACTGACATAAGAGTGACCTATCAGCAGATTCGGACAAGCTTAGGCATCGGTATGAGTCTAGTGCACAAAATCCTACACGAACATTTAGCGGTCAGGAAGCTTTGCGCCCGGTGGATACCTCATAATTTGACTGAGGCTCAAAACTCCATCGTGTGGATTGGTGCCGTAAAATGATTGAAAGATTTAACGGAGGTGACTCAAATGCTGTGTTCGACATACTAACAGGTGACGAAAGCTGGATTTACTGTTATGATCCTGAAACCAAAAGACAATCTGCTCAGTGGGTGTTTCCTTTCGAGGAGTTGCCAACCAAAGTGAAGAGAGATCGAAGTGCGGGAAAAAAATGGTGGCCTCGTTCTTTGAAGGATAGGTCATTTCGCAACAATTGTGTTAGAGGATCAAAAAACAGTTTCTGCAGAATGGTACACTACCAATTGTTTGCCTCTTGTCTTGGAAAAGTTCGAGAAAACGACCTCGCAGTAGGATCCTCCTTCACCACGACAACGCCTCATCGCACACCGCCAAGCGAACGATCGACTATTTGGCGACATCAAACGTTGAATTACTGGGTCACCCGCCGTATAGCCCCTGACCTCGCGCCTTGTGATTTTTATTTATTTTTCAAAATTAAAGAAAACTTAAAGGAAAGCGGTTTATGAATGCTGAAGAAGCGGTGGCTGCGTATCGCGATGCCATTGAAGAGACCCTAAGGACGAGTGGGCAAAGTGCTTTTCCCAGTGGTTCCATCGCATGCAGCGGTGTATTGACGTGAATGGACAATATTTTGAAAAGATATAATAAAACTAATAACTGGCTCATGTAATCAGTTTTTGATTTTCTAAGAACTTTCAGTTTGACCCTCGTACTACTTAAGGATGCTTGGATGATTGAGACGAATCTAAAGATACCTTAATTCTCCAAATCTATCCAGCCGTTTGGAAGATACGTGGGAATAAAGAAATTTACAAACATACAAGATACGCGCGAAAAACATAACCCTTCTTTCAGTTCTTTCAGGCGGGTAAAAAGGAACAGTATTTTGTACAATCTCTATATATATAAAAAACTCAAAAAGTTCTGCACCGATCGAGCTGAAATTTTAGAATGGTATATAATCTGAATAAAGGATTGTTTTTATCTAATTTTTGCATCACAATATGACACAGCGAAGCGTGGCAGGGTACAGCTAGTTACAAATAATTTAAATACAGAAACAAAACAGACTAAAATACCTGTCTGCTGTTTTGGCTAGTACTCTGTACGCTTGCATATACTTCAAAAATATAGCTCGAATATTTCTCAGCAAAACAGTTGAATCATAAAACGACTTATAGAAATAAAAGTAAACTCTACGCCGCCATCTGACCTCATTCCAATCGCAAAATCTATAAATCTGCCAATATCGCGGCTACCTAGAAACTAGCATCAAAGGGTCTACAAAATCCATTTCAGCGCGGCAATCTCCGATCGGCAGAACCAATCGACTGCAGTGGGGAAACAAACATCTCCCCGGGGAGGTTGATAGTGTTACACCACCTTCGGTGTCACTTCCGGGAGAAAATACTCACTTCTCGTCTGTGGCCCGTTCGTCTACAAAGCAATCAAAGTCTTAACTTTATCAAAGCTATATATACGGCTACTGTGGTGTTTCATACAAGTTTTCACGCTTCATTTGAAACCGGCATCGACTAGTTTTGCCAGTAAATACTTTTCGGTACTAAAAGTTGTTTTTTTTTTTCAGAAAAAATAATAGGCTGCTTTACCTATTTTGATGAATTTGTGGGATCAATGTGATATATGTGGAAATTATGTAGTAACAATCATTAAAAAGAAATAATTCAAGAAAATATAACCAAATTGCTGCGGAATTAAATTAAATTAAATCCAAGCCATAGCCCTCTTGCAAAAACCTCCGATATCAAAATCATGAAGTTTGGAACCCGCCTGCACCTCTGCATATTATCAAGAGCAAACGCACTAGTTTGTAATAACCACTGGCTCTAGCGGTGAAAGAAAATATTGTGAGGAAACAGATCACTTGACCACCATCTCGCCTGATGTTAGCCTACGCTAATGTCTACAACGGAGCGTGCTTACCTAAAAGAAACCGATTCACTCTCAATTTGAAGACACCAAGATTGTAACCATCGGGAAAAGCCCACTCAGGCATCGCATTCCAAAATCTAGAAGTTCTTATCACAAAAGTATAGTCAAACTTCTAACTTCTAATCTTCGAAACAATATCGTATTTTCGAGCTTCCAGCAATCTGATAGAAAAAATGGCAAGGTGGTTTTAGATCATACAGATCACACACACTGTTAGAAGTGTATGGGATAAAACACCTATAACCCAACAATTTTACGGCGATGTTCACTTTGACGTCTTTTTCGAACATGGTGGTCGTTGCCTACAAGCCTTTTCACACGTCAATTTAACCAAATTATGTAACTATTGGACTCAGTCTAGCCCCTCTACCGCCTAACTAAAAAACTACCGCCTAACTAAATCTATTGATATTGCTATTGCTTTCTCTATCATTTCAAGCGAAAAGAAAAGAGAGCAATGTCAAAGCTAAGACAGTTTAGTTAGGCGGTAGAGCCTCAGATGGAGTTAGCATGTGTGATGACGTAACAATACCCTCCGCCGGAATAACGTATTACAATAAGTGAAATCAGTTAACAAAAGAAAACAATGGTTTATTACTTACTAGCGACCCGGCTTCGCACGGATGCCATATTAATACTAAGCATAGGTACTAATAATAAAATTGGTTATTGTGGATTCCCCTAAGATATAGACATAAATATATAATTGCGGACTTTTTTGTAGACCTTTTTAAGGGTACAATAATACTGGAGTAGGTACATTATTTTGATCTTGTAGGGTTCAGCCAGCATTTGCAATAAAAGCGCAAAAAAGTGTATATTTATGACATAACATTAGAAATCCTTCAAATTATCAGTGTTTTGCTACTATTCTATGAAAGTATTATACATGAAAACCGCACGGTCCCCGGGGCGGGTTATAGGCGATTCGCCACAAAGTAAATTCGTCACAATTTGTATACTCCATACATTCAAAGTAAACTCGCCACATATTATAAAAAAACAAATGAACAATGTCACAGGCAAATAAAGTTGTTGTAAATTCGTCACAGATTTTTGTTTTATGTCATTTTTTGCACAAAGTAGGGTTAGCAAGTAATATTTAGGGTTATAGGCGATTCGCCACAATTTATTGGGTTAGGTGAGTACTGAAATGATACAAAGATTTTAAACTATGGCAACAAATAACTAATGGCTCATTCCATGACAAACGCTATAATCTTTGTAGTTAAATACTAGGAAAACCTGTCTTTAGGACATTTATCATATAAATTTCATAGACGATAATTATTGTAGGTGGTGTCCATTTCGGTAAATTTTACGTATGTTATATAAAAGTTGTTTTTTCACTAGTGTAGGTTACCGTGGGATAGCGATATACTTGACTGCTATCTCTCCTGATGCTAAGCAATGATGTGGTCTACGCTATACCATCCCCAGAAGTACAAATACAGCTGATAAAACTGAACAAAACTTGAAAATATGCCTTCCAAAACAAACGTTTGTAGATTTGATACCTTTTTGTAGTGGTAGGAATCTCTTTGCAGAATCCTCCTGGGATTCACAGCCGATACCTTTGCTGTAATGGGCAAACATGTTTTTAACATCAGTAACATGTCCTTCTAATCTCGTCACCTATACTATAAAAACCTATGACTTCATGACCTGCTCAAAAATTGTTTTTTTTTTCTCGAATTATAACATCTTCGCATCTTGTAAAATAACGTTTTAGACGCTTAATACAACAAACATTACTTCGTAACCCTACTTTATGCAATAAATCAATAGTTTAAAACTAAAGAAACACGCTTATACAACTTTTTAACCAAGCAAGAAAACTTTTTAGTTGGATCTTTGTATTAAGAGTGTTTAAAATCGATTGATCGGTGATCGATCGGTTAGGTACGTAATAACGAAACGTTGTCACTGATTGCATATGTCATATTAATATGATTAATATGACGCGTAAAATTGAATGTAAACAAAGTTCTTAATAGGTACTGATGATCTTGGTAAGGTGATCGTGGTGAGGTGATCGAGAAAAATGGTTGGTGGGACAAACTCTACAAACCATTGCATTCTCATCGGTCCTTGATAAGAATGCACTTTGCATTCAAACTAATCGTGTTGTTTAGAAATAGGTGAAAATCACATTCAAAGATTCCGTTAAATAGATACATTGATTCATAGATTCATACATACCAAGTTAATAAAATCGTGTTAAATATTATGTGAAATGAGAGATTACTTAAAAAGGCTAGGTACTAAAAATATCTGCCTGAGTAGACTTTTCCAGATAATTATAATTTTGGTATCTTCAAATCGAGTTGAATCGGTTTCTTCTAGGTAAGCTTAATCGAAACCGCATCGTAGTTTAACATCTGGCAAGGCGGTCAAGTGTAAACCTTTGAAAGTAAAAATAAAATCTGATTTTACTGTATATGTTGTATATTATGTTGTCTGTTTATATTCCGTTAATTTTGTGCCTCTTAGTTTTAAGCTTAAGAAAAATAATTATTAGTAAAATACTACACATTTATTCTTTGATTTTTATGCTGTCTATACAGAAAAAAACACTGTGGCGAATTTACAATTGATAAATGAGGATTTATCAAAAAAATAGAATTGTGGCGAATTTACACACATTTGTTTTTGTGGCGAATTAACTTTGTGGCGAATCGCCTATAACCCCCGGGCACGCGTACAGTTCTCTGTGTTCTAGATGTAACCCGTGGATCTACCGTCTAACTAAATCTGCTTTCGCTTTGCTATTGGTGTCTCTGCCATTTTAAGAGAAAAGAAAAGAGAGCGCAATATCAAAGCTAAGACAGTTTTAGTTAGGCGGTAGACCCTCCGATGACGCGCGGCTTCTAGCGCCACCGAGGCCTCGCTGGCGACCGCGCGTCCTTTCCAAACTTTTCAAACGATACTACTAGAGTCTGGCTAACGAAAGTTGATACTGACAAAGCGCGGCAAATTTAAAATATATCAGCATGGCATCCCTAAACTGAAAATCTCGCCAAAACAAACACAAGCCAGCCACTACGAAACATCAAAAACACGTCATTTTGTTGCGTCAGAGTTAGGGATACCATACACTGATTCTGATTCAACCAAATCTTTCGTTTTCGCCGACACTTAATTGCTTAAAATTAAACTGTACAAGCCTTTCTTTATTTAATAGCGTAATTAATGAATCTATTTATTAGGCCAACTAAAGGCTTAGTATTGCTCCTAAAATAATCGCCCACACGTACATACCTCGTACTTATTTTTAATGAATACAATTTTAGACCACGTACGAATTTTTGAAAACTTATTTCATATAATGTTTTCTGTTTAAACAGAAAGTATTTAGGTACACTTGATTCCAAAAGGCATTTTAAAAACAAACCGTTTAAACATTATATGAAATAAGTTGGTAGGAACACTTAGGAGTTGTCATGTAAAAAGCTTGCAAAAAATCCTGTATCTACTTTAGCCAGACGTCTTAAAGTATGTACTCGTTAGATAAAGTTTAAAATTATTTCTCACTGAAAGTGCTCGCCGCGTCGCTGTCGGCCGCTGCCAATCCGGTGTGAATCGGCTCCTATGGTTTATTCCACCAAAATAGGTTCAGCTGTTTCAAAGTTTAGTTTTAAGCTACTTATGGTAGAAATTTTAGACACTTAAAGGGTATTTTTACTCGCAAATAAAACATAGGCACGTTTCCTAAAATTTTAAACAATTGCATTAGGGGATTTCTAATTTTGGTAATATACGTATACTGATGTATAGACCAGCTACGAATTAACAGGTTCCTGTTCTCCCGGACCTATCCTAGTTTTGTTTTAGGTCCACCTTAGTGGTCCCAGATTTACAGAAAACCGATTTTAGACGTTGTTGTTATTTTCCGTACATTATTATTGCTACGCAGCCAATACAGACTCGGTCACCATTAAAGAAGACCTGAAACTATCAGCATCTCTAAGAATTTATAATTTCCTTAGCATTTTAGGAAATAAAAAAGTAAACCCTTACCTTTCTTAACCAACATAAGGATGCCTGGTAAAAGGCCGGCAATTAATAGTATTTTTCTTTGTTATCGTAATTTATTTTTTGTGCTTTGTGGCTTTTTAATAGAGTTATTGTATCGTATTGTATAGCAACATACAAAATGATTGAAACGAAAGCGGTAGCGGGGGAGTGATATATTTGAGCAGGTTACGGGATGTTGCAGGTTTGCGAGCGAATGAGCGCGTTTCTCGGCATTCTTCATTTTCTCAATGGAGTTGGCCAACTCGGGCCACGGCTCGTACCTCTGGTTGATGATGATGAGCTTGTGCGTAGA
Source organism: Ectropis grisescens (assembly GCA_017562165.1). NCBI lineage: Eukaryota > Metazoa > Arthropoda > Insecta > Lepidoptera > Geometridae > Ectropis > Ectropis grisescens. The sequence continues at coordinate 3,111,542 of CM029776.1, read as the reverse complement.
GGGGTTCCGCAGGTCCATCGTACGGGAGATGTTGCACCGGTTGTGTGTCGAGAACACTGTGTCCACCTGCCAAATCACGGTTTGAGATATTAAATGCATACAACCCATTAAATGTTTCCACTGCTAGGGTTTAGGTCTTCTCTCAAAGAAGAGAAAACTAAGCCATAATCCACCGCGATGATTCAGTTGGTGGATGAGGCATAACCTCGAAAAATGTCACGATGATCCTTCACCTTTTTAAGTTAGTCACATCACTGAGATGACTACGAAAAGACAGTGGTGAGCGTGGGTTTCGAACCTAGGCTATTTGATAGGCACACGATTAAGTTTTTTAGATCTTAAGAAAATGATCAAAACATAGACTGACAGAGTGTCCGGACGCCACACACGTAGATGAATCAGTTGGCTGAGTTATTCACGTATTTATTTATCTCCTGAACCCTAAGTTTTACAATATTCATAAAAAGAACTTAAAAACTTAAACCTAGATAACCGCCAGCAGCGGGGCAGGAAGGATCCAAGCTACCGGTGCCGGTGGTTAGGGCTGCAGAGTGAGGAATCTCCTGACGATGCGAGCTGTGTCAAGGATGACTGCCTTCTACATCTGGCCCAACCGTCTAGCGAAAGTCTCTTGAGAGTTGGTCGAGAATTTTCACGAGTAGACACGAGTATTGGGAGTATGATCGTCGAATCAACATCCCACATGGCGGTAACCTCAGTTCAGCTAAATTATTATTATTACGCAGTGTACTTATAAAATAGTTTAGGTATAACAGATCTCGTTGGAACACCGTAATACATTTAGAATAATCTAAAAGATCCAAATGTATAAACTTTCTCTTCTTCATCTCTTATAAATTCTTGTACACAGTAGAAACCCTTTTGAAACAGTTTTTCAGGAGGTAAGTAGGGATGTTTATGAACAAGCTAACTTTGCGAATACTTTTTGGTTGATCAGATTTTTAACATAGACACGGGTACGACGGTATTCTGGTCTATTTTTAGGGTTCCGTAAAACGTAAAAAAGAAACCCTTATGGATTCGTCATGTCTGTCTGTCCGTCCATATGTCACAGCCACTTTTTTCCGAAACTATACGAACAATACTGTTCAAAACTCAGTAAGTAGAACAAAAACTTAGTTGTATGCTCTGAACCGCATTAAGATTTCTACACAAAAATATTTAAAAAAACAATAAATTTTGAGGACTTATGGAAACTTATGGAACAGAAACTCAAACATTTTTTTTCCTTAAACCCTGTGTGGGGTGTCTATGGATAAGTCTTCAAAAATGATGTTGAAGTATCTAATAGCATTTTTATCTATACTGAATCATTTGCGCGAGAGACACTTCCAAAGTGCTAAAATGTGTGATTGAAATTTAACATTAGCCCTTATTTATAATTTTTTTTTTATAAAAATTGAAAATTAACCCTTATTTCTAAGAAAGTGATGTGGTGATATCCTCAGAAACTCGAGGTTTATTAAACACATCTTTAACTTGAGGTTAAACACACTCAGCACGATAATGTTATATGTATCTATGGTAAATGTACCTACCTTATTTTTGCACGCCCACAGGATCGAAAACATCATTACTCCCAAAGCGAAAAACGTTACTGTAAACAACGGTATGACCTCCCAGTAATTTTTCAAAACATATCCCATGTGCAGTTTCTTAGGTATTGGGACATCGTACTGGCTTGGAGGATCAACCCCAGTATCTTCCTCTTGTGTATCCTCTGCGGACCGTTGACAGTCAGCAGCATCGCGGGTTGTGGCAGCCTGGCCGGAGCAGCAAACTGTGGCAGCCCGGCCGCAGTAATTTAGACAGCATCACTCTCAAAACTATGCACAAAAAGTGCGGACGATCCTTTTAAATAAAGGGTAAAACAATTCAAGTATACAAATAAGTCATGGCAAAAATACTAAAAAATATGTTGAAAAGTCATCGACAACCACTGAAAAAGTTAGAGAAACAAGTAGGCTACGTAATAGGCAACCTTCAGGCATAGATAAACTTTGATGAGTAACCTAGGTGAGTCGACTGACATTTCTTTAAAAAAGGACAAGGAATTTTGACTATGTCAACTTAAATTCAAAAGTCAAACATTTTTATTTACATTAAAAAATTAAGTTATCAATAAGTATAATAATTGTTTCGGTATATTTTAGATAATTTATAGTAGTTAAAATGAAAATTGTTGTACAACATAAAAGTGTTGACCTTTCTATGTCGTATTGATGGGCGTGTTTTTTGGTGAGGTGAGTGTTGTACTTCTTGTTATCAGTCATACAAAGGTGTGCAATTTGAAACAAGACAAAAGGTTGATTTAGAAATGTTATAATAGATGGCGCCTACCTGACGTCTAACATGATTTTTAACCTCGACTAAAAAAAGAGGTGTAATAAGTTTAAGTCGATGTCTGTGTGTCTGTCTGTGTGTGTGTCTGCTGTGGCACCGTAGAACTCAAACGGATGGACCGATTTCGATGCGATTTTTTTATTTTAAGGTTAATCCTCCCGTGCGGAGTCAGAATTATCTTAGCTATGTTTGGTTAATATCGATTCAAGATGGCCGCCTCCACAAAATGGCGGACAAAATATTTTCACAACCTCCCTCAAAATGAAAGGGCTTGACTAGTATACAACGATATAATTAAAGAAACGAAGATGAGGTATGCCATAATCTAAAGACAACATAACGTGAAAATTTTGAAAATTGAATTGTCAGCGAACGTACACAATTGTCAGCGAACGTACACAACTCCTTGTTGCGACTGAGACTAAATCAGGAGACGTCACCTGATTTTGCATCGCCATAGTAGAAGCGCGTTTGCCGCTTCTGTAGTATAATAAATATATTAGTATAAACGTTGCCTGAGTGGGTTTGCCCTTTTTTACAACCTTTGTGTCTTCAAATCGAGAGTGCATCGATAACTCGGAATTCTTCTAGGTAAATACGCTCCATCGTAGACCGCATCGTCACTTAACATCAGGCGAGATAGCGGTCAAGTGTAAACCTAGAAAAGTTTTAAAAAATGCTATACATTATAAAAAAATCAAATCCAAGATGGCCGCCACCACGAAATGGCAAATTACATTTTATTTTCACTACCTATGTACCTCAATATGGATATCAAATGAAAGGGCTTGACTAGCAGAATGTTGTACAGATTACAATTTTTTTATTTTGTTCTTTTTACTACTATGTACCTCAATATGAGTATCAAACGAAAGGGATGACTAGTACAAATACTATAAAAATAGAAAAAATAGAAGAAAGGGAATACTATAACAAATTTCAAATCCAAGGTACGAGTAGTAATAATCAATATTTTTTATTTTTTTCTTATTACGAGTATTTCGCGGTACCTATAAAATTTCACACACTTACATTTTACACTTAAACTTACCTAGAGAAAAAAATACAAATTGCTTAATTTATTTTTATGCATCAAAATGCATTGAATCAATAAAAAAAACATTCCACACACTGCCATGTTTTTGGCACGCATATTCAAGGCTAGTGGTAATTAGTTTGTATCCAATATCATAGGTTTAATGGCATGTTCTGTGTATTAAAAAAAAACAATACTTTTTCTAGAAATTTTGTTAAAACTCAATACATAAGTAGGTACCTACCCAAGAATTATTTTTTTAGGATTTGTTATATCTTCACTGTTTAGTTCTATGAGGCGTTTTCCAGACGCAAAAAGACTTGTCAAAGATAGTTCTAAATATTGCCATGTATGGCACCACTGTTGGTTTTTGTGAAATATCTCTAACAAAATAAAACAGTAGCGCCACCTATGATGAAATTGGGAACTGTATTTGACAGGTCTTTTTACGTCTTGAAAACGCCCCATTCGCATCGGCACTTCATTTATCGAGCGTTAAAGAGAGAGCGTGTGAACCACAGATTAAGGCTAGGTAGTTCTGTCAAATTAGGGATTTAACGCTGTCTTGTTCTCGCGACCGTCACCGACCGCTGAATCGGTGCCACAGTGCAGAAATAACATTAAAATATTGGACTGTGTAATTTAAACTCATTTTTTGTTCAAGATTTGTTTATACTGTTTATACTAGTGATAACAATTTTGTAAATTGTGAAGTGAAACGAAGAAATATTAAATGTATCTATACTCGTAGATATACAAAACTCAACCTTTTCTTTTTGGTCACACTATAAGTTGAGAACGGCTTTTCCAATTTCATTCATCTTTTTAAAATGTTTCCTAATAATTCACAAGTTCGTCAAAAATTTAAAAAAATGTTCTGAAACGTAATAAAAGGCCAGTAAAAATAGAAGGTTTTTTGGTCAACTTTGCAATAAATTTCTAATCCAATTTTTTTCTATGAGGTAAAGATCACTTACTGAGCATAAAATTACAAAATGATCACAGATCCAGGTAGAGCTTCAAACGCCAATTGAAAAAAACTATTTTAGACGATATTTTGGAAACTATATATTTTGACAATAATTGTAGAAAATAAAATTTTGCATCTTTTGTTGCTAGTAATCTTTTTTTGTAAAACTTACCGTTTACGATTTATAACCCATTTAATGATACGATTGCGATGATGCCGATAATAGTGGATGTAAATGATGTGGTCTACGATGGAACTTGTTTCTCTAATAGAAACAAGCACAGTGTACCTCGTAACCCCAAGGTTCGAACCTTCTACAAAAACCCACTCTGGCAATGCGTTTCACAGCTTAGTTGTTCTTATTACAAAAGTGGAGACCAAACTCTTCGTTCAACTCTTTAGTCATGATGATGAACGGTGCTGTTTATTGGAGCAACGAGCAATATGATAGAAAACTTTAATTTAAAAACCCCTGACTACAAAAAAAATCTACACGTAAAAAATATTACCTACTATCTAGGGACACTTTATGGCGAGTCAGACTAGTCTTAGAATATCTTTGTTACCAAAATCCATCCAGCCGTTTGGAAGATATGTGGAAATAAAAGATTTACAAACATAAAGATACGCGCGAAAAACATAACCCTTCTTCCATTCCGGTAAAAGGGACATGTTTATGCTACTGGGAACAGAATTTACATCTTATTATTTTTACATTGTTATCATCAAATTTGACATAATAAATCGTAATCGGTAAGTTCGAAAATAAAGTTTACTGGCAACACTAGATGGGAAATTTTATTTTCTACAATAATAATAGGCTTTATAACTTTTCAGAATATCAGCCAAAAACGTTTTTCGAGCTGGCGCTTGAAGCTCAACCTGGATTTGTTATTATTTTGTGATTTTATGCTCAGGAAATGATTCTAAACCTTACCTATATAAAAATACGAATCGGAAATTTAGTGCAGAGTTAAATTCTACGAGTAATTTTACTGCCTAAAAGGCTTCTTATCAAATTTGGTCGAATGTCTAAATTTCTATGAACAATATTAACATTTTCATACAAAAAAAAACAATAAATTTTGGTGGTGTCACAAACTTGGAAAAGTATAAAAAAATAAAAATTCTAACAAAACCATACGTGTATCTATGGAAAGGTGTTCAAAATTGTATTGAAGTTCCGAACATTTTTTCTAAACTGAATAGTTTGCGCGAAAGTCTCTTCCAAAGTGGTAAAATCTGTATGTGAGGACTTTTCTTCTAAGTACTAAGTACCTTACTACCAAAGAATTTACCTAAATGGCATATAAATGCAAGTTAGGTATCATAAATGATACCTAACTTGGGGATTTACGCAGGGGATTTCTCCCCTCTCATTATTTCCTTATCCCGATCTCTGATTACTTATTAGATACTTATCTATTTTCCATTGCATCCGCATTGAATTTTTTACTGATGTGGTATCGACGTCAGTTTTTTGAGACTCCCTTCTGGTCTACAACATAAAGTAAACAACGTACTATCAGCGTCTATTTGCAATTCCAATGAAAACGGTATCAAAAATCAAGATCATAGCGTGCTTCACTAGTAATACCTACTGATATTGTTATACTGTGGCACTATGATCGTAATATTCAAAATTTATCGGTTGTCAAAATTGCAAAATCAAGCACAGGCCTGTCGTCCGTGAGCGCCGAAACGCGACTGATCAGGCTTGCCGAACGGCGCGCTATATATATGGTAGATATTAAAACATAGTGAATAACTGATACTTTTATCAAGTCAAACTCTGCGAATGCATCTATAACTTTTTAGTGGCTTTCGATGAGTACAAAAATTTAGTAAAAAAATTCATTAGTTTAGTCATAAACTTGAAATAACTTTTTGAAAAGGGGTAACTTTGGGATTTTTTTTTTTCTATCAAGTAAAATTCATTAAATCGTGTTACTGACTGCGAATTACACTAGATTAGATCCTTAACTATTACATATATTTTTTTCAGAGCTTAATACACTATTTTAAAGGTCTTAAAGTTGTTTTAAAAATCAAAATTACGGCCCACACGCCCTTAAAATACCCTGTCGATTGGCGATGAAACGAACGCGCCCACGTTCAAACTCACCAGCGCAGCGGGGCGCAGGATGAGGTAAAAAGCCGCGCTGTGATAAGCCGAATATCCGTGTGACGTGCACTACTACTTTCCACCAATGATCGGACAAAACGAGATATAGTCATGTAAACTTCTAAGGACAGAGCAGGATGAAAAGAGAGACATCAACGGGTTCCCATTGCGTTTTTTAATGTTGTTTTTATTTTGTAGATTTATGATGTTGTTTTTATATTTTTATTAATTTTTATTATAAAATAACTTTTTACGTGGTAGAAATGCTTTTACTCATACCCTTCCGCCTGGGAGACTGTCAGGTTACGTCGGACTCGACACCAAGGATGGACATGGTGCCCTACCGACTGAAACCTCCATTTGATTTGATGAACCACGGGGTTCCATCTTTGCCGCTTATGACGGGAACATGGAACCGCTCTCGCATTCTTCCGTGAACCTGCTATAAATTAACCTAAACCCAGCGTGAGCTTATGATCTTACATCTAATATATAAAATTCTCGTGTCACAGTTTTCGTTGCCATACTCCTCCGAAACGGCTTGACCGATTTTGATGAATTTTTTGTGCTTATCCGGTATCTATGAGAATCGGCTAACATCTATTTTTCATCCCCTAAATGTTAGGGTAGTCCACCCTAAATTTTTATTTTTATTTTTAAGCAAAATTTTAATTTCTATTTTTATGATACAACATACAAAAATACATACAATTCTCAATTTTCACCCTTCTAAGATCAACCCCTATTTTTTAATAGCCATTTTAGTAATTTAATCATTTTTCATCCCCGGTCGATAACTGATCAATCGTCATTTATTTAGTTATCCCCACCAGTTGTCTACAGGTGTCACTTCTGACCCAGTAAACAGCACGATAATTTGGGGATCAAAAGTAGCATATATGTATATAGTTTGAACACGTTAATCTCGGGAACTACTGGATCGATTTAAAAAAATCGTTGACCGTTCTTTCATATGTACGTAATCCTTGAATACTGTAGGTTATATTTATGTACCACGGGCGAAGCCGGGGCGGGCCGCTAGTTCTTTCATAAAATTATATTCGACAACAAACGAATTGACTTATAAAATAAGTATGGCTGCGCGGGGTACATGCGGTACGCGCGAAATGCGTTCGGTTGCGTACCGTTCCTATCCTCTTACAGTTTAAGGCCCATCAAAGCTCGCATTCATCTGTGCTGGATGGGACAGTTCGTATGCGACACTATTATCTGAAGGATATTGAAGACGAACACATAACAATGGTCTTTTATTCAGTATTATTTAAAATAGAACTACTGTACGCATTTAGTGATTTCTTTCGGTTAAATTTTTGAGAACAAAGTCAAATACGTATACCTACATACATACATTTACAAATTTTCGAAATGAAGTCCATGAAAATCAAAGAAACAAAATTGAAGCTGAAGTTTTGTGAAACAGTTGATAACTTTTTTTACTATAAGGAACTCGCCTGCCTAAAGCTTTGGTCTGGTGATCATGACGCACAACGCTGCGGTGTGCGCCGCAACGCAGCGTCACGACGCAGCATTTAGCGTCCCTGCGGAGAGGTGATCAGTTGATTTTGCCGCAGCTATTAAATTGTCTTCGAAAAATTCCATATTGGCCAGTGAGCCCGAGACGCACACCGCACACCGCAGCGTTGAAGCGAGAATGACGCCGCGGTGCGGGAGTACACCTCCCCACTTCACCGCGCTTGCCCCTCGCCGCTGACGCATACTGCGACGGAACAAAAGAACATACTCGACGTTTTTCATATGATTGAGTGTCCGGCAACCCGCAGCGTTGTGCGTCATGATCACCAGACCAAAGCTTATAACAGAACAGTGTCACGCATCTACGCGTTTATATATAAACGCCTAGCAATACACTACGCTTGTCACCTAGATATATAAGATATTTTATCTCTATCCCTATAATTTCTCGTGGAAACTCCTTCTCCTGGAAACATTGTCCCTCAAATTGGGACCCAATGACGTTTGCATTACTGCTTGGCGGTCGGTAGAATAACTGACAAAAGTGTGGTACTTCCCCAGGTGTACCAATGGTTTATAGTTCGATTTTTACGATAATATTTTTCAGGGTTAATAGCAATCACGTGTGAAGATCGGTAATGACCCTGCGGACTCCGCGACGTCGTATATCACCGCAAACCAGGCGCCGATGCAGAGCTATCAAAGGATTTTTTAAAAGGGCTTTAGGTAAGATTCTAGAACATCTGAGATTATAGAACAAACACATCTAAATAATTTAAATGTAAGATTTTAATACTCGGCACTTTTTCAGGAAGCCTCTCACAACCGGACCTTCTGCAGATAACATCCAGCATTGCAGTAAACGTTACAGACATCAATCACAAAATATCAGGACTAGAAAAACAGTTGCACGAAGTTAGCAGAACGTGCCGGCCCAGTATCCAAGAAATTGACTCGGAGCATTCAATAAGTCCCACTCCGAATCACTCCAGGCTAGCCATTACCCAGCGAGAGACGCCTTCAAACAAGGACTTTGAAGAAATAGAAACTAACATAATTTACAGTAAGCCAGATAATCAGTACAAGAGTTCAAACCAGAGTGACCAGACCGTGATCGGAATTAATAGCAAAGGAAGGTCGAACAATATTATGAATGACCATACAAATGATGAAAAATTGCAGAAATTGAAGAAAAAAATGAGTAAAACTAGTAATATACATAACTACAACAATGATCCACCAACCTATTCAAAGTTTAAAACTCAATCAAATAACAAACATTTTGCATCAGCATATTCCACGAGCAGTTTTCATTCTTTAGACCAATTTAGAAAAATGAATTACACAATTCCTGGCTTCTCGGGTAATGTGGAAGGAAAGATAAATCAATCTAAAACGCAAAAAACTACAAATAAAATACACAGAAAAGTAAGCCCCGAGGGCGTCGCATACACAGAAAAAGTAGATGCGGCTGTAAAAAGGAGAAAATCAAAGCATAAAGACAAAGAAATAGATTCTGATTTTATAGCAGACATAATTAGACGTCAATACAAACCTGTTAAATTTGGAAGAAGAAATTCGGATTTGAGTCAGTTTTCAGTACCAGTTTGCCGTGATCGTGAGTTTTGTATGCCTTCAAACTGTTGTAACATTCCCGGAGAGTATCAGCTTTGTAACTGTGAAACATGCTACTACAATAAGTGCAGTCGGCATAGCGATTTTACTGCTGTTAGAAGCGTGTGTGACGCTCGTCTATACAACGTAAGACGGAACACACGCACCAAGCATCGTAGAAGTCAAGTAGGTGCTTATGATAACGCTGATTTTACGACCTCGTACCAGTCAAAGAAAAGTCGAGTCCCAAAACTAGAAGAAAATTTTTCGAAGATGGTATGCGATCCTATTACAAAGAAGTGCCTCCTTCACCAAGAACTCATAGACCACAGTTGAATTTAAAGGCGCGCTATGTGGAATCCGACTATAACGTAGAATTTGTAAGAAATTCAGATAAACTAGTTTCACCGAGACTAGAGACTCGACAGTACGAAAAGGGCGAGCATTATCCTCGCTCTGTCAACCGCAGAAATAAAACGCAGCGTAAAACTTGCGAAGAATTTGAAGAAAAGTACGACCAAGCTGAAATTCAAACAATAAGAAAAAACACCAATTTGAATCAGGTAGCAGGACACCATGCAAACGGGATTTTAAATGCTATATATCCTAAATTACCTAATGAAGAACCTGAAGTGCTTGTTGAAACATCTTTAAACAAGACTCGGGAAACCGAGACATCAGACAAAACAGACAAAGCGCTTGGCGAAATCAAAGATATCCTCCAGAGTTTCTTACTAGAAATAAAAAAAGAAGCGTCAACGCATAACGACAAAGCAAATATCAGCGCAAGGATGACGGAAAGTGGTAATAATCCTCTGAATAATGCAAACACCATGACCAGTGCTAAGCACAGTTTTAGCAATTTTAGTGCTCCTCCCTGTACAGTTAATCCTTTGCCTTATATGTCGGCATTACCCCCGTTTGGAAATAGTTGTTGCTATCCACTTTTGCCAATGTGCCCAATGAACTGCATGCAGAATAGTTATGTTATACCTAGTACAAGTTTTACTCACAACAATTGCGTAGACAAGTCTAACGACACGTACAACAATGAAAACATTCCTAAATCGGAAAGAATCGAAGCCTGCGAAACGGATGAGCTTATTAAAGAGATTTATAAATTCGTTTCTCAAAGTCCTACGTTCTGTAGAAAAGTAGACTGTTCAAAAGAAAGTAATTCAAAAATATTTCGTACCGATGAAAAGGTGGTCACCTCGCGAAGCGTTGGAGGTAGCACACAAATTCGTAGGCATGATGCAAAAGTGGGGACACCAAAAATGAGATGTGTTTCCAAAAGTTGCGAAGCTATTAAAATTACAGATGCATATAGCAGCGATACTAACGCCAGTTACTCTGACACAGTATTAGATAAACTAAGCCTCGAAGCAACTCATTCTACTTCAGAAACTGATTCAATTACGGAAGTATCAGAAGATAAGGTACTAACAGATTGTTTTTGAAATATATGGTAACTTGTAAGAATTCTACTAAAAATGTTTTTGAAATATGTTTCAGATGAAAAAAAGTAAATTCGCTAAAGTGCTGCAGTCTCTGGGTTTAACTAAGAAAATCAAAAAGGACGTTATTGAAGAACTTAGTGAAAGTGAGCCTGCGACTGTAGAAGAAGAAAAAAAGAAATCACCATTCCATCAAAACATCGCGCACTATGCCATGTACGGCCAGGAGTATTATAGGCCACCGCCCGTGTCACCTAATTTCCGGCCCGAGTATCGGCAAGATTATAGACTACCTTGTAACCCTGATAACCCTTGCTGGGATCCTAGATTACAACAATCGAGATGCCACGGGTCTCCCCGCTCGCTGTTCCATAACGGAGGGTGTCCTACAGCTCCACCTTACTCCCAGTCATATGAGAGCTATCCTCCTATGCAACCTCAAGTCCCTCTGTTTTTGAAAGAGGTAGAAGTCAAAAGCATAGGATGTCAGAGCGAACGAAAGTTCTCGCTTTTCCGGAAGATAACTCAAAAGAAGCCACAACCTACAGGAAGCTTGCAAGACGCCATCCAAAAAAACGGTTCAACGCAAACAGCAAAAGAGAAAACTCAAACTAAGCCTACATTGTTCAACTGGAAAAATCCAGAAGTCAAGCAGTATGTAGATCCGTATACTTATGGTTACCAAACTCAAAAGAAACTTGCGCTTGGTGATGCAAAGATGAGGAATGCCATGTTTAAGAAAATGTTTCACAAAAGAAACCCTTTTTCTCCAAGAAACTTAATTATCAGGACAATTATGGGTAGAGACAAGTCGAGCTTCGGTGAACCGCAGGGTTCGCTACGGCCGCGATTATTCATGTAAATCATCGTAATTGTGTTAAATTCGTTATGAAATGTTTTTATATAGATATTTTGTATATGTTTTTGAGTTTAGTATATTTAAAGAAACAAATTCGACATTTCATTCATAAGTTTAGTATTCGGCGTTAAATAAAAACGGATGTTACATAAGCTCATACACTGGTTCTTTAGAACTGTGTAGTCCTCTTCATCGTTTTCAATGACTACGACCGAGCTGTTTCGAGCGTTTGGCCTTATGTGGCTCGCAAATCCTAAGTTTTAAATACTATGCTATAAATACTATAATAGAGGGCCAGCTCTATTATAGTATTTATAGCATAGTATTTAAAACTTAGGATTTGCGAGCCACATAAGGCCAAACGCTCGGAAACAGCTCGGTCAAATACTATATAAAAAATCGGTAAATACTATAATAGAGCTGGCCCTCTATTATAGTATTTGTATTGAATTATATGTGTAACGTGTAACGGATTTGGCGCTTTCGGTCTAAGTCGGTGAGAGGATCCTCCTCAAACACATCCACATTTTTGTGGACTGTAGTTCGCCGAGCGAGATGACCTCTCCGATGCAAGACCCTCCCACGATGTTGAGTTTAGTCCACAGGTGCCAAGTGTCCCTTAAAGACACCCTTACAGCGAAGGTCATGCCCTCCATGCTTAAGCTTACACTTGGCCATCTCAGAGCATCAACGGCTTTATAGACCGTTGACAACGTTAATAAAAGTAAAGTAAGTAAAATAACAACAAGTAAAAAAATTGGGCAGTCATAGGAACTGCTAGTTGGTCTACGAGGAGCTGCCGATAGAAATGAAAACTTATAACTCACAATTTGATAGCTTACAAGCTTACTTTGGACGCCTTACGCGGGTGAAACCGAAGGGCTATTAAAACTATTATGAATTACGACTGTAGAAGTTGCAGTACACGACGTGTCGATTTAGAAAGTGTATCTCTCTACTTAGTCTGTGATTTAGAAGTAATGCTTCTAGTTTCATTTATTTGATTTTTTCAAAAGTAAAATTGTCACTTTTGTTGTTAATAAAACTTTTTTCCAATAACACAGATTAGGAAACGTTTCTGTAATCTGTGGCCAATAACTTCAAAAGTTATTGGCCACAGATTGAACACCTCTGATAAAACACCTCTGCTTTAGACCCTACGTTGTTATCCTCAGATTGAATACCTCTTGTTATCAATATGGCGACCTAGGAAGGTGCAAAATTGCCATTGTCCAGTATTTTAGATTCAAATATGCCATTGTCATAGCGTAAGAAACAGAAACGCACTAGTAACGCCACTGTCCATGCTATTAATGATAAAAATCACAATATTTTGACAATAATTAAATATAAATGTGTAACACAACTGAACAGTGTACCTATGTCTCTACTTAGTCTGTGAACTGAACGCAAAAAAATAATAATATTGAATTATCAAAACACACATGGGCAAATTTCACATGTTAAAAGTAAAATCATATTTTCGTCATTTTGATAACTCTAAGAAGCTTGGGCGGTGGCGCATTTGCTTTCGTACTCCTCAACCTCTCTACTTAGTCTGTGCCCTCAATTGATTCATTCATAGTATTTTTAAATGTTCTACCCATCGAGCAACTCGATCTTCCGCGCAAGCACGGAAGGGAGTAGCCTGAGCTAAAAAAATATTGTTCAAATCTTTCTGTCATTTCTTGCGGGAGGGGGAAAGTTGCACACTAGCGCAAAGCTGCACTATTACATACAAAACATACCTGTACCGAGCCATTGCCGATCATACTCACACAGCCAAATCACTAACACATAAAAAATAAAGCATCATTCACAAATCTAGCCCCGCCCTCACGCCACAGTATATTATCAAACTCCGTGGTCCACACGAACTTGTACTTTGACAGAATAGAATAGAATAGAATAAATTTATTATCAATGCTAGTTACACTCACAAAATATTTATAACTAAACATCCTGAGTATTTCTCAGCAGACTCGTCAAGTAGGTACAAATTTGTAGTAATAATTTAAAATAACAACAATAACATAATTAATAAATTCAGCTGTAAAAGGGCTGTGTCAAAGTTTTCTTTTAATTTGTAATAGAAATAATAAATAAATGAAAGCGACAGTACCAAATATTCCCTAAGATTAATACGATAGATGCAATGATCCAAAGTTAGATCCTTGCTAGTTGATGGGGTGAGAACAATGTCATTGAAATCTGACTTACATACAAGGGGAAACGCTGTGTATGCCTACTCCCTTCCGTGTTGCTCGCTGGTTGTACCATTTGAAATCAGGGGAGTACAATAAGTGACGTCACAATTTGCGGAAACGAGATAATCTAATAATCTATTCCTTGTGAAAAAAAAGAGAAAGAGAAAGAGAACAAACTTTCTTCGTACCCTGCGGGCAGCAAAGCGTGTTGGACCCTAGCTAAATCGGTCGAATCGAACTTCTGCCGCCCCTCACTACCTCCAATGCTGAAACCTGATGGGACACTGGCTCACACTGCAATGGAGAAGGCAAACATGTTTGCATCTCAGTTTGCGGAATCTTCGCGTCTTGATGCTGGTAGCGCGACACCTCCTACTCCATCCGGCTGTCCGACTTTTATGTCAGAGATACACATTCGCCAAATGGAGGTTCGCAAGGCTCTACGCAATCTGGATGTGAATAAAGCCAGTGGCCCAGATGGTATTCCTGCCCTAGTGTTGAAGGCTTGTGCGCCTGACTTGTCCCCGATACTGACGCGCCTATTCAGACTTTTTTCCAAACGGGGCTGGTACCGAAGTCTTGGAAGCTTGCCAAAGATGTGCAACCAGTGCCCAAAAAGGGTAGTCGTGCTGACCCTGCCAACTACAGGCCAATCTCGGTCACGTCCATACTCTGCAAGACTATGGAACGTGTCTTAAACCACAGGCTCCTGACGTACCTAGAATCAAACGACCTCCTCAGTGACCGGCAATACGGATTTCGCCAAAACCGGTCCACCGGAGATATTCTAGCGTACGTCACTCACATCTGGAGTGAAGCTATTGAGAAACACGGGGAAGCACTTGCAGTCTCCATGGATATCTCGAAGGCTTTCGACAGGGTTTGGCATGATGGCCTTATAAGCAAGCTTTCAAGTTATGGTTTGTCTCCTGGGTTTATTGCGTAGATATCGGACTTCTTGAGGGATCGATCCATACGAGTCGTCATTGATGGCTGCTCGTCGGATCAAATGGCTATCAATGCTGGAGTCCCTCAAGGGTCGGTACTCTCTGCGACACTTTTCCTGCTACATATTAATGATCTGTTGAAGCCCGGTATCTTTGGGTACGCAGATGATAGCACCGTTGTAGAGAGCTACATATCTAGCGCGAGAGCCAGTGGGCAGCAAACCCAGGTACTGAGAGAGAGTTTGATTGAACGTTTGAGCTTGACCCTTGAGGCGGTGTCTGAATGGGATGATGCCAATTTGGTCAAGTTCAACGAGAGTAAGACGCAGGCGTGTCTGTTCTCCGCAAAAAGGAGTCCATTCCAACTGACTCCTACTTTTCGTGGTGTATCCGTGCCAGTTTCTGACCGTCTTGATCTTTTGGGCGTTACTTTGACATCCACGCTCAACTTTGGCTCGTATATCGAGTCCAAGGCTAAATTAGCTGCCAAAAAACTAGGTGCCCTCTCAAAGGTGCGAAGGTACTTCAACTCTGAACAGTTGCTCACATTGTATCAATACACAATAAAGTAAAGTAAGCACAGATTCGCTCTTGTATGGAGTACTGTGCGCACCTTTGGGATGGATCGGCTAAGTATCAGCTGGAGGCCCTGGAATCGATCGAGAGACGTGCCAAAAGGCTCATAGGCAATGACTCTCTTCTGCGAAAAAGACTACAAAGTCTTGATCATCGCCGAAAATATAGCCTTTTTTCTATAGGAATGCTCGTAGCTCGAAAAAGCGACATCGTTTCATGGTTGAAGTTCCAAAGACACGAACGAAGAGATTTGACTCAATACAAGTAGGTACATAATGAACAGTTTTTTACTGCCCATTTACTAATGATAAGTGCTAGATTTTGCCTGCGGATTCGCATTCGTTAGTTATTGAAGTGATAACTTCATTTGGCGCACCACATACAGATTTTTCGTGGGCCGTAAATTGAGCTCAAACGTCACGCTTGGGAATGAAAGAAATATTCGGGTGAAGTCGGGACTATGGCCAAAAATGCGTAAACATTTTAGTGACCATGGCGTGTTACCATGGTTACCATTACACATATTTAGTCTAGATAGTCATGCTTATAGTCCGTTCCACGGAGAGGTGTAGAAAATGTAAACAAATCAATGTCACTCTCAATGTCTCAATATGACAGACCAGCATTTCTCAACCTTTGTTTTAGAATATAGTTCGTTGTAAGCGTCTCTGTTTGCCCTTTTACATTTTCGTCACTTAACAATGTTAAATATATTCCAATAAGTCCGTTTCCAACTTTTTGTCTTATTTCTATTATTTTATAATTATACGTTTATTAAATATGTGGTGCGCATAAGATTAAAACATTAATACAAAACATCTTGAGCAAACTGGCATGTTCCTAAAAATTTTTGAGGTCAGAGAAGTTTGTCATCCACCACCAACACGGAAGAATTATAGCCCCAGCAAGGAACTGTTAGTGGGTTGCTTATGTGAGCAAGGTCCCGCAAATTTACCCGCTTAGTTCCCTTTTCCGTAATTTTCCCTCCATAAAAATAAACTTATACCTATGCGTTCCAGATCATAATCTAACCATGTTCCGCGTTTAAACCTGAGCCGTTTAGCTGTTCCAACTTGGTTGAGCAACGTACATTCAAACTTTTGCACTTATAATAAGTATTAGTAGATTTTCTTGCGAATAAATAGACATTATTTGGTGGTTCATTAGGTAAACGTCTTATAATTTACGTGCAAAAAGTAATGGTATCTCATCAGAAACATGCGTATACTTAAGTGAAGTGAGATCAAAGTTCGGTATTATGATATTATATGCCGTGTTTGTTGACTTCAACGACTAAAGAATAGAGATCTAAATGGTCTTAAATGGTCAGTTCTAAAATATATTTATAATAAAATAGACTTGTTTTAAACACTTGAAATATGATTTGTTTTTATAATTTATGATGATTATTAAAAGCAGTCTGACTTGGCTGGTTTAATATCATATTCATATCATATCATATTGACCTTGTCTTTCACTTCGCATTTATGTTTTGATGAGATTCGCAGTTTGAGAAACATAGATCAAATTGCCACCGTTTAAAACCATATCTACCACAATCTAGTATTACTATTCATAACTTTCAAGATAAGTTAATAAATAATTATTTGATCAATATAAATCCAAGTATGTTGTATTTAAGATCACAGTTAAGTCTTATCATATTTGTGAAAAATATTTTAAGACATTTTTAGAAAAATACTAAGGTTAAAAGATTTTTATGTTATGGTAGCACCTTTGTTTACATTTTCTACACCTCTCCGTGGAATGGACTATAGAAGACTTAATTATATGACAGTGCTTTGGAAGATTTAAAAATTGATTGACAGAATTGAGAAAATTGGTAGTCCCTATGGCTGCCAAGTCTTTTTCCCGTTATTAATTACACACTATCGCTATCTTTCTGATTCCTACTTACAGATCACGTCCCATTCTAACGAGTTTAAATGATATCTTTGGTAAAAAGTATGTCTGTTGTGTGAGTAGGTATGGAGTCAATAGAAGGAAAGAATTGAAATTGAAAGAACGAGAAGCACTATAAAGCATGAACTCTAGAATTCTATTAATTTCCCAACTTCTTTGTTTGAAATCTTCCAACTTCTTTGATTTGAAACACATTCCTTTCAATTCCTTCCTCAAGAATTTAAAAAAAAAGAGTACCTACACCAAGGAGGTTCCGAGTCGGAGTTTTTAACAAATAAAAAAATGTATGATGAATTCGGCACCAAGAAGGTAGAAATAAATACCACGACACTTTACCGAAGATATCCCGGAAGTCAGCCTGTATGAGATTAGGATAGCCCTCAAACAACTTAAAAAGAACAATGCGCCTGGCCACGACGGAATTACGACTGAGCTTCTGAGAGCGGGTGGAAAACCGGTACTTAAAGTCCTCCAGAACCTATTCGACTCCGTCATACTTAACGGTAATACGCCAGAAGCGTGGAGCAGAAGTGTGGTTGTGCTCTTCTTCAAAAAAAGGTGACAACACCTTGTTGAAGAACTACAGACCCATCTCACTTCTGAGCCACTGTATAATCTGCCGAAACGCATGGATGTTATCTATGGTACTATAGCCTTTTCGGAAACCGGCTTGTTCGGGTGGCTGGAAGTCGTCAAACCTGCGTGCGAGACAATTCGTGGTGACCCTCGAAAACAACTTATAAACGTGGCTCAGAAGTGAAGTGGCGTATGTGGACTATGAGAAAGCCTTCGATTCCATCGAGACCTGGGCAGTGCTTCAGTCTCTCCAGCGATGCCGCATCGACTATCGCTATATCGAAGTGTTGAAGTGTGTTTACAGCAAAGCCACAATGTCTGTCCGATTACAGGACCAGTGCACAAAACATATCCAGCTACAGATAGGCGTGAGATAGGGAGATGTTATATCTCCGAAATTGTTCACTGCCGCGCTGGAAGATGTTTTCAAGCTACTGGACTGGAACGGATATGGCATCTGTTGGATTTTGTGAAATTCCTCTAACAAAATAAAACAGTGGCGCCACCTACGCCGAAGTTGGGAACTGTCTTTGACGGGTATTTTGCCTCTTGAAAGCGCCCCATTAATAGTCAACTTACATATTATATAAGTTGAGTATGGCTATTATTGGGCACGAAGTTTAAAAAGCTGTTTTATAACTACTTTAAGTTTAACTTTGTCATTCCTAAATAAATAAATCAATATCAACGGCGAATGCATCACTCACCTTCGGTTTGGCGACGACATTCATTGTGGCGGAGGAGTCGCTGGTGGACCTTGGTGCTATGCTCAGGGACCTCAGTAGAGTATCCCAACAGGTAGGTTTGAGGATGAATATGGACAAGACGAAGGTTATGTCAAATGTTCATGTCTCACCTGTACCGGTTATTGTTGGGAATACCACACTCGAAGTTGTTGACGAATACGTCTACCTGGGTCAAAAGATCCAATTAGGTAGATCCAACTTCGACAAAGAGGTCCAGCGCAGGATCCAACTCGGATGGGCAGCGTTCGGGAAACTTCGGCATATCTTTGAGTCCAAAATACCCCAATGCCTAAAGACGAAAGTCTTTAACCAGTGCGTGTTGCCAGTGATGTCTTATGGAACTGAGACGTGGTCATTCACTGTGGGCCTCATAACGAAGCTCAAAGTAACACAGCGAGCTATGGAGAGAGCTATTCTGGGAGTCTCTTTGCGCGACAGAATCCGTAATGAGGATATTCGCAAAAGAACGAAAGAGGCCGACATAGCCCAAAGAGTAAGCAAGCTGAAGTGACAATGGGCAGCCCACATCGTTCGCAGAACTGACAACCGATGGGGAAGAAAGGTTCTCGAGTGGTGGTGGAGTGACGACCACGAACCGGAAAACGCAGTGTTGGACGGCCTCCCACTAGATGGACAGATGACCTCACAAAGGTCGCTGGAAACCGCTGGTTAGGTACAGGTTGCGCAGGACCGTTCGTTATGGAAATCTAGGGGGGAGGCCTATGTTCAGCAGTGGACGTCTTGCAGCTGATGATGATGATGACACATCTAAACACAAAAATAAATTTTAAAATCGCTGCGGGGGTTCTCGAGAAATCAGGTAACATACATAAAAAAAAGAAACATAGCAGTCGAATTGATAACCTCCTCCGTTTTGGAAGTCAGTTAAAAAGTAAGAGCGACTTTCTTAGTCGCAATAATAACTTTTTGATATGCTGTCAGTGACCTGGCCACAAACACAGATCACTAGCCACAAACAAAACATATTCTATGTGACTGACAATTTCTCATGCATTTGGAGCTAATAAAACTTAAAATATACACCATTTTCTAATTTTCTAATATTTCTAGTGTTTTAACGAACAAATTACTCAAACGAACAAAATGAAATTATGTGTGGAAAAATATGGTTTTCGTAGCTAACGACGCTGCTTTCGGTAAGTTTTTGTATGTAATTTAGATAGCCGGTTTTGTATTTAGTAGCGTAGTCAATATTACTTTACTTATTTTGGGTTTCATTCTACGTGATCACTATATTCTATGGTGATAAATGATCGTGATCGTTAAAAATAACAGGGAATCTAGTGTAGAACTAGTTTATTTGATACGTAAAATTCTACAAAATGATCAACAACTTTGAACTTTGTTCGACAGTTATTTCACGCACAGAAACCATTGAGCTCAATGTAGTGTTTTTGTATTATTACATTAACCTATATTGTCTCATTGTTGAGCAAGGGCCTCTCTTCCCTCTCCACCCAAGCACGGATCCAGGGGGTGGTCATGGCAATCATGACCCTGGCCTGGGGGAACCACTGATTACAATGCATGTACGTATCGGCCAGTTTTGTGACTGGACCACGACTATATGACCATGCCATGCCCATGCCATGCCGTGCCATGCTCAGCCATGTGAATAACCCAGATTTGAGAATTAACTCCACGTTCGTGATAAGAACGTCTAGGTTGTGGAATAAGTTGCCTGAGAGGGT
This sequence comes from Ectropis grisescens, assembly GCA_017562165.1. Lineage (NCBI taxonomy): Eukaryota > Metazoa > Arthropoda > Insecta > Lepidoptera > Geometridae > Ectropis > Ectropis grisescens. Next base: position 3,090,936 of record CM029776.1, on the reverse strand, counting down.
TTCCCCGATAGTTATAAACTGATTCACTCTCGTCTTCAAATCGAGAGTGAATCAGTTTCTTCTAAGTAAGCATGCTCTATCTTGTAGGCGAGAAGGTGGTCTAGTGCGAACCTGCGAACCTATTATAGTTCAAAAAACTACTCGAACGAGCAGAGATCCATCCGCGCGAATTTGCCAAAGAGCGATTGAGTATACTTAGTAGCCGTGAAACTAATAGATCGTATTAGGAACACAGAACTGCACTATGAAACCCACATAGTAGATGTGGCTTTGAAGGTGGCCATGCTGAAATAGGATTGGGCAGGACAAGTCATGTGTCAGAACAATTAAATAAATAAAGTAAAGCAAAATCCGCCACTGACTAGGTCCGGGAGCTTAACGCCTCTTGGACTGGGCTCACAATAGCTCTGGCTAGAAGCCATTGAGAATACCTCTTAGATTTTTATTTTATTTTTGGTTATAGTAATCCTTTCCTACATATTTTTAACGGCTTGAAATCGAGGTGGTATCCGTTCATATTTTGTGTTAGGCAATTTTTTTTCCGCATCAGATTTAGCCTAAAATTATGAGAATCGCATAACTCGCACTGCCAGAATGGCATTCTGGCAGTGCGAGTTGTCTGACATCACTCGTCTTCGAAGTATTTTCCGTTACAGTTCTCAGCTCATTTTCCCGTCCATTGTTCCGATTCCGAGCGATAGTTTGATACGTCTATTGAATTTAGTGTACCTACTACCTACCTTTTACTTTACGGAAATCAATAAACACGTGATAACTAAATTGCATTTTGTCAAAGTAAACGTTTCTTATTCCAGTATGTTTGAGAAATGAGTAAAGAAAATTGTAGAAACGTGTTAAGTTACAAGCAGAGCTTCAAAGCGGTAGAAAATTTCCTGCGAAGAGTAGCTTACAATTTAGGTGAGCGGAATAATAATTTTACCATCTCGATCATCTACCCCAATAGCCTAACACAAACAAAATGTTTCAGGTAACACTCGATCCCAGACAGAAGTGAAGATCATATCCTGTATCCCGATTGACGTCACTGATCTTCAGCAGAGGATCTTCCAACTCCAGAACGAACTAGCCGATGTTAAAGAGAAAAACTGTAATAAAGACATTCTTAAAGATAATAAAGAGAGTATAAAAGTGTGCGGTCTATGCACTAATCGCGCCGATATATCTGCAAGGCAGGTGTATTGCAATGAATGCTTGCATAGCGGTACCAGCGTGCTCTCTATTTTCTGCCCCGGCGGGCGTTCCATCTCTCAGCTGAATCGCAAAGAGTCCTTCGATCCTTTAGTGTCACATGATAACATCGAACCAAAAACGGACGAAACCACAAAAAGCAGAAACTTTATTGCTAAGAAAAGGAAAGCTTTTAAAAAAATCAGAAGTCGAATAATTTATTGTGCCCAAACGGCAACTAACAATCCATTCAACAAAAAGTTCGGTTTCATGGATGAAATTGCCTCAATAGAAGTAAACACTGGTAGCACAAGTGATCCGTTTAGCCGCTCGTATTTAGCAGATGTAATCAAGAGGCAATTTTCAAACCAGAAGACAAATATTTCAAATTTAAGCGATATTTCCACTCCCGTCTGTAGGGATTTCATTCCGACCTCTTCGCATAAATCACGACATTTCGAATCGGACGTGTGTTCCTGCATCCACGGAAACTTCCAGAACGTCGATAAGTATATGGACAAAAATATTTTTTTAAGAGATTTAACGAGCGAGACCGGCGGGAATTTCAATAAGAACGCGTATTACGACTCAAATTTTTACGATTTAGTACCGGTCAAAGAAAAGAAATCCAAAAATAGAAAAGAAATCGAGAAACGCAAGGTGAAAGAGCCTAAGAGATATGTGACGAAGTACACGCCAGAGTGGGACCGACAAAGACATAGAGCCGCGACGCCCACGCTTGTAAATTACTGCACCGTGGCCCCGCTGAACGGTAGACCGGCGCCGGCGCCAGCGCGCCGCATCGAGGCCAGCACGCCGCGCCGGCGCTGCATGGATCTCGAACTCGGACCCGTATATACAAAGCAGCCACGAGTTCCCACTAAAAAAAACACCTTCACCATCACTGAACACCAATATAATGCGGCCGCCGGCCCATCCACTGGGAACACCGTTGCGACCCACGAGACCGCTACTACTACGTCAACGATCACAGACGCGCCCGAAGACAAGACAGAAATCACACTAAACCAAATCAAGAATATGCTACAATCTGTTCTAACGGAAGTGAAAACCAACAATATAGCCGCTAGCTCCCCATCGCGAAGTAAGAAAGATGCAGTCGTTCAATATGGACCAGGACGAGGATACGAATTCGGAGCTTCCCAACTGCTACAGAGTTACACATATAGTCCGTATAATATGAATCCAATGAATCCATACATACCTCCTTGTCCACCTCCTATCTCTTGTAGTAATTGTGTTTACCCAGAATTTCCAAGAGCCCCAGGCGTACCATTTCAACAATACCCTTTGTTAATACAACCCCAGAAACTATGTCACAGTTATTACAGAAATAACAGTTTTTCAAAGCCACTCACAAAACACGCAATGAGCGCTGGCACTAATACTGAACAGGCGCACGAACGAAGCAAAGAAACTAAACATTTAATAAAAGAAATATATAAATCTATGGCATTGAATCTGGAGGATTCATCCAAGGACAACAGTTACCGTGAGTACACAGAACCTGCAGCGAAATCAAAATTGTACGTAGACGAGGTTAGAACTGAGAGCAGCGCTGAGTCCAAGAGTATTGCTCAAGTGATATCCGAGATATTTAGGAATACAAATCCACGAGATAGTACAGTGACTGGAACTACAGACACTTCTTTGAACAGTTACTTAAATCCGAACAAACCTAGAATTCTAATGGAAAATACAGTAAAAAACGAAAACAATAATGATAGAATCTACCCTCAGTCTAAATATTCCAGCAGGAATAAAAGGGAAAAAAACACAGAACAAAAGAACACGTATCATGAGGAGGAGGAAGAGAGCGACCAGAGCGACGACACTCTCGTGGAGGATACTGAAGAAGAGTCCAGCGAAGAATCACAGTCAACTGCAGTAGTAGAAGTTAAGAAAGAACCGATAAAACCTACGAAAGTGGTAAATATTTTTTTCACGTTTAAGATAAGTAGATAGATTATATTACGACAGGATAAATTATCATGGTTTATACGTATAAGCGTTTGTAAATCCTTCATGTGCTAAAAATCGACTTAATTAGAATCAAGAAGTATCTTACTATTCCCACGTAGCTTTTAGAATGACTTTTCATAAATCTCTACCACCAGGTGAGCCTGCACAGCGCAACTAATTACTGTGTTTTTTCAGACAACAGCAAAGAGTGGCATATTTAAGAAGATGCTTAAGATATTTCAACCTAAGAGTAAAAGGAGGCGGAGAGTTGATGAGACAAATGAAAGTAAAAATGAATCGGAAAGCGATTCAGACGATTACCAAACGGTCTACAGCCAAAATATTGTCGAACCTAGTCCTAAACCGAAAAAAACTCAGGCCGTAATAAGAAGCAGACCTCATTCGAAAGTATTTTACGTGAAGCAACCACAGGTAAGAAGGTCCAGAACTAGGAGCCCTGAGAAAAAAGCCAAATTCGAGCCGTATATGGAACAAGAATACAGACGACGCTGGGATGAGAAGCTAATGTCCCAAGAAGACCAGCGGCGGAAGCACACAACCACCACCTCGCGGCAAACTGCAGACAGAGACCAGAGGTACAGACATGTATACCACCACAGCTATGAAGCTAGGCCGCTGTTTATAGACACAAAAAGGCCTCTGACAACGCCGAGGGTTCCCAAGTCACAGTATACGCCACATAAAAATCATTATACCACTTACATACGGCCACCTAGCCCGGTGAGCTATTACCAAAACAACCCAAATAGTATCAACACAACGGGTCCTCATTATATCACTGCCAAGAGTAATGGCAGTCGCAAAGGTCCAATTACTAGAGTATTAAGGAAATGTAAGCCGCAATGTACTCAACTATGGAAAGATTTAGTTGTACATGGCTGATGTGATTGTATTGTACTGTCGACGTAAAGTAACTGCTGTAAAAGTGATTAATTGTCAAATTGAATGTCCAAAAAGTGTAAGTAAAAATCAGACTAACATAATATGTGTTTTATTGGCATAGTATAACGTACGAAATTAGACTAGAAGTTTTAACACATATAACTTACTTTAGTTATCACATGACTCTAATTATAACGTTTATTAGATGAACAGAAAATCTCATGGTAGTTTAATGTCTAACTTTTCGTATTGGCTCGACTGCAGCAATCTGAGGTCTTCTATCACGAACCTGTAAAGAACATAGCGATATTTAAATTTTAAGGAAACTCAACCAGCATTTTTTTTGCTTTTAAAGTTTATGAACAAAGAACAAGGTTACGCAAAACAACTGTACGAAGTCAAAAGCATCGTATTCTACTCAATTTTGGGTATAACTTTTAATAATGTTGTCAACCCTGAAATTAAACTGACTGTTTCGTACTTTTTTTTGTATGGAATAGATCTCTTTCACGATTTGGGGGTGATCCCAAAATTACATTTGTTCACAATGACGATAACAACATGTCCCCAATAAAATATGCATGGAAATGGTGCATGACGCTGCATAGTGTATGAAACTGCCTCTAAATATCTTAAATATCTGGGACTCGGTGCACAATATATATCCACAGTAAGTAATGGAATTTGACCATGCATAGAAAGTTTGTCAAGATAACGTTACGGTAGTGAGTAAGATAGCATGGTTAGGTGACCTGTAGAAGAGCAGCGGCAGCGGCGCGGTGGCGAGGTGCCACAGCGCGTGCGCGTCCCACGCGCGGCCCAGCGGGGGGAAGTCGAGCAGCTCGAGGGCGAGCGCCGCGCCGCTCAGCGCCGTGAACTGCAGCATGACCCGCGCCGGCCGCCGGCCCGCGCGCGCGCCGCGCCACGCCCACCACACCCACACCAGCGAGCCCGCCACGCCTGCCGCACACGATATACTGTTATACTGCAGCATGACCCGCGCCTGCCGCACACGATACACTGTTATACTGCAGCATGACCCGCGCCTGCCGCACACGATATACTGTTATACTGCAGCATGACCCGCGCCTGCCGCACACGATACACTGTTATACTGCAGCATGACCCGCGCCTGCCGCACACGATATACTGTTATACTGCAGCATGACCCGCGCCTGCCGCACACGATATACTGTTATACTGCAGCATGACCCGCGCCTGCCGCACACGATACACTGTTATACTGCAGCATGACCCGCGCCTGCCGCACACGATATACTGTTATACTGCAGCATGACCCGCGCCGGCCGCCGGCCCGCGCGCGCGCCGCGCCACGCCCACCACACCCACACCAGCGAGCCCGCCACGCCTGCCGCACACGATACACTGTTATACTGCAACATGACCCACGCCTGCCGCACACGATACACTGTTATACTGCAGCATGACCCGCGCCTGCCGCACACGATATACTGTTATACTGCAGCATGACCCGCGCCTGCCGCACACGATACACTGTTATACTGCAGCATGACCCGCGCCTGCCGCACACGATACACTGTTATACCGCAGCATGACCCACGCCTGCCGCACACGATACACTGTTATACTGCAGCATGACACGCGCCTGCCGCACACGATACACTGTTATACTGCAGCATGACCCGCGCCTGCCGCACACGCCTGTTATACTGCAGCATGACCCGCGTTGCCGCACACGATACTGTTATACTGCAGCATGACCCGCGCCTGCCGCACACGATACACTGTTATACTGCAGCATGACCCGCGCCTGCCGCACACGATACACTGTTATACTGCAGCATGACCCGCGCCTGCCGCACACGATACACTGTTATACCGCAGCATGACCCACGCCTGCCGCACACGATACACTGTTATACTGCAGCATGACCCGCGCCTGCCGCACACGATACACTGTTATACTGCAGCATGACCCGCGCCTGCCGCACGATACACTGTTATACTGCAGCATGACCCGCGCCTGCCGCACACGATACACTGTTATACTGCAGCATGACCCGCGCCTGCCGCACACGATACACTGTTATACTGCAGCATGACCCGCGCCTGCCGCACACGATACACTGTTATACTGCAGCATGACCCGCGCCTGCCGCACGATACACCGTTATACTGCACATGACCCGCGCCTGCCGCACACGATACACTGTTATACTGCAGCATGACCCGCGCCTGCCGCACACGATACACTGTTATACTGCAGCATGACCCGCGCCTGCCGCACACGATACACTGTTATACTGCAGCATGACCCGCGCCTGCCGCACACGATACACTGTTATACTGCAGCATGACCCGCGCCTGCCGCACACGATACACTGTTATACTGCAGCATGACCCGCGCCTGCCGCACACGATACACTGTTATACTGCAGCATGACCCGCGCCTGCCGCACACGATACACTGTTATACTGCAGCCCGCGCCTGCCGCATGACCACTGTTATACTGCGCGCCTGCCTGCCGCACACGATACACTGTTATATGCAGCAAATATCCCCGCTGTTGAGACTCGGGGCCTTCTCTCGCAAGGACAGAGTCAAGGCCATAATCCACCAAGCTGGCTCAATGCGGGTTGGTAATTGACGCATTACATCGAAAGATTTTGCATAGACAAGCCAGCAAGTACCGATAATGAGTAGACGTGGTACGCACCGGAGACGACGTTGACTTTCATGTTGTAGTCGTAGTCGACGCGGCCGGTGTAGAGGTAGCGCACGTGCGCCGCGTAGTAGACCAGCGCGGCCGCCAGCAGCGCCGCGCGCAGCCGGGGCCGGCGCCGGAGCACCCTGCCGGACAAGACACTCGTCACGGGCTAAAACTAGTTACAAACTAAGCAAACTTGAAATATGAGAACCAGATAGCTGATGTTTTTTGAAGTGAATACTTTTTTGGCGCATCACATACAGATTTTCCGGGCTGTGAATTGAGCTCAAGCAGCTTGCCGGGAAAATAGGAAAATTGAATTTAAACTTATGGCAAATTTATAACAAACCTTCACTTAGACATACCAAACTACTGAAAATCCGTCAATTTTGACGTGACAACGTCTTATAAATTGGTTTGCCGGGTGACACTTCAAGAAACTGCGTTACGCTCCGCTCACGTTATGCGCTCACAACGAGAGCGAGTGAGAGGCACGCGTCCCTTCCACTCGGGCATGGTTAGCCCGCCTAAGAGCGAGAGAGACAGACATAAAAAGTGAAAGGCACGCGTCCCTTCCGTAAAATTATTTTACCACTCAAAGTCGTTGTCACGTAAAACTTTCGCCCGTATACCGGACTTTACAGGCAACCATTTTTTTTGAGCTCACATATATATGTGCGTTTACAAAATTAGCAAGTTTAGGTTAGTAGGCAAACTTCATAGGCAGACATCTGTTTCGGTCCCTTATTAAAAAAATTGGCAGTCATAGGGACTGCCAATAGAAGTGATAACTAATAACTAAGAATTTGATAGCTCACTTTGGAAACTACGCGGGTGAACCGGAGGGCGCTGCTAGTGCGGAATAAATCTTCAAAGCATTGTCGTCTAAATAATTCTTCTAAACATGGTCATCTAGACTAGATGGCCATGGTGACATGTGTAAATGTGTAATGGTGACCTTGATAACACGCCATGACCATCTAGAAATGCGTCAGCAGTTCTAGATGGCCATGGTCCGAGTATACCCGAAGATTTCTTTCACTTAAGTGACGCTTACCTACGATTACCTACGATCTCTCACCTACGATTTGCAGACGACATCGACACTATGGCAGAGTCGCTGGAGGACTTGCAGTGTATGCTGGACAGCCTCGCTGATGCTTCTCAACGCATCGGCCTCCGGATGAATTTGGATAAAACCAAAGTCATGTGCAACGAGTTCGTTGCTCCGGGGCCGATTGCCGTAAATGGAATCACTCTCGAAATTGTTCAGAGATACGTTTACCTAGGGCAGACGCTCGAACTAGGTAGATGTAGCTTTGAGAGTGAGGCCATGAGAAGGATCCAGCTGGACTGGGCAGCATTTGGTAAACTTCGTCGAGTCTTCTCGTCACCCATCTCACAAAGTCTCAAAACAAAAGTATACAACCAGTGCGTCCTACCTGTTATGACCTACGGTGCAACGGTGAAACGTGGACACTAACAGTCAAAATGGTCCGAAAGCTCAAAGTCGCTCAGCGAGCTATGGAAAGAGCTATGCTTGGAGTTTCTCTGAGGGATTGCATCCGCAATGAAGTAATTCTTCAGAGAACTAAAGTCACCGACATAGCTCAGCGTATTAGCAAACTGAAGTGGCAATGGGCCGGTCACATCTGTCGCAGACTTGATAGCCGTAGGGGTAGACGGGTTCTGGAGTGGAGACCGCGAATCGGTAAACGTAGTGTAGGACGCCCTGAGACTAGATGGAGTGACGATATACGAAAGACAGCTGGTGGCGGTTGGAAGCGTAAGACCGAGGATCGGGCTTAGGCTTAGTGGCGTATTATAGGAGAGGCCTATGTCCAGCAGTGGACGAACACGGGCTGATGATGATGATGAAGTGACGCTTGACCTCAAGTGACGTGAAAAATATGTGCGTGGAAAAGAAGTTTTCACTTCAAAAACCAGACAAATAAATACTGCCGTGATACCAAATACTACAAGCTCTAGTCTATGTGATGCGTAGTTCAAGATAATCGGCAGAAGATTAAAATGTTGGTGCAAACTAGGTACCTACTCGTATACGGTTTACCTGACGATGGCCGCGACTAACAGCCCCATGACCATGGAGAGCGCGCATGCGTAGTCCATGAACTCCGTGAAAGGCTTGTCCCGCGTGTGGAATACCGTGGACCACGCCCACGCGTTCATGCAAACCTGTGAGATACAGCCGTTAATTTTTATTTGACCACTATCTCGCGAAGATAGGTAGGAAGTAGGTAGTCAAGCGTATGTATTAATACAGAAAAAAATTTACAAAAATAGCATACCGTAGCTTCTGTAGTCTCAATAAAATGTTATGGAATATAAAGTAACCAAAGAGCCTACTAAAAAAAATTGGCAGTCATAGGAACTGCCGATAGAAGTGAAAACTTATAACTCAGAATTTGATAGCTTATTCTGAAAATGCGCGGGTGAAACCGGAGGGCGTGACCACGAGCATGGCCATGGTCCCGAGTTTACCCGAAGATTTCTTACCATTCCATATTCTTTTGACGCTAGAATTCAATTCACAGCCCACTTGAAGTTTTTAAAGTTTTGACTCCCAAAAATAGCAGTCATGAGGGATAGAAGTGAAAGCATATAACTCAGAATTTTAGTATTTTACAGCACTAATGTTGCTATCCGTCCCTACAGACATACTGCTATTACGCATTTCGGGTAGGCGAACTCACAAGATTTCACCCATCCGCCGCTCCGACGTTAAATTAGAATATCGTTGAAGTGAACCCGTAAACATTATCCCCTATCATCTATCTAAAAGTGCTCAGCGCGACTAAGAAGTTTTCAAATAATAAAATCAAAGCTAACAGCAAAACAAATAATGCACGTGTACGATTACGAAAACAGAACTACAGACAACTGTGAGCTTGCATGTATTTTCTAGAGGGGTCTTAAATTAAAAATACATAATTTAATTCTCAGAAAATACAAATCCTACTTCAATTTAATATTAAACTCTAACGCTTTCAGAAACTTTAACGTAACGTAACGCTTTAACTTTCGATTCATAATCGATTTCATATTTTTTCCGTCGTACTGTCGTCCACAAAAAACTGCAAATTTTAGTTTTTACTAGCTGAACCCGCTACTTCGTTCGCGTAAGCACATGTTACTGACTTATAGTGTACATTAGTTGGAAGTATCGTACGTCAAAATATTTGCATAATGTAATCATTGAAAAACCGAGTGAATTTGTTTTTTCACACAAAAAAATATTTAATTTTATCATCTTTATTTTTCTTTTTTTAAACAAAATTAAACATACTTATTAAGGTTTCGTAGTATCGAACATAGCCGCAAGTGTTAAGTTTGTAGGATTTTTATAGGATACATTACGAAAAGTCTGAAGCTGATGTGCATGATCTGATTACCTACTTATCTCTTTTTATCCGCAAGCTGTTTTCTAGTTGTTACCCGCGACTTCGCCCGCGTAAAATTTTGAACGTAGCCTGTGTGGAATGAAAATGATTAAAAATTTTGATTTTTAATGATAGGTTCTCAAGCAAGTTGAACCCGTAAATCTAAGCCAAATCTTAGTGAAATGTTAATGTATGAATTTAATTGTAACACAGAAAAAAAATCCAAGAACGAAAGAATCCAAATTCGGCATCAAAATCCTTTTAGCAGCAAAAACTTATTAGTACAATTTAGAATACCAGTAACGCCACCTAGTGATGAAAGAAAAATACATACCACAATAGCTAAACATTGATTTAAATGGCCTTTAGTGCTTTTAGATTTAAACTGGCATTAGCGCCATCTAATGAGAATATAATGTTGCTTGTTATTTTGATTGTGAACGCAAATCACCTGTATTATCTACGCCAAAAAGGGTGCATAAATTTTTCATTTTTGGCGCCTTTTACCTTACCATCACATCAAGTACCTTACGAAAATATATACTTATTATAGCGGCCCGCCCCGGCTTCGCCCGTGGTACATGTATATAACCTACAGCGGTCAAGGATTACGAACATATGAAATAACGGTAAACGATTTTTTAAATCGGTCCAGTAGTTCCTGAGATTAGCGTGTTCAAACTATATATATGCTATAGGCTACCTTTGATCCCCAAATTATCGTGCTGTTTACTGGGTCAGAAGTGACACCTGTCACAATGACGATTGATCAGTTTTCGACCGGAGAGGAAAAATGATTAAATTACTAAAACGGCTATTAAAAAATAAGGGTTGATCGTAGAAGGGTGAAAATTGAGGATTGTATGTATTTTTGTATGTTGTATCATAAAAAATAGAAATTAAAATGTTGTCTAAAAATAAAAAATAAATTTAGGGTGGACTACTCCTAACATTTAGGAGATGAAAAATAGATGTTGGCCGATTCTCATAGATACCGGATAAGCACAAAAAATTTCATCAAAATCGGTCAAGCCGTTTCGGAGGAGTATGGCAACGAAAACTGTGACACGAGAATTTTATATATTAGATAGATTAATATGGAGTTTAACGAAAATATAGACTTAGACCCCATGCGAAATTTTAGACTAATAAATCTATACTTATAATAAAACTGTAACGGGTCGAATTCTGTACATTGAAGATATTTAGAAAAAATTTTTTTTGGGGCACTCCATAGTCGATACTGATGGCGAAACTGCATTTTTTTCTTTCATGTCTGTCTATCTGTCTTTCTGTATAGGGATCACGCATCACGCCGAAACTACTGATTCAATTCAGCTGAAACTTGGCATGATTTTAGTTTATACTAAGGACATTGCTGTAGGCTACTTTTGATCCCCAAATTCTGATCGGTTTTCTTGCGGGAGGGAGTGAAAGTCAGAATGTGTATTTGGTTGTAACTCATGTTTGCGTTGTTTAATTTCATTAATTTACTCATTAACTTTTTTTGTTAGAAAGAACACATTTTTCATATTGTCCCGTCAAAATTTGAACAATATCGGCACAGATTTCTAAACAGATGAAACCTTCGTGAACAACACTGTGAGGCCAGTAATTGGTTATGTATGCGTGACAGCTCTCACCGACGTTGTCAAATTACTCACGTTGGTGTGCGTGTAATGCTCCCAGTCTTAAGAAAAAAATCCCACTATTGTTGTCTTAGCTTCGGAAATCTTCGCGTATAATAAACACCGTATTTTATAATGTTAAAATAATTTATTATTACACAGATTATATATTATGCAAGGATTTCTTGTTATTACTATTTCCATTATTAAAATTAACATGGTTGTTACACATATTTAATTGGATAACGGGACACTCACGTATATACGGTCGGTCAATCCGACTCGAGTTTCGGCACCGAGTGCCAAACGGGCAGCCGTCGCGCGCGTGCACTCTCCTTGAAAAAGGCCGCCGGACGCGGCCGAAACTCGAGTCGGATTGACCGACCGTATATACGTGAGTGTCCCGTTATCCAATTAAATATACTATTTCCATCCTATGAAGTTTAGAATTTTGATTTTGCATGCAACTAAAAATTCGAATATTCGTACAGAAAATTCGGAATAAAAAGCCAACGCCGAATAATAGTAAGGGTCATGTGTGTGTTTATTTTTAGTATGCTATCGGAGCTTCTTGTAAAAATTGTAATATTATGCAGGTGCAGGTGCAGATAATTTGTGTCAACTGATTTGATGTTGGGGGGCTAGATCATTCAATTTGTTTACTATCCAATCTTTGTCTGGACGCGTGTCGCAAACGAAAAGTTCACCTTTTCAAAATTGTTAATACAAACCAACGAAAACCGTCTAAGAGTTTTTGTAAATCAGTTGAGCATTATTCACATTGCCACTCAAAGTTCCGTCGTCCAAGTACCAAACGTTTAAATTGGACTGGACGTTATATGATAGAGCGAATGGCTAGGGTGAAGGTCGCATGGCCGAAGATTCACCAAGTTGATAGCCAACGGAAGATAGCATAGGATTGTTTTGATAATTTTGTGGGTTTGAACCGGGTCCGAACATTGCCAAAGAAAATTGTAGAGGTCAAGAATTGTATTCTTCGTTTGGACAACGGGGCTCCTCGATCAACCAAATTAAAGGCTTTTTGACGAACATCTTTAACAGTCCTTTCTCTAATTTTGAACAAAGAAAGTCAGGACAGAATGAACAGTAGCCTCATGTCCACCCAGAGAACCAAAATCAAGTTTGTTGGGACAGGGAGCTCGAAAGTGCTACGTTTATACCTACAACCCACCTTGGCAGCAAGGCCAGTATGTGTGGTGCCAACAGCGATTGGCCTGATCCCAACATCTTTTTTGGGTAAGTATATACGCACAAATTAGCACCGTATAAAACTTCGACAATGTCACTACTGAGTACTGACTCGACCAGATAACATGAGGTTAATTAAAACGATTAGATCTCTCAAAAGAACTCGCCTACTTTTTTAAGCTCCACTAAACCTACTTACGAGTATTAAAAACTTGCTTCATAACTATAGTTTTCATCAACACTATTAGTATTTTTATAAACACTAGTTATGACTTGGATTTGTGCTAGGCATCGATTCACATTAAATTAGAAAATTACGATTATAAAAATAGGGTTTAAAATAGAATAATACAATCTACTTAAGTACATAAACAATTTGGTCTAAGAGTATCTTCAAAAAAATCATAATCTATATTTTACCTAAACTTTAAGGAAAATAATTTCAATTTAGTATAGCAACACTAACCAATTTTCTTTGAGGTGTTGTGTTTCTATTCATCAATCGAAATGAAATCGCCTAAATTATATAAAAAGCAGTAAAAATATTCAAACTTTCCTATGAAATGATATTCCTCTTTCCTTTTCTTATTTTTGGGAACAATGTTTGCAATGTTTGAAGACACAAGACGGCATAATCTTAAACAAAACTTAAAATCACACGGGACTCCCGTACGAGACGGAAGTCCGTTTCGTACTGACTAGAGTTTGTATTTGCTTTGGCGTTTGATATTTGCTTTCTGGACCTAAGGATCTGTGTTCCGCACGTTCCATCTGCCTTTTGTTTTAGAAATCTGTGAATATCGGTCTGTTGGTTCGGAAATTACACAAACATTTAGTAATAACGACACGCGCGGCGCGTTCGTTACATACTAACTTCTAAGTATTCTGTGTATCACAGACGATCCACAGAATATCTAGATTCTAGAAAGTGCCCACGTGATCGCGTCGCGTCGTCTTGAAAGACAAAATAATTGTCAAAATATATTTTTGTGTGGAAAAACAAACATCATTCGGTTATAATCGACTTCAAACAAGGAGGATGTTCTCAATCGGGTTGCATGTTTTTTATTTGGTTTTATTTTACGCGATAACTCCGCTAATTGTTAGTTGATTTTGATAATTCCTTTTTGTTTGGTAGAAAATACTTCAGAGGTGATCTTAGATATCGAAAACAGGGAGGTAGCTTTTCAAATATCAACAAAAAACTAAAATTACCTGTCATTGAAGTAGATTTTTGTTATTTTGGAGAAAACATATCTGCATAATAAGTAGCAGCATAAACAACCCATTAAATGTTCCCACTGCTGGGCGTCGGGGCCTTCTCTCGCAAGGAGAGAGACAAGGCTATAATCCACCACGCTGGCCCAGTGTCGGTTGGTGGATGACATATGACTTAGAACTTAGATTATAGGTAGATTTCGGTTTCTTCACGGTGTTTTCCTTCACCGTTTTAATTACTGGCATTACGAACATGACTCTGAAAAGATAGTGGTGCGCGTGGTTTTGAACCTTGGGTCTCCGGATCGACAGTCGCCGTTCTCCCGACTACATCAGCTGTAACTAGACCAGCTGTAACTTTTAGAAAACGTATTATTTCAATCCAAATACTGTTTAAAATTTAAAGGTAGTGTTCAACAAGCTTCGGTGACCGAAGCAGACCGTTGTTAGGGTTCCGTACACAAAGGGTAAAAACGGACCCTATTACTAAGACTTCGCTATCCGTCCGTCCGTCTGTCATCAGGCTGTATCTCAAGAACGGTGATAGCTAGACAGTTGACATTTTCGCAGATGATGTATTTCTATTGCCGCTTTAACAAAAATACTAAAAATAAATATTTAAGAGGTGCACCCATACAACAAACTTGATTTTTATCGTTTCTTGCTCGATACTAATAACAACGTACCCGTCACAGGTAGACGCTTTAACTATTCACTTACGTTGGAACGGCTGAATGTATCGAGTTAAAATTAAAGACACATTATTGGTTTAGCTTAAGTAATAAATACATAGAGTACTTATACATAGGCAATGTTTAGCCTATGTGTTCTTCCAGACTGTAATCTAATTCTATTTCAAATTTCAACCCGATCGCTTGATACGTTCCGCCATGATTAAGTAACAAACATACAAACAGTGACATTCATAATATTTACAGGACAACGTTGGAACGGCTGAACATATTTGGATGGAATTCGAAACACACGTAGTTTGAACTCAGAAATAGCAAATCGGTTACTTATAGGTTACTGTGACGTAAGAAAGATTAAGCAAATTTGGTAGAAAATTTAAACAGAGATAACTCATAGTCTGAAATACCACATTTATGTATTTATTACCTATCAACCTGAAAAGAAGCATGGGCCCTAAGGAAACAAATATTAACTATCACGTCAAAACGGCACAACGATATGGGTTGACATACGAAACACATATAGTTTAGAGTCAAAAATTTCACATGGGCTAATAAGTCTACATTTTCATTTAACTCCAAATTAATATAAGCATATATTTTCGTCAGGAACTTGATGTGATGGTAAGGTAAAAGCCAAAAATGAAAAATATATGCACCCGTTTTGGCGTAGATAATATAGGTGACGTATTGCGTTCACAATCAAAATAACAAGCAACATAATATTCTCATTAGATGGCGCTAATGCCAGTTTAAATCTAAAAGCACTAAAGGCCATTTAAATCGATGTTTTGCTATTGTGGTAAGTACTTATGTATTTTTTTCTTTCATCACTTGGTGGCGTTACTGCTGGTATTCTAAATTTTGCTGCTAAATGGATTACGATGCCGAATTTGGATTCTTTCGTTCTTGATTTTTTTCTGTGTTACCTACAATTAAATTCATACATTAACATTTCACTAGGACTTGGCTTCGATTTACGGGTTCAACTTGCTTGAATATCATTAAAACTCAAAATTTTAATTATTTTGATTCCACACAGGCTTCGTTCAAAATTTTACGCCGGCGAAGTCGCGGGTAACAGCTAGAAAACAGCTTGCGGATAAAAAGAAATAGGTAAGTAGGTATCAGATCATGCACATTAGCTTCAGAATTTTCATAATGTATCCTATAAAAATCCTACAAACTTAACACTTGCGGCTATGTTCGATACTATGAATCCTTGCTAAGTATGTTTGATTTTGTTTAAAAAAAGAAAAATAAAGATGAAAAAATTTACTAACTTTTTGTGTAGAAAAATAAATTCACTCAAACTCAAAGGTTTTTCAATGACTACTTATCCAAATATTTGACGTACGATACTTCCAATTAATGTATAAGTCAGTAACATTTGCTTACGCGAACGAAGTAGCGGGTTCAGCTAGTAATAAATAAATGAATATTGGTGGACAATTCACACACAACACTATCTGACCCCAAACTAAGCAAAGCTTGTGTGATGGCAGCCAGATAGCTGATATAATACTTATATAGTTTTAAATACATACTTATTATACATATAAACACCCAGACACAGTGCAAACATTTGAATTCATCACACAAATATTTGCACTGGGTGGGGATCGAACCCACGACCCTAGGCTTCGCAGGCAGAGCTACTACCAACTAAGCCACTAGGGCAGTCTAGACTATCTGTGTTTCGTATGCCAACCCAATTCGTTGCGCCGTTTTGACGTGATAGTTAATATTTGTTTCCTTAGGGCCCATGCTTCTTTTCAGGTTGATAGGTAGTACATATATGTGGTATTTCAGACTATAAGTTATCTGTTTCAATTTTCTACCAAATTTGCTTAGTCTTTCCGACGTCACAGTAACCTATAAGTGACCGATTTGCTATTTCTGAGTACAAACTACGTGTGTTTCGAATTCCTTCCAAATATGTTCAGCCGTTCCAACGTTGTCCTGTAACTGTAAATATAATGAATGTCAATGTTTGGATGTTTGTTACTTAATCATGGCGGAACGTATCAAGTGATCGGGCTGAAATTTGAAATACAATTAGATTATAGTCTGGAAGAACACATAGGCTAAACATTGCCTATGTATAGTTACTTATCTATATGTCCTTATGTGTTACTTAAGCTAAGCCAAGAAGATGTTTCAAATTTTAACTCGATACATTCAACCATTCCAACGTAATTGAGCAGCAAAAATTTAAATATTGATATATTTATATAATATTAGGAAAGGATAGGATATTACAAAATTTTTGATAAAATAAAACCAAAATCAAATGCCAGTGGGACTCGCGCGCGAAGGGTTCTGAACCATTAGCAAATAAAAGGATTTTATTGTGTGGGAGCCCCCTTAAAAAAATATTTTATTTTAATTAATTACATTTAAAGAAACCATAAAACTTAATATTATGTGAATAGTGAAAGCGTCAACCTGTGACAGGTACGTTATTAGTATCGAGCAAGAAACGGTAAAAAAATCAAGTATGTTGTGTGGAAATAAGCCCTCTTAAATATTTATTTTAGTTTTAGTATTTTTTGTTAAAGCGGCAATAGAAATACATCGTCTGTGAAAATTTCAACTGTCTAGCTATCGCCGTTCTTGAGATACAGTCTGGTGACAGACGGAGGGATGGACGGACAGCGAAGTCTCAGTAATAGGGTCCCGTTTTTGACCCTTTGGGTACGGAACCCTAACAACGGTCTGCTTCGGTCACCGAAGCTTGTTGAACACTACCTTTAAATTTTAAACAGTATTTGGATTAAAATAATACGTTAAGTTACGGCTAGTCTAGTAAGCTCCAGCTGACCTAGTTGGGAGAACGGCGACTGTCGATCCGGAGACCCAGGGTTCAAAACCAAGCGCACCACTATCTTTTCAGAGTCATGTTCGTAATGCTGGTAATTAAGCGGTGAAGGAAAATATCGTAAGGAAACCGAAATGTACCTAGAATCTAAGTTCTAAGTCATATGTCATCCACCAACCGACACTGGGCCAGCGTGGTGGATTATAGCCTTGTCTCTCTCCTTGCGAGAGAAGGCCCCGACGCCCAGCAGTGGGTTTTTTGGGTCAACATTTAATGGGTTGTTTATGCTGCTACTTATTATGCTGATATGTTTTCTCCAAAAGAACAAACATTTACTTCAATGACAGGTAATTTAATTCTGTCGATCGACTAACTAAATACAGATAAATCTAAGCTGATATTTGTTTCTTGTTGATATTTGAAAAACTACCTCCCTGTTTTCGATATATAAGATCACCTCTGAAGTACTTTCTAACAAACAAAAAAAGAATCATCAAAATCAACTTACAATTAGCGGAGTTATCGTGTAAAATAAAACCAAATAAAAAAAACATGTAACCCGATTGTGAACATCCTCCTTGTTTGAAGGAGGATATTCCCATCCTCCTCCTTTTTCCACACAAAAATATATTTTTGACAATTATTTTGTCATTCAAGACGACGCCGACGCGACGCGATCACGTGGGCACTTCTTGAATTTAGAATCTAGATATTCTGTGGATCGTCTGTGATACACAGAATACTTAGAAGTTAGTATGTACCGAACGCGCCGTGCGTGTCGTTATTATTTAATGTTTGTGTAATTTACGAACTACCAAACCGATGTTCAAATTTTGATGGGACAATATAAAAAATGTGTTATTTCTAACAAAAAAAGAATTAATTAAATTAAACAACGCAAACATGAGTTACAACCAAATACACATTCCGACTTTCACCCCCTCCCGCAAGAAAACCGATCAGAATTTGGGGATCAAAAGTAGCCTACAGCAATTTCCTTAGTTTAAACTAAAATCATACCAAGTTTCAGCTGAATTGAATCAGTAGTTTCGGCGTGATGCGTGATCCCTATACAGAAAGACAGACAAACAGACAGACAGACAGACAGACAGACAGACAGACAGACAGACAGACAGACAGACAGACAGACAGACAGACAGACAGACAGACAGACAGACAGACATGAAATAAAAAAAATGCAGATTCGCCGTCAGTATCGACTATGGAGTGCTCCAAAAAAAAATTTTTCTAAATATCTTCAATGTACAGAATTCGACCCGTTACAGTTTTATTATAAGTATAGATGGAAACCAAATTTTTTACTTACTTATGGAAACCAAATTTTAGTTGGCCTTTAGTGCTTTTAGATTTAAACTGGCATTAGCGACATCTAATGAGAATATAATGTGGCTTGTTATTTTGATTGTGAACGCAAAGCACCTGTATTATGTACGCCAAAACGGTTGCATACATTTTTCATTTTTGGTTTTTACCTTACCATCACATCAGCATAAGCAACTTTTACAATGAGGTCAAATTCGGTATTTATAGCAAGTTAGGGAATTAGTTAAGTTTTGTATTCCATAGAAACTATGTATTTTCCTGGGACAATAAGTAGCCTCTGAGTTATTTCGAACTGCAAACTATCCGCTTCGCAAACCACTCAATCCAAGTTCCTTAGGAAAATATATACTTATATTAATATGGAGTTAAATAAAAATAAAGACTTCTTAGCTCATGTGAAGTGCATTCATTTTAGACTCTAAACTATATATGTTTCGTATGTCAAACCAATTCGTTGTGCCGTTTTGACGTGATAGTTAATATTTGCTTCCTTAGGTCCCATGCTTATTTTCCGGTTGATAATCATATATGTGGTATTTCAGACTATCAGTTATCTCTGTTTCAATTTTCTACCAAATTTGCGTGACTAAGCAAATTTGGTAGAAACAGACGTCACAGTAAGTAGTTTGCTATTTCTGAGTACAAACTACGTGTGTTTCGATTTAATTCCACATATGTTCAGCCGTTCCAAAATTGTCCTGTAAATATTATGCATGTCAATGTTTGGATGTTTGTTACTTAATCATGGCGGAACGTATCAAGTGATCGGGTATCGGGTTGAAATTTGAAATACAATCAGATTATAGTCTGGAAGAACACATAGGCTAAACATTGTCTATGTATAGTACCCTATGTGTTACTTAAGCTAAGCCAAGAATGTGTTTCAAATTTTAACTCGATACATTCAGCCGTTCCAACGTAATTGAGCAGCAAATTTCTATTATTGAAATTTTTATAAAATATTAGGAAAGGATAGGATTTTACAAATTTTAGAAAAAAATAAAACCGACCAAATGCCAGTGGGACTCGCGCACGAAGGGTTCCGAACCATTAGCAAATAAACGGCTTTTATTGTATGGGAGCCCACTTAATAATTTATGTTAATTAATTACATTTAAAGAGAACATAAAATTTTATGTGAATAGTTAATGCGTCCTGTGACCTGTGACAGGTACCTATGACAGGTACGTTATTAGTATCGAGCCAGAAACGGTAAAATATCAAGTTTGTTGTGTGGAAATAAGCCCCTCTTAAATATTTATTTTAGTTTTAGTATTTTTTGTTAAAGCGACAATAGAAATACTTGGTCTGTGAAAATTTCAACTGTCTAGCTATCACCGTTCTTGAGATTTGAGATACAGCCTGGTGACAGACGGACGGATAGCGAAGTCTCAGTAATAGGGTCCCGTTTTTACCCTTTACGTACGCAACCCTAACAACGGTCTGCCGACTGTCGATCCGGAGACCCAGTAGACAGCAGGCCCGTGAACAAAAATTATGGGTCATATGATACACCAGGAAACCTATGTAGGATGATAGAAGGGTATAAAGTAATAAGATTCAAAACTATGCCGTCACTTGTAAGCTGTCCAACTGAGTGCAGTTGAAGAGAGGGGGTTCTAAACCTCGATTATTCCGCAACGCCGTACGAAAATCATGCGACAAGGAGAAATGATAGAGGTTTAGACCCATAAATTTTGTTCACGGGCCTGTAGTCTATAGGGTTCAAAACCACGCGCACCACTATCTTTTCAAAGTCATGTTCGTAACACCGGTAATTAAAACGGTGAAGGAAAACATCGTGAGGAAACGGAAATGTAGTACCTAGAATCTAAGTTCTAAGTCATATGTCATCTACCAACCGACACTGGGCCAACGTGGTGGATTATAGCCTTGACTCTCTCCTTGTGAGAGACGGTCACAACGCCTAGCAGTGGGAACATTTAATGGGTTGTTTATGCTGCTACTGAAAACCTAAAGAACAAAAATGTACTTCAATGACAGGTAATTTAATTCTGTCATTCGACTAAATTTTATAAGCTATGACTATGTCGTACAGATAAATCTAAGCTGATTTTAGTTTTTTGTTGATATTTGAAAAACTGCCTCCCTGTTTTCGATATATAAGATCAGCTCTAAAGTATTTTCTACCAAACAAAAAAGGAATTATCAAAATCAATTCACAATTAGCGGAGTTATCGCGTAAAATAAAACCAAATAAAAAAACATGCAACCCGATTGAGAACATCCTCCTTGTTTGAAGTCTGTTATAACCGAATGATGTTTCTTTTTCCACACAAAAATATATTTTTGATAATTATTTTTTCATTCAAGGCGACGCAACGCGATCACGTGATGCGTGATCCCTATACAGACAGATAGACAGACATAAAAGAAAAAAAATGCAGTTTCGCCAACAGTATCGACTATGGAGTGCTCCAAAAAAATTTTTTCAAAATATCTTCAATGTACAGAATTTAACCCCGTTACAGGTTTTAACCCCCGACCAAAAAAAGGGGTGTTATAAGTTTGACGTCGATGTCTGTCTGTGTGTGTGGCTGTCTGTGGCACCGTAGAGCTCAAACGAATGGGCCGATTTCAATGCGGTATTTTTTTATTTGAAAGTTCATACCCGTGCGGGTGTTCTTAGCTATGTTTGGTTAATATCGATTCAAGATGGCCGCCTCCACAAAATGGCGGACAAAATATTTCTTAACAACCTACCTCAATATGGGTATCAAATGAAAGGGCTTGACTAGTAGAGTACTATACACTATAACAAATATCAAATCCGAGATGGCCGCCACCACAAAATGGTGAATTATATAATTTTTTTCACTACTACCTCAATATGGGTATCGAACGAAAGGGCTTGACTAGTAGAATACTTTGCACTTTGACAAATTTCAAATCCAAGATGGGCGCTACCACAAAATGGCGAATTACATTTCTTTGTTCACAACTCCCTTAATATGGGTATCAAATGAAAGGGCTTGACTAGAAGAATGTTGTACAGATAACAAATCTAAGGTAGTCGGGGGTTAGTCATTTTTTTAAATTTTGTTCTTGTATTATAAGTATAGATGACTAGCTGTACCCTGACACGCTTCGCACATTGTGAAGCAAAAATTAGATAAAAACAATCCTTGATGAGGATTACATATCATTGTAAAATATCAGATCGATCGGTGCAGAACTTTTTGAGTTTTTGAAGTGTACACAAACCAACATAACGTTTTTATATATAGAGATATGAATACGTATATACAAACCCAAACAAATACATGCCAGAATGCAGCCAAAGCAGAGCTCCTCATAGGGAACTCTTTTCGCAGTTTTCTGTACATGTAGGCATTAGCAGCCAGGTTCAGGAGCGAGGAGAACGCTGCTGCAGGTTCCTGTACTCCCATGAACCTTACGAAAGGCCACTGAAAACATTTACAAAGATCTTTTTATATTACAGTACTTTCAATCATAAACATTGTACATTTCAAAGATATTTGGGTGGTTGAAACTAATAGTTCAGAAATTATATGTATATTTTAGAAAACCTTACTTAATGTTTTCATATTTAAGTATAGTGGACTAAACAAATGGGTAAACGGGTTCTAGAAAGGAGACATGTAAATCTATAAACAAGTAAGGGATCTTAAATAATGTGTGGGATGCTCTTATTTTTATTTAATTTTTTAGTAGTTTTAATTTTTTAATTTGATTAGATGGAGTAAATATTTATGAAAGGCAGCTTAATGGTGGTTGGAAACGTAAAAAAGAGAATCAAGTGCATATTGTTGGAGAGATTTATGTAGACCAAAATAAAGTGTTAAGGCAGTACCCCGACCAAACAACCTTGAACATTTCTTCCCTCTGCAGCAGCGCAAGAGATACAGTACCAAATCCGCTCAGATTTTATCCTAAAATCTAATTTTGATCTTTGGAAATTAATATTCTATCATTAATGTTCGTAATTAAATTGCCTATCCAAGGATGCAAATACAAAAACCTTTTTCAAGTAGATACATACAAACATACAAGTTTCATTAATTATTTTTAATATATGTGCATGCATTGTGATGAGTTTAATGAAAATTTTTACTGATACTTATAAATAAATGCCCATTTGAAAGCCAAGATTTTGTGGAAATTTAATGTAATTTTTATTAGTTGATATTTCTTTTCAATAAAGAGTAAATAGCCTCAAAAACTACATAGAAACCATTAGAGAAAACAGTCTACATTGTATCTACCTTGCCATGAAACTTTGGCTCGCTGTAACCCTGTTCCTCAAACTTGGCAACAGTACGCCACATGCACCGATAGCTGCACTCATCTCTGCAACTCCACTGCAATGCCACACTCCACACATCCTGTTGCATACCAGAATGTACTGAGAATAAACTGCCATCTGAAACATGTTTTATCAACTTTACATCCTACTAATCCTATAAATATTATTAACTAGCAGCACCTTGTGGTTATGCCCATACCTATATTTCCTGTAACCACAAAGAAAATAATCTTATGTTATGTTATATTATTCCAGACAATAAATTGGTTCTGAATTTCAATTCAATCCATTAAGGCATTATAATGTAATTGAGCAACAAACATCTACTTCTCACATTCATAATAATAGTAGGATCAGTTTGTATGAATGCATGGCTGGTAACTACCAAATGAATCTGGTTGAAAATTGGCACAGAGATAGACTATAGTTTGGAATACATTATATAGACGACATAGTAAAAATTATGCAAAGAGGAGCTATGGAACGAAAAACCTAGCGATGCTAACAGTTTATGAGGAAATTTATAGTAAATGAAGAAGTTACCTTCCACGCAATTTTCGCGAATGCATGAGCCAAGGCACTTTTGGTAAATGATTGAACGGTCACCAACGCTGCATATAGTTGAAGAAAACTTATCAATAAATAACAATGTCATTATCAGAATATAGTTCATTTTTTTAACAATCAAGAAAAAAACTTGCTACTAAAATCACCAAATACAGAATCTAGGAATCTACTGTACAGGTGTACAGAATTTACAAATGTAAATAAATAAACAAGAAGCAAAGAGAATGTAAATTACTACGTACTTTTGCGCAAGAAGTAATTATCCATGTGTTCCGAATTACAGTCATACATTTAGGCATTCTAATCAAAAACCATCAACAAACTAAATCCTGTTATTTACCAATGTTAAAACCAATTAATAGTCTAAGATCCAGCTGCACAACGACCTTCGCCGAGCTGTTTATTGGATGAAAACTTGAAAAGATGTTTTATATGTAATTTAATATGTCAACAAATATATTGCAAATGGGTTGCCTAAAAATTTTCAGTCTAGAATTTGATTAACAATAATAAATTATTTTTTTAATATTTCACTTAAATTGATTGAATTTTGGAAAAAACTATATAACATAACTTATTATTTTGGCTATACTCAGTGATTACGAAATCTCATGCAAATATTTTCAAACAACAAAAAGTTTCAAACAAACTTTCATCCCTTATTTCACCCCTTTGGAGGTTGAGTTTTGAAAAATACTGTAATACTTAATTCATTATTTTGATCATGCTCAATTCGTGCGAAATTTTATGCGAATACGTTCAAGGAATAAAATTTTTCATACAAACTTCCATCCCGTTTTTTATACCCTTGGGCATAGCATAGATAATATAGATAGAGCGGACACTCCCAACCCCCGCCAATTTTAAGCTTCCTCACCCCTCAGGGCGTTTCGAGTACGCTAGGAGCACTCAACGAAAACCTGGTATCGAATATCTAATTCCTAACGAAAAATCATCATGGTGAGTTGTTGTGCTGTTTACGGCTGTCCGTCAATTAAACGGGACAAGATTAAAAACTTTATTTAATTTCCTAATGATAAAATAACGTAAGATTAGAAACGTTTAAATAACGTTGCTTTATAATAACGTAGTAATTTTTAACTCAAAGTTCGTAGCTTACACAGCCAGTTTTAGGCACGGATTGATAATGCCTGGAGAAATAATTATAGTGACAGAATAAAGTTTCCTTCTTGGGTAAGTGTAAAATAATATGCAAATGTGTACCTACTAACAAAAATAGATATCTAGGTACCTATCGATCATCGGTTTCGTTTGATTTTACGCGGCAATACATACACCCTTTTAATTAGAAGGAATAGTATAATTTGGCACCATTCTATTTATGTAACTCAACATTATAGCTAGTTTATAAACTGCTTTACGTCACCAGGTGATCTTAAGGGGCACAACTATTAAATAGCAGCGTTTTACCTGAAATAAAACGCATATTAAAATACTTACCTAACTGGAAGCTTTATATTGAGATAGCATTTCCGTTTCCGTCGAATTCCTACCCAAATTAGGACTCTTTTAGTAATTTGTTTCCGGTCCAGTGGCGCCACCTGGTGATTGCGAGTTGCTAACTTTGTGCCTCGCCATCTTAAGTCATTGGCTCAATATCGCCAGGCAGAAATTAGTGAAAGCTTCCAGTTAGGTAAGTATTTTAATATGCGTTTTATTTCAGGTAAAACGCTATATTAAATCACTTGACCGTAACTGGAAGCTTTATATTGAGACCTGTTTGTTTTCGCCTGGTGACGACACTCAAGTTGGTTTAACATTACATTTTATGTAAACGCCAATGTGATCAACAAAAAATAAATATATTAGTAAGTGACCGAAAATCATTTTATTAATAATGTATTAGTATATTATACATTTTATTAATAATAAACACAATATTTATTTTCTTTGTATTTTGGAATTTTAAAATATTAGGTATAGTCTTGATTTTGCAAAATGTTCCAGCCCGATTGCCGGTAATTCCTATTGTTAGTTTCAGAACCAAACTGTGGGCAAACTATTATACTGTTATTGGATCTCAATGTTTAGAATCAACGCATAGCAGTGTAAGATTGTTATACATGATTGATGCATGATTACGTCTCCCGGAACAGAGAAATAAAAAAGGTGTCACAGTATGCCGACACGTCTGAAAAATATTATAAGTGCTTACACAATTATCTAGAAATAAGTGCCGCTTACTCACATCCCAAATCGGTGCCTTGGGTCTAGCTAAATTTTTCATAGCAATTGATTTTGGTATGTAGGTACTTTAACAGTACATGTGAACTTAACAAACTGGTCGTGTCAGCATTACAAAAGGTTAAAATAACAGAGTATAGTGTTATTTGATAGTTTCTGATCTATGAATTAATCTGTTGGAAATTGAGCTGCTTGGGTGCCTGTGAGGTGTTTCCTGGGTTAAAGCCTTTGCTCGTAGTCCAAGCAACCCATTTCTTTTAAGCTATTTCGTCAGTTTTTAGGAAACACCCACGCCATGAATCTGAGTATGAATATTTGATCTAGATTTAATTTCGCCTCAGACCACCCCCACATTTCCAAACTTCGAGAATTATGTCATCGACTTTCGGCGGAGGTAATCCTGTTGAAGTGTCTATCAGATGTTCACGGAGTTTGTACAGTGTTATTGGTGCTTCGAGCGCGCGGGCTGTAAGATCCGCCCGCCAAAAAACTCTCTCCCATCGGGGAACTACCATTAAGAAAATGCCTGTGGACCGATTCAAATGTGCTAGTACTTTGGGCACTAGGAACGGTGGTGGAAATACCCATGCCAGTTGATAGTCCCATTGGATACTGAACGCATCGTGAAATAGGGCCTCACAATCCGCCAAATCTCGCGACACATAGTTGTAAACTACATGAGCCGTTTTTGAGGCAAACAAGTCTATCACAGGAACTCCCCATTTAGTAAACACCATATTCACGCAATCCGGTAATAGGTGCCATTCTGGAGGATGACGTTGACGGGACAGGCTGTCCGCATGAGTGTTGTACTTGCCCGGCAGATGATGGATACTGTAGTGTATCTGGTAACGATCTAACAATAGTAGTATCAGTTGAGTTATGTTCAACAAGGTCAGTGACTTGGTACCTCCTTCCTTCCGTAAATGCGCGACCGCAGTCTTGTTGTCACATTGTATTAAAATTGAACTGTTCTGCAGAGAACATGCGTGTAATCGGAGTGCATAAAGTATGGCAAGCATCTCCTTTTGGTTGCAGTGTAGATGCTTCTCCTTTGGTGACCAATTTCCCGAAAAGGATTGGTCGTTGAGCTGTGCTCCCCATGCTAGATCGGATGCGTCTGTCACTAGAAAATTCTGCGCTGGAGGGTAATGTATTGGCGTGGATAACAGGCAGTTCCGGCGCCACCAACCCAGTTCTTTGAGAACATCTTGTGGCAGATAGTACGTTTTTGACGACTGGTCTGGTAATGAATTCAAGAACATCAATAAATGACGATGATTTAGGCGCCCTCGAGGTACCACAAAACTGGCGAAATTCAGAGAGCCAACTATACTCTGTAGATCCTTCAAAGTTGTCTTTTCTTGGCTGAGAGCTCGATTGATCTTGTCCATCAGGGGGGTAGACTTTTCTACAGGTAGTGTTTTGACATTGATCCAAGGATTCCATACTATACCTAAATAGACTAGGCTCTTTTGAGGTGACAGAATAGATTTCTTGAAATTTATCTGCCATCCAAGATTTTGTAAAGTGTCTACTGCGACCTTGACATGCGAGTACAAGGTTTTGGCATCCTGGTGGACAATCAAGAAATCATCTAGATACACGATTATTCTTATCAGCCACCTCTCTCTTAATGTCCTGGCTACCCAATTCGTTAGTATCGAAAACGTCTTGGGAGCAGTGTTGAGACCAAAAGGCAAGCAAGTCATTTCTAACAATTCGTGGTTGTAAATTATGCGCAGAAATCGTTTGTGACAATCTGCAATTTTCAAATGAAAGTATGCCTGAGACAGGTCTATTTTGCACATCCAGTCCTGTGGTTGAAGGAAGTCTGGTATGCGGAACATGTTTACCAAGTGGAAAGGTTCGTTCTTCACGTAGTTGTTTAGTGCTTTGAGGTTGAATATTGGACGGACTGATCCGTCGCTTTTGGTACAAGAAATAAGGGGAGATAAAACTCGGTGACAGCGGAGCTGTTTTAGAATACCCTGCCTTTTCATGTTTTGAATAACAGTAGACATTTGCCCTGAACAAGGAGTCAGTGTCCGGCTTTCGACTACGTTCAGCCATACAGAGTGGAGGTTTTCGGTAAAAGGTATGCGGTACCCTTGAATAAGTTTTAGTATGACTGCAGGTGCTCCCATTTTTTGCCAATTATCATAAAAATGCGCTATTTGACCGGCTTGGAATTGCTTCAAGTCTTTGTTTATGAAAATAACGTTAGCGTTTGGAATCGCTTGAACCATTTGCCGATCCTTGATGATGTCCACGTTTAGGCCGCGAGCCTCTGTGGTGATAAGAACCTCTTTGATTGGTCGAACAGTTGACAATTGAGGTCTTTGAAAGTATTTTGCATGGTTATATGCATCCCGCGAGGGTGGGTAGTCTTGGGCATGCATGTGTATTCGAAACCCTGGTTCAGTACCATGATATTGAGTTCCACGTGATGGAACTGCTGGTCTTTGTGAGCATTGTCCCAGCGAGGGACGTTTATTTATTCGGGTTTGTTTGAGCATGACTTGGTCATGGTTATCGATTGGAGGCCAAAAGGCTTTGCAGACCCCACCGGCTTTTTCTAATGTAGTAGTAAATTTTTCAGAGTCAAACAGATGATTCTCTGATGGAGGTATTTTATTTAACATCGCTTTCATTAAAGGATCACGAACCCGGCTTGTAATAGATTCACGTCGCATTTTAAAACTCTCGGCTCTATATCCGCAAGCTAGTTGCAATAGATCTGATGAAATTTATGAAAACCCCCCTTAAGAAACAATTCTTCAACCTTACCGCTAATATTCTCAAAATCTACCTCATTATTTTTGACCCAGCTAAGAAATTGGCTTATACCCTCCTCCAGAGACTCTTTCTGTTTTAATATACAGAATGTAATGGCCGCATAGGACTTGTCCGCGTAAGCAAGATGACGTAAGGTGTCATACATTTTTACCTCTTCGTTTGTTTCCAAGTCTATGAACCCTGGAGTATGATTATATAGCTTTTGTGTTTCAGCATAACTAACTTCTGACCAGGAAGTGTTGCCCAATTGTTGAATGCTGTTCAACAACTTTAAAAGTTTTCGGGAGTTTTAGGAACAGATGGCTCCTTGAACATTGTATTAATATCAAAAATTAAGTTTGGACTATGAAATTCGCTACTAGAATCAATAGATTTTGTATCGTTGCAAATTACATCATGATTATTTGCATAAAATGACAATGAGCTAGGGCACTCATCATCACGTGGGTTAGCGGCATTGAAAATATGTTTGCGAAGCTCACCCATTTCTTTTACTAATTTGTCCATAGTCATATCACGATGCCTCGAGCGCTTGTGACGCCGCGAGCTGCGGCGCTGTTTGTTCAAACTGGATGAACTCAATGAGCCGCTCGAGCTGCTACTAGAGCTGCTAATTCTACGTTTACGTGCTCTCCCGCTCATATCTTTATCAAAGTTTTCGTTTATTATTAAAAACAAACACAACATTAACAACACATAATATATAGACTTTACTTTCAAAGACAAAAAAACAAAATTTAAACGAACGGCAAAACCGTTAAAAGAAATCAAAATATTCGATAAATGTGGGTAGGTAGGTACTCACGTGTTAAAGATGTCTTTACCACACTTTATTCACAGTAACTTTTGCGAATTTTACTTAAGTACTCTGTATTATTACAATATAAAATTGAATAATATATATTATTTGAAAAATAATTTCACTATATATGCAATATGCAACTTTGGCAGAAAAGGTAGAGCTGCGCACAAGTTGCCTCGACGAAAATTTTAACGCCAATGACTTAAGATGGCGAGGCACAAAGTTAGCAACTCGCAATCACCAGGTGGCGCCACTGGACCGGAAACAAATTACTAAAAGAGTCCTAATTTGGGTAGGAATTCGACGGAAACGGAAATGCTATCTCAATATAAAGCTTCCAGTTACGGTCAAGTGATTTAATAAAATAATTCAGTAGCCCTAGCGCTAACGCACACATTCACGCCTGTGTACGAACGACATCTGCGTAGTTATGTGAAGAGTAGGTAGCTCCACAGCGGCGCTTGTATGGAGTTTTAGTGGAGTGTCCGGGGTGCCTTGGGGATTGAATTTCGTTATGATATTTCGTAAGCACTGAGTAAATCCAAAATAATAAGTTATGTTACATAGTTTTTTCTAAAATTAAATCAATTTCAGTGAAATATTTAAAAAAAAATTGATAATTAATCATATTCTGGACTGAAATTTTTTATGCAACCCATTTGCAATATATTTGTTAACATATTAAATTACATATAAAACACTTTTCATCCAATAAACAGCTCGGTGAAGGTCGTTGTATAGCGGGATCTCCTACTATAATGATCCTCTTGGATCGTTTGATCATAAACTACCGTAACATACTCACAGACTGAGTAGAGAGATACAACATACTACAAATAAGGCCAATATAAGAACTATAATAAAATTGCTTCGAAAGAGCCTCTAATTTTCAAATCACAGTGCTTTAAGTATGATTCGGATGGGGCTGTTCGAAAAATCTTTAATCTGTGGAAAAATCATAGGTGTTTTGACTGATCGCACTCGCCTCGTATTGGTAAAAACTATAATGATTTAACCAATCAACAAACACAAAAAAAATGATAACATAGAGACATAGACCAATCTATAGCATGAACTTTTTATCAACCCTATTGCTAATTGGACTAAAATCAGCTGTTGTGCCCCAACTTTTAAACGATTCTGCGCAAGTTAAAAAGAGAAAGAGATATGTTTTATATGCCATTTTAGTGCTGATAACAAAGACAGCAAATAACCAAAAAATACAAAGAAACCTTGTGCTGCGAGCTACTACTATTGTATTTAGTAGTTTTACCTTTTACCACTATTATTATAATAAATAAATAAATACCTATAATAAATAAATACCTATGTGCTAATAAGTTCGCTGGCTAATTTGTTTCGGTTTCTAGTAATTTCAAGAGAGTGATGTCTTTTTTTAAATAATTTTTGTGCTTTATACAAAATGGTATTTATTCTGAGGACACTATTTGCTGCTGCCAAGGATTTGAAAAAACCCCGTAATTATTTACGATCGAAATTCATTGATTCTGTGAGACTCCATGTGAAAGGTGGCACTGGCGGAACGGGACTACCAAAGTTTGGTGGCTTAGGGGGACAAGGAGGATGCGTCTACTGTGTGGGGCAAGAAAACGCTAATCTAAAAAACGTCATGACAAAATTTCGCGGGAAAACAATTACTGCGGGCCACGGCGAAGATAGTAGAAAAACGAAAATCGTTGGTAACCCTGGTTCTGATGTTAAACTAGAAGTGCCGCTTGGCGTCACAATACACTCTGAAGAAGGTAAAGTGCTGGGCTCAATCGACGAGGTTGACCAGACAGTAATAATTGCTAGAGGAGGCCCAGGAGGGAACCCAAAAAACCAATTTCTAGGACACTATGGACAAGTTCGACACATCAGATTAGATCTGAAATTGATTGCTGATATTGGTTTAGTTGGTTTCCCAAATGCAGGTAAGAGCTCCCTTCTAAAAGCCATATCAAGAGCCAAACCAAAAATAGCAAACTACCCATTCACCACCATAAAACCTAACAAGGGAATTATTATGTATCCCGATATGAGACAGATCTCTATAGCCGACTTACCTGGGCTTATTGAAGGAGCACACATCAATGTAGGACTTGGTCATAAATTTCTCAGGCATGTTGAGAGAACAAAATTGCTCTTATTCATAGCTGATGTCAAGGGCTTTCAGCTGAGTCCAAAGCATCCTAGCAGGTCTTGTCTAGAGACTGTTTTACTTCTTAACAAAGAACTAGAACTGTATGATCCTGAATTACTTGAAAAACCTGCAATTTTAGCAGTGAATAAAATGGATTTGGAAGGTTCTGAAGAAACTTTTAAAAGACTACAGGAGGCATATCAAAATATTAGTAAGGAACTGCATTCAATACCAGAAGAAATAAGACCAAAAAATATTATATCTTTTGAAGATATCATAGGAATTTCAGCATTGAACAGAAATGAAAGTATTGATGAATTAAAACACATACTGAGGAAAAGGTTAGACGACTTTGCTGAAGAAAATAATCCAGATATTGTAAAGCCTGACCAGTTTTTAAAAAGGACAAGAGCAAGTATTAAAGAAAGAGGTTCGCTAGTTACTTAAAAATAACATGATATTATCTAAGGACCAACTAAAATTAGGGTATGCAACTCAACAAAGCCACAGCATACAGGGCTAGTGTTAGAATGAATTTGTTTTCTTTATAAAATATTTAAATACATCTTGGTGGACATTTCACACGAAACAACATCTAGCCCCAAACTATGCAAAGCTTGTACTATGGGAGCCAGATAGCTGATGAAATACTAATATTTTTAAATACATTCTTATTTATACATAGAAAACACCCAGGCACAGTACAAATATTTGTATTCATGACACATGACACACATTTGGACTAGGTGGGGATCAAACCCACGACCCATAGCTTTGCAGGCAAAATTATTATTTAGCTGCTGCCGTGCCTGTGTTAACAAAACTCGTACAATAAAATTTTGGGGTGGTTAAAAACTCTTTTACTGCTGGTAATGGGGTATATTTTTACATCGATTATTAACTTGCTTTCCTCACATAATAATGTCAAAATGAATCTTGCAATATACCCGATTCAAATCTATATGCCAATATTCGTTGGTCCTCAACAATTGAATTAAGGTTAGGTCTATGAAGATGTATAATTCCAAATAAAACTCACTTTTTACAAGATAGTTAACCTTTATTACAACATCCCTAAACTATTAAAAGCTCAATAATGTTCTGCCTTAACCTACTTTTACATTATTGCTATTTCAACTAAGGGTCAGCTCACACCGAGACGCGACGCGACGCGACGATACTCAAAGAGGCCGTTAGAGGCCAATGATTTCGCGCTACGCCGCGCGTCGTCGCGAGAAGCATCGCAACGTCGCGAGGCGCATCTTAAAATCGTAGCAGGACGACGCCTCGCTGCGCAGCGAGGCGCAGCGGAACGTATCTACTAGCCGCGGGCGCCGCGCGGCCCCGCCCGCGCCTGTGTGATGTCTTCTTTTTTAATTTTATTTTGTAAACTTCTTCCTCTTCCTCTTCTGCAAGAAGTCCGATTATAACAAGATCCCAGTCTATCATTATATTTTCAATCGAGCACTCGACCGAACTGCATCAATTCTAAACGAAGTCTGAACGGAAATAGTAGAGAAGTCGCCACAGCGGCCTCAGGCTGCGCCTCGCGGCGTCGCGCGGCACCGTGAGACGCAGCACCGCTCTTGCACGCCGCGCGTACCGGCGATGCACCGCTGCGTCACGATACGTCGCGCTACGCCGCGAGGCACCTCGAGGCGCAGTGCTGCGTGGTGCAACGTAATCTGAATTCTCACAATGTAATGTGTATCTTTTCGTGTAGTGAATAAAGTATATTTTGAGTCGCTCTATGAAAAATGTGCGCGCAGCGTCGCGCCGCGTCGCGTCTCGGTGTGAGCTGACCCTAAACCAACCCACCTATTTAACAGCAAACCAATTTAATCCTTTTATCACAGTAGCCAAGGGTCTATATTCGTTGAAGGTAAATTTAAAGTAACAATTTGGTCTAACAGCTTAAAAAATTTATTGAATAAAAAAGGTAATAACCTTATAAATAATTTTATCATTTAATACTTGTCCAGTTACTGATGAACTCTTTTAAAGGTTGTTCTTAGTATGTTGACCCATGATTAGTGATTACTATGCTATGTAAATTACATTGTGCAGCCCCTTGTACACAGTTCAGAAAGTTAGTTCTTTAATTAATAACTAAATTGTACATACATCAAAACAGTGAATACAAGAGCAATATTAATAAGAAAGAAGATAGCTTCATTAAACAAACAGGTACACTCCGCGAGGCATAAGCTGAGCTTTGCATTTGTGTGAGTGTACATGGATAGTGTAGGTGTGACAACCGGCCTTAGGCGCGGCGCCATTCTGTCTCGCCGCGCTCCTGCCTGATTGGTGATCACTCACACTAATGCAAAGCTCAGCCTATACCTCGCGGACAAAATTTCAAGCTCCTGCCTGATTGGTGATCACTCACACTAATACAAAGCTCAGCTTATACCTCGTGGAGTGTACTGTCATCGACAAGAAGGTTAATTGATTAAAAGATTAAAAGCTGTGACCATATTGTATTTTACCCTCAAACAAACATAGACCCTAACAAACATTGCAAAATGTTGATATGCAATAACACTACACTAATAATAATTATAATATGATTTTAAAACTTACACCGAAGATGAGGGTAAAAAAATATTTTGGAAATATCTCAATTCCATAATTCAGTCCAGATTTCTATTATTATTTATATTGTTTCATATGTCAACTGAGGGTATTGACAGGTAGCTTAATAGGTGACAACTATAATAAATGTCAAAGAATATTGGTCCATTTTGACATTTGATTTCTACCCTAATATTGCTTCTTTAGACGTCCTGGTCTTTCTCTGGCCTAATGTGGTGGTAACATCAGGTGATCTATCATTCAACACATTTTCTGTGTAAATTTAACTACCTATCGCAATATAATAGAACTTACAAATCAGCGTTATCTGTCTATTACAGTTTCAAAAAACAGCTCAAAATAAGTCAGATAGTAGACAAAGTAAGTTGAAGAAGAGTAGTAATAAGATCCAATTCTTTTCGATTGTAGCCTAAAATTGAAAATCATTTAACTTCATAAACATCCATGTTCTTAATTCTTGGTAGGTACTTAGTGGTACTTTGAAAAATCACTGTAACAAAATAACTCTTAATCTAAACATTACAACTCATCAAATCATTGTAGTGTTTGTGACATTCAACATTACACTAATTACAGTAAAAAAAAAAAACTTTATTTGTTTTCCCTAAAGACATGCATGTATTCTAAAACCTAATAAATAGAAACTGAACTACATGCATTAGCAATAACCATTCTGATAAAGTAGACTAGAAAACATAAGCTTACATACTAAATAACTGAACATTTTCAAATATTGTTTTCTCTTAGTATAGGTTTGGGAATTGGGATATGGTGCAAATACAATGAAGAGATTAACATTTTTGTTGTGTTCCAGTTGACGTCAGCTTCTACACTAATATTACAAAACTTCAGACATTATTTTTTTATCTTGTCATCTTTGTGTGAGAGTGAAATCTAAATAGTGTAAGTTACATTAACAAGAAGTCTGCCTAGTCTAGTCTGCTAGGTGACATCCCCTTGCTAACTACTAACGGTGCGAAAGTGGGTTGAAACGAACTTTCAGAACTCTTTTTAATGGCGAAACGTTTCACAGTACCTATCTATGTTTCACGTATAAAACAGCATGGCAATGAGTTCCTAACACAGAGAAGGTGTACTAAGTTCTTAGGTGTACTACAAATTCTCTGTCATGTCATGATGATAGTAGTGGTATAAGTAGTGTCTCCTCTTAAAACACGCGGCGAGCGTGCTTGTTTTACCAATTGTAACACTAATAAAAACGATTCGTTACAAGTCTGCATTCATTGTCTGCTATATTTAGCTTACTTTACGATACCATTGTTTTGTATTTCTTTGTATTACGACTTGCCATGCCATTTTTGTATGACACTGAATTAAACTAAGCAAGCGTCGCGTCGTTTTAGCGGAGAGTTCTTGACAAATGTATCGGTCACCGTAAAATGTGCAATCACCGTCAGTTTACAATGCAGCATGGGAGAATATAAATTATAAGCCCCCAGTAGGTTTGTATATAATCTGACGTCGTTGGTTTGTAATCTAACGGTTTTTACAATAGGCACGGTGACTAAAACATTAATTGGTCCGTCAGTTATCTTATTAAAACATACTGTACACGTATCTTTTGTTTCACAAACAAATGACGAAGATACAGTCCTAGAAGTCTCGAGTGACGTTACGTCTATATGCGATTTTTATGTAGACGTGACGTGACAACCCGCCACTCCAGAAGTTTTCTATACTTTTGTTGATTTTTAATAATTTGACAATACGTGTCCCATATTATTGCACAATCTACCTGACGGACTAAATTAGATTGGTATATTTTTGATCCAGTCATCGTCCCAATTGTACGATGACATATCGATGGGGTGATATGGATGTCGTCAATTCGTCCTATCGTTCGGCGGCTTCGGTGGCGGTCTCGGCGGGCGGCAGCGGGGGTGAGGGCGGCAGCGGGGGCGCGGGCGGCAGCGACGGCGCACGCGCGGCGCGACCCGAGCCCGCGGAGCTCGCGCTCGACGACGCGGGCGACGGCGCGCGCTCGCCCGCTACCGAGCCCGTGCCTGAACCTGGTCACACACAGTATAAACCTTACACGACGAACATTTCCCTAGTGGTGGGACTCTAGCAGAGCCCGCCTGGGGAAGTATCACACCTTTGTCAGTTATTCTACCGCCAAGCAGTAATGCGAAGACACTTTATTCCGATTTTGAAGGGTAATGATTCCAGTGAAATTACAGGGCATAGAGATAAAACACCTTATATCTCTGGGTGAAAAGCGCGGTGCAGGACTAATGATTTGAAGCCTTCATGTTCCAGTTAGTTGCGTGTCATTGTACTGGACGTCTATTCTCTTTCTACGAAAAACGTAATTTCGAAATAAACTCGCGACTTTCCTACTCCGGTTCTACTTCATTTTGTCCGATCGAACATTCGATCGATCGATCGAACATCGACCGAACGAAACGACGGATCGAAGTAGAACAGAAGGAAAGCCGCGAGTTTATTTCGAAATTAAATTTTTCGTAGAAAGAGAGTAGATATCCTGTTATGGGCAGGTATGTTGCTTACCATTAGGCACATGACTTACTCGTCTCGGCTCTATGCACTATAATTTTTTTTTATAGTATAGTGACAAGACGAGCAGGGTATGCTTGGCCATAAATGCAGTGACACGGAGCTATTGCAAATAGTATGTCTACGGCCTCTCACTGAAAGGGGTATCGCGAGGCACCTTTGATAATCTTTAATAGTCCGTGCGACGCCTGTCTAGTTATGCGAGAGTATTACCATTCCCGTTGGGCGGGTTGAGGCGGTTCTCGAGCGAGAGCCGCTGCTTCTTGGCGGCGGGGTCCTCGCGCGCCTCCTCCACCTGCGCCGGGCACTCCAGGTGCACCATGTGGAACACCTGCACAACACACACATTTTAAGCATACTTTAAACTCTGAATCGGCAGTTACACACACATTCACATCATCTCGTTTGTCTGACCCCTTCAAGCTGGCACAGCCGCGATAAAAATAAAAATAAAACTGTTTATTACACAAATATTGAGTTCACAAAGGTTTTTTTAAACTAAATCAACTCTATACAGATTTCGTAGTACATTTTTGTTTTGTATGTTACCCTATTTTGGAATGAAGTTCCTTATGGTAGTCTTGAAGTGAGACAGGGACATTGCTGTTCGGCCGAACTGAAAAAAACGTAAAACTAAAACCGTAAGAAAAATATATAACTGAAGTGACGCGTAAACACTGCCCGTGACCTGTGTTCCCAACTTTGTTTCAGATGATCGTACCATAAATAGTAAAATTAACCAATTTTGTTTCTGAAATTGTGATTTGCTTCTCTTCTACATTATCCGAAAGAACTTCGTTCCTACCTTGTGTCCTACACCACTGCTTTTTTTTATTTTGTTCAGTTCTTGTTACATTTCTCAGGTGTGACACGAATTAAGTTACCTATTTATTGTACACAATTTCTGTCTCTAGGATATTTCTTCCTGGCCCAGAGCAGGTGGTTTTAAGTTCAGATCTGTTGCCCTAATTTTCTTTAGGTATGTATTATCTCTTTAATAATTTTATTATCAAACCACTGTATTTTAACAAAAATCGTTTCTAGGCCCACATAGTTTGGAATGTAATACAGTTCAGTACAGTATACTCATATTAATAAAAAATAACATTTTATTGTCACGTAGAAGTGAATAGTTCCTGATGGCACTCGGCAGCGCAGCCGACGAATGCAACACGAAACGACTTACCGCATCGTCCGTACCATACCCAGTGTGTCGTTTTCATGCAGCTTCAAGTTAGCCTTGTTCTTGATGGCTATTACTGACTATACGTCATTCCTTGAGCCCCAGGGATAGTAAGTAAGGGATGAGAACATCTATTTCTCAAACGAAAGGTTAAAACCCTGTCTGAAACTCTTGAGAATTTTTCTAAGTACACATTTACAAGTCCTAATGGCTCGAACGGCGAAAGAAAACATTGTGTGTGTCCTGTTGAACCAAATTCCAAAGATTTTGGTAAAAAATGTTGGAGAATAACTTAAGCTTAGGCTGTACGTAAACAGATAAAGGGATATGTTTTGTAATCTAAAAGGACTTAAAACCAATACCTATATTGTACCACATAAAATTAAATGCACAAATTTTAACGCAACAACAAGTTCCTAAATTGAATAATCAAATAATTTTAGGAGTATTTCCAATTTTCAGGTGTGAAGGTTAATTTTAATCTAAATATTTTTAGGCGTATTTTCAAATGTGAAAGTTAATTTTTAGCTTGTTTGATTGCTCCGGGAAAACTGCAGAGAAAAGCCCTTAATGTGAGTGAAGTTACCTCATTGACAGAGTTGTTGGTGCCGACGATGCGAATGAAGGACACTGGCCGCTGTGGAAAGTAGATCACTTGCCACGATCTAAAACCAAAACGAAACCAGCTGTAAATTTCGGTTATTCATTTATTTATTTTTTTACTATACACTTCACTAACATCTGGAGAGTCCACTATTTAATTTCAAGCAATTCATAAAAAAGAGAAGTTATTAAACACGCTTTTATTACCTTCACTTGTAACTAACTATGTATGTATGTAAGAAAATCTTGGAATCTTAATTTGACCCACTTTCCGGTTTTCGATCAGGATGAAATTTTGCAGAGTTCTGATGACAATACATGACTAGCTAAGAAACGTCATTACAAATCCAATATGGCGGCCTCCCCAAGACGGGGGACTGGCTGTTTGAAATCCACCTCCATGATATGGGTCTCAAATGAAAGGGTTTGCTGTCAGGAACACGATTTTTTTTTAAATTCGTGAGGACGCGCCAGTTGTGTTAAAATCGGAGGTCTCCCAAGCTTTTACAGTTAACAGCGCCTTTAGTTTTACAGACAGAGAGTGTTTTGTTTCGGTCGATTAGTTGAAATATGTATGGTCGATGCAATGGTGCTAGACTATCTATTAGTAAATGGGAACGCAAAAAACTTTACAAGCTTCGCTTTCTCAAACAGAGCTTAGAGAAGCTATGAATTAGGCTATAGTCAGACCTGCAAGCGTCCCTGGTCCGGTCGCAGATCATCTCCCAGTTCCAGTAGTCGACGGAGGTCTCCACGTAGTAGGAGTAGTGGCGGTAGTCGCAGTCCCACAGCAGGATGCGCAGCGAGGACAGCATGTAGGGCTGCGCGAGCTGCACCACGATGGCGCCCGAGTTCAGCTGGTGGCACGTGTAGCCCTGGTCCCAGTCGTAGTGCTCCGTGTCGCCGTTCAGCAACGCGTTGCGGGAACGGCTGCAAGAAACGCGCGGTAAACGTGAAATCACTTTCTATACCTTGTGTAGGTATAATACAGTAATAACTCGGACTTACGCGATAGGTTACAAGCGATAGTCGTGTAAGTCGAATCGCGTAAGTCGGGGTTCGATTTTTTCACCATTGTAAATAAGTATAAAGTTTGTGTAGGCGGGACTTATTATTTGTCATTTCGATGACTTATTTAAAGATACATCGATGTGCACTGTACAAACACAAGAACGAAATTAAAAATTTTGATTAACCCCCGACTACCTTGGATTTGTTATCTTGTACAACATTCTACTAGTCAAGCCCTTTCATTTGATACCCATATTAAAGGAGTTGTGAAGAAAGAAATATAATTCGCCAATTTGTGGTAGCGGCCATCTTGGATTTGAAATTTGTCATAGTGCAAAGTATTCTACTGGTCAAGCCCTTTCCTTTGATACCCATATTGAGGTAGTAGTGAAAAAAAATATATAATTCGCCATTTTGTGGTGGCGGCCATCTTGAATTTGTTATAGTGTATAGTATTCTACTAGTGAAGCCCTTTCATTTAATACCCATATTGAAGTGGGTTGTGAAGAAATATTTTGTCCGCCTTTTGTGGCGGCGGCCACCTTGAATCGACATTAACCAAACATAGCTAAGAACATCCGCACGGATATTAACTTTCAAATAAAAAAACCGCATCGAAATCGGTCCATCCGTTTGAGCTCTACGGTGCCACAGACAGACACACACACAGAGACAGACAGACTGACATCGACGTCAAACTTATAACACCCCTTTTTTTGGTCGGGGGTTAAAAACAATTGCATGAGAAATATTAACCCGACCTTGTCGTAAAACGAACACTGACAGAGCGGAGTGGGCAAATAAAGCGGCTCTAATTTCACCGCACTCAGGCATATAATGACACCTATAATCAACTGTGACTTTTTCATTGCCATTACTCACTAGTGAGTTATAGTTTTTTTATATGGATTGAGTTGCTTTGTTCTTAAAAAGGTTTCGATACAAAAAAGATTGTGTTCAAATAGTGCTGTTTGACAATTGAAAAATAGCGTAACTCCAAATTCGCGTAAATATTATAAGTCGGGCTATTGCTGTACAATGAATGAAAAAAAGTTTTCACAATGCAAATCTAAAATTGCAAACAATAAATAAATAAATATTGGTGGACAATTCCACACACAAGACCATCTGACCCCAAACTAAGCAAAGCTTGTAATATGGCGGCGACATGGTTGATATAATACTTATATAATTTTAAATACATACTTATTATACTTAGAAACACCCAGACACAGTGCAAATATTTGAATTAATCACACAAATATTTGCACTGGGTGGGAATCGAACCCACAACCCTCGGCTTCGCAGGCAGAGTTACTGCCCACTATTCCACGAGGCCAGTATATCTCTCTGCCATGTGATTTCTCTGGAAACATTATACATCAAACCAGAACACAATTACGTTAGCATAACCGATAAAAGCATTATACTTCCCCAGGTGAACTCTGCAAAGAGTTATACCACTACAAAGTGTGTACATATACAGTATTGTTAGTAGTAGTATTTATACAGTATTGTTAGTTTGTAGAACGCTTTCCGCGGTGGTCCAAAATTCGGTAGACAGTACAGAGTACAGGCCATATGAAACATTACAGCTGATGAACAGACAGACCTGATGCCCTCGATGACGACGGAGGAGAGCTCGACGGTGGCCACGTTGTGGAGCGGCCGCACGAGCCCGTCGCACAGTGGCGGCACGCGCGCCGTGTGGCACGCCTCTAGCGCCACCGCGTGGAACACCTGAATCACAGATAATATACTAACACACTTGCTCATAAAGCGGCTCTAATTTCACCGCAATCAGGCATATAATGACACCTATAATCAATCTGTGACTATTTCATTGCTATTAATTACTCACTAGTGTGTTATAGTTTTTTTTATATTGATTGAGTTGCTTTATTCTTAAAAAGGTTTCGATACAAAAAATATCGTGGTGAAATGAATTAATGTAGCTATTGCTAACATGGAATAAATCTTCAAAGCATTTTCGTCTAAATAAGTCGTCTAAAGCACGGTCATGTAGACTAGATATGTGTAATAACCATGTAACACGCCATGGCCGTCTAAAAAATGTTTACGAATTTCTGGCCGTAGTCCCGAGTTCACCCGAAGATTTCTTTCATTCCCGAGCGTGACGCTCGAGCTCAATTCACAGCCCATGCAAAATCTGAGCATGGTGCAAAAGAAGTTTCCACTTGCAAGATCTGAAATTTTTGACACGTTCGAGTAACGCGCAAAATCCCCGCTCTGGCTTCCCCTATTACACACTACATTGTTAATGATTGCACTGAACAGAGCGGCATGACAAAAATGGAGGAGGCCTTCATCCATAATTGGGTGCCTAGGAGATAAGTTTTTTTTGTTAGTTTTGTAAAACTAGCGACCCGCCCCGGCTTCGCACGGGTCAATGCTGATACTAAATATAAGTACCTACTAATAAAATTCCGGTCCGGCGGTAAGACGTTTCGATTTACGTAGTCACATAAGTCACAGTTTTTTGTAATGGATACTTTTTTGGCGCGACGGACGCATGCAATGTGTTGATTGATGGAACGAAACCTGCTTCATACCAAAGATGGCGACAGCGGTTTGTTTGTCAGTGCCATCAGAACTTAACGAAATTCTCCATAGGTAATCCGAATTTCGTGGACATAATAATATGTTGTCGACTCAAAATCAATATTTTTTATGTTTTGTCATTCATATAAGGTTTCGATCAAGTCTACCGTATCCCTTGCGAAATTATTAATATAGATAAGAATGATTATCTGTAATATTTCAAGGTAAATAAAGGCTATTTCATTTAATTGTTGATGATGAAACGCACCTTATTGACGGTGTTGCTGGTGCCGACGACGCGGATGTACTGCACGACGCGCGGCTCGAAGTAGAGCCGCTGCCACGAGCGACAGCACCGCTTGCTGTGGTCGATCACCCGCACCCAGTCCTTCTGGTCGACCGA
The DNA here is from genome assembly GCA_017562165.1 of Ectropis grisescens. Lineage (NCBI taxonomy): Eukaryota > Metazoa > Arthropoda > Insecta > Lepidoptera > Geometridae > Ectropis > Ectropis grisescens. Next base: position 3,048,160 of record CM029776.1, on the reverse strand, counting down.
CACCTCGATGTAGTACGAGTACGACCTGACAATTACATTACAATTCCATTATTAAGTATCATCAATCTATACTCAATACATCAATACTAGCGGCTACCGGCAATACTACCCATTCTGGCTTCGCTCGGATAATAACCTAGATACCAACTGCAGCACCATCATCATCATCATCATCAGCCCGTGTTCGTCCACTGCTGGACATAGGCCTCTCCTATAATACGCCACTCAGCCCGATCCTCGGTCTTACGCTTCCAACCGCCACCAGCTGTCTTTCGTATATCGTCACTCCATCTAGTCTCAGTGCGTCCTACACTACGTTTACCAATTCGCGGTCTCCACTCCAGAACCCGTCTACCCCAACGGTTATCGGGTCTGCGACAAATGTGACCGGCCCGTTGCCACTTCAGTTTGCTAATACGCTGAGCTATGTCGGTGACTTTAGTTCTCTGACGAATTACTTCATTGCGAATGCAATCCCTCAGAGAAACCCCAAGCATAGCTCTTTCCATAGCTCGCTGAGCGACTTTGAGCTTTCGGACCATTTTGACTGTCAGTGTCCACGTTTCAGCACCGTAGGTCATAACAAGTAGGACGCACTGGTTGTATACTTTTGTTTTGAGACTTTGTGGGATGGGTGACGAGAAGACTCGACGAAGTTTACCAAATGCTGCCCAGCCCAGCTGGATTCTTCTCATGACCTCACTCTTAAGGCTACATCTACCTAGTTCGAGCGTCTGCCCTAGGTAAACGTATCTCTGAACAATTTCGAGAGTGGTTCCATTTACGGCAATCGGCCCCGGAGCAACGAACTCGTTGCACATGACTTTGGTTTTATCCAAGTTCATCCGGAGGCCAATGCGTTGAGAAGCGTTAGCCTAGCTGTTGTGTGTGCTGTTGTGCAGCACCATCAGCCGGGGTGATTTGTGAATCTAAACCATCCCAGGGCCCTACCCAGTATACAAAAAAAAAACATTCAAATCGGTCGAGCCATTTAGAAGAAGTTTACTTACAATGAAAAGTGGCATTGATTTTTATATATATAGATTAGCTGAAGAGGTTTTTGAAGTGAAAACTACATTTGGCGCGCCACACACGGGACATGTTTCGTGAACGTGAGGTTTCGCCGTGTACCTGTTGTCTCGGTCCCACAGCAGCAGCCGCAGGTGGTTGATGATGGTGGTGGTGGCGAGCCGCACCAGGATGCCGGGGTTGTCGGCTGCGTCGCTGATGGTGTGGCGCGTGTACCCGTGCTCCATGTCGTAGTTGTCGGTGTCTCCGTCGAGCAGCGACGAGCGCATGTCGCCCGTCAGCACGCGCGCGCCGCGCTTCGTCGTGGCAACGTTCTCCTCCGGCACTGGGGACGAGGAGTGGCTTCGATAACAAATCAAATCATTTTTCAAACTAAAACATATTTCATCTACACTAATATTATAAAGCTGAAGAGATTTTCGTTTGAACACGGTAATCTCAGGAACTACCGGACCGATTTCAAAAATTCTTGGATCCGTTGGATATGTAGATGATCCCGGAGTGCTATAGGCTATATTGTGGACCACGGCGAAGCCGGGGCCGACCGCTAGTATCAAATAATTTTTCAAATCAAATCAGTCTTCAAAACAAATAATTTTTCAAATCTTTACTGTAGTTTTCTAAGTAAGCGCGCTCTATCGTACATCATCGGCAACACATCACTTCATAACATAATGTGAGTTAGCGATCAAGTGCAAAGTTATTAGTGAGACGATTTTCTTAGCATTCCATGGATTCACCGTGCGGGTGCCGGGTCCATCGTGTGGCAGAGAGAGAAAAACTCGAGTAGTTCCCGAGACTTGTGACTCTCTCGTCTCAACTAAACACACTGTTCTATTGAAACACCGAGGTAGTTTGTAGTCCAGGTAAGCCAATTTTAGATTTTTGTTGATATTTCAGAAACCGCTGAACAGATTTCGATAAAATATTGTATAAACAACAACATATACAAAAATAACTATCAAAATCAATTCAAAATTAGCAGAGCTATCGTGTAACAAAAAAATACTACCAAATTGAGATCTCCTTTTTGAAGTCGGTCAAAAAGGAATTACCGTGTTATGTGTAACCTACCTATACTAATATTGTAAAGCGAAGAGTTTCTAAGAAGGGTACTACTATTGAATTGTAATTATTGAAATTTTGTTTTCTGTTGGATAGTCCATTTATCGAGGAAGGCTATAGGCTATATGACATTATGCTGCTATCAATAGCAGCGCAGCATGCATGAACAATGTAACAAGAACGGGAAAAATATTCCTTTTTTAGATTCGTTTCGCGCACTGACGTGCGCCAAAGTCCGTGACAGCATATAGGGCATTTTAAGGTTGTGTCATTATAACTTAAGCTAATATTAAACTGTAACAGTATCTTATACCTTTAAACGAGCAATTCTTGTAGGTATATATATAGAATCTGAATCTCGGAAACGACTCGAATGATTTTCATGAAATTATGTATACAGGCGTTTTCGGGGACGATAAATCGATCTAGCTAGGTTTTATTTTTTTCAAAACATCATTTTATGCGCGTTTTTAGACAATGAAAAACTCCTACAATGTCGTTAGAATACGATAACTTATTTCGCCACTGTTTTTTAAGTCTTAATGGCTCGGACGGAATATGCTCGCCCTCGGAATCAACAGGCCCCGGTTCGAATCCTGATGAAGACACTTGGGTTTTTTCTTTTTTTTCTAAGAAAATCTTTTACTTAGAGCCCTTTATACACGCATTTAAACTGAGCAAAGCTCGGTCAACCAGATACTTTGTTTAAATCTGCATATATTAGATGATGCACGACGTGCATGATGCTAAAAATATTGTAGGATGTAAATATATATATATTTTAGTTACTTTAGTAATATCCTATTAAAGAGGTACTATTCTGTATTGTTATTTATATATATCCATTGGTTTTTTATACACTACATATACTCACTAAACTCACATACATTCAAACGTTTGGAATATTTGAAGCAAGAACCCTGCTACCTCGATTTCACGTGTTTTCCGAAAATGAAGCTCAAAACTCTCAGAAGGTATGAAGCAGATGGAAGACTGATCACCTGAATTAAGAACTTAATATTACAAAGATATTCCCAATGCTCAAACGCTGGACATTGGCGAAATGACGGTGACATTACCGAATGGAAACCAAAAGAAAAAGTTGAACTTAAGCTAACCAAAATTGTTCTAAATCTGAGTTGGTACGGCCAATTTTCGATAGGTGGCGTTGCAGGGTTCGTCTAGTCAATAGATAGGGACGGTTATTAAAGTAATGAAGCCTCACAGAGCATGCCCCGGTGCCGCAGGTCGGTGCTCTTGGTCTGCGTCTTCTCCTGGATGGCGTCGAGCAGCATGTCGGGCGTCACCAGCGCGAATGGACGCACCACGGTCAGCAGCTCTTCCAGGCTCATCAGGGTCAGCCGGACGCCTTTTAGGATCTTCTCCTGGGGAACAGAAACAATACTAATCAATCTACACAAATAAATAAAATTGAAGTGCCTATTTGTAATACTAAAGTAACAGCTTTTTTACTACATGCATTTACATGTCTGGTAATCTCCGAAACGGCTGGACCGATTACGACGGGGCTTTCACTACGAGATAGGTGATTTTTTTAAATATTGGTGGACAATTCACACACTACACCATCTGACCCCAAACTGAGCATACATACTTACTGCATACTTATTATACATAGAAACACCCAGACACTGTCCAAATATTTGAATTCGTCACACGCATATTTGGACTGGGTGGGAATCGAACCCACGACCCTCGGCTTCGCAGGCAGAGTTACTACCCACTAAGCCACGAGGCCAGTCAATCTACTTAAATATTAATTGCGTTACTGGCAGATGAATTATCCCTTAGCCCAGTAACACAGTAACATTTGCACATTACTGCTGGGTGGTAGATTAACTGGTAATGCGTGGTACCTCCCCAGGCTGCACTATGCCAACACACGCGATATAAAGAGAAGTGAATTACATTCCGATGTCTTAAATTTTAAGTGTTGCACAAAGTAACAAAACCAATTATATATGCTAGACGCGACTAGCTCTGTAATTAACCACTTACATTACAGAAACAATGTGGAAATTAAACGACCGTTAACTTTTTGAGGAGAATGAATGATATCCTGCACCTATTGGATCATGATAGCACAATTTTTTTCAATACTCTATATTGTTCACTTTAAAGAACTGTTCTAGACAATAGGCGTGACGCGACAGGTCCTGCAATTATATTAAATTATTTGATATAATGACAGTATTTAAATAGAATAAAATATGTACCAATTTTAATTTTGATATTTTTTAGTTTTATGATCATTCAAAGATGGATAGGCAAGTCCATTTTAAAAGTACGTAATTATTAGAAAATGTATATACCATTTGATAACCCATTAAATTTCAAGTTACTTTTGTTATGAAACCAGTTTCCTAAACGCAATATTTAATATAGTTACCATACAAACTTTACGCGCGACGCATAGAAAATACGACAGTGTGACGTCACGTTTATGTAGTGATTTGTATGAAACGTTTTTGAGGGAGTCCAAAATTGTGATTTTAAAATACGTTACGATTACGTGATATCACGGGAATTTTTTAAGACAACAAAGTATTTCTTTTACCTGTGTTTCAGTTATTGAGTAGCCTTTTGATGGCACATTTAATCAAAAATGAGTCGTCATGCCTATTGTACTTCCTAGTCCTACCACACTACATGAACTAGTTATGTAGAATGAAATAGATCCTTACCACTTGCGCCTGTCCGCCCTCCGACTTGACCCAGACCTCGTTGGCATTGAACCAGTTCCAGACAGCCTTGAATATGTCTACTTCTGGCGCGAAAAACGAGTCGCGCTCCAAGAGACTCTGCAGGGCTTCCTGACAACAAACGACAATAATTTCATACAAATAAATAAGGAAAATGTTTATGTCAAAAATTGTTGTTCCTTTACTCCGGGTCTATCCGGTTTATTTATTTAATCTATTATACGTTTACTATAATTATGATTTATTGGATACCTATTTTTCTGTTAACAATGGATTAATACTAAAATAAAAAACAAAAATATACATATTTAGAAATTATCCCGTTACATCATTGGTCCCTGCAATATTATATTTTTTATAATATAGAATGACTGAAGGAGCAAGACAGTGCCATGCAGCTATTTGGAAATAAAGACTCAAATCACTGTCTTACACTGCAGTGGCTTCCTTACCCAGACACAAGATGATTTATCTCTTCTCTCTATCATTTCTCTGGAAACATCTTCATCTTCAAACGGGACAGCAGCTTCACAGCAATTCCTTAACGTTGCTGCTTGTCGGTAAAATAATTGAAGAGGTGTGATATTTCCCCAGTCGGCTTGTAAAGAATCCGGCAGATTCGGCTCAAAATCAGCTCAGACTTATCCATCAGGTTTCCACAGGTTACAGGTACAAGTTCGCGCGGAGACCGCGACAAGCACTTGACACTATGGAATTGTATGGGCGCCAGTTCGCGCTGAGACCGAGACAGGAGACCGAGACAAGTGTCGCGAGACATGTGTCGCGGTCTCGGCGCGAAGTGACGCCCATACAATTTCATAGTGTCAAGTGCCTGGCGCGGTCTCAGCGCGAACTTATACCGTAAGGATTAATGGTGAACGCACAAAAACAATACTTAAGTATTTAATGTATGTAGTAGTTTGCTAGTTTGAAGTGTCAATTTCGGCCGAAACTGCGGTTACAAATATCTACTATGACAAAAAAATAATTATTTATACATAACAAGTAATTTTATACAGTACATTTTAAATTATATACTATAAGTATATTTCACTTGCTATCTATTTGTAAACAATTCATAACTTATGAATGACAGGTCATATGTGTTGTGTCCACGCCTCAAAGTACTTTGTTTGATCTTTGATCATGTTCTCTATATTATTTTACTTAATTGTTTGAATCATTTAAACAATGATATTGTATTTTATTAATTTTCCAGAAAAAAGTTAATTAATCTAAAACTGAAATAACATATTTACCACTGATAGTTGGAGAAATGAGTCATGTTGGAGCACCTCAATTGCATTTTTGTCCAGGAAAATGAAACAGTAATCCATCAAAGCGTCCAGTCCATACAACCTGTTAAGTAGAAATAAATATTAGACGATTTTCTGGAGTACACAATTTGTATAATAAAGAATCCACCTTTCTACTAATATTATAAATGCGGATGTTTAGATGTCGACACGTCGAAACGTCTTGAACAGATCGATTTGAAATTGACTTAAAGAGCCTGACAGACAATAACACAAGATAGAAGCAAATAGTGCGAGGGTAGTTGTTGCTTGTTGGATATTGTTGTTGAAGTTTAATAAACATGCAGACTCTGAGCTAAACAAAAGACGCAGATAAGATCATTTTGGATGATAAAATAAGACTAATTGATCCGATGAGCAGCCACCAATGACCACTCCTAAGGATCGATCCCAGCTGACAAACCGTAAGTACAGTAAGTAGAAAGCATGCTTATAAGGTCATCACGACCCTGTCCCTATCGTAAGCCTTCAAAAAGATGGCAGCCAAATGTGAAGCTATAATAATTAAAAAGAATAGATATGTAAGTGTTGTGATACCTTGCCGCGTCAACAACAGCGCAGACGTTCCGCAGCGCCAGCACTTGCCGCAGGTAGTCCGAGATTGCTGTCTCTAGTTCTTGAAAGTTGAATTGATGTGCTAGTCCCAGCATATCCAGCACTGTGTCTTCACGGAGCAGTGATAGCCCCATGTGACCTGGCATTAAAATTTGGATGTTTGGTACGGGAACGGGAACTGCACGTATGATACCGTGGGCACTGGTAGTCCGGGGGCACGGCAATGTCCCCGGTAAGTCGAGCAAAAAATTAGCACGATCGTATCCTCCTTTTCTCGAGACAATTTCTTATTATATCTTGGCTAAATAATTAATATCAACATATCAACAATCAACATATGGGTTACTTTTTATTTTTTCGTAAAACGTAGGTTCTTGTGAGAAGCTTATTGAAATTATTCATTTACGTGAATTGCATTCGGCGAAAATAAAACATCACGAAAAATTGTTAGGCCGCGGGTTGGACAACAAGTTAGTTGTAATTGAAGGAAAAATGACAGAAAAAACTTCTTACCAGAATAAACATATCGCAGGAGGGCCTTGAAAGCTTGCAAAGGAGCCTGAAGTTCCACTTCAGCCTAAAACAAAGAGATATTATTTATTATACAGTCAAACAACACATCAATTTAAGTACATTATTTGATTACTTCCATATTATTTTATTATGTTACTCCAGTTTACAAGTTTTGACATTAAGAACTGAAATTATATCACTCTCAACTTGAAAACACCAAGATTGTATTCATCGGGCAAAATTCACTCAGGCACCGGATTCCACAGGGTTGAAATGCTTATTATGAAAGTGGAGTCAAATCTCCTTGGTAGAGTCTTTGGAATGTCAACCATAAATCGTTTTCTCAAGCTAGAAAAATGGCAAGATGACATTAGATTATTATTCCTTAGGCCCTTATAATCAGTAATACCGGCTAGCAACATTTCCATGCAATAGTTTACTTTTTAGTGAAAAAGATGCTAACATGGATCAATTACTTTATATGTAGTTATACCTTTTTCTACACAAAGAAAAACTACATAAGAACTTTGTTATCTTTATTTTTTTATAACAACATAATCAGATTACACAATATGCAACATGATCAAATAACAACAAGTAATTTTTTCTATCGAACTACCAGGCTTGATAAGGTGACACCCAAATGTTTGGTTGTGTATTCAATTGCGACTGCACCTTAGATATTTTTTAAGTACAGATATGAGAGTGAGAGTTTTTATAACCATTGCTCTGAAGGAAAACATTGTGAGGTGTGTCCCAATAAAGACATCTTTCGAGGACAATTGTGATCTGCCAGCCCGTACTGGGCACTTGGCTAGCATGGCTTGACTCTAGCTACAAAAAAAAATTTGATTTAGAATAGGCATGATGACTAATAAACTATTTTCGTACAAAAAATTAAAATAAATAAATAAGTAGTTGGTGCCAGCCAAATCTAACAGGTAGTGGATAGATACTACCTGTGCCTACTTACCAGTTGCCTACATAGCATCAATCTACTAACTTTTTGACCTCACTGGCACCGACTTCAAATAGATGAGTGAGTAGCGTTTATAATAATGATTTTAGTTTATTTTTCGCTTTTGAGTGCCTATTTGTATCTTAAGTATGTATTTAGAATTTTCTATGTACAGTAGAACCTCTATAAGTCGAAAATCAAGGGAGACGCCAAAAAATTCGAGTTATAGAGTTTTCAACTTATGGAGGATTTCGACTTAGGCGGATTTTGATTCGACATAAAGAGTTTGAGGTTTATTCTTCTAAATTTTGAGTTAGAGAGGTAAAATAAACAAATATTCAACTTGCAGAGGTGACAAACATCTTTTTAACATATTATAAATCAACATTATTTCAAATCACTTTTCCATTTGTTACAGGTTTCAATGTTGACACTTGTACTTTCCCCACAAACTTTTTAAAAAACAAGTTCCTGTCTTCTTTTGAATTTTTCTAACCACCCATTACTGGCTCTGAAATTAACGAGTTCCAATGATTTAGAGAATATTTGGGCTTTTTCTTGTAACAGTGGTCCACTAACACTGTTATTTTGGCTGCGACACTGCTCAAACCATTTAAGTAAGCACTCCTCCAAGCCCGGATATTCTGCAATTCGTCGTCTTTTGCAGTACAAACTTTGTATTTCTCTCATGATGTCTGATTCATTTTTTATTATTGTTGAAAGAGTACTCATTGGCCAAATTGTTCAGCAAAATCTTTCTTTTTTTGACACCTCTTCACAGCTTCAAGCACTTCTAATTTTTCAGCAAGACTCAAAGTTTTTAGTTTACGTTTCACAGCACTCATGGTAACTTGTTGTACTAATTGATGTGTTTTGCAGTAGAACCAAACTATGTACTTCTGACAGTATTTAAGTCGAAAACAAATGACTTGCTTAGCTAAATTTCAAAGGAAATTAAAATTGAACACCTGACACCAAGCAAGCAAACACGTGCTTACGTGAGTCATAAATTTATTATCGTATACTCCTAATACTCCTAAAATGTTTTCTAAGAAACAATAATGTACTCACATTGTCGGCAAGTTCTTAAAGTCGGTAACTTATTTTTGTTCGAACAATAGACGTAATAAATTCCAAATGATCAAGTTGTAAAGGTTGTAAAATAAAATATGTTCGAGATACAGAGGTTAAATTTAATTTTTCGAGTTATAGAGTGAAAATATGTACCAAAATGGCTTGGAGGGACTCTGTGATTATTTCGACTAACAGAGGGTAAAGATTTCAAGTAATGGAGGTTTTGGTGTTTGAAGGAAGGGAACAAAACATTTTTTCGAGATTTGGACAAATACAAATACAAAAATCTTTATTGCTGTTTGTAGGTAAGATAAGATGATACAAAACATTTTAAAAGTTGCCCCATACAAACTGGCCTCTGCGAGAGGCATGCAATATGTCTGGCAAGACAATTTGTTAGTAATTTATAAATAAAAAAATAATTAAATAATAGTCAGCTGATTAAAGTCTTCAGTTCTTTCAGGGTCAGATGGTGTTGTGTGTGAATTGTCCACCACTATTTATTTTATTTATTTATTTGTGGTTTTGAAGTTGGTTTAATTTTTTGTACGAAAATAGTTTATTTTACCCTTTTTAGTATACAAGAACAGAATTAAAATTTTTGATTAAACCCTGACTACCTCGGATTTGTTATCTGTACAACATTCTACTAGTCAAGCACTTTCATTTGATACCCATATTAAGGGAGTTGTGAAAAAAGAAATGTATTTCTGCATTTTGTGGTAGCGGACATCTTGGATTTGAAATTTGTCATAGTGCAATGTATTCTACTAGTCAAGCCCTTTCTTTTGATACCCATATTGAGGTAGTAGTGAAAAAAATAATACAATTTGGCATTTTGTGGCGGCGGCCATCGTGGATTTGAAATTTGTTTTAGAGTATAGTATTCTACTAGTCAAGCCCTTTCATTTGATACCCATATTGAGGTAGGTTGTGAAAAATTATTTTGTCCGCTATTTTGTGGAGGCGGCCATTTTGAATCGATATTAACCAAACATAGCTAAGAACATCCGCACGGAGATTCACCTTCAAATAAAAAAAACCGCATCGAAATCGGCCCATCCGATTGAGCTCTACGGTGCCACAGACAGACACACACACACACAGACAGACAGACAGACAGACAAACAGACATCGACGTCAAACTTATAACACCCCTTTTTTTGGTCGGGGGTTAAAAAGGATGTTGATACACTACTTAGAAGCTTCGAGTGGCGTCACGTCATTCTACGATTTTTATGTAGTGTATGTGACGTCACAACCACTCCAGAAGTTTGATGATCTGTAGCTTTGTCGATTTTTACTAATTTGAGAAAACAAAAATGCGTTTTCCTTATTTTTCCAGTCCGCCAGTAAGACCTGACGGAATTATTAGATTCGTATTTGATTGACCCAGTCATAATCCCATTTTTATCAACATATAACTTCTGGCACGAAATGAAGAACTAACCTGGTTGGCCTCTCTCATCCCTCCATATAGCAAAGCTCGAAAGTAGTCGCTGCTCGCCGCGAGGATAACTTTATGTGCGGGGATCCTCTGCCCCTCCACAATGAGTGTCACATCTGAGTACTCTGACGATAGGCACAGGGAACCTATGTGTTCCGACAGGTGACCTGTAGCAGACATACCTAAATGTCACTTGGAATGTTGAAATATCTTCCATGTTGCTGCAGCACAAGTGTGGAACTGTACGATAGAGTAGAGAGTAGACTACCAAGCATCCCCAAACAATACAGAAATGCAGCGGCATGATAGTAAAACCACAGGTGGGTTATGAGGTACCACACCTTTTGCAACTAAACATATAAATATGCATCATAGTCTTTTGTTTCAAAAAACAAACTTTTATAGAACCAAAAACTGAATGGCCATCTTCCAGCTCCATCAACAGACCCTGATGATCATCTAGCATCACAGTATTAGTCAAAACAAATCATACGAGCCTTAACTCTATGGGGTTGTGTTGTTTAATTACCGAGTTTCTATGATCATCTTCCGGCTCCCTCATCAAACCCTGATGATCATCCAGCATCAAAGTATTAGTCAAAACAAATCATACGAGCCCAAACTCGATGGATTTGTGTTGTTTAATTACCACGTTCCCATGGCCATCTTCTAGCTCCATCATCAGACCAGCTCCATGGTACCAAATTACTGTATTGTCATCATGCATATTTATGATTGTTACATAGGTGTACCAAATTTCAGCTCCATCGGTAACTCGAAGAGTGGTTCAAATTTAATTAGTAAAATTCTATTACAGACAGACATCAGGCAGGTGAAACTAAATAAAAGCTTGTAATAAGAGGCCCATTCTGACTTATATAACAAACACTTTCAGTATTTTCAGTTTGTTGTATTTTATGCACCAAAAAAGGATTCATTTTTATAAGAACAGCTTGAGTAATAAAATGTTATTTCTTTATAAGTTACATTCTAGGGTCTTTCTCAAATTTAAAAATGGGACTTTTATTTTTGCACACTATTCACTTGTTAACTTATTTATTAACTAAAAAAAAAAATGCAATAAGTGAAGCAAATATAGACTCAATCTATTAGAAATTCGGTTTAAAATCAACTGGAAGAGGCGGGCCAGCCCCACTAACTGGGTTAAAGAAATAAAAACAATAATTAAAAGTGATGTTCCACTAAACCATAAAAAGGTCAGCAACGCATGGCCCGCGACCTACCTCCTTGCCTTGTGGCCTGCGATGGTTTTATATAAGACTTTAAAAAAAATATTTTGACAAAATGGCTGCAAATTAATTACAAAATTATAGAAGTGTGGCCTGCTTTTATTTATTATTTTTATGATCCGCCCCATGAATCTCAAAAGGTTGGCAATCTCTGAACTAAACTATGCTTAGTTATGAATAAGTGTGAAAATCTCACTGATGTGTTCAATGTCTCCAACACGTGCGCTAGGCGTGCTGTTAATGGACATGTACTGGTGCTGGCTGCTCATCTTCTAGTGCTGACATCAAGCCACTGCCGCTAACTATAACAAACACATTAGGTTATACGTAAAGCATAAGCTTTCTTATTTATGCAAAGAAGATGTATAACTTATGACCTCTAGTTGGTATCTTATTAATATTATACATGCGAAAGTTAGGATGTTTATTGCTCAATCATGTCACAATGGCTTAATGGATCAGGTTAAAATTTTTTTTTTTTTGTGTGCTTAGGCACACAGGTGAAACTTCAATAGAAAAGTGGAAAAACAAATCAAATAACTATGGATTGGCATAAACACTTCCTACCCGAGGAGGCCTTCTTGTAAAATGGGGCTAATTTTAAAAATAATTAAAATGGAATAGCAATAATATTGCTATGATAAATGTTGACATTATGTAGGCTTAATACGAATGTACATTATATGACCTAGATGGTACATATAACATAGAATGGAGGTAGGGAAAAGCTTGTGCATACAATTATTCAGGTTTTACCTTAAAATACCTATCAGATATTCTTAAACACCTGTACAGTATTGGATAGAACCACAGTGCGCAACTGGTCTAGGTTCTAGGTTTCTAGTGAGTTTGATAGTTAACCAGTTTGGGTGAGAGACATTTATGTAGCTGTAGCTGGTATGAAATATGATATTCATCCACGTGCGTTCATTCAAATTGTTGCTATTGAATTATTGATTGTTGTGATCTTCATGTTAGGTGATAAAATACCCGCCTCGCAATTTCTTTTTGCAAGTGTATTACGAAGTCTAATAAAAACAACAATGGTAAAGTTTGGAGCAGCTTGACTATAGGATATGAAATAAACTCAACTAAAAACATTTGTTGTAAAAAATAAAGCAAGTACTTTTGGAGGCTACGTACGCAATATATATAACAGCAGACAAACTATATTTTCGCGTTGACAAGTTTGGCACATATATTAAATTTTATCAATTTCGATAGCACAACTGATATATCAGTATTTCAGGAAATGTTAGAGATTTTTGTAAATTCAATATAGAAAACGAAACATAACAACACTCTCGAAACACCTTCAAAACACCATGAAACAAGAACGAGAAACACAGACAGTGTTTCCGCTTTAATCATTTCCTTTCCCCTCGCCTCAATTAAGATTTCCCCCTTTTCCCCCTCAAAGGTTATTCTGGTATAATTTTGGCAACTCAGGAGAGATTCCAATTTTAAATATGCAACCAATTTCAATAATACATAAGCTTTCATGCTTCATCGACAACTATATTATAAGAAACAACACCTTATTGAAAAAAAAATTGGAATTGTTATCTGTTTGGAAAATTTTGCTCAATATGACAAAGTTTCTGTTTAAAATAAATACACGGGTAACTGACGTTAAATATAGTCAGTCCAGTCCGACTCAAGTTTCGATCGCGTCCGGCGATCTTTTTCAAGGAGATCTTTTTTGCGCGCGTGGGTTCGCAGCTCGTTTAGCACTGCGATCGAAACTTAAGTCGGACTGGACTAACGATATTAAACGTGAGTTACCCGTGTATTTATTTAAAATGTGTAATAACCACGTTAGTCTTCATACTAAAGTTTTTGTTTGTTTGATATGCATGATTTCCCCTTCTTCTCTTTCCCCTTTTATTCCCCTTTGGACCCTAATTTCCCCTCAAAAGGGGAAGTTCCCCTCATTGTGGAAACACTGAACGCAGATGCAATACCTTTCACATACCAAAGAGAATGTAAATGGAACTAATACTTCGCGCCACAGATCACTATAACTCCGAGCTTCGAGACTCGCGACTTGACACATCACAACCACAGACCAAGTCAGGAGATAGAATGTGACCAACTGTAAAACACGAATCCTGCCATACTGTTAAATAGATGCCAAAATATTGCCAACCGCATTTATCGTTATAATATACAAGTACAGTACACAGTACAGTAACAGAAATCAAGCTTCATTTGGCCATTTTGGCTCTCTACTTAGTCTGTAATTTGGCCTAAACAAAATAGAAAGATATACCACCAGTGTCTCTCTACTTAGTCTGTGATACCACCGTTCCATTGCTGTGTCGCGATCGTCCGACACCACATGCCGACGAAGAACGTAGAAGTAGGAAAGTCACGAATTCGAAATAACGTTTTTCGTAGAAAGCGAGTAGACGTCCTGATTCTCTTTCAAACGTTCAAATTGTGATTCTGAATCACAATTTGAACGACTCAAATTCGGAATGCCAGTCGTTGTCTCTGCCTTTCTAAACGGATAAGACAAAGACCGAGAGCCTTAATTCCATTTGTCGAGATTAATACGACTGGGTTCAGAATAGGGTTCACAACTCACCGTTTACGATTTATTGCTTCTTTCCTGAACCAGTTTTTCTATTGCGGCCGATAACTCTTAAAATATCAGCTTAATTGGTTCGTTAAATAGAGAACAAAAGACGCGAAATGTTATTGTGCAATAATAATTTCTATAGCTTTTGCCCGAAAGTGCATAGTTTTCAAGATACCGAGGGATAGAGATATGTACGTCAAGAAGGTGCTTGACCATGCAGTTTAGGGTAAAAACCACAGACACTATTATTATAGAAAATCAAATTTTGGATCTTTTGTTTTTTGTAAACTTTTGTGTAAAACTTAACCTTTACGATTTATGACTCATGTAATAGTTCCGAGTTCACCCCAAGGTTTCTTTTATTTACGAGCGAGACGATGAGCTTTATTCACACCCCATGAAACATAAAAGAAGTTATCTGGAAATCATAACAAATAACAAATACTACGTTTGTATTTGTTATTTGTTATGATTTCCTCTATTCAATATCAGTTTTGTAAAGACATATCGTATATACTTAAATATCAGCTGAAAATATAGTTAAAATGACAATATGATGATGATGTCGACTGGAAAATATCGAGATGTCGATAGTTTTTAGCAGTCTTATCCATCTCTAGCGCAACTCCATTTTTACCTACCCTCTACCCACGACATAAAATACTGTCTGGTGTGCCACCCCCCGATGTATTATAAATGTGCTTGAATACGCGTTACGATACAAACGATCACAATCCATCTACAATGTGTTATACTAATACAAAACAATATTTGGGCAGCCATAATACGGTATATAATTATTTACAAAAAGTGATGAAAGATAAAATGAAAATAAAGATTACCTACCGTGCACATTCTCTCTACTTAGTCTGTGATCAACATCTCTCTACTTACTTTTTAACCCCCGACAAAAAAAAGGGGTGTTATAAGTTTGACGACGATGTCTGTCTGTCTGTCTGTCGGTCTGTCTGTCTGTCTGTCTGTCTGTCTGTCTGTCTGTCTGTCTGTCTGTCTGTGTGTGTGTCTGTCTGTGGCACCGTAGAGCTCAAACGGATGGGCCGATTTCGATGCGGTTTTTTTTATTTGAAAGTTAATATCCGTGCGGGTGTTCTTAGCTATGTTTGGTTAATATCAATTTAAAATGGCCGCCTCCACAAAATGGCGGACAAAATATTTCTTCACAACCTACCTCAATATGGGTATCAAATGAAAGGGCTTGACTAGCAGAGTACTAAACGCTATAACAAATTTCAAATTCAAGATGGCCGCCACCACAAAATGGCGAATTATATAATATTTTCACTACTACCTCAATATGGGTATCAAATGAAAGGGCTTGATTAGTAGAATACTTTGCACTATGACAAATTTCAAATCCAAGATGGCCGCTACCACAAAATGGCGAATTACATTTCCTTTTTCACAATTCCCTTAATATGGGTATCAAATGAAAGGGCTTGACTAGTAGAATGTTGTACAGATAACAAATCTAAGGTAGTCGGGGGTTAATCAAAATTTTTAATTTTGTTCTTATGTCTACTTCTGTCAATCAAATAGACAGTCATAGACACAGACTAGAAGTGTATCTAGAGAGTTGTTCTATAAGTAGAGTGTATCTAGAGAGATACACTGTCATAGATTAAGTAATATATACTTTTTAAGTGGACAATATCAAGCAGTATTTATGAGAAACTCCAAAGAGTATAATTGTTAAAGAGTAAAAAGTATGGTTAACACCACAATGTGTTTCCTTAAATTTATTTCAACACAAACAATCAAAATCGTTGTCGCGCAGTACGAATTAAAGTATGCAATATTGTCTTCTAAAATATTTGAAAACGACCGAACGACCGAAGGAGAGGAGCGAACTAGTTCGGCACAGGTATGCGAACTATATAGGCGAGTTAAGTTCGTAGTCTAAGATCCCCATAAGATCCCGCTATACAACGACCTTCACCGAACTGTTTATTGGATGAAAAGTGTTTTATATGTAATTTAATATGTCAACAAATTTATTGCAAATGGGTTGCCTAAAAAAATTCAGTCCAGAATATGGTTAATTAACAATTAAAAAAATATTTTTTATAATATTTCACTTAAATTGATTGAATTTTAGAAAAAAATATTTAATGTAACTTTGTATTTTGACTTTACTCAGTGCTTACGAAATCTCATGCAAATATTTTCAAACAATAAAAAGTTTCAAATAAGCTTTTATCCCTTATTTCACCCCTTTGGTTGAGTTTTGAAAAATACTGTAATACTTATTTCATTATTTTGATCATGCTCAATTCGTGCGAAATTTTATGCGAATACGTTTAAGAAATAAAATGTTTCATACAAACTTCCATCCCGTTTTTACACCCTTAGAGGTTGAATTTCGTTATTGAGTAATAAAGCCAAAATAATAAGTTTAGTTATGTAATATTACAGTTATAATACAGTTTTTTCTAAAATTTAATCAATTCTACTGAAATATTTAAAAAATAATTTTTCAGTGTTAATTAATCATATCCTGGACTGAATTTTTTAGGCAACCTATTTTCTATATATTTGTTGACATATTAAATCACATATAAAACACTTTTTATCCAATAAAAGCTCGGTGAAGGTCGTTGTATAGCGGGATCTCCTACTATCAGCGTTCCCAGTGCTCGTTCTTGGGTCACTCACTATGTCGCTCAGTGGCTTTTGTCATTGACATCAAAAGCTTAAAACCTACAAGCGCCTCCTATCGTCGTTTTCGAACCATTTTTTATGTCTCGTCGGAAAATGCCTCATAACAAAAAGAAGTTTTTGTTATCTTATTTTGTTAATAACTATGTGCTAAACCCTAAACCCTTAAAATTAATTTTCTAGACGTCATTCCGAATCGAATGAACTATTGCACATGTTTCTAGGAGCTTTATTTCTATTTAGCTCATTTCTGAACTTGTTGACTAGACAATAGTATTTGTACGAGGAACCTCGTACGTTTGGTAGCCTAGATTGTTTGGGCTTAAAAAAAAAACTCTCCATTCGGTCAGCTACTTTTTATTCTATCTGTGCCAGAGAAAGCAAAGCGAATTTCCTTTACCAACTTATATCCGTTTCCCCTAAGTTGCAGTCTGTTATAGTTTTCTCTACGTTTACGTTTCCGAATTCCGAATATCCGGATCCAGTGGTGAACGGTGAAGTGTTGGAAGAAGCGGCAACTCAAAATTTAATATAATATGAACATTGAACATTAGTAACTAGTAGGTAACACACCGTAAACCAAAAATATAATGTGCGATGCTGTATCAAAATATTTTATCTACATATTTGTGATATAGGACATAAATAAAACTAAAACGCAGTCATTATCCTCCAGCCTATACATAAAATAAATGTAATATGTATTTATCAAAAATATGATATTATTATTAGCCTTAAGTAGGAATCGAAACCAGGGCATAAGCTCTATATCTATATACCTATTATCTATTCTATGGCTTATGGCAGTAAGGCACATTGGTAGATTTATTACCAACTGACCTATTAGGTGAGACACTTTATAATTACCATAAGGCAATTTAAACATACGAAAGATGTGAACGTTTCATAGATTAGTTATTTTCTCCGTTGTTTATTATTACAACTTAAATTATATTATGTTAGCTTGACGCTCATTACAACCGTTGATGCATGCAGCATTACATAATTACGCTATAATCGAGAAATTGAAAACGAAAAGTTTACTTAGTTCATTTACAAGTACCAGTCTAGGTACTTGTAAATCTTTTATTACCCAATTAGAAAAATATTAGAAAATATATAGTTTTAAAGTAACAGGAATATCCAATGTCAGCTATGCTACCATAACTTATGCATGACATGCTTGTGCATCATGATTATCATGATTAGGGACCTGAAAAATCAGTAATAATTCGGCACTGTGGAATGTGGTATGTACATGGAAAAGTGCTAATTCTTTGTTAGTGGTAGGAATCTGCAGCGTTCTGGTTTGAAGGGCAATGTTTCTAGTGAAATTACAAGGCATGGGGATAAAACATCTTAAATCTCTGGGTGACGAGCGCAGTGCAGTGCTAGGTAATGATTTGGATTTCACGATTCAATAGCTGTCATTGTGTTGTAAGTAATGGGCAGGCATGTTGTTAACATCAGGCACATGCCCTGCAGAGCTCGTCTCATCACGCTATACTGTAAAAAAAGTAAACGTGAAAACGGATTCTAATAGAAATGTTCTCGCAAGACAGTAATTTAGGAGCTACTCGCGGTAATTTAGAGTACGAGTACAATTAATTACATTGTAGGTACCTACCTACGGCGATTATATTTTTCATCTATAAACTAAACATTATTGAAACATTCGTTTCTTCTAAACTTGTAAAATACCACATTGGTTTAGAATTCCATTTATTATTTGATTATCAATAAATTCCACCCAAATATGATCAATCCATATATATTATTTGTTTTGTACCATAAATCCTATAAATTTCATGAACATGGACTCCCTACATAAAAATTATGTATACCTACTTAATTACCTACCGTGCCACCTAGCATTCAAATCTTCAGCAATCAAAAGATTTCTAGGCTTTATTGTACGCTAGAAGTTTTTACATGTAAACATGAATTAAAAATCATTGGATTGAATTTGTAGCAAATAAGTTGAAAGCTATTTATAACTGATACTCATTGTGGGAACTTCTACTTCTCCTTGAGTTTTTTATGAGCTACATCAGAGGCAGGCGCGGGAAGCTTCGTCATTGAAACGAAAGTCCCAGATTGGTTGTAAAAATATATGCTACCAACATAACAGAATTGCTGAGACATTATTATTTGGTTAAGTTGTCAGATATCAGTTTTGCTGGGCAGGTAAATATCGTCGCTGCATCAAGCATATTTTATTTTAATTTAGTGATTTTCAACACGTTTACGATGTCTTACCATTGAAAAATAAGTGCGCCTAATTATTTTTCTCATGATAGTCATAAAATGTAAGTATAAAACTTTCTAAATAGTGTTTCAAGAACTTTTATGTGGAAGGTTGGGGTTCTGTAAAAGTAGCTCCACAAAATTGATAGAGTGCGAATTCATTCACTGAAGAAAAATGTTTATTCTAATGAATTTGTTAAAACTCGACATTGTTGTTATTTAATATGTTGTGTAACTGTTTTCATGTTAATAAAGAAATATTTTAATACTAGTAATCAACGTTCCGTTTCTGTTTTTCACATTGCGCTATTTTATTTTAAAATGCATTGCAGGGCATCAATAATGTATTGCAAAAGATAACCAAGTGTGTGGAATGCACTCGCCTTGGTTCGCCTAGTTGAGAAATGGAGAAACAGCATAGTAATTCACTTCAAAAGTTTGATGAACCAAAATCTGAAATATTAAAAAAGAGGCTATTAAAATCTGTGAACACTTCTATAGGGTGCAATTTTCCTCAAAACGGATCGCAAAATAATGTACTACTGAACACATTGCGTGTAAGTAAAGTAGTTACCGAATTTATGATGTGAGGTGCAACAGGCCTTGACCCTCTGACTCCGTGTTTCTTCTTTCAGGCGCCAATCCCGAGCAGCATGATTGTATCTTCGATGCAGGCACCGCAGAACTCTATGTCAATTACTCATAACTTAGTCACACAATCCATCACTCCTGTGAAAATTCATGCAAGTAATTCCCTTATCCTCTTCAGTTGTCAACTGTACATGTACCTGTCAAATTCCTGGTTCCACTTCTAATATAAATGTTCCTGTTCAACTGTCTGGGCCTACCAGTACAGTTCCACTACAGATAGCTCCTGTCAGTCTTCCATTGCAAGTTTCAGGCACTACTAGTGTACCTATGCAATTATCTGCTGGTGAAACAATAAATGTTCCATTACAAATTCCAGGCGGAGGCCAAAATATTCAGTTGACTAGTGCAGCATTACCTTCTATGCCACTTCTGCACGGACCTACGCAGCAGTTGCATAGTTCCATAATTCATGTTCACATGGGATCTAATTCGCGAGCCACTAATATGGAGAGTACACAAGAATTAACTGTCTCCAATGTTTCCGCAGCTTCAAATATCTGATTCATCTGGAGTTCAAGTAAAATGAACAACTCTACACCTGTGTCTCAGGTCCAAGTAGGGTCAAATCAGACAGTTGTTCAAATTCCAAGTTCCTCCAACAATTCCATCCAGTTACGAGGAGGAGGGAGACCCATGCCTCATGTTGTATACATACAGACTCCAACAGGACTGAAGCCTGTCACCAGCACAGAAGTCATAAGTCAGGCCAGTACAAGTGGACATCCTCCACAAATCATTGTAAGAAGACCTGTAAGTGGCACAATTTCTCATACTAACAATATTAACATTGTCATTATTTAACTAAGCAACCAATTTTTTATATTTTATATTTTTTAGCTAATTGTGTTGAATTTGATTGTTTGTCCTAAAAATTGTTATTTGAATTTCAGGTAACCAGCAATTCAAATTTGCATCTGCTATCAAGTGTCAGCAGTAAACCTAATATCGCTCCTAAACTGCCCATTCACAATAAATCTTCTATATTGGCTCCAGTTAATGCAACTCAGCCTATTGTTATTCAAAAACCAAAAACAAATGAAAAAGTCATAGTTCCAGTCAGTATATCTTCAGGAACAAACACAGCTAAACAGGCCATAGCTTACCTTGGCTCAGTGAAGAAAACAAACACTAAACACATTTCAGAAAATCAATCTATCCTTATTTCCAACAATCAAGGCAATAATCCTAGCAATAAGCTTTTCTTAACTCCTATGATGCCTAAAATTCAAAATACCAAATTTATCTTACCTGTTACTCTGCCGGCTACTATGGCATCAAAAGGGCCCATCATTAATTTGCAAATAGCAAATGGACAGATTCAAAATGATCCCCAAGGAAATATAACTGTAATGCGAGATTCTGGTTCTCTCGAAACCTCTGAAGTACCTCCTCTACAACCTCTTGGGAAGGTTATCAATTTAAATGGAAAGGATGGTCAAATAATACAAAGTTCGAAAATAGAACAACCATTTACGATATCTATTGCTGGATCTAGAGCCGAGCCAACTGGAGAACAAGGAGAATATACCTTGTCAATACCTGAGACAAATGCATCAATGAATGATGACATTTACACTGTTTCCATTGAAGATGATGAAGGGGGTCAAAATACAGAAAAGTCCTTTACTTTAGCCATACCAGAAAAAGGTAAAAGCCTACTAAATAGAAATGTTATAGACAAAACTGACATGCCCCCAAGTAATATAATCGCAGCACCTGCTATACTCCGGCGCTCAAATTCTGACAATAGTGAGAGGAAGAATGCCAATGCAAATGTTAAAAGGCGAATATCGCTGTGTGCTGAAAATATAACAAACAAAAGTTTTAGAATCCTTCAAACCAGTCAGAGTGAATCTGAGAAAGAAGCCCCAGAGTTGGAAAACAATGACGACCATCGAGTTCCTTCATTGTTTTGTGATGAAAAATTGGATAAGGACTTGGAAACAAAAACTATAGGAGATTCTGATGTCGAGGAGTACAAAAATAAGAAAGACAACGAGACTGTCACGAAAGTGAACCCTACCAACGAAACCTCTTATTTTGCTAAAGCAAATGACTATGAGGTGTCATCAACGGTTAAAAGCGAAAGTGATACTTCTGACGAAGATCCTTCTGGGCTGACATGGAACAATGGCATTGCAGCACTAAATGGCAGTGTGCTGCAATTCCAGACGAATGAGTTTGGATTGATTGACCTCGTAGACAATTGCGGAGCTGAGGAACTCTTCCATAGGAACGCCAAATACCATACGCCGCTCAAACAAAGGATTGATAGAAACCGTGAGAAGAAACAGACGTCCCGGAAGACCTGTACCGGTGTGACGGGTGCGGCTGCCACGGCATGGCGGCGAATTCATCACGCCCAACTTTTGCAGTTCCACATGCCAGAACGAGGTCGAGAAAGTATTACAGAAGCGCCGGGATAGAAAGGTCTGAACTCATCAAGAAGCGAAACAAAATAAAAAAAAAATGCTTATAAGAAAACAGTTGTCAGAATCGGACGTAGGAATAGATAAGGAAGAAAAAGTGCCGGCAAAACACTACGACTCGATGTCGATGGAGGGCGCTCCGTCGCTGCCTAGGCCGGGGTCGGACCTCGGTGAGAACGAAAAGTATCCGTGGATGTGCGGCAAGACCGGTTTTTCGTGGATGCAGTACTTAGAAGCGTGCAAAGCTAAAGCGGCGCCCGTGAAACTGTTTAAGAATCCGTTTCCGTACGGTCGCAACGGTTTCCGCGTGGGGATGCGGATGGAGGCGATCGATCCGCAGCACCCGGCGCTGTTCGCCGTTGTGTCGGTGGCGGAGGTGCAAGGCTACCGCTTGCGGCTGCATTTCGACGGGTACCCGAGGAGTACGACTACTGGGTGAACGCCGACTGCCCCGACCTCTTCCCGCCGGCTGGTGCGAGAAGAACGGCCGCGCGCTGGAGCCGCCCGCCGGACACTCTCCGCACACCTTCTCCTGGCCGCTCTATTTGAAGCAGATGCGCGCTATTGCTGCACCAAGAAACCTGTTCTCGCACGTGACAACCGCGGTAAGTCATGGCATCATATATGTATACTTAATTAATTATTATAAATGCGTGTTTGTTTGTAAGTTGTTTTGGTTTAGTTTGAGCACTTTATCACATCTCTTTCTATGTGTATACATACACTGCAAATTGAGCACTTTATCACATCTCTTTCTATGTATACACAGAAAAGAGATGATGATTGATGAGATTGATATGCATGATATTGATTATTAATTCAATAATTAACAAAATTATAAACTCAACTCAATGGCTGACTCATAAATCATCAACTACCTATGTTAAAGTCAAACCATGTACAACTATGACACTATGACAAAAAAAAAACTAATTAGTCCACCAGTCAAATCAAAAATAAATATTGAACACAAAACATTATTTTTTCTTTTGTTTCACACAAAAGTTTATGAAAATCACAAGCAGTCTGATGATCTATATCTTTGTCGATTATTATCTAAAGCTGCGGGTACGACGCGAAAAATTTCGTGACTAACTATTAACTGTTCAGTCATATCAAATTTATGTTTTATTAACTAGGACTTAACGTTGTAATTCTTGATAACTAACTGCGCAGCGGCGGCGCGGCGACCACGCGGCGATCGCGCGCAGGCCGCGCGACCACTTCGCTCGAATCATCCGAATGTTCTCGATGTAAGCCTAAGATGGCCTGCGGTTGTGTTCATTCAAAATTAATGTAAACTCTATTGACTAAGCCATAATGTTCAATTCTTCGCAACGCGCCCAACCGCGCGGTAACTGCGCGGTCGTATAAACGCGCGCGTGCGGCGACCGCACGGTCGCCGTACAGTCGCCGCTGACATTCCGTGTCATATAAACGCGCCCTATAAATTTGATAAAACAGAAAATATGTGTCCCATATTTTCCATAGTCTGCTTGATGGATTAGTTAGAATGGTATATTGTTGACCCAGTTGTCATTCCAATTATGCTGGTTTACTGTATTTAAATGAAAGCATTCTTATTAACATTTCTTTCCAAACAAGCTGCACTTGCCCATTGTTTTGCATGTGTTTGCCTGGAAATCGCTTTTATTGAAGATACTTAGACTCCTATAAACTTCAGTAGTACAATAAAACAAATGTTTACTATCTACAAATCTACATCAAGACGTGTGGAATTTACATTTAATTGCAAACAAACAAACCTTACAAAACCTAACGTACAAACCTTAGATTAACACAAAGTATGTTTTGTATATGCCACCGGAAAATAATAAGAACCGTTAATTGATCAATTCACCAGGTAGTTGATCAACTTTCGGAAGATAACAAACGGCGGTTGAAATGTATTATTTAACGCAATGAATTTACCTTAATTGATCAACTAACGGTGCCTGGCCGTCATTTAATAATTTACGATTTTGCCGCAAGTAAAATCATCCACAAATGGACCCATCGTTGCTCAGCGTGCTATTTAACGGTACACTATTACCCGTCAATTAATACACTGTTCTCTGATTGGTCTGGAAACTGGAAACTTGATATTTATACACTTATTGACACGGGTGGGCTCCGCCAAAACTCTGCGGTCAGCCTTGGTGTTGTTTCTCCATACTCGGCCTGCGCTCCACTATGGATGTCAGCGGCTCGCTTCGCTCGCCACCTCCCCATTCGCTACGCTTGGCCTCGCATGGCTCACTTCACTCAGGATCTCCTCGAGCTTCTGGCTCCCGCATTTTTATAAACACTCTAAAGGTAGTAGCCACCAGACTAGGTGGAGTTGGGGTGCTCCGAGTGGGATCTGGGTCCTATGTAACCTAAACAATCCGATTTCATAATTTTACAACGCGGACGGACATATTTCCCAATAATCTGACAGGTGAACCGTTGTAAAAAAAAGTCTTGCTTAGATTGAAAGTTAGTGTTAGAATTCTGACAAGATTCTAATACATCACTTCCAATTTTCAGATATTTAAACTCTCGTATATATATATATATAAAAAGTGCAGTGTTAAAATTCCGACAGGTTGCTAAATTCTAATACATCTCTTCAATTTACAGGTCTTTAAACCGAATTGCTTCCGCGTGGGTATGAAACTCGAAGCAGACGACCGCAATAACCAATTGGTGTGTGTGGCGACTGTGGCGGACACTCTGGACAACCGGCTCCGGATCAACTTTGACAGCTGGGACGACATGTATGACTACTGGTCGAACCCTCCTCACCGTACATACACACCCAGTGGGCTGGGCTGAGGAGAACGAGATCCAACTAACTCCACCCAACTGTGAGTACCTATTACTGTTACACTGATTAAGTATTAGGATATGGAGAAACCTAAGCAGGTTCGAGTAAGGCTTGGAATAGGCGTGACGACAGGTCCTGCAATTATATTAAATTATTTGATATATTGACAGTATTTAAATAGAATAAAATATGTACCAATTTAAATTTTGATATTTTCAGTTTAACTTACTTTATGATCATTCAAAGCTGGATGAGCCAGGCCAATTTAAAAGTACGAAATTATTAGAAAATGTATAAACCATTGGATAACCCATTCAATTTCAAGTGACTTTTGTTATGAAACCAGTTTCCTAAACGCAATATCTGTATAGCTACCATACAAACTTCACGCGCGACGCATAGAAAATACGGCACTGTGACGTCACGCTTCTGTAGTGTTTTGTATGTAGTGTTTATGGGTCCAAAATTGTGGCTTTAAAATCGTGATATCACGGGAAGTTTTTAAGATAACAAAGTAATTCTTTCACCTATGTTTCAGTTATTGAGTAGGCTCTTATGGCACATTAAATAAAAAATTAGTTGTCATGCCTATTGCGTTCACTACTGCTAACTACAAATTGAGATGTATTTCTAATAAATGTTTTCATCATCATCATTTTCAATGCATGTGTTGATGACATTTTAGTTTATTATTAAATATAAATTATATTGGTGGACAAGTTCACACACACCATCTGACCCCAAACTAAGCAAAAGCTTGTACTATGACAGCCAGATAGCTGATATAATACTTATATAGTTGTAAATACATACTTATTGTACATAGAAACACCCAGACACAGTACAAACATTTGAATTAAT